>OVBL01000028.1:0-1200000 GCA_900406555.1 Pseudoturritis turrita
TCAAAGGCCAGGAAGACAAAAGCAATCAGAGAGTGAGCTGATATAACCTTAAAGTCTCGAAACATTGGATCACAGGTTCGAATCTGGAGAAATATGCAGGGGAATAGAGGGAAGGCACTGGTTGGCGCAGAAGAAACTCCAAGACACTAGCAAAAGAGTGAAGAAGGAGCGGCCATGACGAAGAACTTTGTTGGAGAAGAACACGAGCACAAACATCGTGTATCTGGATTCAGACAATAAAATTAAGGAGAGGGCAAAAGAAGGCAAGGAGAAAAGATGAGGAGAGGACGCACCAGTTGACAAGTAAGACGAGACACAGGGATCCAGTGAGGACCATCAGCTTTGGAAACCAAATCGAGCAGAAACAAGCAATCTGAAGTGAGCTCGTGCGGTGGGAGGAGAGAGACGGCGGAGAGAATGGAATTGGAGTGAGAGAAGAGTAGATCCTCAAGCAACAGAGGAACCGGCGGCGGTGGAGTGGTCGAGATTTCGTCCCTGAGGGAGAGAAACGCCGTCCGCCACATTCCCGCGCTTGACGAAGCTGCCGCCGTGAACATGTTCGGTTCCCGATCAATCGAAACGATTTCTGACGTTAGGAAATGACACAGTTTGGGCTCATTTACGGGCTTACGTATAGGATCAGAAGTAGCTGGGCTCAGCCCAATGTACAAGTTGGGCATATTTTGAAATCTAGCCCAAGTAGGATGTCCTTTCGACACCTAAAATTCTCGGGACTTTTTTTTAGATAAAAAGGTATAGCCAACCTCATGATTCTGTTTTTTTCTTTCTAGGGGAGAGTGGATAGAATAGGCTTTTAGGACAAGCAAGCGAAAAAAAATTTAGGCCCACCAACCAAAAAACATAGCAAAAGGAATTAAATATCTCGTCTCGTGATCACTTGAAACGAATAAATACACATCATCATAGGTGCTCAATCCTCAAAAGAACTAACAACGTTTTAAGAGAAAATGAGAAGGCTCCAAGTCTTCTTATGTTTTAGGAGGAAACACCTGATCCGCCCCCGCCTTGTTTGTTCCTTCCTCTTCCATTTTCATATTTGCTTCCTCCATTCCCACTGGGTTTACTCCTGTAACCTGCAACCAAACCAACCACTTTAGAATACCATTCCCAGCCTCCACCCTTTCTCATGTCAATCTTCCGGTTTCAACTCACCTTTGTGCTTCCACCCTCGTCCATCCCCGCCTCAAAACCTTTCCCACGCTCCATAACACCTTTCAGTCCATCCTGCACAAACACCTCATGATAGACAAATCACTCACTCTCTTCAACTTTCCAAGCAAATTGCATTCTCAACTAACAATAGAGTCTATATCCGAAAGACAAAGAGAGGGTTGTAGGAATTGAGAGGCAGAGATAAATTCAGCTTAGCTTGGCAAGCATGTCAAATGTTTTACTCCAGTCAGTTGTTGGACCATTCAACTAGCCTAGGCTACATAAATGTATTGGATACTAGCTGAAGATTCACTAGCTTCGGATGAAACCATCTCCAGCCAATCATATTAATTGAGAATGAGATTCATTCTGGACTATTTAGGTTTTGGGGTCTCGGCTGAGAAAAAAAGTGTGTTGGTGTAATATTTTTTTGGCACATTGAACAGAGAAAACTCAGTTCTGGAAAATGCTCTCAACCTAGAGTAATGGCTTTAAATGTTTGTAGCAGTGTTTGAGCAATCAAGGCAAGTAAAAGATAATCATGCATTACCTTGTCCTTTGTATCGGGTTCAACAGCTTCTCTTTTAACTCTGCTTGGTATAGGTTTACTGCACAATGGGATGGCAGATTAAGTAAACACTACCCCGCTGGCATGAAAGTTGGGGAAAAAAAACATATACATCCATACCGGTCATCGTCTACATCCATGTCAGAATCCGGATCCCATCTTTTATCTCCATCTTCTTGGTCTTCATCTACCTGTAATAAACATAGAAAGAGTACTTCACAACACTAAGATTGGCAGACAACCAGAGTCATCCATCAAGGAATCATGATACATATGTAACTGGCCGAACATTATTCATCAGCCCAAATTGTAGTCACACATAGATAACCTAACTAAAAGCCATGAGGAAATGCAAGAAAGAATAGGCTACCAAAAGTAAAGCAACCAAACGCACTTCAAATGATTTGCTTGAGTTACATACCTCGGGAGCCTCTGTATCTGGTGGCCTTTCCTGAAATGGCACACTTGGAGCATGCTGAAGCTTAGAGAGATTGTGGAGAAGGTCATTACGAATCTCTTCAAGCATCTGGCGAGAATTCTTATTTTCCATGTTACTAGGAGCAACATGAAGTGTATAGTCTGGACCAAAGTATTCATAATATTCGTGCTCCGGCATCTTGTCATCAACTTCAACTCCAAGGGCAACTCCAGTCTGTAACATAAAATAAACAGTTTGTTGCAATAAATTCATGTAGAGTATCAGTAGAAAAAACAAAAGCCAAACAAATCTGATAACTGTTCGTGACAAAGAGCTAATCATGGTACAGAGACAAAGCAAATTTCAATGCAAAGCTAGAGCAGCATAAAATGAACAGAAGAAAGTACCTCGTAGCACCAGCAACGTGCAACATTGCGGATGGTGTAACCACCACCACCCAAGAGCAGTAGGGGAACATTGAAAGATCTCATAAATTTGACGCACTCAGCATGACCTTTGATCGAAAGATTAAAGCATCCCAACCTATCGCCAGACAGTGAATCAGCACCGCATTGCAATACCACGGCACCTGGTCGGAAAACTTCCATCACTTTTCCCATGATCGGCTTGAATAACAGATGATAGCTCTCATCATCAATTCCATCATCCAGTGGTACATTGAGAGAATAGTACTTTCCACTTCCATAACCAATATCCTGTATATGGCCTGTACCGGGAAAGTAATCCCCAAATTTATGGAAAGAGACAGTCATGACCCTGTCAGTAGCATAAAATGCCTCCTCCACTCCATCCCCGTGGTGAATATCAATATCGACATACAGAACGCGCTGCAAACAACAGAGGAAGAGTAAGAGATCCAGAAGCACAAACGAAATACATTAACATCTCTAGATAGATAGATATCATGGGCAATGGGAGAAACGCTGCAGGAGACAAACCTCATGCTGCTTAAGGAGCTCTAGGATAGCTAGGACGATATCATTGACATAGCAGAAGCCAGAGGCCTCGCACTTCTTAGCATGATGGAGACCACCAGCCCAGTTGATGGCAATATCACAGAGGCCATGGTTAAGCTTGACAGAGCCACCAACAGAGCCACCGGCGTAGGTCTGGCAAAAAGAATAAAGGCCGTCAAAGACGGGGCAATCTTCACCAACATTGAAGCGCTTGAGTTGGCGAATCTGATCTTGCTGGGTTTCAGGGGTAATGCTGCGGAGAAAGGAGACGTAGTCGTCAGCGTGGAAGCGGCATAGGTCACGGTCGCGGGCAGGGAAGGGCTTGAGAACCTGCATATGCTGGAGGAGACCGTAGTGAGCGAGAAGGGCATGGGTCATGCGGATGCGGTGGGGCTTCATGGGGTGACCTTGGCCATAGTAGTAATTCCCGACCTCTGGGTCATAGAAATAGCAAACTTTCCTCTTCACACCATCAGGTCCGGACGCCAGCGAATTGCCGCCAGTATCCATCCTCTCTGCAATTAGAAGGAGGATCCGATAAAATTGGAAGAAGGATAACAAAGCAAAAACGAAACCCTAGGAGAGCAGCAGCTATGTTCAGTACAACCACATCGGACGAGTTCGAATGACAAAAGACTATGCTATGAGAAACCAATGATACTATCGAAAGGAAGTGAGGATATCAAAAGACGAAGTAAGTGCGGCGAGGCAGAGAGACGAAGGAAAATTGAAAAACGCAGACAAGGAAGAGAGTCGGACCTTTTTTGTATCAGCTGTGTATTGTGTAATCGCAAGGAGAGAGGAGAAGAAGCTGCAACTCTGTCTCTGTCTCTGTCTCTGTCTCTCTGGGGGATTTCTTCCTCCGCCGAAGAGAAGGGAGCTCTGCGTTGTTTCAGATTCTCAATGGCGCAGTCGCTCTGCGTACACTCTTTTCTTTTCTCCTCTCCCACACATATTTACTTTTTGTTTTTGTAACGAGTCAGTTAAAAGGCCCAGAGCTGTTTTATTTTGTTATGGTTTTAATAAGGCCCACTTACTATGTGGATGGATATTTAGCGATCCGGCCCATTGGGAATGTTTTGTTTTGGCATTGAAGTAACAAATTAACTGGGAATTTTGTCGCTGTTTAGTAGTAAGTATTTCATAGAAATCACAGAATATTGAGATGGAGACATCAAATGGTAAACAACAGAGCATAACTATAAAGAATGGGTGACAAGGAAGGCAGGCTACAAGTATCCAAGTAGATGGAGAAAGAGGCAGCAAAGGAAGAAGAGAGAGAGATACAAGGTGGAAGAAAAGGGAGCATTAACATTGACATTGTGGGTTGGAGGAGTAGGAGAGAAGACAAAAGATCTGCAGAGAGGGCAAGTGAGATGGCCACGGAGAAGCCAAGCGTCAATGCAATGGAGATGGAAGAGATGAGCGCATCCGGGGAGATGGGTCACCGCATCCTCAGCCTCAAACTCCACAAGGCATATGGGGCAGCAAATCTCCTCCTCCTTTTCCCCGAACATCACACCCGTTAGGTGGTAACCGTCATCAGCATGCGCTTCAGCGTCCCCACACTGCTTCTTCAACCTCCCCAAGGGAATGCACACACATGTGTAGAATACTATGGCTGCTGTGCACAAAGGCGACCGTGGAAACAACAATGAAATCATCTCTCTTCAGCAATTCTGCTTCTTTACCTCACTCCTTCCCTCCATTTTATAGACTCTCTGAGATGATCATCGAACCTTTAATTCGGCAGTGTTGGGACGGCACCGACCCCCCCCCCCCCCCCCCCCCCCCCCCCCCCCCCCCCCCCCCCCAAATTCCCCTTATTATATTCATCTGTTGTTTTTGTTTAATCAAGTCAGCAAATATCCCAACTCCAAGAAAACTCTCGGAGAGGTTATGGTCAACGTACGAGATGCACATGCTTCCATCTTAAGCATTACCTGATAGTTGCATATAATAATAGTAATGAAAAGAGGAAACAATCACATGACGCCATAAGAAACAAAACATGGCACTGAGATGCACCATCCATCCAACTCACCTTGATCCCTGAAACCTCGGATTCATCACATAACATAGTCAAGGGCATGCATATCTAATAACTAAAATATATATATTAAAAGCAACGAGTCCTTCCACCAAAACAGGCCTTGACTTTGAGTTCACGAATATAATACAGCCGACCAAATCAACTAAAGATCTCCCAGTGAATCATAAAACTATTTTATTGTTGACTCCAAGCATTCTCCTATATCAAACGCCAGTTTCTCCAGAACAGACCACATCAGGTCCCTCAGATCAGCAGCGCCTTTGCAGAATGATGCAGTTTTATGCCTAGTGTCTGTCCCCAATACTCTGCAGATAACAGTGGATCACCATTGTTTATGAACTCAGCCAATAATATTTACAAGAGTCAAGTACAATGAGCATCAGCAAAAATTTGACACCCGATGCCGCCAACACAATGCTAAATCTTCTCACTCTAGCATGTATTAATTGAACTTGCAATCAATATTAGAATACATGAAAACAGGTAATGACCTTAGCATGAATTGGGGGACTCTTACATCTACAGCTAGGCTTTTTAGAAGATAAAGGAAAAATCTTGATATCAGACACTATGCAGAAGGGAACACTCACAAGCAAACATGTAATGGAGACGGCATACCTAATCAGACGGGTTTGTCGATTGGTTTCTTCTTCTTGAAAATGGCTTCCCAAGCCAAAGACGGAAATGGAGCCCTTTTCTCCATGAACTCATTGACAGCCTTTAAATCAACAGCAAATCCTTTTTGGTTTAAGCTATGAATAGCAGACTGGGCTTGTTCGACGCCCTTGTCTCTGCACAGGGCATCAACCAATCCAACGAAAGTGGGGATGTTGGGAGAGTGACCAGACTCGAGCATCTCACCACAGAAATCAAGAGCATCGTCTAGCATGTTGCAATTGTAGAGTCCCTGAACCAACACACCATAGCTGAAGGCATTTGGGACAATCCCATTGGTCTGCATTTTCCTGAAAATCCGCTTAGCGTCTTCAATTTTATGAGACTTGCAAAAGCCCTCAACGACAGCAGTGTAGATAACGACCTCAGGGATTGTACCCTTTTCACGCATCAACCCGAAAAGCTTCATGGCTTCCTGTACAAGCCCATCTTTGCAGAGGCCGTCAAGCATGGCGACCGCGGTAGGAATGAGACCTCCTTCCTTCATCTTCTCGAAGATCTCATCGGAATCTTCAGGCAGCGGCCAGGGCTCTTCGGGGGTTTGTTCCGCTTTGGGGGTTTCCTCTGAATCCTGATGGACTCCAAGCTTGAACTGTTCGAGGAAGCCATGGTCCGACAGAGTATCATCGCTCCTTCTGGCGGGTGGTTCTCTGTGAGGGTTGGAAGATCTCTCCCCTCGCAAGGGTCTGTTGGGTAAGAGATCTGGAGGGTTCTGCTGCTCCTGTTGTTGACCATTGTCGGCCGTTGAGACAAAGCGTGTTGCGGACATCGACGGCGTCGTAACACGAATCTTCTTTGCCATCTGCCTCGCAAAAAAGACGGCTTTCATGGAGGGCACCATAGCTGATTCAAAGGGTTAGGGTTTGTGGATTGTGGGATGGATGGAGCAAGGAGGACTTGAAGGGTTTAGTCATGCGGAAAGACTTGAGGGGTATAATAGTCATTTATACTGTAAAGGTATAAGAGAGAAACCCCATTTATCTCTGTCTGTCTCTATGGATAGATAAGCTTCTCAAATCAACAATTGGATAGCCAGAAAGACTCTCAAGGTATTTATTCCTCCTCTCGAATCATCATCTTCTTTTATAAGCTTAAAAAAAAGATTCTTGTTTGGTTCTCGTTGGTCGCAGTGGCGTCTATGGAGGTGACAAACAGCAGCATCATGTGGTTCTTGAGGGACAAAGGTTTTGATGAAGCGAGCATCGACAAGATGTTGACAAAGTGCAAGCAGTTGGAGAAGGCGCAAGGCGATGTGGCATCTGAAAACTGGGAGTACCTGAGAAACATTGTTGGTATCCAAGAGAGAAAACTCCCTTACATGGTCTCCAGATGCCCCAAAATCCTCACTTTACGTCTCGATGAGAGGCTCATCCCCATGGTCGAGTGCCTCTCTACGCTAGGGAGGAAGCCTCGGGAAGTTGCTTCCGCCATAACCAAATTCCCTCCCATACTCTCTCACAGCGTGGAGGAGAAACTCTGCCCCCTACTTGCTTTCTTTCAAGCATTGGGTGTGCCTGAGAATCAACTTGGCAAAATGATACTTTTCAACCCAAGGCTTATCAGCTACAGCATCGACACCAAGCTGACAGTCATCGTCAGCTTTCTTGCTAGTCTTGGCCTTGACCAAGATGGGATGATCGGGAAAGTTCTGGTCAAGCACCCTTTTCTTATGGGATACAGTGTTGACAAAAGGTTGCGGCCTACCACTGATTTCTTGAAATCATCCGTTGGTCTGGGAGATGATGGCATTCAGTCTGTGGTCATGAATTTCCCACAAGTTGTGTGCAGGGACGTTGACAAGATTCTCAGACCAAATTATGATTATTTGAGGGAGTGTGGGTTTGGAGATGCACAGATAGCAACCATGGTGACTGGTTATCCCCCAATTTTGATTAAGAGTATTAAGAATTCACTTGAGCCTAGGATCAGATTCCTAGTGCAGGTGATGGGAAGAGGCATGGATGAAGTGGCTTCTTATCCTGAATTCTTTCAGCACGGATTGAAGAGGAAGGTAGAATCGCGGTATAAACTTGTCAAAAAGAACCACATTGACTGCAGCCTCAGAGAAATGCTCGACTGTAACACAAAGAAATTCCATGAAAAGTTTGGCTTTTCGGAGGTAAAAGCATCCTATGCAACCATCTAGCTTTAGATCTCTCTACTTTTCCTTCATCACTCTCTATCTCTCTGTAAGCTATATTCAGCTTGTGCACCAATTTCTGGCACGAGCTTTCCTTCTCCATGGAGTGTTCATACTCTATTTGCATTTGTCTATCATTGATTCCGCACTTTGTTATGAGAGTTACCTAACTAAGATAGAACACCACCCTGGCCCGATCAAATGAGTGTTGTCCCCTTGTATTCAACTGTAATCAAAACCAGACTCTGTGATTCTCATATTCTCATAGTCTGGAAATAAGACCAAGATTGGTGTAGCGAGGATGAGAGTGAGATGTATATGTTGTTGGATGAGTCAGTGTCATTCACCGGACAAGCAAAAGAAGAATCTGCTTAGCTGAACTGCTGAACAGAATGCATGCTAGAGGCTCGCTGAAAGTATGAGGGTGTAAAAAGCATGGAGAAATACCACCAAATTATCAAAACTGTTATCACACTTTTGAGGCTAGCAATTATCAATGACAGAGGATGCGGATGATGAAGAACATGTGCCTGTGACTTGTAGCCGCAACCGCTTCTTAAGATTCTTTCACATTACAGAGTATCAAAATATGGTCTTGTGAAAAAATTCAACAATTATGGAGTCCCCTTGTCGCAGGAGATGGTTGATCATTCTCTGCCTATGTACCTGCCATGTAAAGCTGGAGAGGACCGTGAAGTGAAACCCACTCTCCTCTCTCTTGGATCAACCAGATTCTGTGACGGCCCTTCAACTGAAGTCCCTTTGGTTAATTCACGTTTGTAAATGGTCTCCGGTGGAAGGTTCTGATGTGTTATTTGGTTTTTCCGTTGAGAATAATTAAAACAGAAAATTATTTGGTTCGACTTACAATTGGTTTTGAGGCCCAACGACTTTCCATTTAAGGGCCCAAATTTAAAAGGACTAGGCCAGCCTGCCAGCCGCTACTTTTGTGTTTCTATAAACTGCTTGCCGTTTCGGATTTGTGATAGACAAAACCGTCACCGAGTTTGGATCCAACAGGTCGTTCAAGGCTTCAAGGATACTCCGCCATTGATTCAGGTACAGTTAGGGTTTTAGGGTTGTAGACTTGCAAAGAGCGGAAGAGGGAGTAAAATTATCATCTCTAAATCCTCTGTGCAGTTTCTATTTCTTGTCAAGTTTGTCTCAGTTTTTTGTCTCCTTCTGATTGTGAAAGTTCCAAACTTTGTTGCTTATGTTACCCAAAACTTTCCATTTGAGATGAATGAATAGCTGTTGATGATGGCAGGATTGGTGGTTTAACCGGGAAGTAAAGATGAGCGCGGAGCGAGAGAGAGGGGTGGAGCATGTGTTGAACTATTTGAAACGTGCTCAGCTCGAGAATCCTGGTTTCTTGTATGCAATGGAGGAGGATGGTGGAAATGTTTTCTGGGCAGATCCAACTTGCAGGTTGAATTACACCTACTTTGGTGATACTCTAGTTTTTGACACCACCTACAGGAGGGGCAAGAGGTACCAAGTCCCATTTGCTGCCTTCACCGGCTTCAACCATCATGGTCAGCCTGTTCTGTTTGGTTGTGCTCTCATACTGAACGAGTCTGAGTCCTCCTTTGTGTGGCTTTTCCAGACTTGGCTTCAGGCAATGTCTGCTCCCCCTCCTCCTTCTATCACTGTTGAACCAGATCGTTTGATACAGGTTGCTGTTTCTCAAGTTTTTAGTCACACCCGCCTTCGTTTCAGTCAGCCCCTAATCTTCAGGGAAACCGAGGAGAAACTTGCTCACGTCTTTCAGTCTCATCCTACCTTTGAATCCGAATTTATAAATTGCATTACTGAGACCGAAACGCCTGCTGAGTTTGAGGCATCTTGGGACTCAATCGTCAGAAGATACTATCTAGAGGATAACGACTGGTTCCAGTCGATTTATAATGCTAGGCAACAATGGGTCCCTGTTTTTATTCGAGACACCTTTTACGGAGAGCTGTCTGCAAATGAAGGAAGCAGCAATTTGAACTCATTCTTCCAAGGGTTTGTGGACGCATCAACTACGATGCAAATGCTCATTAAGCAGTATGAGAAAGCAATTGATAGTTGGCGTGAGAAAGAACTGAAAGCAGATTGTGAAGCAGCTACCTCTTCTCCAGTTATGAAGACTCCCTCTCCCATGGAAAAGCAAGCTGCTAGCCTGTATACAAGGGCAGCGTTCGTGAAGTTTCAGAAGGAGTTTGTTGAGACCCTTGCAAATCCTGCAAATAGGATTAGTGATTCTGGAACTCTCACCACTTATCGTGTGGCTAAGTTCGGAGAAGTTCACAAAGGTCATACTGTCAATTTTGACTCTCTTGAGGTGAAAGCTAATTGCAGCTGTCAAATGTTTGAGTATTCAGGGATTATTTGTAGACACATATTGGCGGCATTCAGGGCCAAAAATGTTCTTACTCTTCCATCTCGGTATCTGCTAAGGCGATGGACCAAAGAAGCAAAGACTAGAGGCACTACTGAGGAACAACCCGATTTTTCAAACAGTTGTCAAGAATCTTTAACCGTCTGCTATGACAGTCTACGCCAAGAAGCAACCAAGTATGTGGAGGAGGGAGCCAAATCCATTCAGATTTATAAAGTTGCGATGGATGCCTTAGATGAAGCTGCCAAGAAGGTTGCTGCTGCAAGTAGCAAGATAAGAGGAGCAACGCCTGGAACTACACTTCCCAACGGGGATTCTTACCCATCTGAGGAAGCTCAAGAAACTGCAAATGCAATGAATCATCGAGGGGTAAGCAAATGTATCTATCGGTACTCGGTAGTTTTATCATCTTGATGTCTTATGTTCTTTGGGAATAAGTTGTTGCTTCAATGTCAGGGTGAAAAGGAGAGGACAATAATTGAACTAACAGCTGAATTGGAGAGGACAGGTCAGCGATGTGAAGTTTATCGAACAAACCTGCTGTCTATTTTGAGAGATATGGAAGAACAGAAGTTTCAGCTGTCCCTCAAGGTACAAAATGCTAGACTGAGCTTGAAAGAGTGAGTGCAACCTGCTGGATACATAACAACTGTGGTTGGTATTGCAAACATTTATGGGACTCAACTTCATGCTCTTACTCATTGAGGAAATGGTTGGGAGTACAATCTATTGCTAAGGCTACCTACTGTCCTGAAAATTGGATCCCGCTTTTAAAAAAAAAACTAAGATATTGTAAATGAGCAATCATATGAAAGACAAGATGAGGATGGCAGTTGGAACTTGTTTGATTGTTTCACAGATTATCCTTCAAGCTAATTTTGATGTTCTGCACTTTGATGGACACTTGTAACTTTTGATCTTCCATTTCTTTCAACACTGAAAGTAGGTTAGTCCTGTAAGCTTGTATTAATCTTGAGTTGTGTGGTCATAGGGTGGTGTGAAGGATGCGAATAGCGCAAGATACTTAAGTACTAAAGTCTCTCCAGCTGCAAGGTTGTTTTTTTGCGAGGATGATGATGTTTATCTTAATTACTTGTTGAGTTTAGACAGGAAAAAGCAGATAGAGCCAGAGCGGTAATAAGTTTTCCATCTCTAGGAGTACAATTCTTTTGGCTAAGACTCGTCAAAATAATGATATGATGTTTATTGCTTGTAGGTTCTGGTCAAATATTCCATTTGTCCCTTGTTAACGGCTCTAAAGGAATTGGTAGTGGCTGGAGTACGAGCATTCCGAACTACAATCCGAGAGATATCGCTAAATATATGATGCTTTTTCTCAACGGTAGCGATATGAAGAAGGATGCGGTGCCTTTGATTCTTTACTATAATGGATTCAAATGCATCATTTCGGAACACGAGACCAAAAAACAGACGTACACAACCACTGGTTTGTATAGAGTTGAGTCTGGAGCCATTGTTATTACAGAACTGTCTGTAAATACATGGATTCTTCTTTACGTGGAATCCATGAAAAAGGTGGAGACAAAGAAAGGCGGCCTCTTGTTCAGTGATGTTGTCAACTGTAGTGATGATGATACAAATGTACTGTTGAAGCTGATTTTAGATGAAACAAATATGAACCGGCTGATGTCTCTTGAACCGATCGAGATTTTGAAGACATTCAAGTTAACTTCATCCATCAAGGTGATATACAGAAGTTTGAAACAGTAGAAGAAAGTAAGTAAGATAGATTTCACTTCCTTTTTCTTTTCATTTACTATATATATGCTTACAACATTCCATTGATGCTTGCAGTTGTAGAGAGCTTCTGCTCTGCGAAGTTTTTACAGTATGAACTTAGAGAGGTTCGTAAATACTTATTTTATAACCTATTGAATATATTCTAACAAAACATACTTCCAGTTCTGAGTCTAATGTACCTAATGAATGTATACATGCAAAAAGCTTTCTGAAAATAAACGCTGAGCTCTTTATACTAGACGGCCAGTTGCGGTTTATCGACGAAATTTGCAATGGATCAATAAGTTTGAGTAGCATTAAGGGAAGTAAATCTCAACTCATTGTGGAGTTGACCACCGGAGAGTATGAAGTTGTTTCGGGGGGTTCTGATTTCTGTCATCTCCCTATCAATGGAGCTTGACTCAGTGTTGATTTCAGAGTATGCGATGGAGCTATCTGCAAAGAGAAAGATAGTCCAGACTGAAAAGCAATACCTGAAGGACAACCCCCCTCCAAAATGCTTCCATGAAGATTTAAATGTTTTTATGGAAAATTTTAAGATAAAAAATATTATATTTTATAACATGCTATGAACTTTTCTTGTAAAAAGCTAATTTGACATTGGTGATTTCTTATTACAGGAACTTGAAACCGCAACGAATCAGAAAGCAAAGGGTGAGAAAAGAAGACCGGATAAGCAAAGTGGGTCGTCAGGTAAGAAGAAGGTAGAAAAGCATCTTACTCGTGAATGAGTTGATTGATTATGAGATGATTCTATGTGTTGATAGACAAGTGTCATGTAAGTGAAATTGTGAAGATTTTTTAACAATTCCAGGTGCCATATAAGGAACTAAAGAGTATATGGCACATGGAATTGTTAAAGTCTTCACAATTTCACTTACATGGCACTTGTCTGTCAACGCATAGAATCATCTCATAATCAATCAACTCATTCACGAGTAAGATGCTTCTTCACCATCTTTTTACCTGACGACCCACTTTGCTTATCCGGTCTTCTTTTCTCACCATTTCCTTTCTGATTCCTTGCGGTTTTAAGTTCCTGTAATAAGAAATCACCAATGTCAAATTAGTTTTTTACAAGAGAAATTCATAGAATGTTATAAAAGATAACATTTTTTACCTCAAAATTTTCCATAAAAGCATTTAAGTCTTCAAGGAAGCATTTTGGGTGTTGTCCTTCGGGTATTGCTTTGCAGTCTGGACTATCTTTCTCTTTGCAGATAGCTCCGTCGCATACTCTGAAGTCAACACTGAGTCAAGCTCCATTGATCGGAGATGACGGAAATCAGAAACCCCTAAAACAATTTCATACTTTCCGGTGGTCAACTCCTCAATGAGTTGAGATTTACTCCTCTTAGTGCTACTCAAACTTATTGATCCATTGCAAATTTCGTCGATGAACCGCAACTGGCCGTCTAGTATAGAGAGCTCAGCGTTTATTTTCAGAAAGCTTTTTGCCTGTATACATTCATTAGACCCAGAACTGGAAGCATGTTTTGTTAGAATATATTCAATAGGTTATAAAATAAATATTTACGAACTTCTCTAAGTTCATACTGTAAAAGCTTGCAGAGCAGAAGCTCTCTACAACTGCAAGCAGCAATGGAATGTTGTAAGCATATATATAGTAAATGGGAAGAAAAAAGAAGTGAAATCTATCTTACTTACTTTCTTCTACTGTTTCAAACTTCCGTATATCACCTTTCGCAAAGATGCATATTACTTGTACTGATGGATGAGGTCAACTTGAGTGTCTTCAAAATCTCGGTCGGTTCAAAAGACATCAGCCGGTTCATGTTTGTTTCATCTAAAGTCAGCTTCAACAGTACATTTGTATCATCATCACTACAGTTGACAACATCACTGAACAAGAGGCCGCCTTTTTTTGTCTCCACCTTTTTCATGGATTCTACGTAAGGAAGAATCCATGTATTTACAGGCAGTTCTGTAATAACAATGGCTCCGGACTCAACTCTATACAAACCAGTGGTTGTGTACGTCTGTTTTTTGGTCTCGTGTTCCGAAATGGTGCCTTTGAATCCATTATAGTAAGGAACCAAAGGCACCGCATCCTTCTTCATATCGCTACAGTTGAAAAAAAGCATCATATATTTAGCGATATCTCTCGGAATGCTCGTACTCCAGCCACTACCAATTCCTTTGTAGCCGTTAACAAGGACAAATGGAATATTTGGCCAGAACCTACAAGCAATAAACATCATATCATTATTTTGACGAGTCTTAGCCAAAGGTTAATTGTTTATTTTTTCTTAAATCTAATTTATGATGGTATATACACAAAGGTTATGCCTTAATGTGCTTGTTGTTCTCCCTTTCTGACTTTTATGAAATCTATTAAACTTGCCAAACTTATAAATAGTCATGTCAAATTCGATAATCTTTTTTTGGTCCTACTGCCTTAAAAATGTGATCTTCTGAATCAATTCCTAATCACAATGAGGTAGGAGAATTCTGATAAAAACTGGACACTTCTATTAAAATCTGTAAAAAAAAAATTCCCTAAGGGTGAGTTTGCATTACAATGTCCTGTGAGTTTGCATTACAATGTCCTGTGAGTCTGTGAATAAAAAAAACCTGTCATGGATCATGGTTATGGACTTATGACCGAAACTGAGTTATTTAATAAGTTTGGTAGATTAAACTGTGAACAATCCAGAAAATGAGGACTAAAAAAACAATAACGAATAAGCAGCTTTCGACTTAATAGCACCACTAAGAATCATCACTAAGAAACTGTGGTAGTTAGCCATGCCTCTCGTGGTGCTCCGGTTTCGTCTTCTCCGTCTCCAGCTACAGCTACTCCACCACCTCCTCCTTTAGGCTCTGTCGAGCCACTTCCTTTGTTTAGAGACGTGCCGGTTTCAGAGAGGCAGACTTTGTTCTTGAGGAAGCTTCAGAACTGCTGTTTCCAATTCGATTTCACTGATACAATTAAGAACGCGAGAGAGAATGTTCTTACTCTTCCATCTAGGTATCTGCTAAGGCGATGGACCAAAGAAGCAAAGACTAGTGAGGAACAACCCGATTTTTCAAACAGTTGTCAAGAATCTTTAACCGTCTGCTATGACAGTCTACGCCAAGAAGCAACCAAGTATGTGGAGGAGGGAGCCAAATCCATTCAGATTTATAAAGTTGCGATGGATGCCTTAGATGAAGCTGCCAAGAAGGTTGCTGCTGCAAGTAGCAAGATAAGAGGAGCAACGCCTGGAACTACACTTCCCAACGGGGATTCTTACCCATCTGAGGAAGCTCAAGAAACTGCAAATGCAATGAATCATCGAGGGGTAAGCAAATGTATCTATCGGTACTCGGTAGTTTTATCATCTTGATGTCTTATGTTCTTTGGGAATAAGTTGTTGCTTCAATGTCAGGGTGAAAAGGAGAGGACAATAATTGAACTAACAGCTGAATTGGAGAGGACAGGTCAGCGATGTGAAGTTTATCGAACAAACCTGCTGTCTATTTTGAGAGATATGGAAGAACAGAAGTTTCAGCTGTCCCTCAAGGTACAAAATGCTAGACTGAGCTTGAAAGAGTGAGTGCAACCTGCTGGATACATAACAACTGTGGTTGGTATTGCAAACATTTATGGGACTCAACTTCATGCTCTTACTCATTGAGGAAATGGTTGGGAGTACAATCTATTGCTAAGGCTACCTACTGTGATAGGGAAATCCTGAAAATTGGATCCCTCTTTTAAAAAAAAAACTAAGATATTGTAAATGAGCAATCATATGAAAGACAAGATGAGGATGGCAGTTGGAACTTGTTTGATTGTTTCACAGATTATCCTTCAAGCTAATTTTGATGTTCTGCACTTTGATGGACACTTGTAACTTTTGATCTTCCATTTCTTTCAACACTGAAAGTAGGTTAGTCCTGTAAGCTTCACATTTCCTGTTTGCTAATTCCAGCTCGTTTCTGAGCTGATTAATCTTCTTGTCCATTTCGTCCTGCAAAAGTGGAGGCAATATGGTTATGGTCATGCAATTGGTTAGCAGTGGAAGCACATAACAAAAAATAAGGACCTTGCAGATTTATGAGATTGCATGGAACAAAAAGCTCACAATGTCAAAATGAAGACCATGCGAAGAACAAGACTGCTAGTGAATCACGAACTCATTATTCAAACCATAACAGAGCGATTGCATACGATACCATCAATGAGACAAAACAGCAAAACCAGAACAAACGATACTTTAAATGTATAAATTTTTTAGAGAAACGAACTTGATCAGTTGATTTATCAAAGCAACAAGAATCGTAAAGAAAATGATCCTCACCTCGGACTCGGGTTGCGTCGGCACCTCTTGCTGACAGTCCTCATTGCGGCACATCTGTTTTCCATCAGTTACAGAATTCTCTTTTACATGCCCGTTAGCCATAGTTCTTCTAACTTCATTTTTCATTGCTAGGGACACAGTCTTGGCAGCTTCTTGCAGAGCAACTACTGCGAAATCACAAGTATACAGAGATTTTCCGGCTTCTTGCACAAAATTAAAAGCTTTGTGGCGTAAGGTGTTGTATCGGACAGTATGAGACTCCAGGTAATTAGCATATGCATGCAAACCATAATCATCAAATATAACACTGCTTTTGGCATTTCTGGTCCATCTTTTTAGGATATAGTAAGGTGGAAGTGTAAGGAGATTGGTGACTCGGAAGACTGCCAATATATGTCTGCATATGATGCCAGAGAACTCAAACATCTGGCAACTGCAATTTGCTCTCATCTCCAAAACATTGAACTTCACGAAATGAGCCTTGTGGGCCTCTCCATATTTTGCAACCTGGTAGCCGGTAACAAGACCCCCATCATCATCAGCTTTGGATGCCATGAAAGTCAAGGTTCCAACTAGTTCCTCCTGAAATCTTATAAACAACTTCCTTGTGTAAAGTTCAGACGCCTGCTTCTCCATAGGAGATGGAGTCTTCAGAACAGGAGGTGAGTTCATTGTATCATAATCTGCTTTGACTTCTTTCTCGAGACGACTCTCCAGAGCTTTTTCATACAGCTTAAAGAACTGGCTTAGATTGGTTGAAGCGTTGATATAACCATCAAAATATGAATTCATACTGTCACTACGCTGAGTTAAGGACATTTCGGCAAAAAAGGTGTCACGGAGATATACTGGGACCCACTGCCGGCGATCGGAATATATTGCCTGTAGCCACTCATGATCTCTTAGCTCATATTTGTCAAGAAGTGAAAACCAGCATGACTCAAAATCCTCAACTGACTCGGTCAGATTGACACTTTTGTGGAAATCTGACTCAAAAGAAGGATGCTTGAGGAAGACATGCGACAACTTCTCCTGACATTTTTTGAAAATATGCCATTTGCAAAACCGATGGCGGGCGCTTGGAAAAACCTGCATGATGGCTGCACGTATAACCGCATCATGATCGGTGGTGATTGAGACGGGAGGGTGGGAGGACATTGCTGCTAGCCACGTATTGAAAAGCCATACAAATGAAGCCTCGGTTTCGTTTATGATAAAGGCACAGCCGAAAAGAATGGGTTGGCCATGGTGGTTTACACCAGTGAAGGGTGCGAAAGGCAAACGGTACCTGTTGGACCTGTAGGTAGTATCAAATGTAACAGTATCCCCAAAGTAAGTGAAATCCATTATAGCTTTTGGATCAGCCCAGAACACATTACCGACAGAGTGATCTTCGCTTCCCTGTACAGCATAATAGAAGTTTGGGTTGTCAGCATTCATCTGTCTCAGGTAGTCAAGAAGAAGCTGAATCTCTCCTTCTATGCTCTTCTGCCGATTGTTCCTCATATAATTCCTACAGTCCACTTCGGTGAAGCCAACCTTGCTAATGCCACCATACTCTTTGATCAGGGCGGACATTATCCTGCGGGGACCCATTCCTGCAGCTTGCAAAGTGTCTATCAAGGTCTTGGCTGGACCAGAGATTTGCCTGTGCGAACGCAGACAATGAACTTGGTCGGGAGGAACCAACTCATGGTTGTGCTCTTTGACAAACCCAGAGACAACCCATTTACCGGAGTCCTGCATCTTAACAGAGAGTGAGGCTTTGCATCCGACTCTTGTAATGGTCCTTGGACGCTTGATCTCCCTATCCTTGGTGCGCTTTTCGTTCATATTCCTGAAACCTTCTTTGGCACAAACAAATTGCCTCTGTATAATAGCTCCATCTCGGCGGGAGCGGCGGGAGGAACTGACACGGGTGCTAAAGCCAACGCGACGCGCATAGGAGTTGTAGAAAGCCTTGGCAGCTTCTTCTGACTCAAATTCCAAACCATCATAAGGCTCGAGATCCAGAAGATCTCCCTCGGGAAAGTAATTTCCAGCATCAGAATTGGCAACAGAAATATCAGGCATTGGGCTGTCGAGCATATCGTCCTCGTCGATAACATGGTGCTCAATATCAATAGCGTCGTCATCTACATCTCCTCCACTACTAACTCCTACACCGATATCGAAGTCTAGCACTTCGTTATCCATATTCTGTAAGAATTTAGACTGCATTCATATTCGGTATCGTTCACAGAAACAGCTAGAAAAGCGTAAAACCACTTACAGTCCCTTATGGTTTCGTGATTTCAATCAGATTTTCTGAGATGAGATTGGGAGTGATTTTCCTGATACGCAGCGAAGAAGAGAGAACGGGTGGCTAGGGTTCGTGCGGGGGGAAAGGCATAGGAGAAGAGAGAGAAAGGGGAAGTTAGAATGGATTGTGTGAGAAGAAACGAGAGGGAAAGGAGGAAGAAGATGAAGAGAGACGCGGAGAGAGTGGAGGAGGAAGAAGACGAGGGAGGGAGGGAGAGAGGAGAGAGTCGTCGGAGGAAGAGAGACGCTCTTCTTCTAACTAATTTCGGCTTTTTATTTTTTATTTTCCTGTGTACCAAAGGCCTTCTATTCCTTCACTTACTTAAGGCCCAACTTCTTTTGCGAGGCCCATTCTGACAGGAAAGAGTGATGATGATATACAGAAGGAAATGATACAGTTACACATTCATGAAATGTGAATCCAGATATAGTTATGTGAAAATTTGCTACCAGGAAAAAAAAGAAACAAAAAAGGAAGAGTATAAGGATAGTGAGTAAGTGCATACATGATGTTGTGATTAGTCTACAAAACTCAACTCGCCTATATATATGAATGTTTTTAAGGGAATTGAAAACCACCGCCTCCAACGCCTTCAGCGGCAGCAACAGGACCGGTGTTAGGATTAATGGCGGTCCAGAGTAGAGAGATGGTGATGGCGATTAGACCTGCCCACACGAAAACTATGGTTGGAGTTTTCCCTCTCCGTCCCATTAATCCTTTAGCGAATGGATACAAATGCGCCAACACCCAAAAACTGAAAAAAGCTCCTCCGATGAGCTTGCTCCACTGCGGCACCGCTTGGTATATCGTCCTGATGAAAGCCACCACGATGGCTATTATGTTCACCATCGCTATAACTATGGGCGGTATCATTAGCGACGACCATTTGACTATGTACAAATCTGCGTATATGTCTTCGTTGTCATCTCCACCTGACTTGGACGTCAAGGTGAAGGAGATCTCGATCCCTGCTAAGACTTTGAGGATTCCTTGGACCACAGCGTAAAGGTGAGAGCTTGTTCCAGAGATAAGCCACCACTGTTCATTTCTCCACCATTCTTCTAGCCCAATGCCAGACCATTTGACCTCCAAAACCGCCAAGCCAATCAAACAAAGGGTGATTATGAGGAGGTAAACCAAGAAGGAGATACTTAGCGTCCGCACGATGAACTGTCCAGAGAAAAGAGAGAATGCCGGAAGAAAACAGTAGAGGATGAGAAACAAAGAGGTAAAGGGATATATTCCGACATTGAGGTACGCCAGACGTTGGAGGAACTTGAGACGTTTGGAGGCGAGAATGGCGTTGTTTCTAGAGAAGAAGATCTCCACAGACCCGGTGGCCCACCGCAGCACCTGGTGAAGACGATCTGTGAGATTGATGGGTGCAGAGCCTCGAAAAGAATCTCGCTTGGTGATGCAGTACACGGAGCGCCACCCACGGTTGTGCATGCGGTACCCTGTCACAACGTCCTCTGTCACCGACCCATAAATCCACCCGACTCTATCTCCCCACTCCGTTTTATCCTCATACCAACATGAGATTACAGAAACAGACTCTGCCACAGTGGTGGCATCAAGTGGGTCACGAGGGACTCTAAGGGCTCCAGGAGGACGACCGTACTTGACAGCAGGATGGTCTGCCAATGGACGACCTTGGAACTCTGCAATAGGAATTGACTCAGCTAGTAGTGTGGAGTTGCCAAAGCGCTTGGGAAGCTGTGTGACATCAAGGTCCGGGTCAAAGTCACTGGTGGTTAGAGCCTCCGTCTCTGATTCTTTCTTCTCAAGAAGCTTGTCAGGGTTGGGTGGATCGAAACCGTAGAGAGCAAAGCGCCTAAACATAGTACCTGTTCCAACATAAACTGGTCCCTGCAAAAATCTAAATTGTTAATGGCTTTCTTTTTAACAAACCATAGGTTGGGTTTGGATTTAAAATATATATATATATATATAGATTCACCTGGACACCGTCGAGAGCACGCATGTTACCGTCAAAGAAGACAGTGTTGTTGTTGGCATATCTGTCAGAAGGATCGATGCCCTCAAATCTCTGTGGAAACTGAATGTAGCAAATGTCTTCGCCACCTCTATCCATCATAAAACACATGCCTTCTCGGATGGCCTTACAATTATAGATGTAATGATCACAATCGAGATTAAGGATGAAAGGTCCATTTGAGAGAATAGCAGAGGCACGAACAAGTGCATTCATGGCTCCAGCTTTCTTGTTGTGATCATACCCAGGTCGCTTCTCACGTGACACATAGACAAACATGGGTAGACGAGTGTCTGTATCTGAAAAATCAATGATTTTGTCGTCGCTATTGCCGATTAAAGGATCGCTGCTGGGTGGTTTCAACATGACCTGCAAAATCCCAGCATGGTCACCTTTTGAATGCTCTCGAGCAGAGGCTGCCCAGGTTCCTGGCCAATGGGTGCCATCGGCCATCCACGTAGCTCTGGGGACTTTCACAGGCTCCGTTGGATCACCTCCGCTCTCTCTCATGTGTTTTAGAGCCTTCATTTCCTCTCTTGCGTTAAACGCATCTGATCTCCTCCGTATTGAGTCAGGGAGGCCATTGATGCGAACCTTGAACTCATCATACTCCCTCTTAATCTTCCTCCTATCCTTGACAAAATCAATCCTGCTCTTATTCTTTGTTGGATCTATCTTCAAACTGAAATACGTATCTGGATTCCGGGGTTCGATGTTGTGTTTGCGACAAAAGGGCACCCATAGATCCGCAAAGCTGGCAGCTTCCGCCATAGCTTCGAATGATAGAAGTGCTCCTCCATCATCCGAAAGATAGCATGACACTTTCTCCACCGGATAATCAACAGCCAAGATGGAAAGAATAGTGTTGGCGGTGACAAGAGGTGGCTCTTTCTCTGGATCTGCCGTGGACACAAAGAGGTCAATACCTGGGAGATCGGACCTCCCTGTGGGGTTGGAGGGAGAAGGCATGTCAAACTTGTCACGGAGAACTTCTAGGTCAGTAGAGCGGTTTATGGGGCACAACTTAGGGATCTGGTCTAGAATCCATGAAAATCCAAACCAAAGCTCGCATATTATCGACATGAGCCATAACCATATTGCGTCTTCGTTAGGGTTTCGGATCCTCCAAGTGAGGAAAAAACATAGCACCACAAAACGAATAGCGATTAGTAGTCTGTACGGGCTTATAATGGCGGCTGGGATTGGGATGCGTCGGCTCAGCGGCCTCCATGGCTTGTCAGCTGTTTCCACCATGCCACCTCTCATTCCTTCATCCATATCATCATTATACATTTCGTCTTGAGGCCAATACGCATTGCCGTAACCGTACGTGCCTTGCGTCTCAAATAACCATCTATTGTGATCAAATTCACCATTTTGGTTCCTTTTCATCATAGACATGTTGTTGTTGCCACGTTGATCTTTTCCTGGAGCTGGTAAGGGGAGAGCACCACTAGAGAAGTCAGGTGTATCATCATCTATGTCCCCAATTTTGTATTGTTCCTTGCATCCTGGGCAAAGACCCGTCTCTTTCTGAGCATCCATGAAGCAATCCCTGCAGATCTTGAACCTAAACAAACAATCACCATGCTGGTCAGAAATCTCATAGTCTCTTGTGCAGCAAGTAAATATAGCGATAGTGATTAATATACCGGCATTCACATGGCATCACGTCCTTTCCCCTCTCGTCTTTCATGACTTTTCCGTCGCAGGCAGGCATGGCACACGAAGAGCCTTTAGCGCCAGCCATCTGAGGGTGTGTGACATCTGAATCGATGACCTTGTCCATAAGATGCGCACGCGTCACACTGTTGAAACCACCAGTAAATAGAGAATTGGACACGTACTGCTCTTCGGCTTTGGTGGCCATGGGCTGGTTGTCCGGTGTTGGAGGTATGTGCACCGTGTAGTTAGAATAGTCCCCAGAGAGCTCTCCCGATAATTCAATATTATCTCGAGACAAACTCACATATCGCCCGCTAGATGTTCGTCTTGCGAATTTGACGGTTTGGCCGCTACCAGAATTGTTACGGACCTTCTTTGAAGTCTGAGAAGGCGTGGATGATGCCATTGTGAAGCCAAACAAAGGAGCTTGGTTTCTGCGTAAATCAATGTGATCATGCAGAATGAAGATGAAACATTAATTTTTACGTTCCTGATGGTTTTGGGGAAGCAAAGAGAAAGACAAGGAGGGGAGGATTATCAGGACATAAAACTGTTTATGCCATGGTTCTCTATTTTTGGGCTTCTCTGTATTATGCATCAATCTATTTTTGGAAGCTCAAAGATTTAGTTGTCTCGTGCTATTTTGGGATTATCGTGTCTTTTCTTTCTTTTAACTCATTTTATTGCGGAAACTAATTCCTCACTCATCGAAAACGACGGAAAATTTCCTAGTTTTTATTTTACGCATGACCAAAATAAAAGTAGTCTTTAGTCGTTATTGATTAACAAGTGGATTACTATACATAAACTCATATACAATAAGATTAGATATTCTTGAATTTGTCAATACAAATTTTTTATTTTTATTTTATTTTACTTCTACACAAACCTTTTATATATATATATATATATATTATGGAAAGAAAGAAAAAACAAAGCAACAAGCTCATTCAAAGAGATAACCACGAGCATTATACTATGATCTGTTGTTTACGGCAAAAACTTGATATATTAATTTAAATTGGAGGGAAAAAAGCTTGTTTAGGGAGACAACTAATTTGGTACTAAATAGTTAATATGGAAAAATATAGATGTCCAAGAAGAATCAATATGACACATGTAAAATATTTGGCTAGTTTGTGTGTTTTATGAAAGTTTTGGATGTGTCTAAACTGAAGAAAACGCTAAAAAAAAAGGTATACTAGTATTTACGAAGAAACGCAGCGTATCGTTTAAACGTCGGCGTGAGAAGAGAAATGGCATGTCCCCGGTTCTGGGTTACCTTTTCATTTGAATCGCCGTATTGAGTTTGGAATGTTGTGGTGTTTTTAGATCCGTCGGTGATGTCGTCGTCGCAGAACCTTGGTGGCGCCACCAGATGCGGCCGGGTCATTGGCCCGTCTCTGGACAAGATCATCAAAAATGCCGCATGGCGCAAGCACACCTTCCTTGTTTCCGCCTGTAAATCTGTACTCGACAAGCTCGAATCTCTCTCCGATTCTCCCGATCCTTCATCGCCTCTCTTCGGTCTCTCCACCTCCGATGCAGATGCCGTCCTTCAGCCACTCCTTCTCTCTCTCGATACCGCCTACGCCAAGGTTATTGAGCCTGCTCTCGATTGCTCTTTCAAGCTCTTCTCTCTCTCCCTCCTCCGGGGCGAGGTCTGCTCCTCTTCTCCTGATTCTCTTCTCTCCAAGCTCATCCACGCGATCTGCAAGGTTTGCGGCATCGGCGAGGAGTCCATTGAGCTGGCCGTCCTTCGCGTCCTCCTCGCCGCCGTCAGATCTCCTCTCATCCTCATCCGTGGCGATTCTCTGCTCCATCTAGTCAGGACTTGCTACAACGTGTATCTCGGCGGATTTAACGGGACCAACCAGATCTGCGCTAAATCTGTATTGGCTCAGATCATGCTCATCGTCTTCACCAGATCCGAGGCCAATTCTATGGATGTATCACTCAAAACGGTTAATGTCAACGACTTGCTTGCAATCACCGATAAAAATGTCAACGAAGGGAACTCTGTTCATATCTGTCAGGGCTTCATTAACGACGTTATTACGGCCGGGGAAGCAGCCCCTCCTCCGGATTTCAGGCTAGTCTTGCAGGGCGATGCTCTTCAACCACCAGAGGAAGATGAGAAAGCCCAAGACACAGGCAGTGTGGTGAATGCTGAGGATGGGGCCACAAGCAAGATCAGGGAAGACGGATTCCTTCTGTTCAAAAATCTCTGTAAGTTGTCTATGAAGTTCTCTTCACAAGAGAACACCGACGATCAGATTCTTGTGAGAGGCAAGACTTTGTCTCTGGAGTTGCTCAAAGTCATAATTGATAATGGTGGCCCAATTTGGCGCTCTGACGAAAGGCAAGTTTTATCTTTGATTTCACAGGTTACATTCCCCATCTAACGCGCATTTGCTATTCGTCTCTCAGTAGTACAAGAGCTAATTCTCCCTCCCCAAAACATGCAGGTTTCTGAATGCCATTAAGCAGTATCTTTGCTTGTCGCTGTTAAAGAATAGTGCACTCTCGGTTATGTCTATTTTTCAACTTCAATGTGCTATCTTCACCAGCCTACTACGGAAATATAGATCGGGTATGAAATCAGAAGTAGGCATATTCTTCCCCATGCTTGTCCTCCGAGTCCTTGAAAATGTTCTTCAGCCAAGTTTCTTGCAGAAAATGACTGTGCTCAGCTTACTTGAGAACATCTGCCACGACCCGTATCTAATCATTGACATATTTGTGAACTTTGACTGTGATGTGGAGTCACCGAACATCTTCGAAAGGTATTCACAATTTCTTATTTTATATCTCCCCAAGATGGTTTTATTGTTTTCTGTTTCCGGAATAGCATTCCAGATGTTGTCAGATTGCAATCTTTAGCTGAAAATTTAGAGGTCAGATCAGGCCACCAGAGTTAGGCTACGGTTGATATATATATTAGTGGCCTTGTACTTTAGTTAAAGTGTATTAAAGCTCTTATAATTCTATCAGATGTTTGCAGGATTGTCAACGGTCTTCTCAAAACTGCTCTAGGGCCTCCTCCTGGTTCGTCGACAACTTTGTCCCCAGTCCAGGATATTACTTTTCGGCACGAATCAGTGAAGTGCTTGGTTAGCATTATTAAGGCAATGGGAACATGGATGGACCAACAACTTAGCGTGGGAGAATCACTTTTGCCTAAGAGCGTAGAAAGTGAAGCACCTGCAGACAATCATTCAAACCCAAATGAAGAAGACGGGACGACTCCAGATCATGACTTTCACCCAGATCTGAGTTCAGAGTCATCAGACGCTGCAACTCTTGAACAGAGGAGGGCATACAAAATTGAACTCCAGGTCTTATTTTGCAGCATAAAATTACTAAAATATTGTTTTTATCCCAGTCGACGATGTTAATGTCTTTTATCATCTTTCTTGGTTTATGTGCAGAAAGGCGTCACTCTATTCAATAGAAAGCCTTCAAAGGGTATTGAGTTTCTTATAAGCTCTAAAAAGGTTGGCAGCTCCCCGGATGAGGTGGTGTCTTTCCTGAGGAATACCACAGGCTTGAATGCAACCATGATTGGTGATTATTTGGGTGAAAGAGAGGAGTTTCCAATGAAAGTTATGCATGCCTATGTGGACTCGTTTGATTTTAAGGAAATGAATTTTGGTGAGGCAATTAGGTTTTTTTTAAGAGGATTCAGGCTTCCTGGGGAAGCACAGAAAATTGACCGCATAATGGAAAAGTTTGCTGAACGCTTTTGCAAATGCAATCCAAATTCATTCAGCAGTGCTGACACAGCATATGTTCTTGCATACTCTGTGATAATGCTTAACACTGATGCCCACAATATCATGGTTAAAGAGAAGGTTTGTTTTCTTGGCTGTCACAATTTGTTCAATCCATGAGAGGTTAGCTTTTGGACTGCATCTGCATGTATTAACGTTTTTCTGGTTATTTGTGTGCTCAGATTTTTTTTTTGAATATTATAGATATGGAGATTGCTTTTTTGGTATAAGATATTTACAGTGTATTTTTACTGGTTTTACATCTGCTTATGACAATCAGATGACCAAGGCTGATTTTATCAGAAATAACCGAGGCATTGATGATGGCAAAGATCTTCCAGAAGAGTATCTTGGTGCGCTTTATGAACAAGTTGTCAAAAATGAAATAAAGATGAGTTCTGATTCTTCTGCTCCAGAAAGCAGGCAGTCCAACGGCCTTAATAAACTACTGGGGCTGGATGGTATACTCAATCTGGTTTATTGGACACAGACAGAAGAGAAAGCGGTAGGGGCTAATGGTCTTCTAATAAAGCATATTCAAGAAAAGTTCAGGTCGAAGTCTGGAAAATCAGAGTAAGCTTATTTACCTTTCTTTTAAGGTCGAAATGAGATGCCTAGGCTCATATTCTTTGGAGAGAGTGGCTGGGGACGATATGACTAGATAGTGTTGATTATAAAATGGTATATTGACTGATTGCTCTTAGTATGATGCAGCTGAACGAGTCAGGTTACCTGTAAAATTTGTGAACGAAGCTGAAAACTAGGTTTTCCTGTTTACATAAATAAACCATATTTACCCTTTAGTTTACCTTGTGTATTCCCGATAATCTATCTTTTACAAAGGATTAAGGTTGAAAAATACTGTGGAGGAATGTCTTCAGATCTGTCATAACATTGATCTCATGACGTGTATTCTTTTTTCGGTCTTGTAGATCAGCTTACCATGTCGTCACAGATGTTGCAATATTGCGTTTTATGGTTGAAGTTTCCTGGGGACCAATGCTTGCCGCATTCAGCGTTACACTTGATCAGAGTGATGACCGGCTTGCTGCAGTTGAATGCTTACGGGGCTTTCGGTATGCTGTTCATGTTACAGCTGTTATGGGTATGCAAACGCAAAGAGATGCATTTGTCACTTCCATGGCCAAGTTCACAAATCTCCATTGCGCAGGAGATATGAAGCAAAAGAATGTCGATGCTGTTAAAGTAAGTTTTTTCTTATGGAAATCGTTGTTCAGAATGAAAGCAGTTGCTCCTCTCTGTATTTGCGTTCCTCACATTTGGTTTTCAAGGAATAAGTATAGAGAGAAGAAGTATACTGAGGCATACTCACCTAAATACATCATGTATTTCAATTTTCTGTTTTCACGGCTTGTTAGTGTCTTTTTCTCTAGTGTAAATCTTTTCCTTCCCTTGATGGAGAGAAGCATGCGTCATTCACCTCTTCTTAACTACATTATTACTTCTTATGCTATTCAGGCTATAATATCAATTGCCATTGAAGATGGTAATCACTTGCAAGATGCTTGGGAGCATATTTTGACTTGTCTTTCTAGAATTGAGCATTTGCAATTATTGGGTGAGGGTGCTCCAAGTGATGCATCTTATTTTACTTCATCCGAGACAGAAGAGAAGAAAGCCTTAGGTTTTCCTAACTTGAAGAAAAAAGGAGCCCTCCAGAATCCGGTGATGATGGCTGTTGTTCGAGGGGGCTCGTATGATAGCAGTGCAATTGGACCAAATGTGTCGCCTCTTGTGAGACAGGATCAAATCAATAACTTCATTGCAAACTTGAATTTGCTTGACCAGATCGGGAGTTTTCAATTGAATAATGTGTATGCTCATAGCCAGCGGTTGAAGACTGAAGCCATAGTAGCATTTGTCAAAGCTCTATGCAAAGTCTCTATGTCAGAACTGCAGTCTCCTACAGATCCTCGAGTATTTAGCCTCACAAAATTAGTTGAGATCGCGTAAGATTTTCTTCTTTTGATACCCTCTCTTGAACACGTAGAATGAGAAATGGACATATTGAATACATCTAGCCTTGGCTACTGAATTGGATATTGAGTTAGCACCTTCATAGTCTAATAAGATTTCAACTTGCGAAATTTACATCTCTCTTTTCTTGCTGTTCAGCCACTACAACATGAACCGAATCAGGCTCGTCTGGTCTCGCATATGGAGCATCCTGTCAGATTTTTTTGTATCTGTTGGCTTGTCGGAGAATCTTTCTGTTGCAATATTCGTTATGGACTCACTACGACAACTTTCTATGAAGTTCTTGGAACGAGAGGAGCTGGCTAATTACAACTTCCAAAATGAATTTCTTCGACCGTTTGTCATTGTTATGCAGAAAAGCAGTTCTGCTGAAATTAGAGAACTAATAGTTCGGTGCATTTCTCAAATGGTACTCAGCCGTGTCAGTAATGTGAAATCAGGGTGGAAAAGTGTTTTCAAGGTATATTCTGTTATCCTAGCATCCGCCTATATGTAAACATATATGATTGAGCTTCATGTTAAGAGGAAAAACGCTAAACCCAAGATATTATGCCGAGTAGTTTATCTGTTTGTGTATTTGTTTTTTGAAGGCATGCGATAGTGGTTGACATGTTTCACTGAGTGGCCAATTTCCTTTCAGGTTTTCACAACTGCAGCAGCTGATGAAAGGAAGAACATTGTGGTGTTGGCCTTTGAGACAATGGAAAAAATAGTCCGAGAGTATTTTTCATATATCACAGAGACGGAGGCAACAACTTTTACTGATTGTGTCAGATGTCTTATAACTTTCACAAACAGCAAGTTTACCAGCGATGTTAGCCTGAATGCTATCGCGTTTCTACGATTTTGTGCACTAAAACTTGCAGACGGAGGCCTTGTGTGGAATGAGAAGGGTAGGTCTAGCAGTCCCGGTAGTCCAGTAACGGATGACCATGCACCAAATACCCAAAATTTTATGGAAGTAGATGAGAACATATCATATTGGGTTCCTTTGCTCACAGGTAATCTGTTATATTTTTAATCTGTGAATAATACCTCGATTTAAACGCATCACAGAGATTCTGGGCACCTTACATTTTTCGAATTGATACTAGTACATGACAAATTCCGTTGATAATTCTTTCAACTGGGTTGATATTAATTTGTTGGGAAATTAGGAAAGGACATTTCCCTGCATTCTAATCAAAATTCTTGTTTTTAATTACAGGATTGTCTAAACTAACTTCTGATTCCAGATTAGCAATTCGTAAAAGCTCCTTGGAAGTGCTCTTTAATATATTAAAGGATCATGGCCATCTTTTTTCAAGAACGTTCTGGATTGGTGTTTTCAGTTCTGTTGTTTATCCTATATTTAACAGTGTGTGGGGCGAGAACGATCTACTTGCTAAAGATGAACACAGTTCATCGCCATCCACATTTTCTCCACATTCTAATGGAGCTTCTTGGGATGCTGAGACTTCAGCTATGGCGGCACAGTCTCTGGTGGACCTATTTGTCAGCTATTTTACTGTGATAAGGTCTCAACTTTCAAGTGTGGTATCTTTACTTGCTGGTCTTATAAGAAGTCCAGCTCAGGGTCCTACAGTAGCTGGAGTCGGTGCGTTGCTGCGGTTGGCAGACGAATTGGGTGGCAGCTTCTCAGAAGATGAGTGGAAGGAGATATTTTTGGCTGTGAAAGAAGCTGCTTCATTGACATTGTCTAGTTTCATGAAGATACTGAGAACCATAGATGACATTCCAGATGAGGAAACATTGTCTGATCAGGACTTTAGTAATGATGACGACGTGGACGAGGACAGCCTGCAAACAATGTCTTATGTTGTTTCAAGAACAAAGAGTCACATAACCGTCCAGTTGCAAGTTGTACAGGTATGTACTAAATGTTCTTCTATGCAATGAGTTGCCAAGCTTTGGCTCATACCAGCAAACGTGAAGAATGAAGATGTTATAGAACATATTGACTCTGTACACCTAGAAATGCCGTATGCTTTACTTTGCCTTTCTCCAGAATAATGATCTGATGCCCTCTCTCACCACTCTATTTTCTCCTGTTTTCAGGTAGTGACCGATCTCTACCGAATCCATCAGCAGTCATTGTTGGCAACTCATGTCACAGTTATACTGGAGATACTCTCATCAATCTCATCACACGCCCACCAGCTAAATTCTGATTTGATACTGCAGAAGAAAGTGAGGAGGGCATGCTCCATCCTGGAGCTCTCTGAACCTCCCATGCTTCATTTCGAAAATGACGCGCACCAGAACTACCTGGACGTTCTTCAAGACCTACTAACATACAATCCAGGAGTGTCCTTGGAGCTAAATATAGAGTCTCAACTGATCACAGTGTGCGTGAAAATTCTGAAGATCTACCTGAAATGCACGTCGTTTGAAGGTGCGGAGTTGGAAGAAACCAGGCAGCCCAAAAACTGGGTTCTACCCATGGGAGCAGCATCGAAGGAAGAAGCAGCAGCGAGGTCTCCCCTAGTGGTTGCAGTGCTGAAGGTGCTGAGGGGACTGAAAAGAGACTCATTCAAGAGGTATGCACCAATTTTTTTCCCGTTGTTGGTGGAGCTCGTGCGGAGTGAGCACAGCTCCTCACAAGTCCCACAAGTCTTAAGCACCGTGTTCCATACGTGTATGGGTCCAATGGTGGGTGAATAGAATAGGATGGTTATAGTTGCGTTGAATTTTGACATTGGAGCACCTGAAGGATAGATTGCGAGCAGACACAAATCCATCATTTCTTCTTTTGTTTTTTCTTCTTGTTTCCATTGGCAGAAGATGCGAGAATTACAGGTTTTGTGTGTTTGGTTGCTAGTGATAATACAAAGTAATTGATTATTGTTATAGAAGCTAAGAATAGGACGATGAGATTCGGGGGTCATTAACATTTTGTCTGCACTGCCTATGTTCTTCCTCCCAGTCGTGATTGTAAATGCAAAACTCTCATGAGCATAATAGAAACTTGCAAGTAAGGATATTATTTAAAAAAAAAAGAAAAGACGGTGATGGCCCAGACGTGGCAAGTCGTTTATACCTTTGAACTGAAGTGATGATAACCATGTCTCCCAAAGTCATAATAATAAAGGCACAACTTGTTTTGACCACCGAAAGTGAATCATTGCTTAAAGATAAGAAAAAGCGAGGAGTCAGGAGTGGAACTGCTCTCCTTGGTATGTCATTCCGAAGCGCCAATACGGGGGAGCCACGTCGTAAGAGGCAATGGTTTTGCCGCCTCTGAGAGTAACCTCGAAGGAGAGAGACTGTCCGATGAGATCGAGAGAGGAGTGCCAGTTCTGTCCCCAGTTTCTGGCCATTGGAATCCAAGCCGTTGTATGGCCCTTCACTTTCACTCCCACCACTTCCCCGTCCAGCCCCACATTGCTTATCAACACCTGGAAGAAGTGGGAGCTCCCGTTCAAGCTGAATCTCAGCCCGCCTCTCCGCCCACACTTGACCCTCCTGTACTGGACAGGTATTATCTCGGCTCTGGTTTCTGCGATCCCTGTGAAGGCGGCGTGAGATAGTTCCAAGTGCTCCTTAGGGAAGTTGCACCAACCTCCGTAATCGGAGGAAAGGCCTGAATTGGGAGGACAGAAATCGGTGGCGGTGACCACCACGGAGGGGCTGCCTTGAAGACACCACCGGATGTGGTTCACGCACCGCACTTCAAGACAAGCTCCGCAGCTACTTCCCCTATTGAACAGCTTCCCGCTCAGGCCTGCGCTGTACCCGCCGTAGCTACTCTGCCTCAGATCTCCATACCCACAAGCGCCTCCTATCAGTTCACCACCAATTAGTTAGCCCCGAGGAAAGAATAAAGATAGATAGGAGAGAGAGATAGAGAGAGAAGAAGCAACCAGTGTTGACGGAGGAGGAGCCGTCCTTGTCTCTGGAGAGCGTGGCCGTGGCTATGTTCCAGTCATCCTCGGCGGTGGCTTGAAAGAGGCGGCAGAGAAGGAAGAGGCACCATGCGTGTTGCAGAAGCCCAGAATCCATTGGCTTTGTTGGGATCCTCACAGTCTCAGTCTCAGGTGGCAGACAAAAGTGATGCGTTTGAGAGGGTTTTGGGGTTCCTTTTGATCATCAGGCTCCGCTTTTCAAGACTGTGTGGGGATGCAGAGACAAAAGATTGCTCTGACATGTTTGACTTTGATTGTTTCCCTTTCAGACCAATTATAAACATTAGAATCCTTCCAATGCATTAAAATTGAATGCGAAATCAAATCATAAGTAAGGAGATATTATTGGTTGTAAGATTTTTAGTGATATTTAGAATTTTTTGATTTCACATTTATTGGTTTATAAATTTTATATTCAAATTTTTTAATTTTTAATTTTTAATGATTCTGTAATTCTAACAAAATATAGTATTATTGGGAAATAAATTCTTAATAATTTTACCTCAACTATTTAAATGCCTAAATAAATATCCAAACTATTTTCTTGTCCAGATTATTTTTCTAAGTCTTGTCTATCTGCTCAGTTTACGAACTCGCGTTAACGGACATTAATGTCCGTTATCTTTTTAATTTTTAATAATATAATTTTAATATTTTCATTGAAAAATAACAATCAATTTCAAAATAATTTAAAAAATCGAAAAAAGTCTCAATTTAAGAAGAATAATAATTAAATTTTAGTTAACAAATAAATTATAGTTTCAGTTTTAAATTTCAAAAACAAAATTAAATTTTTAAAATTTCTAAAATTATAAACATTTAAAAATTCAAAAAAATTATTAAAATTACAAAATTTTCAAAAATTATATATCTTGCTACAATGTTGGTCCACAAATATAGTTTAACGGAAAAATATGTCTTAAATAATTTAGAATAAAAATACATGAATGACATATATCACACTATTTTGGATTTTTTTTTTCAAATTTATTGTGGTTTTTGAAATTCAAAATTTAAAATAAAATTTAATGTTTTTCCAACAAAACAAATTTGTATCAAGATATATAATTTTTGAAAATTTTGTAAGTTTAAGAATTTTTTGAAGGTTTTTAATTTTTTATAATTTTAGAATTTTTACAAATTTCAATAAACTTTGGAACATAATTTTTTATAATTTTGAAGGTTGCATCTTTTTGAAAAAAATCGTTTTATAGTTATTAATATCTCTTAGAGTTGCGTCTTTTTGAAAAAAAATCCGTTTTGTGGTTATTAATGGTAGGATTGCGTTTTTTCGAAAAAAAACCGTTTTATGGTTATTAATAGATCTTAGGTTTGCGTTTTCTCGGTAAAAACCGTTTTAATTATAGTTAAAAGTAAACAACATTGTTAAAAAAATTAAATGCAGAAAACGCAAAACATTCTTCTTATCACAAAGCATAAGCTTGTGAGTTAAAGAAATCTTAACTCTGGTCTAGGAACTAGCTTGAGACACTAATCTTTGTATTTCGGGAGAAGAGTAGTTTCATTAAATTATTGCTAATAAGACCCATCTCATTCGCAGCCCACCCTGATGAAGATACAAGAGAGGGAAACAAAACATGTGTTTCATCTACTATGATGTTGTTATTGTTGTTACAAGATCAAATACAGACTATGATGTCCTTTAGGGGAAGTAAAGTGCATTTAGGTAGCGCTTTCTGGTGGATGAGAACTTGTGCCTCTGCCTCTTCCTTGCTGAGACCACCGTTGATCGACTTCTCAAGAGTCCCATCTCTGTACACAAACACACTTTCGTCCTCTTCCATACGAAACCATTTCCTGTGTTTATCCTTGACCCGCTGCAGCGGCATTCCCCTGGTTTATAAAAATCATCACTTTCACATCCGTTTCTAGACTGAGCAAAATGAGAATATCCGAACCTGACATGGAAGAGATCGGAGACATCTAGAAAGAAGGCCAAAGCATCAATAAAAGCCTGGTAGGTGTTGATATGGAGGCCGTCGATCTGGGGATAAGGCAACCTGGGCCTAGGCTGATGGTCGTTGGAGAGAAAAACGTACTCTTTGAATCCTCCGGTGGTGGTGGCTCCGACGAAGCCGATGGTGGACATGATTGGTTCGAGCTCCTCGTGGGTCATAATAGGCTTGAAGGTTCTCGTGTGCCACAAGGCCAGTTTCCTCATACATTCCTCCATCGAGTGAGTGTAGGGATTATCGTTATGCTTTCTTTGTTTCATAACCAAACCGCATCTTCTTTCGCCCTTGTTCTTTCTTTTATTCACCAAACTGCCATTGGCATCTTCTCTAGATAACGACGACGACCCTGAGCGTAGGTAGTGGAAGCAGCCTCAGTTTTTTTTGGGTTTTCTCTCATCAATCCCCCTCTCTCTCTCTCTCTCTCCAATGGCTGCTACTGGTAGTTGCAGAGGAATCTTCACCTTCACCTTCCTCCTCCAGAGCCCCATCCTTGTTCTTCTTCTTCATCATCTATGCCTTTCTGCGGTGGCCGACGAAGACGCGATCGTCTCCAGATTCCAGGAGTATCTCCGAATCGACACGGTTCAGCCCAACCCCGATTACTACAAAGCCGTTGACTTTATCAAGTCTCAGGCTAAGTCACTCTCCCTCGAATCTGAGACGATCGAGCTCGTTAAGGGGAAGCCGCTTCTCCTCCTCAAATGGGTTGGCTCCGACCCAACCCTACCTGCCTTTCTCCTCAACTCCCACACCGATGTCGTTCCCTTTGAGGAATCCAAGTGGACTCACCATCCTCTCCACGCTCACATCGACCAAGACGGCGACATTTACGCCAGAGGTTCGCAGGACATGAAGTGCGTCGGGATGCAGTACCTCGAGGCCATACGCAAGCTCCAGGCTTCTGGGTTCCACCCAATCCGATCCGTCTATCTCTCCTTCGTCCCCGATGAAGAGATTGGCGGCCACGATGGCGTCGAGAAGTTCGTGGAATCCCAGGTCTTCAAGAGCTTGAACATCGCAATCGTGCTCGACGAAGGTAAACCAACGCTCTTCTGGATTTGATTCTAGATTTACCACGCCTTTAAGTTAACCATCTTTTAAGCAAAACGTCAGGTCTGCCGTCGCCTTCTGAGAGTTACAGAGTCTTCTACGGAGAGAGGAGTCCCTGGTGGCTGGTGATAAAGGCTAAAGGACCACCTGGCCACGGTGCCAAGCTCTATGACAACTCTGCCATGGAGAATCTGCTCAAAAGCATTGAGAGTATTCGGAGATTCAGAGCTTCCCAATTTGATCTCCTCAAAGCTGGTGGGACTGCTGAAGGCGATGTCGTCTCCGTTAACATGGCCTTCCTCAAGGCTGGCACACCTTCTCCAACTGTAAGACGACATGTGTTTCTTGAAAACTTGATGTCTTTGTGACTGATTTGGCTCTCTTTGTCCTCAAGGGCTTTGTAATGAATCTGCAACCATCCGAGGCAGAAGCTGGTTTTGACATTCGTGTCCCACCCAATTTTGATGCTGAAGCACTTGAAAGACGTTTGGTGGAGGAATGGGCACCCGCAGCGCGCAACATGTCCTTTGAGGTAATACCTTAGCCATCCGTAACTCCTTGTCAATGTAGCAGCAACACAATGCCGGATGTCTCTTTCCATTTCAACTTATAGATCAAGTCTTGTTACCTGAGGACCTCTTTTCGACAAGTTTAACTAACTAAGATGTTAGCTGGGACAGTTTAAGCAGAAGCTTACGGGGAAGCCGCTCCTTACAGCAGTAGATGATGCAAATCCGTGGTGGAGGATCTTGGAAAATGCTGTCAAGGAAGCCGGAGGTAAGACTAGTAAGCCTGAGATTTTCCCGGCATCAACAGATGCTCGCTACTTTCGAAAGGCTGGCTTGGCCGCGTTTGGGTTCTCTCCCATATCAAACACCCCGAGTTTGCTTCATGACCACAATGAGGTACAAAAGGTTGCATATAAGTTGATAGTTTGGTGGACCATCATTCTCATTTCCTAACATATATATAATTTGGGTTTGTTGCAGTATCTGGGTAAAGCTGAGTACTTGAAGGGCATTGATGTGTATGTTTCGATCATCAAAGCTTATGCATCATATGAAAGCAAAAGCGGATCACGAGATGAGTTATAAGCTCCAAGTCTTGCTGTGTAGAATCAATAAGATCATGTTGTGGTAAATGAGACAAACGTATTGCAAATTGCGCATTCTTGCTTCTTTTGTGTGTTTTCTCAACCAAGAAATGAATGAAACGACATCGTCGTTGATGGGCCGTAATTGGAAAACAAAATGGGCCAATGGTATCCGAGTCTGAGGCCTAATACGAAAATCCATTGAAAATCAACTCCCTATCTCTTCTCTCGTCTTTCTGAGCTCAAACAAAAACAAAAAAGACTCTGTTCCGATGTTATTGTCCTCCGGAAACTCCCTCTTGTGGCGGAACCGTACACCTGCGCCTCGGCCTCCTCCTTCGCTTAAACAAGCTCTGTGCTTTCCCTTTTCTTCCAGTTTAGGTTTTATTCAAAGAAGCACAATTTCGCCTCTTTCTTGTTCAGCTGAAACCTCCTTGGATATTCCCCTGGCGCAGACCCAGCCACTCCCTGATTTCAATCGTAAGCTCTATATCTCTCTCTCTCGCTTCTGAATGATCTTATACTGTCCTTTGAATTGTTTGGTTGTTTCCTTTGAATTGTGTAATGGTTTCTACTAGCCTGGTTCGAGTTCGCACAAAACGTGTCTGGAGAATGGGACGGTTTCGGAGCAGATTTTTCACGCCAAGGGCAACCACTTGAACTACCTGAATCAGTTGTTCCAGAAGCCTTTAGAGAATGGGAAGTGAAGGTCTTCGATTGGCAGACGCAGTGTCCCACTCTTGCCCACCCCGACGCAAAGACCTTTCTTTACAAGTCCATCAAACTCCTCCCTACCGTTGGTTGTGAAGCTGATGCAGCCACCCGTTACACCATCGACCATAGGAGCGTCGGGGGAAGCAAATCGTCTGCATTAGCTTTTTCTTATTCTGTCACTGGCTCCTATGTCGCCGTGTGGCCTCTGGGGAACGACCAGCTAGAGTTGGAGCATTGCCTGATCAATCCAAATGACAAGGAGTCTCGTGTCAGGATTTTCCAGGTTGTACGCTCAGCAGAATCCACAATGTTGTTGCAGAGTGTCAAAGTTTTCTGTGAGCTGTGGGATGGTCCGTTCAGAGATGGCGACCAGCTCGGAGGCTGTGCCATCCGTAGCTCCGGGTTTGCTTCTACACCTATCACAGCAGCTTCGGTGGTAACCGGTTCTTGGAGAGTTCTACTTGCTACCACTACCTTTCACTCCTCTGATTCAGTGAGTTGGCCTGACCTCTTTGTTCAAATATGTGCATCCATTCAGTGATTGCCGTATTCAATTTAAGGTGGTTTATTTTGTGAGAGTGTTCAGGGTTGTATTCAACAAGTTACTGGCGAGAAGGTGATTGAGATTCTGAGAGATGAAAAGGATCTTTTATTGCTTCCAAAAGAGCTGTGGTGCTCAATCCAAGAAAGCAAAGACGGCGAAAGAGTATTTTCGGTAGGATGGTTGTTTGAGCCGGGCCATGCTATCACATCCAGCTGTGTCTTCTCCAGCGATTCTAAGCTAAAGGTAACAATAATCTTCTCTGTCGACAACTACTCTCCTCCTTGCAAGTTGCAGCTTGTGGTCATTATTATATCTCTTTTACTTTACGCAGGAGGTAACAATGGGAAGAGAGACTGCTCGATCAGATGTATAATCATCATTTCAATCTCCACAGTAATCATTCTTATAATTTCTTTATAGGATGTGTGCATATAAGTCAAATTACAATAATCTCATATGACTCCCCATATGTTGTTGGTTCGATTTATCTGTTAATACATATCATTACATTTTAGAGTGCAGAGCATTTGTTGATTCAATCTTTACTGGGAAGGATCCAGACTATGTAAACCATATTTCTGCGGAGCTTTGTAGCTTTTAGCATCTCGTGGCTCAGCTCTATCAACAACAAAGGATTCACGCACACCGGTGTTGACTGTCAGTTTGGGAAAGATTTCGATGGAATTTACCTACAAAAAACGTCAGATGAAGGAAACTGAGAAAGGCGTAACCTGTACATAGCCGTGAGATTGCTTGTTAGCCCCTAAGAGACGGCATTGTTCCTGAGGCTCATGTTTATGCTTTTCCTCATTGTTCTTCCAACTATGCCCTTCTGCATCATCGCTACAAACTCTCCGTAATCAATCCTTCCATCCTGAAACAAGAAAAAGAAAATCATCCCTGGCCTTTTACCATGTAATCTCCAAGGCAGAGGATATGTATATGCATAAGTGCAGGTCTCTCACATTGTCTTGGTCGACTTCCTTGATCACATCTTCTAGAAAGACATCACTCATCCCCTGTTCCGCACATGCTTGCTGTAGCTCATCGATTGTGATGTAACCGCTCCCATCTTTGTCAAAATACCTGAAGGCTGAGAGGAGATGTTCCTCACGCTCTAATTTGTTCAGGTGGATTGTTGCAGCAATGAATTCACCATAATCTATGGTCCCACTCTTGTCAATATCTGCCTGGTAAATCAGTCACACACAGGTTGATACTTAACATACTATTTTCAAGCTGATACACAGGTCAGATCAGAGCAGAGTGCTTACAGCCTCCATAAGGTCACGAATCTCAGTATCCTTGAGGGTAGAACCATATCTTCGCAACCCTGCTTTTAGCTCGTCAAATGTAATCGCTCCACTGTTATCCGTGTCCATTGCTTTGAACATTTCCTTTAGTCCAGCAATTTCTTCTTCAGAGAGACTCTCAGCTATTACCTGAATCACAGCAGAAGACATTTATGGAAAATTGTTCATAGTAAACGAAAAAAGTTTGCGTCCGGCTGCTTACCCTTAAAGCCATCTGCTTTAGTTTATTCATCGCAGAGAACTGCTTAAGACGAGAAAGCACTGCAGGATCTAGTGCTCTGTCTGGCGCAACTCCATTTTCACAGATCCAAGGATGGCCTGCAAAATTCTAAATAAGTTAGCAGATACATATTCAGGACCTGAAACAACAACAAACTGGTTAGACTTACGCAATACTTGATGAGCTGTCAGTCGCTCGGAGGGCCGGGAACATAGCATGCCACGGATCAAGTCTTTTGCAGAGTCAGATATTAGGGGCCAAGGGTCAGAGTCAAAGTCAATATGTCCCTTCAGCACTGCATCAAATATCCCTTGCTGTGTTTCTGGAGTTGAAGCAAAGCAAAAATTTAAGAATGATTTACCTTGGGAGCCTTATCACAGTTGTTTCATTTGGGTGCATACCTGCCCAGAATGGAGGGACTCCGCTCACCAATATGTACAGTATGACCCCTGCGGTCCACACATCAGCCTCTGGTCCGTAGTGCTTGAGCAGAACCTCAGGAGCAACATAATACGGACTTCCAACAACATCCTCGAATATTTGACCTGAAAGTTGCAGATGATGTCGGTGGGCCTTAGCAAGTTTGAAATTCTATGACTTAAAGATGTTGCAAAAGATGCAGCAGATGTTTTCACCTGGTTTGAAGAAGACGGAAAGCCCAAAATCAATGGCTTTGAGAGAGAAGTCATCGTCCTTATTAACCAGCAAGAAATTTTCGGGCTTTAGATCTCTATGCATGACACCAAGCGAATGGCAAGCCTCAACAACACCGACAATGATCTTTATCAGCTCAGCTGCTTTTCTCTCGCTGTAATGCCCTCTCTGGATAATTCTATCAAACAGTTCCCCACCTGAGCAGAGCTCCATCACGATGTGAACATACAATGGATCCTCGTAAGCGCCTTTAATGGTGACAATGTTCTTGTAGCCAGCCAGATGGTGCATGATCTGAATTTCCCTGCGCACGTCTTCCACATCTTCCTTTGAAATCAACTTTCGTTTTGTTATAGACTTGCATGCATATTCCCGCCCGGTTGAGATCTCTCTGCACATGTAAGTCGTCCCAAACTGTCCTTGACCTAGTTTCTGTCCCAACGAGTAGAGATCTCGGATGCTTGGGGTCTTTTGACCAAGAACAAAGCAGGCTTGGTTCCCGCCGCTGTGCTTCATTGTGGCTTCTTTCTGGGTGCCTCTTTTACCAATTGGTGTGCTGAAACAAACCGTGGAAAGACCATATGGATTAGAAGAATGGTTTGGCTTGTTAGTTTCTTGAGATAGATGGAACAGACAAAACACGACATGTATTAATCCAACCCCTTACCAACTTAGTTCACCTCCCCTTCCAAATCAGTTTGCCATCAGAGGAAAACAGAGCAGATCCCATAGCAAGATCTGAAACATCAAAAGATGGAATACAAATTTAGCATCAAGGTCGAAACTTGCAGACACATGCTTCACTAAATAATCAATCAGACCAAGATCGCATTGGTAGAGAGAAAACTAGAGGAAGAGATGGATGTGTAATTTACCAGGAAAAGATGATAGGGTGGAAGAAATTCTGTGAGATCCGATGATCAAAAACTGTATTCTTTGTTGAACATTGTTTTGCAATATGGTCGCATCCTGACTAAAAATAACAAAAGAGGACATCTTTGATTAATAGTCATCAACAGATCTATAAAATAGTCTCTTTTATTAGAATATTCTAAAAATGCATTGGTCTCTGCTGCTGCTTCCACAGGGCTCTTTTCCTAGGCCTGCTTTCACAGTATCTATATGCAATGTTCATCAAATTCAGAGAGTGCCATTTCGTGCGTATCACATGAAACAAATCAAGATCGTTTCACCTCCAATGGGTCGCAGCTCCTGTTGGTCGACTAGAGCCCTTGGCCTTGGATTCTAGGCAACGTGGTATGTACCTTAGCAGTGAGAGAAGGGGAAGGAGAGAAATGCGATTTTGATGTGATAGAGAAGATGGGTTGAGTGCCTTCGTTGGCACTCGCTAATGATGAAAGTGGAAGTGAAATAAAAGCTACTTCTTTGAAGCAACACGCATTAGTTGGATCGTGAAGGTCAACAATCTCTCCACCGCCTGCCAGGGCCAAGGAACTAAGAATTTGGCAGTAACATGGATCATTTACTACATGTAGATAGTTGACGAGATGATGTACACTAGCAATATAGAAGACAAGAGAAGTGGGAAGAAGAAAGACTGCATAGAATGATTTGCTTTCGTGTAAGATACCCACAAGACAATCAGTTATAAAACGACTGAAATGTGTTTAAGCCTGACCCTTTAAAGCTATGAGACACTAGAGCTTCCGAGCTGTTAAAGCTAACCCCCCTCTACAAACTCATCCATGAATAATACAACCAAAAGTGCAAACAGCTGCTAGAAGAAGGCTGCCTGCGGTCGAAAATGATCTTCTTTTGCTTTCATCTGCGTGTGAAACCCTATTAGCAGAGAACTATAAAGAATGGTTCGGATGTAAACAATGCTGAGGGTTTGAGAAGTACATATTTTTTGCATCAGGGATTTCGAATTCCAAGCTGCATTACAGAATCTGCGCCAACCAGGAATACGCGTCTTGTAGTCTGGATTCGGAACACCACTATTCCTTTATATGCTGTTCGGGGCACACCATCCTACACAATGAATGGGGTACACAAAAGTGACTTTTTTTTTACCTACAATCATTGAAGATTATAGTTCAATCATCTGAAATTTACCTTCCATTCTTCAAATATACCAAACTCCCCTGCAATGCGTTCAAACTCTGCTTGGTCTTTATACCGGATACGAACATCACCATTTATGTTTTGAGCCTTTAAGACAAGGTCAGAACCTTGAATTGGTCGTGCTTGTTTCAGTAAGCCAGAAAAGTACTTGGTATAGTTTCCCTTTGTAGAGATGAAAGAACATGTTAAAAAACTAGATTTGTCCACTCAAAACAGGTGAAAGGGAAACAAAGGATATGGTTCCCATAGTTCTGTAAATATTACCTCTGTCAGGTATCCCAGGTCCATCGCTTTCCAGTCAACCTTTATGAATGAAATAGGAAACCTGTGAAAAGTAGCGATGCAAAAAAATGGGGTAAAGTACACACTGATGCTTACCTTCACATCATTTAGCTTTATAGGTTCCAGATACTGACTGAAAAACTGTCCCAAACTAGACCCCTGCAAAATGAAAACGACAAGGTTATATGAATAAGGGGGAAACGCAAAATACATTATCTGGTCTAGATTGTCTACGTCCATGTCTCGATAAACTATAGGACGAAGCTGCAATAGTACATTTTTCATACAGAAATCAGAAGTCATATGCAGTGAGCAGAGGCTGATTTAACAGAAATCAAAAGAAGCAGACTTGTACGACTATGACAATGGAGACTCATATGATATTAGTATAATCCGGTACCAACATGTTCACCAAAATTGTATGTTCTGCAGACTTCTGGTCGAACAAATTGGCGGCCTTTATGGTTTTCCTTCAATCTCAGCCAATCATCCCAGTAAGTGGATATTTGTTAAGGAAAGTCTTAGATGCGTCAAACTATAGTCATCGAGATTGAAAAACGGATATAAGGATATGCCTTTGGCCACTTTGGTGATAGCTCATCCCAAGTCGATCTCTTCAGCATCCACCCAAGGCCAGGAAAAAAATCTGATCTGTAAAGTGCATCTGCAGAATATTTTAGCTAGCATGAGCAGAACATAATGAGGTATTGAAAGGACTGGCAAAGAGAGGAAGTGGGGCAAACAAAAAGAAGAAGAATCTTACAGGGATCATGCACAAACTGCTTCTGCCCATTATCATTCCATGATGAAGTAGCCATAATGGTTCTAACACATGTTTGCACCCAGATAAGATTGAGAAACAGCAAAATAAAAAACACTAGTATACTCTGTGGAAACTTAAATGCCATAAAAGCCTGGTAACATACTTATCCCTATCCATGAGACTAGCTGCAGCCTCAAAGTAATCAAAGAAGTCTGGAGCAATTTCCATATCATCTGTTAAAGAGATAGACAACCCCTTAAGCAATACTGCACACACACACAACAGCAAGGTACAGTGCGGGTGAAAGGTTAAAAAGCGTCACCTTCTAGTATAATCACTCGGCTAAATTTATGTTTGTAAAACAACTGGTCCAGTGCCCACTTGTAGTGACCTGTATTAAAAAGTGTTTCAGTCGTGGAGCTGGAAGGACGCAGAGAAAGGAGAAACCAGTCCTTACGTGCAATCTTGTAGTACGCAATCAGTTCGCCAGGCCTTTCAGTGATCACTGGTTCAAAATCCAAGTGCTAAAAAGGGGAAAAGAGCCTTCATATCAGTTATCTACATGACCAAATTACTCGAACAGTAAGGAGAAACATCACACTAGATTAAAATATACCTGCATATACGTTAGTTGATTATAGCTCAAAGACTTGCTCTTGACGGCTTGATCAGATCCATCCTGTCATAAAATTTGTTGTTTGTTAAGACCATGGTTAGTAATGCTTTGGATATAAAAATGTGTAAGAGGCCACCACCCTGCCATTCCCAGCAAGACTGAAAGCCTGTGTAAGTACCTGAGATATAAATAGAGGATATTTTGAAGCAACGGGACTTTGATATCTGTAAGAAAATTATAAATCATTAGACAGTTCAATTAAGATTTCCTAAGAGGATTAAACCAGTTTATTATCTCACTTTAAAACTGATTCTACAGTCCTTTCAAGATAGTCTGCACGACTGCACGCCATAATTACTACAGCAGCCAGAGGCACCTGCTGAATCCAAAAAGAAACAGGTTATAGCAAGTGATAGCATTGCAGCAAATACAAATATGAAGAAAAGCATCTTCTTATCCAGACCTGTCCACCTCCAATGAGTTTTGCTATTCCTTTTCCTGAGAGAAGAAAATAAGCATTACTAGCAAAATTCTTAAAAAGAAAGCAAGAACTTGTAATTCTACAGTTGATAGCAACGCACTTTCAAATGCCTGGATGCGATCCTTTAGCTGCACAAGTTCTTGGTCCTGGCGGTTCTTCAGATCTACAACATACCCGGAGAAAAGTGAAGAAAGCAATGTAGAAAGTCTTCAACTGCATTCCAATAACTTCCGTTTGTGAAGAATTGTAATATATGCTTTTCTAAATTTCAATAGGTTCCAGAATCATTGTCATCTAGGATTCCACAAGCCGCGATCAGAAAAGAAGAATAGGAGTCAGTAAATAGATACCTTCCAGAGCCACAATCCGTGACTGTTTTATGCTGACTTCATCTATCAGGGCACGCATTTGACTAGTGCAATGGTTCTCTGATTCGATCTGCAGATACAAATGAAAGGATCTTCATCACAAACTCTTTTGACAAGAAATACCCCATTGATATCTTGTAATATTCCAGATAGTTTAATCCAGGGCAGAGACAAAGGAGCATTAAATGGAATTTCAAAGGCGTTAGTACTAGTCCAAGTAATGGGCATTGCTTCCCACTCATGCACATAAGATAGATAACCAAATCACATATCGTGGCTATCTTCCACAAGGAACTACTAGCAATGGTTAAATTAACTTACAGCGGAACCGAGGCGGTCTGCATACTGTGATTGCGTCTGGAAAAGCCTCATCTAGAAGAAAGGAGCCAAAAAAGAAAAGAAAAAGGCACACTTTACTTGAAGTAGATAGCGAGAATACGATTGTGGGTCTAATGAAATCAGCTAGCGAATGGAACAAATACAGTTTTGTGATCCAAAAAAAAAAGCGAGATCGAATATCAAAGAAAGGTGGAAGAGAGGATTTAGATGAACCTGGATGTAGATGAACATGAAAGCTGCCGGTATGAGAAGAAATCTCAAGTCACAAGAAATCCTCGCCATATCTCTTCGGAGAACAAATCACAACCTTTTTGATTCAACCATTATGCGCTGCTGCTGCAGGTGGCCGCCGGGAGCTACTTGTTAGATTGTGTGTCGTTGGATATTGAAACGGTGTCGTTGGCTTACAACGAAACGATAAGACGGTGTCGTTTAAGTGATGAAGATTTGCTCTTTGACGAATGGCGACAGAGGAAACAAAAGACTCCACCAGCTACACGCAATTCATCTAATCATTCACATCTCATATTTGCTATCTTCCCCCGGAGAAAGAAGAGATCAAGAAATCTTTCTCTTTCTGAAAATCAGATGGGTTTTGACAAGGAAGGTAGCTCCTCCTCGTCTTATACCATTAAAATGCCGCCGCCACCGGCTAGAGAGGACACGCCTCTTCTCGGCAAGGGACCTCCTTTGTCCAGCCAGTTCAAGACCTTCGCTAACGTCTTCATAGCAGTCGTGGGCGCTGGGGTTCTAGGTCTTCCTTACGCCTTCAAGCGAACCGGATGGCTCATGGGTGTCCTCCTTCTCGTCTCCGTCTCCGTTTTGACCCATCACTGCATGATGCTTCTCGTCTATACCCGCCGCAAGCTCGACTCTTTGAATGGCGGTTTCTCCAAGATCGGCTCTTTTGGGGACCTTGGATTCGTCGTCTGCGGCTCCGTCGGGAGGGTCGTCGTTGACTTATTTATAATTCTTTCTCAAGCTGGGTTTTGTGTCGGATATCTAATCTTCATCGGCACTACTTTAGCTAATCTATTCGACCCTGAATCCCCCACCAGTCTCAGGCATCAGATTACAAGGCTGGGCTCTGATTTCTTGGGCGTCTCCTCTAAGAGTCTCTACATTTGGGGATGCTTTCCCTTTCAGCTGGGTCTGAATTCGATCAAGACGCTCACTCACTTGGCTCCTCTTAGCATATTTGCCGACGTTGTCGATCTTGGCGCTATGGCTGTCGTGATTGTGGAGGATGCCATGATTATACTGAAGCAAAGGCCTGACGTGGTTGCCTTTGGTGGTATGTCGCTCTTCTTCTATGGGATGGGCGTGGCTGTTTATTCCTTCGAAGGGGTTGGGATGGTCTTGCCTCTTGAGTCGGAGATGAAGGACAAGGACAAGTTTGGCAAAGTGTTGGCACTCGGCATGGGATTCATCTCTTTGATATACATAGCATTTGGTCTCTTAGGTTACTTGGCTTTTGGGGAAGACACCATGGACATAATCACGGGAAACTTGGGGGCAGGGCTAATCAGCACTGTTGTTCAGCTTGGACTCTGCATCAACCTCTTCTTCACCTTCCCCTTGATGATGAATCCAGTGTTTGAGATAGTGGAGAGGCGTCTCTCGGGTGGGATGTACTCTGCGTGGCTGAGATGGCTGCTCGTCTTGGCAGTGACTCTGGTGGCTCTATTTGTGCCAAACTTTACAGATTTTTTGTCCTTGGTGGGCAGCAGCACTTGCTGTGTGTTAGGGTTTGTGTTGCCTGCTTTGTTTCATTTGCTGGTGTTCAAGGAAGAGATGGGGTGGAAGCAATGGAGTTTAGACACAGCCATTGTGGGACTGGGTGTGGTTCTTGCTGTGTCCGGAACTTGGAGTTCCCTGAGTGAGATCTTCTCGGTCAAAGTGTAACCGTCCTGAAAGGGAGAGACTGGAGAGGTATTCCCCTTTGTGTCAATAAGTGTGAATTGTGCCATCATATATATATATATGGGATTGTGATGTAAGAGTATCTGATTTGTGATTGTATTTGTTATCTTGGTGGTTGGAATAAAAGACATGAACTCTGTTCTCTGTTTTGTGTTTATACACATACACAATCTATATATATGTGAAAGTTTCGGTTTCTCGGATTAAAAAAAATGGCAGACAGAAGCAAAGCAAAAGAACCCTGTGAATCAAATGCTTTGGTTTTGTATTACAAACTGTTGGGTGCGTTCCTTCCAGGAATCACCTTGTTCAAGATGCTTCTCGTAGAAACAGACCTCACCATGGGACTTGATGCTGAGCGCCGAGATGCTTCTGGTCCCATAATGCCCCTGTATGGTGCCGCCTTGGGACATGAGTGAGTCTGAGTTAAAAAAAAGTAATAATAATGAAAGAGGAAGGGTTACATCTGGTCTCTGTATGTCGACGAAGATGGAGCTGAGATGGTATTCCGTCTCTGGTGTGAAAAAGTGAGGTAGCTCGGGTTCTTGGTCCTTGACAGTATTGGTCATCACCTCCTCCACCATGGTCTTCACCGGGAACTCATTGCTCCCGTTTTCAGCCAGAAGCTGTTTGAAACCCTCCCTCAACCTCAGACACTGCAAAAAAGACCAACCAAACAAAGATAGCAATTGTTAAGTCATCCTCCAGGGAGAATGAGAGATTAATATACCTTGGGCCAAGGAGAGTCGAGGTTGGCGTTGGAAAGGACATGGATCCCCGGAGAGACTAACGTCACGAGCTTGTCACCGTGGGGTGGCCGGTTGGTAATGTAAATCATGGAGTTGGAGGAGATATCAGCGACTACCAGGTTGAAGCCGTTGTACAGAGCAATTTCCTCTCGTATCTCCTCGGCAAACTCGGCCGGACTCTTTCGGCTCTGCAAGAAACGAAGAGGGAGATCTCCACGGGATTTAGCAACCGGTAAGGATGAGGTCTCCCTGAAATTGGTGAGGAAAGCGAGACGGCCATGCCTCGTGCACCCCAGCCACGTCCCGCCGCCGACCAGGTCTCTTCCTCCCACCGTCTCTCCGTCTTCCCACCAACGCAGTGCCTCCGTCGCCCTACACAAACATTTCAGAGTCAATCATCGATCATCTCAGAGTGGATTCGATTCGATTCAATCACAATCACCTGTTGTGATATTCATCTCTGTTGAGGAAGAGAAGAAAAGGGTAAAGCGGATGCGATCGCCACAGAAACACTGCTATGCACATTCTCTTCTCCTCTCTCTTATCAACACACAACCATCACCATCTCTCTCTGCTCTAAAAAAAGTCGTCTTTCTTCTTCTAGTTAAGAACTGCGTGTCGTTCATCTCACCACGAAACGGCAGCACGTGCACGTTTCAAAAACGGTTTGCTTGTAAGAAAGCTGCGCTGCGATACTCAGAGTCACCGGCGATGTGGTGATATCAGATCCAGATGATGATTTTCTCGGGATGCTCCGTTTCTCTATTTCACGCCTTCTCATGCCTGGTACCTTCCTCTCTCTCGTTCGATATGATTATCTCTCTTGCTACTGTGTAAACGGATGATCTGATCAAATGTGTGATCCTTGCGAATGGCTTGTTACTCTTCATGTCGTGCTAACAGGAGTGGTTATGGGTATCTTTTGATTGCAGGTAATGCTACATGCTCTTCATGTCGGTGGAACCATTTTAGAGTCACAAGCACCGTAATGATATATCTCGCTCGTCTTTTGGCTTCCCTGTCTTTTTTTTTCCTTTCAGTTTGCCGATACTCTTTCTTCTTTCTTGCCATGATGCTTCCTTGTGCAGCCACAGAGAACTTAAAGCGTATCGTCCGCTGCATGATTGTCGTGGATGTAATCACCTCCAGGTCTCATTCTCAATAACTCCGCAGAGACTTTGCTAAAGCTTTGGGATTTTGTAGCTTGTGATTAACTTTTGGTTATCAACTCATGCCTTCAGGACGTGTCTGTTTCCTCTGTTGCTGCAGTGCACTATGATCCAGATCTGAAAGTAAGGCTGCCGCCTCTAACTCTTCTTTCTCTGAATACAATTGTATGCTTCCTACTTCTAATAAAACTGTTATCTCAGGATGTGAACATAGTTGCGACATACAGTGACCATTATGGCAATATTCGGCTTGGTAGGGTGAAAATGGGGGATCTTTCATCTTCTTGGGTTTTGGAGAATCCTGGCGGCAAGAAACAAGGTTCGCAGGTACCAAAATTTAATGTTTGTTCAAGACTGGTTTTTGGTTTTAAGAAGATTTGATTATTAGTTTAAGAACACAACCATAGATCCCATGGACATGGAGCTAGAGGAGACCACTTATAGTTTGTGAAGTGATTACTTAGCACTCTCACTGGCAGAGAAATTGAATACCTCTTATGAACTTCACTTGCTCTAATTCTAACCATGTGTTGATCTGCTTATGAGATTCTTTTCATTTCCTTGGATTTATCGTTAAGCTTGCTCATAGTCTCTCTACTCTGGTTGCTGACATTTTTTTATGGAATTAGCTAGTGATACCACGGGATTCATTTCAAAATGTTACTAGAATGGAAGAGAGTGCAAGTCATTCCACAACTAATCAGTCTGGTGAAAGCGAGAATCAGTTTCCACATGTGGAATTTACAAGCCCAGCGAAACTGAAACGTCAGGTAATCTGTCTCCTTCTTTTTGTAATCTCTGTATGCGTTGATTATATTTGACTGGGATTGTAACAATTGTATACCCTTTTAGATTTTACGTAAGGAAAGGAGAAGTCAACGAACTTTGGATCTGATCCAACAAGACAAGGAAACTGATGAGCAGATGCAAGAAGCAGCAATTGAGAAGTCAATGAGCTTTGAAAACTCAGTCATAGGGAAATACAGTATATGGAGGCGAGACTATGAGAGCCCAAACGCTGATGCTATCTTGAAGCTTATGAGAGACCAGATCATAATGGCAAAAGCATATGCAAATATTGCCAAATCAAAAAATGCAACCAATCTTTACGTTTTCTTGATGCAGCAGTGTGGAGAAAATCAACGTGTTATCGGAAAAGCAACCTCTGATGCTGACCTTCCTCCAAGGTACTTCTTTACTATCCTCTTGTCAGTATGGATTAGTGAGACAGTAATCTTTGTTGAATTTTGTTCCATCCCTTTTTCTTCGCTAGCGCTCTTGATCAAGCAAAAGCCATGGGCCACGCTCTCTCTCTTGCAAAAGACGAACTATATGACTGTCATGAACTTGCAAAAAAGTTTCGGGCCATGCTTCAATCCACTGAGCGCAATGTAGATGGACTGAAGAAAAAGGGCACCTTCTTGATTCAGCTGGCCGCCAAAACATTTCCCCAGCCATTGCATTGCCTGAGTCTGCAGCTAGCGGCAGACTATTTTCTTCTCAGTTTCAATGAAGAGGATGCAGTCAAAAAGGATGCCAATCGAATAAAGTTTGAAGATCCTTCTCTCTATCACTATGCGATCTTTTCGGATAACGTTCTGGCTACATCAGTTGTGGTCAACTCCACTGTCCTGAATGCAAAGGAACCGCAGAAGCACGTGTTCCATATAGTAACTGACAAATTGAATTTTGCTGCGATGAAGATGTGGTTTCACATCAATGCTCCTGCTGATGCGACAATTCAAGTTGAGAACATCAATGATTTTAAATGGCTGAACTCCTCATACTGCTCTGTTCTACGGCAGCTTGAATCCGCGAGGCTTAAAGAATATTATTTCAAAGCAAATCATCCTTCATCTATATCTGCTGGCGCGGACAATCTTAAGTACCGAAACCCAAAGTATCTATCGATGCTGAACCATCTCAGATTCTACCTTCCTGAGGTTTATCCAAAGCTGGACAAGATCCTGTTTCTTGACGATGACATTGTGGTGCAAAAGGACCTGGCACCTCTATGGGCAGTAGACATGCAAGGAAAAGTGAATGGTGCGGTGGAGACGTGCAAGGAGAGCTTCCACAGATTTGACAAGTACCTCAACTTCTCAAATCCAAAGATCTCAGAGAATTTTGATGCGGGGGCTTGCGGGTGGGCATTTGGGATGAATATGTTTGACCTGAAAGAGTGGAGGAAAAGGAACATTACAGGGATATATCATTACTGGCAAGACATGGTAAGGCATTGCTCATCATAAAAGACATTTGCTTTCGTGTAACAGATGATGACTCAAGTCAGTCTATCTATAATTTCAGAACGAGGACAGAACACTGTGGAAGCTGGGTTCGTTGCCACCGGGGCTGATCACATTTTACAACCTGACATTTGCAATGGAGAGGAGCTGGCACGTGCTGGGGCTTGGGTATGACCCGGCGCTCAACCAAACAGCTATAGAGAATGCAGCGGTTGTGCATTACAATGGGAACTACAAGCCATGGCTGGGTTTGGCTTTTGCCAAGTACAAACCCTACTGGTCCAAGTACGTTGAGTACGATAACCCATATCTACGTCTCTGCAACATCATTGAATGAAGCGAAAAAACACAAAAATATAACTTTGTTTTTAGTATACCATAGGAGGAATCAACAGACAGCGAGGATAAATAAATACAGTAGTATCCATTGGTTTTAGACTTTTAGTAGTAAGCAAGTCTGGTCTTTTCTCAACCGTAAAATCACAGAATGATATTGCTTCTTTAAAGAAAATGCAACCAAGGGACGAGACTCGTTTTTTGGGCCTTGAACGTGAAACATAAATAGAATGGAATGTTTCTTTCTTCTATGTACAGTTGGCCCATGGATCTACATAATGGGCCTTATAAAGAACTGAAAGTATTTTGCAAAAAAAAGATTAAAGATTGCAAAGAGAAAAGTTAGTATTAAAAGCTTACAAAAACGAAAATTGGGTTATTTGCAAAACAGGTTAAACATCTCAAAAGAAAAAGTCAACAGCTACGGTCTTTGCCTGAAAACTCATGTACGATCAAAGCTGAAACACCAAATATATATATATATATATATATATATATATATATATATATATATATATATATATCAATAAATAAAAAATTATCAATAAATATATAATAATTAGATTAGAATCCGCATAATACGCACGTAAAAGTATATAGAAAATAGTTATTATATGTATATATTTAGATTTTAAAATTGATAACATGTGTAATTATGATTGTATAATTGTGTATAAGGATCAACCGTTATGTCATGTCTCTTCTCTCTCCACGAGAATGTCATTTCAATCTGTATCAAAGTGTGTAGATTCGCCTTTATCGATAATAACATCTGCAAGTCCACATTTGTCAGTAAATTCTCAGGTACAAACATTGAATAAGAAAACTAAAACAAATCAGACGTATTATTTGTTATTATAATGATATCTTTCAACTCTTATTTGTTATTATAATGATATCTTTCAACTCTTGACTGCCGATACACTTCTTTTCAAAAGAAAGTGAAAAAGTATAAGTCAAATAAATCTGAACTGAGGCTAAATGAATATGAACTATTTCCAGCCATCTTAGTAGGCAAGTTTTCATTTTCATAAACAAGTAATAAGCGTAACTCTAAAGAAAAAATGCTTTAAAAAAGTTTGTGACAGTAACTAGCTATCTTAATTGCACTTATGTAAAGAGTAAACAAAGATTAACAATTCTTTATTTTTTCAGAACGGTCTTTTTGTCTTCATCACTTTCCTGCAAAAAACTTGAGTAATCTCAATGAATGAAATATTGCATGAAGAGTAATAAACATAAAGTAGAGTGTATGAAGTTAAAGAATGACATGAATTACTTATCAAAAAAAAAAAAAAAAGAAGAATGACATGAATTCTTAATTTAAAAAAACACACAACAAAACAGTTTTAAACACAAAGCTGAAGTGTAAGTGGCACATTTCATTTCCATTTATCTTATATTTTGGTAACATCTTTGTGCAAATTCCGAGCAAAAAGTTGCATTGACACAGAGATTTTCATATTCAGATTCTGAGCTACTCGAAGACCATTTAGTAGATGAATAATGTATCTTCATATAAGTTTTGTTTTATTGCGCGGAAATCTAATTTATGTTGCGCGACGGGGAACATGTAATGTAAGTATTTTCATGTTTGAAGAAATTTTGGATCTGTAACTTCAGCCACCAATTGATTTATAATTTCTGGTGACAGTCGAGTAATAGTGTGCGTTAGTGGTTTTATCAACCAATTGGGTGTAGATGTTATCAAGGAACAACTTTATCATAAATTTCAATCATGTGGAGAAGTTTTAAATATATTTCTACCAAAAAAACAATAAAAATACAAAATCTAAATGAATCTGAACTACCTTACATTTTTCAAAACCGTCTTTTTACCTTCCTGCACAAAAAAAAACATGGTTAATCTAATGAATTAGAGTAGAAAGCAGGCAGTTTAAGAAGAAGACTTACCATTCCCGCATGGAAGCATCGTCTCGGCCTAGCATTCCTGATATGAACTTCAGCGCCACCCATTGTAGTTGGTTCATACATCTTTTCTTCGTCCTTACCTTTATGGTACCTTTATGGTCAAGGTAAATATATGCAAATCTAAAATCAAAAATATTATCAACAAGATAAATAACCAATTTATCATACAAAGTAAAGAAAGAGTCATATCCTAGAGAACATCCAGTTATACTATTTTTTGGAAGAAACATGTTCAAAACTTTTTCACGTTGCTAGAATATATGATTAAGCTATATCTGATTAAGCTGTCCATTGATAACATCTACACCACTTTGGTTGTCGAACGCACAATATTGCTCGACTGTTCCCATACCTACACTTATGTTTATTTGCACAAGCAGCGGAAGGTACGACATACCAACTCTCATGATTTTTCGAACTGATCTCTCAATTTATACTTTCCACTAGAACGGTTAAAATTTACTCATCAGCTTTAGGCAGCTTTAGTTTAACATGTTTTGACTTGTGCTTTTTAAACCTAATAACTCATCTCCCTCTTAAACTTCATTGATTCTACTTTTCTGTTTATGACTATGTTTTATTCATTTACATTAACCATATCTTTTTCCAGGAAAGTGATCAAGATGAAATGACTGCCTTGAATAAGGTTAGCAACCATTAAGGTTTTTTATTAGTCTTAACATAATCTGCCAGTTTCACAAACCTCTTAAAAGCTTTTTGTTATCTTTAGAGTTAGAGTAAATAATTTTTATGAAAATGAAAATCTTATACTAAGAAGCTGCACGCAGTTCAGATTCGTTTACCTTGTGCATATTTTCTACCTTTTCTCAGGAATTGCAAGGAATTATTTTCAAAACAAAGAAAGCTTATGATTAGTTTTTGCTGCTTTTTTTACTCACTTTTTCTAATTCCATGGCAGAAAATAGATCAAATAAGTAATTGTCTAAACGAGTTGACTGAAATTGTCAAAAAATTGACTAAACATTGGCCCATGGATGGGCGTTACTGGGCCTTATATTGGGTCTTCCGGTCCATTATTCACGTTTCGAAAACGCATCATCATCTCCCATCTGGAGTCTCTCTGGATTCTAATCACTGTCGTTGCTCTCTCTCATCTCATCTCATCTCATCTTCAGGTAAATTTCTCTTGGATTCTTCATTTGATCAGATTCCGACAGTTTCTTGATACGCCTGCCTGATGTTGCAGAATTTAGCGTCTTTTCTGATTCGAGACTGCTAATGGATTCAGACAAGATTGCTCTTGCTCCTCCACCGAAAGATTCACAAAACGAGCAGCGCAATAGTACGTCCCAAGATTCCAAGGATGGCGGCATATCACTTGTTCCTGAATCTGAGATGATGAAGAAACCTCCATCTTCTTGTGGCCAATCTCCAGCCACCAATGCTGCAAGCGGCCGACTTGTATATGTCCGCAGAAGAGTCGAGCTTGACACAGCCAAATCCACAAATAAGCCAACCTTGCCTTTGGCTGAATCAGCCCCACTTGTTTCCCCAAGCAGCCATAGGTTAGACTGGGAAGAGCGTTACCACCATCTTCAAATGCTTCTAAATAACCTGGATGATTCTCATCAGACGGATCATGTACAGAGTAAGCCCCCCTCCCCTTAAAGATGCCTTATATGTGTGTCTGCCTTTATATGCTTCTCTGACTTCCATATGTTAGTGCTTTGGTCACTTTCCTCCGCCGAGCTTAGCAAGCATGCTGTTGAGTTGGAAAAGCGGTCCATTCAATTCTCTCTCGAGGAAGGTAACAAGTACACTGTTGATTCATGCTGCTTTAGCCAAGATATGATATCTACTGAAAACTATACAGTCTAGTCACAGTATGATTCCAAATTTAATTAGCATGCATGATTCAAGGAAAGCTATTGTTTTTGTTATTGTTGCAACCAGACCCCTTGCAGTAGAATAACAATCTGAATTCGAAATAATGTCTTGTATCCTGGTGCAGCGAGAGAGATGCAGCGTGTAGCGGCTTTAAACGTGCTAGGAAGGTCTGTGAATAGTCTTAAATCCACATCAAATGATGGAGAATAGCAATAGCAAGAGTTAATGGGCAGTGTAAGTGCCGTTTATAGCCTGATAGCTTCTACAAACCCCAAGCTTTTGTCACATATTTTTTACTGTCTTGAATCATGTCGTGCTGTTATAGTGATGACTATAATGTTGGAATTGCTTTTCAGAATGCGGAGGAAAGCGCAAAGGCCAAGAAGAGGCAGTGCAAAATGAAGCATTATTGACGCGGAGGGGCATTGTTACAGTCTAATGTTTCACGATGGCCGAGCCTTATCCATCTTAGCTTGTTTGTATTGTCTATAAGAGGCTTCATAATCTGGAATTTGTAATCAGTGATTAAGTATTATAGATATGATTTAGTAATAATTTTTTTTTGATGAGATGCTCCCACGAGTTAGGGGCCTTGACTAGATTAGATTAGATTCCTCCCAATTCGGTTCGGTTCAAATTATTCGGGTTTCGGTTTTTTCGGTTTTAAAAAAATAAGTTTTATTTGGAATTTACTTTTAATTCAATTCAGTTCGGTTTGGTTCGGTTTTTGGAAGCAATTATCCAATTAATTTTTGTTTATTTTATTGACCAAATTTTAGTTGTTTTCTGTTTAAAAAATACACTTTCATAATAGAAAATCCATTTGAAAACAAATAAAATTCCAACGTTTAAATTCTTTTAAAATAAATAAATGTCATCGTGTTTTTTATTCTCAAATGTTTTGTTTTTTTTTTTCACTCTCCCAAAATACTAGTGTTAGGTTTGTTCGTCGGAGACAAAACGACAACGTTAGCAAAAGAGTAAACGAAAAGTCAAAAGTGCAAGTCTCAAAAGTATAAAATTAGTGAAGTTATGAGCAGTAATCTAAAACCAATTAATTATAAATATAAAAAACTATAATAGTGATATGTGTTCTAATCGGTTAACCAATTGGGTAATTTGGTATTCGGTATAAACCTGAACCGAACCAAATACCAAATAAGTTTAGTGATGGATCTCTTGGAGTTATTTGGATTATCCGAACTTGAACCAAATTATGTTATTCGGTTCGATTTGGTTTGAGAATTTTTCCCACCCATAGTTTATAACTCTTTGACACAACTGTCGCACGTCACTTGGGGCTTAAGATCCCATTCTATTGTATTGTAATTTGCAGGGAAAAATGCAAAAAAAAAATTCAAAGATTTATCTTTGTTTCACGTTAAAAAACCCAACAAAAGTGGTGATAATTAAAACCCAACGTTTTAATTTAACGCAAATTAAATTTCGAAGACAAACGATGTTAAATCATTAACATATTTAAAGGCTATATGACGATTTAGTGGTCTGATTTAGAGGTTTACGTTCACTAAACAACCATTATCAACAAATCCATTCATATTCAAACTGAAATTTTTTAAAATCTATACAAAATCAGAAGTTAAGAAACTACAAATCTAGATCTTTTAAATGAAAAAATTGCACACGAAATCGCATCATCTACTCGAATCTATGATAAATTCTTAAATGTACTTTGTTGTTGAACTGAATTATAAATTGTTAATCTTTTTCTTTTCCTAAATCGCCAAATTGCCTCTAAATATGTTAATGATTTAACAACGTTTGTCTTAGAATTTAATTTGCGTTAAATTAAAACGTTGGATTTTAATTATCACAACTTTTTTATTTGAATTTTTTACGTAAAACCAATATTCTTTGGGTTCCCCCCCCCCCCCCCCCCCCAATTTGTATCTACTACTTACACCTATATACTCAACCGAATCATCAACAGGCTCGAAATAACCGGTTGATGATCAGAAGCTTTGGGGTTAACACTAATCACCTCAAGGACATGGATTGCACCAACTCAACCTGGCCTTACTTTAGGCTTAAGGAAACACTCGGACAATTCGTTTCTCACTGTTCTTCTTCAAGACCATATCGGAGGGCTTCAAGTTCTCCACGACCAATACTGGGTTGATGTTCCTCCTGTTCCTGGAGCTCTTGTCATTAACGTTGGAGATCTTCTCCAGGTTAACTAACCCTTTATTGGTTTTTGATCTATGGACTGAAATCAAATCTGACTTTGATTTATCTTATTGGGGCATTTGAATCTAATATCCCATCTCTTTAACCAGTTTCCTGACGCAGTTGCTTACCGTAACCGACAAATAGAGGCAAAGAAGATGCGAAGAGATATTATAAACAAGGGTTAACATCATTCTCTATCTCGTTTTTCCTTATATCAATTTATACATCTTTTCTACTTTCAGTATCACGACATGGTACTGGTTATCCTATCGCGGTTAATATAATCCATAGGGACAACGTAGACTTTTCAGTTCTTGTTTCACTTATGATTTTTTTATTTTCTCACTTTTCCATCATGAAAATCCAATTCTAGACACTGTTACCACAATGGATATTATTACATTTTTGCAGAGAATGGCCTATGATAATTTACAATCATTGCACGCAGTAAACGCAACCATTTACACACAGACATTTGATGGTGCTGATGTTATGGGAGAAAGGTTACCAGAAGAGGTATTGTCTTTCTGTCTCAATCCTGCTTATCTTCCAACCTTGTTTCAATTTCATGTTTTGCTGTCTTCCTCTAGATCACAAAAGTGCTTGCTTTCTTTGTCTCTGCTTGCGTTTTTCAGCTTAAGTAATACTCTTAGTCTTTTTCGTTTAGGTTAGGTTGGTCATCAAACGTCACCCAAGTATCCTAAAGATTTTCTTTGTAGGACATTCTTTAGGTGGCCTTATGCTATGTATGCTATCGGGAGTCTTTATGAGCAAGAATCCCGAGAAGAGCTTCCACAAAACAACAATGACATTAGGGATAAATGCCTGATAGAAGAGCCAAAAGAGAGAATTGATGTATCAAAGCCTCTGTATTTTACAACTTCTGCAACACCACACATTGGTTCAAGAGGACATAAGCTGGTGATTTGGGAACAGTTCTGTTTCATATTTCTTACACTCGAATTTGCTATCAATATGTTTAGAGCAAAGTCGAGGTCCTTAATGTTCTTATGCATCAATATCTACTAAGACTAGACTTTGATGTAGCGTTTCAAAAGTCATTTTCAAAGGTTTTGTGGTACTCGGTCACCTGACTACTGCCATCATAACCGCCGAGTAACCAACTCGGTAGCATTCGTTTAACAAATTCATTCTCTTTACATTTTCAGTCCATTAATACACATAAATTGTTATTCCAACAATTGCCATCATTAATCCGTTCACATATTAAATTAATCACAAATATTATCGTTGAAAAAAGTAAAAACATTCTTAACAACAACCTAACGATCTAAAATGTTTGATATTTTATCACATCAACAACAAAATCATAGTTAAATCGAAACACTAGCCATGCACGTGCATATTAAAGGTTATGTACTTATGTTCCTTTATTTCCGTATACCGGTATACGTGAAACCAAAAGTGACCCGGTTAAGAACCAAACCGGTATGATTGGACCTAAACCAATGAAATTGGAGTTTTAATTTAGTTTTCGGTATAGGAAGTGATTGAAGGGAACATGTACAACTTAGAGGCGTACAAAGCGTCGGCGGAGAGCATCTAATATCAATTTCGGCTAAGATACTTAAGGACAGAGACGTTGTCCAGCTGAAAACAGATGTTCCCACTAGGCCTGGGCATATAAATCGAATTGAACTTGCCGAACCGAACCGAACCGAGATTTTCGGTTGTAAGGCACATATATTGAAGGGTTCATTGTAGAAGCTTAAGCACAAAAGCCCATCCAATAAAATCGAAGCCCACAAAGGCCAGGATTACTGCAGGCAGGGTTTTTTTGCCTCTCCAGTTTCTATCGATTCTCTGGTAGCCGCTTCATCGAATCCTAATCCTAATCGCTATTGTCACACTCTTCTCTTTCCATCTCAACTTCTCCATGGACAGTAAGAGGGAGAGGAAAAGTAAGAGGAAGGGGCGCGAGGAATCCGATGTAATCTGCTTCTTCTTCTCGCTTTCTTCTTTACACAGTCGTTGGCCACTTTTGTCTGAATCTGTTTTGTATTTTCTTAGGTTGAAGCAATCTCGACGCCTTCGCAGATAGTAACGCCTAAGAAGCACAAGCAGCGGAAGGTACGACGTACCAACTCTCATGATCTCTCAATTTATAATGGTTAAGATTCATTTAGCCTCTGCACATATCTCATGATTTTCCGAACTGATCTCGATTCATTTAGCCTCTGTACATATCTCATCAGCTTTAGGCAGCTTTAACTTAACCTATGCTTTCTATGACTATGTTTTATTCATTTACATTAACCATAACTTTTTCCAGGAAAGTGATCGAGATGAAATGACTGCCTTGAATAAGGTTAGCAACCATTAAGGTTTTTTTTTTGTTAGTCTTAACTATTTTAAATAGTTTTTATGAAAATGAGAATCTTCTACTAAGAAATCAGATTCGTTTACAGGAATTATTTTCAAAACTTATGATTAGTTTTTGCTGCTTTTTCTAACTCCATGACAGAAAATAGATCAAATAAGTAATTGTCTAAACGAGATGTCTGAAATTGTCAAAAAACTTGAGAAGAATTCTCATCTACCGGAGGTTTCATCCAAGGTATGTGTTTTTTTTGTATTTTGTATGTTGAATGATGCTTACACTCTTTAACTGATCTATTTGTTTAATTTCAACCATTTCTATAGGAGAAAGAAAATCCAAAGAAAAAGGAGGTAGAACATCAGTGCTTATTCGAAAGTAACGCTTCTGATATGAAAAACAGACAAACCATATTCGTTAAGGGGTTCGATTGTTCCTTTCCTATGGATGATATCAAGAGCTCATTGAGATAACACTTCAGTTCTTGTGGAGAGGTCTCAGAGATTTTTGTTCCGTTTTGAGTGTAAAACCGGTTCTCCCTTAGGGTATGTGACTTGTTCCTCCAATTTCTGACAAGTTAAGTTAAATGCAAACTAAAAGATTTACCCTCTTGTTTTTTCTTTCAGATTTGGTTTCATTAATATGAGCAACGACATTAATCTGATAAAAGATACATAGAAGGCGTTAGCACTGAATCGAAGTTACTTGGGAGGGATGAGGCTTGAGGTTCCGATGGCTATTAAGAGAAGCGAGTACTGTGGCTATACTAATCACCGTGGTTGTGAACGTTGTCGTAATGCTGCGATGAAGCGCCTTCGGAAAAGATTCTATGAGGGATCCATAACACGAATCCCCCCAGGTACATAAATTTTTTCTTTTATCATTGAATCTTGATAAGAAAGTAACTTGTCTTGTATTTGTAGTTATCTTTTGTTCTTGATATTGCAGGCACCGTTTTTGAGTAGCCGTTGGGCTGTCCCTAGCAAGATGAAGAAGCAACAGCGAACAGGCACAGCTAATAGTGGTTGTTTTGTCGTTGCTGCTACTTGTTTACCGACCAGCTACATGAAACTTTGGTGTGTTCTAAGATAAGTTGTATTATGGGATACATCGGTGTTATTTAGTTGCATAATTTAAGCCTGATGAAACTGTTATGTCAAATAACATGTAGTCGACTTTAGTGACTTGTGTTCAAGTTTGACCTAGTTGGTTTCGAGGTTTTGACAAGGCCCGTTCTCCTTGTCGTGATCTAAAAATTGAACACACTCCTCTCTGTAAATAAACTCTAGCAAAAACAAAATGCAATCAGCTGGTAACATTGGCCCATGGATGGGCGTTACTGGGCCTTGTATTGGGTCTTCCGGTCCATTATTCACGATTCGAAAACGTGCGAAGATCTGAAATGATCCTATTGGTTGAAAAAAATCTGAAATAACCTAATCTAAGTAATCATCTCTTTTAAAGAAATAATGATCTAACTTAGAGGTGGGCAAAATTTTCGAACCAAACTGAACCGAATAACGAAATTTGGTTCGGGTTTGGTAATCCAAATTATCCAAACGGACTCATCACTAAACTTATTTGGTATTTGGTTTGGTTCGGTTTTTAACCGAATACCAAATTACCCAATTGGTTAACCGACATTAAAATACATATCATTATTAGAGTTTCTTATATTGATAGTTAATTGGTTTTAGACCACTGTTCATAACTTCTTTAATTTTATATTTTTTAGACTTGCACCTTTGACTTTTCGTCTGTTTCTTTTCTAACGTTGTCGTTTTGTCTCCGACGAGTAAACCTAACGCTAGTGTTTCTGGCGAGTAAGAATAAAAAACAAAATATTTGAGAATAGAAAACACGAGGACATTTATTTATTTTAAACAAATTTAAACGTTGGAGATTTATTTGTCTTTAAACGTTAGATTTTCTATTATGAATGTGTGTCTTTTTAAACAAAAAAACAACTAAAATTTGGTCAATAAAATAACCGAAAATTAATTGGGTAATTGCTTCCAAAACCCGAACCAAACCGAACCGAACCGAATTAAAAATAAATCCCAAATGGAACTTATTTTCCTAAAACCAAAAAAACCGAAACCCGAATAACCCGAACCGAATCAAACCGATTAACCGAATGCCCACCCCTAATCTGACTATTATACCATTTATCCAATTGATTTTAAAAAAAACAAATATTAATATATTTTTTTTTTAAAGAGCCAGAAATCCATATCTTCTCACTCTTCTCTCACGTTTCTCTCTTCTTTTTCAACGAAGAACTAGTATAAATGGGACAACTAGTATAATTGGTATAACTATGATAACTAGGACAACTGGTATAATTAGAACAATTGTTAGCAGTTATACCATTTTTACAAGTAGTACCAAGACAATTGTTAGTTGTACGTACTAGTTTTACTAGTTGTACAAATTTTACAAGTAGTACTAAGACATACGAGTTTTACTAGTTGTACCAGTTTCCCTAATCCTTCATCTTCATCTTCATCTTCTTTTTCACCTTCACCTTCACCTTCACCTTCACCTTCACCTTCACCTTCATCTTCACCTTCACCTTCACCTTCACCTTCACCTTCACCTTCACCTTCACCTTCACCTTCACCTTCACCTTCACCTTCACCTTCACCTTCACCTTCACCTTCACCTTCACCTTCACCTTCACCTTCACCTTCTTCTTCTTCGCGAAATGGAAAAGATGGTGATGACGACTGCGGCGGTGATGGAGACTCGCGACGACGACTGCGGCTGTGATGAAGGCTCGCGATGACTGCGGCGGTGATGGAGGCTCTCGACGACTACGGAGAAGATGAAGCAAAGCGGAGAAGAAGCGAGTTGCAGAGAAATAGAGGCAGTGACAAAGAGAGGCAAAGAGAGAGAGGCGAGAAAGAGAGGAGAAGAGAGATTTTTTTTTTTTTTAGGATTAGGTTTAGTGGTTGAGGTTGTAAAAATGGTATTTCATTAAGGACAAAAGAATAATGAGCCATTTAAAAAAAAAAAAAAATGAAAACGAAATGATTTTTTATAAGAGGGTCATTTGGAATTATTTTTTGGGTGAGAAAGTCATCTCAGCAATTGAAACGCATCATCTCCCATCTCGATGCTCCCACGAGTTAGGGGCCTTGAATAGATTAGATTAGATTCCTCCCAATTCGGTTCGGTTCGGGTTATTCGGGTTTTGGTTTTTTGGTTTTAAGAAAATAAGTTTCATTTGGGATTTACTTTTAATTCAATTCGGTTCGGGTTTTGGAAGCAATTATCCAATTAATTTTTGTTTATTTTATTGACCAAATTTTAGTTGTTTTTCTGTTTTAAAAAAACACTTTCATAACAAAAAAATTCAACATTTAAAAACAAATAAAACTCCAACTTTTAAATTCTTTTAAAATAAATAAATGTCATCGTGTTTTCTATTCTCAAATATTTTGTTTTTTATTCTCATTCTCCCGAAACACTAGTGTTAAGTTTGTTCGTCGGAGACAAAACGACAACGTTAGCAAAAGAGCAAACGAAAAGTCAAAAGTGCAAGTCTTAAAAGTATAAAACTAATGAAGTTATGAACAGTAATCTAAAACTAATTAACTATAAATATAAGAAACTCTAATAGTGATATATATATATATATATATGTGTTTTAATGTCGGTTAACCAATTGGATAATTTGGTATTCGGTAAAAAACCAAACCGAACCAAATATCAAATAAGTTTAGTGATGGGTTTGTTTGGGTTATTTGGATTATCCAAACCTAAATCAAATTACGTTATTCGGTTCGGTTTGGTTCGGTTCAGGAATTTTGCCCATCCCTAATTTATAACTCTGACACAACTGTCGCACATCACTTGGGGCTTAAGATCCCATTCTCTTGTATTGTAATTTGTAGGGAAAAATGCAAAAGAAAAACCAAAGAACCTTTGTTTCACGTAAAAAAATCCAATAAAAATGGTGATAATTAAAATCCAACGTTTTAATTTAACGCGAATTAAATTCCAGCATTTTAATTTAACGCAAATTAAACTCCGAAACAAACACTGTTAAATCATTAACACATTTAGAGGCTATATGGCGATTTAGTGGTCTGATTTAGAGGTTTACGTTCATTAAACAACCATTATCAACAAATCCATTCATATTCAAACTGAATTTTTTAAAAATCCATACAAAATCAGAAGTTAAGAAACTACAAATCTAGGTATTCTAAATGAAAAAATTGAATACGAAATCGCATCATCTATTCGAATCTATGATAAATCTTTAAATGTATCTTGTTGTTAAACTGAATTATAAGTTGCTAGTCCTCTTTTTTTCCTAAATCATCAGATAACTTTTAAATCTGTTAATGATTTAACAACGTTTGTCTTAAGGTTTAATTTGCGTTAAATTAAACGTTGAAGTTTAATTTGTGTTAAATTCAAATATTGGATTTTATATCACTACTTTTTTTATTTGATTTTTCACGTGAAATAAATATTCTTTAATTTTTTTTCTTTCTTTTTCCCTAATTTGTATCTACTACTTACACCGGTATACTCAACCGAATACATACTACCAGGTCCATGCACTTATTTATAGATATGATCAAAAGATTATATTTTAAATTGCTAAGTATACATATAATAATCCCATCGAGAGAGTCAACAATTTCGCAATGATCAACAAGGCTCTCTCTATTTGACAGTTCTGGTCTGTGAGAGAGGAGCATTGGAAATGTGTGAAATTAATTATGTGATGTGATACATAATAATACAAACTAGCAACCAAGTATATATATATATACGTGGAGGATTATCATTAGGGTGTTGACCTCAGCTGTTTCCGTTTAATTATTAAAGAGCTTCGTGATGTCATCCAATGTATACACACACACTCTTTTTTATATAAAAAAATGTATTTTATGTATTGTCTAATATTCTGTTACATAAATGTCTACAATTAGTTTCCTTTTTGTTAAAGATTGATCCCAACATAATCTCAAATTGTTATATATAGGATAGGATGTATGTTGAGTTAAACAAAGGATGCACATATCTTGTAAAGATTTGGAATGAGATTTAAATGAATCTTCACAAGTAGTCCGTTCACCAGATGTATGTTTGTCTTGTATATTTTGATTCCTTAAGACTCGTTGAAACTGAAATATACTACTAGAATTGAATAAAAGAAGAAGCATATTTTGTATTGATGGGACTATAAAAGGGAGATTCTGACAGGTTGCTGATGTCATATGGAGAAAGATTCGGACAGATCCATCATTGATCTCAACTCACCCGTTCGTTAATTATGCAATTATAAAAATATAGTTATAAATTAGTAGTTAATGCTTTGGGAACATTTTACTTTTGTGCAACGCACGTAAACGAGAATGCCAACCAAGAAAGAAAAAAAAAGGAATAATTCCTTTAAAATCAATCAACAATCGAACTTTGTCTATGCTTTTATATTGCCATACACTATTAACTTTGTGTTCTACCATCTTATGGTTGAAGTGGAGATCATATTCACTCTCTTTAAACTAAATAAATCCCATTTATATTCACTTTCTTATATATATGTGCAATCTCTTAATTAGAAAGGTATCAAAGTAGAGTTTTTTTTCAGGTAAATTGGGATCAAAGTAGAGTTGGTGATAATATTTTAAATAAAATGCCATTTAGTTAGATTCACTTTAGATGGCGTAATCAAAAGCATTAGCTAAACCCTCTCCTTATGAAAAAATATATACTGCCGGTGGGCACCTCTTTTTAAGAATCTTTAATTAAATAACTATAATTGCCCTTCTAATTATGCACTACCAAACTATAATGAAGTAACAAAAACCTAACAGTGAAACTCATTATGCGTTATGAATAGCTCTCTCTCTTTGCTTGCCCCAGACGGCACGATCAAGCTAGATTTTGGAATCGAAATGGAACCATTTGGTTTGGGGAATGCATTGCATGAATGTCTCCTCATAAGCAACATTTGAACGGCTTTGCTATTAATCTTCTAACATGTAAGTATATTTTAATATAATTAAGCGTGTGTGTAATCACCCATAATATTAATTCTAATTATACTTGTGATTAGGGTTGATCATGTTAAACCATTTCTGAGGATGCGGAGAATCGAGTGGGGATTTGGCTTCCCGTAATTGTTAAGAGTCATCACTATAATAATTTTGATATAATGCACATAAAGTGACCCCTCTCGTTTATACTTACTTTTTTTCTTTGGCTTACCATCTGCCTAGAACAACTCACGGTAATTATTTTTTTTAAAACGAAACTTATTGAATATTATTATCACCCATCATTTTAACTAGTTATTTCTTCTCTATATATGGTTAAATACATGTAAATATAGTACAAAGGGTGGGGAATGGGTATGTTGTATAAAAAAGAGTGTTTGAATCTTGAGAGGTGAAGTATAAAATAAGGAGGGTGGATGCTTATTCCATTATGACATGTCCTTTTGGAATCTTTCATGGATTCTACTTGATTGGGTGTAGCTTTTTGTTGCTTTAACCCAGAAATATTGAAAAGTAAGTAAGTAGTACATCGAGTCGAGTGCCTTTGCTTGATAGAATAAGAGGGTACACTAGCTTGGACTTGCCTAGTGCATTGGACCACCCACCCAACCCTCGGAGATTCAGGAGACTCGGATTGGTGATTTCATTATAAAAATCTGATTAGTAAAAAAGAAAGAGAAAAAGTGATCATCTATGGTTGTGGGACCCTTTTAAAAGATTCTGCACGCTCACAACTAAAGATTCCCTCCATCTTCTTCTTCTCTGGATCCAGTTGTTTCTTTGATTCTTCAAGAAAAACAATTAAGGATTATCCTTGATTAGTATTATTGTTATGCTTTATTAATTACCTCTCTCTCTCTCTCTTTTACATTGATTGTTGGTGTGTTTCTTCTTCTGCTATCATGTACTATATTGGATTGATATGAGTAAGATTCAGATGATGTGAGAATGTGATATGAGGTCGGCTCGAAACTCATCAAAGAATTAAGAAATGGGTTTGACCTTGTTGAGCAATTGGGTTTTTATTTTAGCTTCTGACTTATCCCATTTTGGCAGCTCTTTATGCTTTTTAATTCATTTGACATAATAATATTTAAAACAAGACTTGTTGGCGTTTGATATTGAACAAGAAACCACATATGCTTGCATCATCCCTCCCTCATAAGTTTAGGGGTTTCTTCTTCTTAATTTCCCTGTTTCTCTCCATCAAAATACTCTCCCTCTCTGCTATATCATGGAAGAAAGCAACAACTCTGGCGTGGTGGATTTCCCTGACAACTTCATGGACCAACTCTTCTGGGAGGAGTGTTGGGAAGAAGAAGAAGCTCCTTCATCACCATCACCATCACCATCACCATCATCATCATCATCAGGGTTGAAGGAGAGGGTGACTTGCGCCATGGGGCACCTACAAGAGGTGATGGGAGAGAGAGAGTTGCTGATTCAGCTTTGGGTCCCCGTGGAGAGAGGGAGCAGAAGAGTGCTGAGCACAGAGGAGCAGCCTTACTCCCTCAACCCCTTCTCCCAGAGCCAGAGCCTGGCCCTCTATAGGGACGTCTCAGCCGCTTACAGCTTTGCAGCAGAGGTTGGGTCGGACCAGCAGGTTGGGCTGCCCGGGCGTGTGTTCTTGAGGAGGATGCCTGAGTGGACCCCGGACGTTCGGTTGTTCAGGAGTGAGGAGTATCCTCGCATCGGACACGCCCGCAGGTACCAGGTCCGAGCCTCCCTAGCTCTCCCGCTCTTCCAAGGACCCTCAGGGGACTGCGTGGCAGTGATGGAGATGGTCACCACTCGTCACAACCTCGAGTATGCCTCCCACCTTCACAACATCTGCAATGCCCTTCAGGTACCTAAGTGTTGATGATTGTAATATTGGTGGGGTTAATACGAAAAGAAAGTCATGGGTATGATTGAGTCTTTTGTTCCATATTGTAGAAAAATATACTTACTTGGCAATATTCTTGTCACTGCACTGTTGGAACACTGCTCAGCATTGACTCGCTCCCATGTCTTTGCATTATTATTTTTTGGTTGACGTAAGCAACCTTTGGGGAGCTTCAATGGTTAACATCAGTTACTTTTTATAAAGACTTAAAATTAAATCGGAATTTCCGACAGGCCTTTGATCTCCGGAGCTCAGAGACCTCCATGGTTCCAGCCTCTCTCAAGGTCAGTTTCTCAAACAAAGTCTTTGCTCTGCCTCTTTATTCACTACAACCATACGTGCTCTCTCTCAATGATGCCCTTTACACAGCCCCACGCCGACGATCTTCACACAGAGGTGGCCACCATTCTCCAAGGCATCTGCAGCTCACACGGACTCCCTCTAGCTATTACGTGGGGCTACAAAGACTCGTGCCTTTCTGCTCTAGCCTCCGCCTGTTACGCCGCTGACCAGGACAGCCGCTGCTTCCTGGCCGCCTGCTCAGAGCACCATCTCCTCCGCGGAGAAGGCATCGCTGGAAGAGCTTTTGCTACGAGCAGACAGTGTTTCGCAACAGATGTGGCCATCTTCAGCAAGTGTAGTTACCCTCTCTCCCACTACGCCAGGATGTTCGACCTCCACGCTGCTCTCGCCGTCCCTCTCTTGACCAGACGCAGCCGCTCCGTCCACCTTGTCCTCGAGTTCTTCTTCCCCAGAGACTGTCTTGACACCCACGCTCAGAGGCTGGCCCTTAACTCCCTCGTCTCCCAACTCAGCCTACGCTTCCAGAGCTCACCGCATCTGATGGTGGACGACCAACAACTTGCAGAAGAAGTGAGGGACACAGCCACGCCCCTTACGGATCACTCTAGCGGACTTGTAGCAGCAGAGGAAACCCCGTGGATATCAGGCACGGCGGAGGCTAAGGATGACAAGGCCAAACAAGTTTCGGTTTCTTGGGAGTTGAAGTTTGGTGGGGGGATGAGGGAGCCTTCTTTCTCTTCTTCCTCTCTAGAGAGCCGGAAACGGAAAACAAAGGCTGAAAAGGATATCAATTTGGAGACTCTCAGACAACACTTTGCCGGCAGCCTCAAGGACGCCGCTAAGAACATTGGTGGTGCGGTCTTTTATATAGATGCTCCTTTGGGATACATACATACATACATACATGCATGCATACATGATGATGATGGTATTAATTAAAGTATATATTGCAGTATGCCCGACGACGCTGAAGAGGATATGCAGACAACACGGAATCTCAAGGTGGCCATCGAGGAAGATCAAGAAAGTAGGACATTCTCTTCGGAAACTGCAGGTGGTGATGGAATCTGTTCAAGGAGTTGAAGGCTCTCTCCATCTCGCCTCCTTCTACTCAAGCTTCCCTCAACTTCAGTCCTCTTCTTCTTCCTCTTTTCCTTTGCTCAATCCATCACAAACTGTCCATGTGCCCCCAAAGTCACCGCCTTCTTCATCTGGCAGCCAAAGCTCGTCAGGTTCGAGCACATGTTATTCCTCCGAAGAACAACAACTTGGTGGCCTCCACAAACCAGCTCTCAGCCATCCACAGCTGCTTACCCTGAGCAGCCTGCAGGAGGAGCGGAGGCCAGTTCGTGTGACCTCATCCCTACCCCCATTGCCATCCGCAGCAACTCCAAGAAAAGCAAAGGATGGGATGAAAGTGAAAGCTATGTTTGGAGACTCAAAGGTGAGGATGTGCTTGCATCCCCACTGGCGGCTCACGGACCTCAGAAGAGAGATCGCAAAGCGGTTTGGAATAAATGATGCTTTGACAAGTAACTTCAGTCTCAAGTATCTTGACGATGATCAAGAATGGGTTCTCTTGACGTGCGATGCTGATCTTGAGGAGTGCATACAAGTCTACAAATCTTCTCTTAAAGAGACTATCAGAATATTGGTTAATCATCCTCTCTCTTCCTTCCTTTGATTCTAACTTAATCATAAACTCTCTTCTCTAATTCCATCATCATCACAACATCTATATGCATTGGCTTGGTTTGTAAATCTCCTTTACTCTTTTACACATGCAACGACTTGTTTGAGCTAAATGTATTGATTAGTTGTTGGCTTCTTGTGATCCCTCTTCTTTATATATACACTCGCTTTCTTTGAAGCTATTATGATTTTGTGAGAAACATTATCTATCAGTATAATATAGAGTTGCATTGCACACGCCAAATTCTCTCTCTTTCTTTTTAATTCTTAAAATAGATAGCTAATGGTATGATTTAGCTCTAAAGTCTTCAATTCTTCATGTTTTCTAGTTAAGAAATTGTACCAACATCTTTGGGCCATGGGTCTGTTACTTAACTTTCATACAGAGGACATTTAGGTTGTCCCAAAAAAAAAAAACTAAATGATTTTTTTAAGATTTTGACTTTTGTGTAAGACTCGGAATATTTGAATAATAAGAGTAATGCAAAGGCTGAGTTAAGACTTCAGGGAGTCTATGGAGTTACTCAGCTTAATAGGGAAGAAGAAGCTTCGTCTCTCTGCTGCTGCTCCTCGATGTCCAAGTGTCGCTGCGGAGGCCCAACTAGACTCAGTATGACCTGAAATCCACAACCATCCATTAGATGCTTACGGCTAGAGATCATATAGTCTTGGGTGTTCAAGCCATATCGGTAGAAGTAGCAGATACATCTAGGTTAACTTACAGGTAAGAAAACGAGCCCATGCAAGAAGCCGATTATAACCAAAGCCAAGTACATTTGGAAGTAGTACACCTGTATGCACCAACACATATCCATTTGAATTAACTCGAGCTAGAGACCAAGAACTGCACAAGGCAACGAACTCGGGTGCCCTTACCACAAATATCTCTGATCTTGCGAAGCAAAGCACCATCACTCCAACAAGTTTTGTGAGTGTGATCCCACTGTCCCCAACAACATGTTTTTCATTCATTTAGTCCCAAAAATTTGACCACCAAAACAGTTAGACTAACACCTTTGCATATAAGAAAAATCTTGCTTAGGAAGAAATTTTAATTGTAGCAACCGCAAGCTTCATCACCTGAATACTGAACCTCCCATGGTTTCCAGTGCCCCCCTTGCTCTTTGTTCTCTGTTCCCACTACTCATCTGCATTTGAAGCAGTGGAGGAATAAACATATTTTTTTCCAATACAGATCCGCACAAGGTTAAAAAGTGACATGACTTGTTCTGCATCCTTAAATCCTCTTAACCAAGAACTAATTGACAATTGTGAGGAAAGTTGTTCTGCTATAAGGTTACTAAATGACTACAGATTGTAGAGCCAGTATATGCAGTATAGTGTTCGGGGTAAGATTACAATGGGACATGGCTTGTTCTTACCAGGAAAGCATGTGATATGTGCACACAGAATTCCACAGCAATCCCGATTGACATTATCAAATTTACAACAGAAACTGCATTGAGTTGTATGCCCAGAATCACCATCATGCCCTGCTCAAACAAATCAAGGATGATGATCCCTCATGTAAAACTATTAGAGTCCAGAACCGCATGAAATAAAATCCAATTTGGGACAATATTCTATGGATCTGTGTCAATAAAACATGTACCATGAGATCCAAGAGTATCATCACTAATACAAGGACAATGATGGCTGAACTCCAGGCACTGTTATCGACAGGTTAACAAGAGAAACCAACATCAAGACATCTCCACATCCTAAGATTTCACATAATGTGTAGAGAGAGAACTGACCTGGAAGTCATTAATAAGCAAACAATAAAAATAGCACCTGCCACAACAGTATGAGACTTTAAAGAGTTGTCTTCTGGTACAAGCTCTAACAAAAACTCAAAACTTGATAGATGGGAAGCAAACCGATTGCTATAGCAAGGTTGGTCAAAGCTACTGTCCAGACATTCAGATATTGCTCAAAGAAAATGTAGAAGACAGAATATGGAAAGATGTCGATCTGCATAAAAAGGCTTATTATATAGGAAGCTTAGCAGAACAAAAAAGACATATGGTGGATCATCCTCTACAAGCAAAGCCAGCTAATCTATCCTACTTCTTTATAGCAAAATTCATCACCAGGTTCATACCTTCAAGGAATTGGAGATTCTTGAACTGAACTCCCGAGCAGCTCGCAGTGCATTAACATAGTCACCCTGAGTAAAAATTTCATAGACTAAAACTCAGGATATCTCACTTGTGAGTTTTCTTTGATAAGTTTCTTGCCAGAAAGAACAGTGTCATACTTGTGTGTTAAGTGGAGTGTGGTATGTACGGAACTCAGATGCCTGTATAACACCAGTCTCATACCCTGGAAAAATCAAGCGTCCAGGGAAGAGGTTCAGACCAAAATCAAATAAATTGAATAAAGTAAAGTGCAAATAGATTTTCTTTATAAGCAAATTCTAGAGTACCTTTTAAATCCACGCTATTCGTATAAGCCCCATGACCACCCTTTGCGCAGTCAGCCGATGGCAAAGCATTTAGAAACCAGGGTAGTTTCTCCCTGAATTGAGCTGTAGAGGGACGATCCTGAACCAAATCCGAGTGTCGAAAGCACTGCAGTGGTTTACAGAATTAGATCTGTTCTAAATATTCTCGAGAGAGAGTGAGTGAGAGAGAGGCTTACTGTAGTACAGTCTTTACAGATCCCATCTAAACCGCATATATCTTCTTCAGCCGTGCAGCAAGGTGGCTGTAGCTTGAGAATTTAAGTTAGAAGCTGGAACACCAGTTTGCATTTTAAACAGCTGATGTTTGATTATAGGGAATTAAACATATATCAGAAACTAGCCTATACCATTATCGTTTCTTCAGTGATTTAAAAGAGAAGTATATCTTTTAAAAAGAAAAAGAAAATGAGAAAGTCAATGTAGTTTCCACAATAAGCTCTAGGAGATAAGACTGACCTGGTCATCTGGAGGACAATAACTGCCATTAGTGAACTTCCGACAACAGCCAAAAGCCTCTGGTGATAGCCATACAAGAAAATCATCGAGCCAAGAAGCAGCTGGTTTGGCAATGTAACTTATTTCTGGAGCCTGTGACGCTCTTGATATCTAGTAGAAATGAAGGTGTGGAAAACAAAGAATATTAAGGACTAAACCCTTTTTTGTGGCTCTTTAATATGATGATCAGCCTTGGTGCCTTGGTGGCACCATGAGGTGGTCTTTACCGAAGATACATCAAACTTGTAAGAACTCATATGATGATTTTAGCAGAGATAAATCACATCAGTTACTGGCTAAAATGCAGATCATTTCGAACAGAAGCATCTCCGCTAAATATTTCACTTACCTCATTTAAAAGGGAATTTGAATTGCATTGGCTGATAGAGCACAACTGATTTGTGTGACTTGATTCCGAGCTGCCAAAAGAATCCATTTCAGTACAGAAAAACAGCTAGATAATAAACCGTACCAGAGAGAGTGCTTTTTGTGCGTGTGTATCAGATAGAGAACCTATAATTGTAATCCTTGACTACAAAATACAAAGGTGGCCCCACTCTGAGGTACTCTGCGAGACTGTCGAAATAGTCCTGTCAAATAAAATTCCAATGTGATTGGGAGAAATGAGCAAGAACAGAACACAAGGAGAACAACATAAAGGAGTAGTGAAAAAAGGAACACACTAAACTTGAAGGTAAGAGTCCCGAGGAAGAACAATTTTCTGCTCCAAGCCAGTTTCAAGCCTTGGGCTTAGGGCCTGAATGAATAAAAAACAGGAATTTTACGCAGTATATATAAATAGTGAAAAGAAAGCAAATGAGTACAATGTAGTCAGCAACTTACAATGCTTGCCAGCGCAAAAGCCACGAAGACAGCGACAACAACCGTTTTAACAACCCAAAGTCCAAGAATGGGTGCATGAACCTCCTGAGGAACACCACGACTAAAGAATCAGCAAGATTGCAGACTGTACTTACATGATTGTGTGTGTGTGTGTGTGTCTGTGACTGTGTTGCATGTATCATATGTGTATTAATCAGAAAGAGGAAGTTTGTCCCAGTTCTGAGAATCAAAACACCTTCATGTATCTCTCAAGATAGCCAGGTCCTCTTCCAACTGTAGACACACAAAATCCCTGACTAAATTGAAGGAAATGATACAGTTAAAAGAAAAGACACTAATTCTAAAATTTCCAGAAGTAACCTTCAACAGATTCTCGAGACGAAGAAACTTTTATGCAAGGGAAACAATCAATCCTGTTATCCGCAGCTCTTTTGTAGTCAAAAACTATTAGCGCAACAAAAGCGGTGATTTGCAGAAAAAAGTCCAGCATAATAGCCAAAGCTGCACATGTGAAGAAGTGTCACAGACTTGCAACTAATGCACAAACAGAGCACTAAATATTTTACAAACCTGCAAACATGGAGAAGATACGACATGCTGGCATTGGAACAAAAGCTCCAACAGCAAAAGCCAGGACCTCGGATAAACTTGCCAACGTTATGGATGGACCTACTTCAACAAGTGCAGAGCTGATCCGTTCCTCTAAAGAAACATCACGAGGTTGTCTCTTTACAGCATGAACCAATATGCACATATTATCTACTCCCACCTGTTAACTTATGGAAAAACCATCAGAATATCCATCAACAGATAGACCAAATTTTCCACAGTTGCTACTACAGAGGCTGAAAACGAACTTACAGCCAGGACTAGGAAAGGAATGACTTCCATTATGATCAATGTGGATTTAACTCCTAGGGCACTGAAAAATCCAACAGATCCAAGCACAGAAAGCAAGACAAGCACAACCCCCGAAAGACCGAGCAAGACCTAGAAGTCATGATATTGGTAAGTAAGCTGTGTAAAATGATTGTACATTCACAATACTTTCGTATTCCCAGTCCTCTATATTTGAATGTGAATATTTAACTTCAAAGATCATATACACTCATGGAGTCATGGTCAAGCGGATTAAGGAAAAAAGAAGGAAGTATTAATAGTTATGTTAAGGATCAGCGCCTGACCAATATTCAGGCATTAAGATCATTTCAGTTGGGAACGGCAAGTATAAGTAGTACTTCCTAACATATCATAAGATTCCTATTATTCAATATTTTACTTCTTTAAACTCTAAAGGACTATTCACGTGATTAAATACAACTGAAATGCCTATACAGACGCAACAAACTTGAGAGAAAGTTCAAGATGTACGTACCTTTGATGAAATGTAGAAAGTATAAAACTGTGGAGCATCTCCAAGTGTGACGGAAATATAAACAAACATAACCAGATAGCTTACCTGGTGAAAGAAACAAAAATAGATCACTGGCATGAAAATCTTGGCAGGGAGCATTACCAAAGAAAATCTTGGCAGGAAGACGGTAAACGAATACTCTCAAAGATATCTGTTATCGTACAGCTATTGTTATAACATCAGCAGTGCTTTCTCTTTTCAACTCTTCCTCTATTGAGCTTTCGGACGAAAATGAAAGAGTCAAATTCTTGGATCGCACCATAGGCAGCAGCTCCTCCTGGCACGTGTAAGTAAAAAATGATTTAAGCTCCGGAGAAAAGAAAAGGAAAATTTAAGCTCTGGAGAAAAGAAAAGGACAATTTTTAAGCACGGAAAACCTTTGCTAATTGAATGAACGATTTTTCCCATGCTACTGCCCTTGCGTTTTCGTTGCTTGAATCACCAATGGCATTGTTAACTGGATATGTTACAACAAACGCAGTAGCCTGAAAATACAGTTTCATTTAAGGTCAGAAAAACAACCAAAAGGTTTTGAGCAAGTGGTTCCGCAACCATTACCTCCGAATAGTTATTCCCCGAGAACCCTCCCAACACTGCACTAGGATCAACAGGCGCCTGAAAAGCGCTTAAACACGTCTCTGATGAAGTGTAATGCTGGAGGTTGAATAGAGAGGGTATCAGAAAACCGTATTCAATCACTAATTAAAGGGGGGCAGACACTGAAAAGTGTAATTACGAAGTGAATCACTCATCTTTGACGAAAATCGGCAATGTGCTAGATAATGAACAAAAATCACACCTGGAAACAGTACTCAGCATGCTCAACTCCTCCATATTCATCAAAAGTTCCAGAGTCCATCTTGAAATACTAAAAATGTAATTCAGGAAGAGATGTCAGTAGAGAAGGCACTCTGTGTATCTAAACCATGACGAGTTACACAAAACATAGAAACCGTTGAAAATTATACAAGCTTGGAAATTCCAAACCTGCAGAATACTCTGAGTGGCGCAATCATCTCCCAATGGCTTCAAGCAAATGTCAGTCAGAGGGACCTCTGAACCTGAATAATTTCCACGAAGTTGATCGACCTGTGATATTTGGAGGAAAAAAATTAAAAGAAGCAGAAAAAAATAAACGGGTGACGCTGAAATGTAGAACTGCACTTAGACCAGTATTAATTGATTAGAAGCAAATTTTTAAATACCTTCTCTTGTATGTCAAAAAGCAAAAGAATATTTTCCTCTGTCACAATACTAGGCGCCCTGCCACTTTTGGAATCAGGAACAGTGGCCAAGATAAGCTGTCATGCCACACAAAGAAATAGTGAACAAAAGGTTAAATATTGTGAATAATAAACTGGAATATAGATAACAAAGCAGTATTGAAAACTACCTGCTCGATTCTGTAGAATGGCGAAAGGTGGCTATCAAAGAACTTTTTCTCTTCTGCTGCTTTGCTTCCAGGACCTACCCACAGCTACAAAATGTATAAATTCACATGAACGATCATACCAGTTTTGCTGCTGAATCCGTGTCATAAAGAGTTTGTATAACTATGGTCCTGGCAGAGCTAATACATACCTTTTCTGGCCGTGTTTCCACCTTAAAACGAACGAGACCTAAACTGAGCGCAATAACAATAGCCACCGACGTGAAGAGAACAAGAGATGGATTTCTAGCAATCCATGACCCGTATGTTCTAAGGCAAACAATTGGAAACAATTACAATTTCATCTCATCAGATTCTGGTTTTTTATTGTAGAGATACCTTGTCGACAAAATATAGATGACAGAAAAAAAATCCTGGAAATTTACCTGTAAAACTTTGCCATGTATCTCTGAACAGGAGAGAGTTGAGTGTGTCTTTTCACCTAAAAAATAGAAGTCAAGTGATCAACTAGTTCTTTCCTCCAAGCAGAGAATAATCAATCAGCTTGAATCTTCAAGGATAGTTTAGCATATATGTGTGTATATAAATGTATTATATGCTATATATACACACACATTAGAACTACAATTTCTAACCAACACATTGATATACCTTGACACCGAGTGTGCTTTCCTTCGGTTCACTATTAATTCCATCTTCTTCCACAGGATACAGTAGTGGCTCTGAGCTAGCACCAGGTTGTGTTATATCTCTTCTTCGATTTAAAGCAGCCCATCCCAAGAAGCAAGAAAGCAGCAAGATGTATACAAGTACCATTGATAACTCAATGCATCTAACCTGAAAATATAAAACAATTAAAATCAAATCCAAGATCATACCAACTCATTAATGTTCTTAAGCAACAATGGACATTTCATAATCCATACCTTAAGAGGACCAATTCTAATTGAGCAAGAGTCTTCCTCACGGGGCGGCAGGGGTTCGGGACTTGAGCAAGAGGGTGATGAAGGGCAATCACCACAAGAGCATCCAAGTGATGTGTCACCACATGAATAAACAGATAAGTTCATTGGTACCATTGCAGATGACTCAGGGGTACTTGATTTAAAATTTATTGCATACGGTGAACCAGGGAAGCCAGGTGGTGCTTTCTGACCAATAAACGCAAACCACTCTGAAAAAGCAAAACTAAAGATGAAATGTGGAACTTCTGGAACAAGGATAAAACGTGTTTAATGCCTTGAAACAGACTGCAGAGAACCTCTGAAGTTTCGAGCACCACCACCAACAAAATTTATGGCACGTGTGTTCATCGTTCCAAATTTCACCTCTTTACAGGACTCGTAAAGCCCTTCTCCAAATGTATCAGTTACGTGATAGTCTATACCATCCACCGTCAAATTTCCACTCACCTAGAATAAATCCCAAAAATATGACCAATGCTAGTGTTGTTAACCATATTAAGTGGTCTCAAGGAACCGTCAAAAGTTGAACTCATCAAGTGAATGGAAGCTAACCTCAGCAACAGAAGTGACATTGATGAAAAGAGACTGATTTGGAGAGCACGAGAGCTCGCAGAACAGGTTTAAGAAGTTCCTTAAGCATGCAGGACAACCCACAAGAAAAGGGACAGCCTAAAATAGATCGCATGAACAGAGAACTAGTAAATGGCAAGAAAAAACAGAAGGAGAAAACTAGAGAAGAAAAAGTTGTCTCTTTGCAGGTATCATTGAGTTATCAAGAGAAAACAAAAGTTTCCGCCTTGAAAAATCAGTGAATACATGAAAAATAGCTATCAACAGCTTTCCTTTTGTGTAGAGATCCGTCTTTGTTCTGTTTGAGATGTGGTAGGAAAGAAAAGTCTCACCTGTTGAACTTGAGACCTCAAAGTGTCAAACTGAGCCTCTGTACAGCAGACTTTCCCACTTATGGTTGGACAGAGGCTTTGGATTTTGGCAGAAAACAGTTCGTCAGGCTGCAGAGAGCAATAGCACATTCAGTCAGACATGCAGAAGCAAAAAAACAAGTAAAAGGAAACCTAATGGTTTTAGTCCTTTGGTTCCTAATCTGAAAACATTTATTATACCTTTATGGATGGAGAACCATAAGGACAGTTAAGGACTTTTCCATCGCTGCGTTCTCCACATATGTCATACATTGCGCAGTGCTCTTTTGAATGTCTATTACTGATGAGCACAATTACAACAAATTTAGGGAGCAGCAGAGAAATGAAGGCAGTAGTGGTAGGCACAGATTGAGCAATAAGAGCACGTATTTACCTTGGTTCAGAGTGGGGGTTTAGTATATTGAGCGAGCCGATCAGCTCTGCGCTAACTAAAACTGAGAAAACTATCACCTGTGACATGACAATCATCCCCATTTCAGCATAAAAACTAAATCTTTCAACAAAGACGAACGAGGATTTCACTGTATGAGACAAGTCCTCAAGTGCCATTTTTTAGCAGAGGAGGCACACAAAGTAGCTGCAGTCTGCAGAATATTCCAACGGAAAACCCAGAAAAACGTAGGATTTCCCAAGATACTACTAGGCAAGGAGAAGATTATTATGCCTGTAAGAGGAGAAGAGCAGCAACGAGCTTGAGAGGGATCGTCGCCATGTTGATCTCGATCTGGAGTAAAGAGCAAGTAGAGGTTTATTTAGTCTATGGCGTAGTTGGAAACAAGTTGAGAATCAGAAGAAGAAGAATAGGAAAGTTTTATTTTATTATAAAGCTTCAGAGACACGACGAGGCAGTCAAGGGTGAGACGACGACGATGATGGTGAGTCTTCTTGAGAGGTTTGTCTGCCGTTTTGGTATTCAATGCTAGCAATGCATGCCGTTTGTTTGTTTTCGTTTTAAAAGATTTTTTTTTTCAGACCCCATTGAAGAAGAAGATGAAAAAGGTGCATCTCCTCTGATATTGGGTCTGAGAAATTCCTCCTCGAATCGGTCGTCGCCTTTCTCTCTTGTTCTAATCGTTTGTGAGGCGGATCCAGTTTAATCACCCGTTCGTTGCATTTACAAAATCTTGAATTGGTCAAGGTTCGTGAGGTTTTTCAGCAGCTGATTTCATCGATTCTAATGGCTTATCGTTGCTGTGTATTGAATATTCACCATTTGTTTTGTTGCCTCAATGGTACTAGTAGGAGTTTATGGTGATGGGGAGTTAGTTCCCTTTGGTGCTAATTTGTTCAACCCAATTCGGCTTTGGTGATGGATATATCAAAGTTTTACCACCTCCTTACCTACTCGGCTCCCGCCTGGGCCAGCTTTATGGCCGGTGCTTTTTTGGTTCTCACCCTCTCCCTTTCCATGTATCTTGTCTTCGATCACCTTTCTACTTACAAGAACCCTGAGGTTTCTCTCCCTTTCTTGCCTTTTTATCTGCTTGTTTACTTTTATATCATCTTGTCAATGATTTTCTGGTTTTCAGGAGCAAATGTTTTTGATCGGAGTCATCCTCATGGTCCCTTGCTATTCCATAGAGTCGGTGAGTAACTAAGCAAGTCAGGTTTTGTGATTCTGGGATCTTGGTATATATATACATGTGAAAAGTTTAGTGGGGGAAACCAAAAAACCGATTTTTTATCTCGAAAGTGTATAACTCTTTCATGACTCTTTCATCTTCAACTCTTGTAAATATGGAACCTTTATGATCTCATAGAATATTTTTACCTATATTGTACTCATCAAAGGATTTAAGTTACCCATCAAGGGATTCTAAATCTGTTCCGCTAAGAAATTTTATCTTAACTGTGTTTGTTTGAACAGTTTGCATCGCTTGTCAAACCATCCATCAGCGTTGATTGTGGGATTTTACGAGACTGCTATGAATCCTTTGCCATGTACTGTTTTGGTAGATACCTTGTTGCGTGCTTAGGTATGACCATTTTGACTGATTCATATGTCATTTTGAATTTCTTGTTTTCTCTTCTCTTGCCCCAAGGAACTAACAAGCTGCTTTTATAGTTTAATTTCATCTTGTTTCCCATTATGGCTGCTGGGAGTTTTGACTTTGTATGTACTACTACTTTTTAAAGCTGCCAATCATCTATCAAGTTTGTAAATAAGTTTCTTATGTGTCGTTCATGAGTATTGGTCAGGTTCTAAAATGTCTTGCTGTCTGAGAAAGTGTGAACGTTGTCATATCTTTGCTCTTCATATTTGATATTTGTGGAAGCTGTCAGTTATCTAAGTGGCTTTATGTGTGACACTAGTTTGGAAGCTGTCAATTGTCTATGCATGTTCTCAGTAGCTTTACGCTTATATGTGGCTATCGTTTTAGTGTTAAGACATTTCTCTAGCATTTGATTAGGTTCCTTGTTTTGTAGCTACCTGAGAAATTGCCGGCATTTTCATGTGTTTGATGTTCATATTATGATTCTTTGGGAAGCAAGGATAGTCACACACATGTGAAGAATTTTCTTTTTCCCTTGTGCTTTTGTTCTAGATTGATTTTCTTGTCATGCTAATTCTTGACTTCTTTTCTCAGGTGGGGAGGAAAGGACCATTGAGTTTATGGAAAGAGAAGGGCGTAAGAGCTCTAAGACGCCACTGTTAGATCACAATGATGAAAAGGGAACGATAAAGCATCCTTTTCCTATGAATTATGTCTTAAAACCGTGGAGGCTTAGTCACTGGTTTTATCGAGTTGTTAAGATTGGTATTGTTCAATATGTATGTTTCTGACAAACGCTTGGTGTATCATCTTGTTTTTCTTGCTCCAGTAGTCTTGTTTTTTTGTGGTGGAAGTAAACTATTTCTCTCCTTTGGCAGATGATAATAAAGTCCTTGACTGCTCTCACAGCTCTGATTCTTGAAGCGTTTGGTGTGTACTGTGAAGGAGAATTTAAATGGGGATGTGGGTACGTTGAGGCGATTTTGACAAGCACATTGCTATAACAAGGAACAAACATAAAAATTCAGTTTCATCTATGATGGACTATTATCAAGATGGCATCTTACTGTTTTGCTTGGTTTTTTTGTAGGTACCCTTATTTGGCAGTTGTTCTAAATTTTAGTCAGTCATGGGCATTATACTGTCTGGTTCAGTTCTATGGTGCAACAAAAGATGAGCTGGCCCACATAAAGCCGTTGGCCAAATTTCTAACGTTCAAGTCAATTGTGTTTCTGACTTGGTGGCAGGGTGTTGCCATTGCTCTCCTCTCTTCCCTCGGTTTGTTCAAAAGTTCAATTGCGCAGAGCTTGCAGTTGAAGACTAGTGTGCAAGATTTCATCATTTGTATAGAGGTACATGTCTTCTGTTACCAACAAAGAATTATACATTTTTTTGTGTACTGAGTGCTAAACTTTTCTTTGTCGTTTTCTGTTTACAATAGTCTATGGAGTCTTCTCTGCTTTCCTTTCTTGAAATGAATTAAAGTTTTTTAACACTTGTTGGTCTAGTGCAGATGGGTATTGCTTCTGTTGTTCACCTGTATGTATTCCCAGCAAAACCTTACAGTCTATTGGGAGACCGCTTTACTGGATCTGTTTCAGTTCTCGGGGACTATGCATCTGTTGACTGTCCTATTGATCCAGATGAGATTAGGGACAGTGAGAGACGAACGAAGGTCCGCCTTCCACATCCTGATGTTGATATCAGAAGTGGTATGACCATCAAAGAAAGCATGAGAGATGTTTTCGTTGGTGGTGGTGAATACGTGAGTCTTCTAATTCTTCCATCCAGATAAATGATTATCTGATGAAGAGCTTCTGATCTCACAAAGAGGCTATATATGTTGTAGATTGTTAAAGACGTGAGATTCACGGTGACTCAAGCTGTGGAGCCTATGGAGAAGAGCATCACAAAGTTCAACGAGAAACTGCACAAGATCTCCCAGAACATAAAGAAACACGACAAGGACAAGAGAAGAGTTAAGGACGATAGTTGCATGTCATCCCCTAGTCGGAGAGTGATTCGCGGGATCGATGATCCGCTTTTAAATGGGAGTTTTAGTGATAGCGGAGTTACAAGAACCAAAAAGCATCGGCGTAAATCAGGGTACACGAGCGCGGAGAGCGGGGGAGAGAGCAGTAGTGATCAAGCTTATAGTGGATTTGAAGTGAGGGGTCGCAGATGGATCACCAAAGATTAAACATTCGAGAGAGACCAGTGCCGGTAGCTCTCAGTTTGTTCCACATTTTTCTCCTCAAAGCGCAGTTGTTTTGCAGAAGAGGATGATCACCTAGAAGCCGTTATATATTGAATATTGGTGTACAGATACATAACATAAATGAGCATGATTTCTTATTACAGAAGAATAACAAACCTTTGTGTTCGCCTTGTCTTTCTAACCAACTGATGTCATAATTAAGCAATTGCAAGAATGTCATTGGCAGCAGATAGGAACTGACAACAAAACATGCCAAAGTTGATTACTTTTATTACAGAAGAACAACAAACCTTTGTGTTCGTTTTTTTTTTTTTTTCCACTAAATATTTATAAAATTAAAACGATTACAACGGGATAAAAGGCTCGGACAATGCTGTTGACTTACCTAGAGGATTGATCCGGTGGAAACTTATAAGAGAATGGAATGGGAACCAAAAACCATATGTGTTGAAGAGTAAAACTCAACAAATGATCAAGCTCATCGACAAAGGGGTTCGAATCAGACTATGTTCTATACGTGGATTGGACGGAAGGTACGACGATGGACTCGTCGTATGGTTTGGCTCACGGTCTTAAACACCAAGGAACAAATAATTTCGGATTGAATAAAATTTTACATTCTCTTAAAAACAAAAAAAATGTTGATTGTGTTTACCTTCGTATGTTGTTATGAAAGCTCTTGGATCATCACTCGCTCTTTCGACATGTTTCCTTGCTCTGCAATTTGCACTCGTGCATCTGTGATAACTTCTCGGATACGCATTGCCTCCAACCACTTTTTGTCCATACTTTCTCCACCTGAATCCATCTTCAAGACTGTCTGATTCCACCCAACATTGCGATACTCCTGCTTCGCTTGATTGCTTCTCGTTCTTCCTGCTAATTTATTAACAAAGTCAATACAAATGTAACTTGAAATGCAGAAATTGGTGTTTGAAACAATCCAAGCCTTAGATCTTTCCTTCTCTTGCTCCTGCTTGGATCATCAAGCTCTCCTCCAATGCTGCCTTCATCACATTGGCTACTTCTGCAAGCGGAATCCGATGTTCCGCCAGTTGAATTTGTCGATCTAGGAACAGCAAACTCGACTGGCGTTATAACACGACCTTCATTCATCTCCTCTGTTCTGTTTTTAGACAAGTCGTTGCTTTGATTGCTCCAAAGAGGATGATAACAGAGATTATTAGGGTCTTTGTCCCATTGATCCTTCAGAAGCGAGTCCTTTTGGTGGCTTCTGAAACCCTGAAGACGATGATGATGAAGCGCGCCGTGGAAGAGGACAAGACGGTTTTGCGTGATTATGCTCACCTTGATACACAATCTCTGAAACCCGACCTTCCAATGATCTCTCTTTACTTACTTCAATGCCTGACCTCCTCTTTTTTTCCTTAAATTCTATTTAAAAGTATTTTAGTATCGTCAACCAAATCAGTTGAAATCTTTACTTAGGTAAATATAATAATGAAGGCATATAATGATTTAACACTAAAACATTCAAGCTTAAGCATATTTTAACGTACGTTCAGACAAAAACTTAACTAGAACATAAGAAAAACACAAGTAATAATAAAAGTTGCATTGTATCACAAGTTAAAATTAAACACCAAAGAGCTTCCTTCATCTTCTTCTATCACTCGTCGTAAGAGAGGATACTCTTCTTACCGCAAAATTCCTCCATCTTAGGTTTCTTCAGATTCGGTTTGGTCTCCAAATCATCTTCTTCTATCACAAGGCTTTCTCCTCGAAGATAGTCTTCTTGGTACCTGGAATATCAAAAACCCTTGTGATCTCTCCATGTATACCAAAAACTTCACCCAATGTGCTCTTGATAACAAAACTCAAAAGGCAAACAGTTAAATCCCTTACCAAATCTTGTGATCTATGTGATACCTAATTAACAAAAATAATAGCGTTAGTCTTCTGTAATGGCATCAAAACTCTAGCAATAAGTTACAACCAGTGTTACATAAACAAATCTCTATAACATGGAAAATCAATTTACTTGCGTGGAGGAGCCATCTTATTAGCCTTTTCAAGAACAATCTTACGATCGTGCAAATATTCACCGTTCTTCTTTTCCAGCGCCTACAGTATAAAAGATTTAATCATCAATCGTACTTTCAAATAACTACTTGAATAATTTTCATCACAGGTATACACAACTTTTCAAATGACTACTAAAATACTTATCATCATTACTATAACTACTCTCACCATCTTTGCTTCGTTAGCAGAAGCAAACTCAACAAAGCCATAGCCCACATGCTTGCCCTTGTGGTTTACAATAAGTCGAACATGAACAACTTCTCCAACATCTTTGAAGAAATTGATGCTGAAAAAACGAAGGATAAAATATTAGTCGTGGAAAACTTGCTCCAAGAACGAAAGAGGAAACTAAATGTGCTACTTACATATTTGATATTTCAGTTTCGAAAGGGAGATTGGCAACAAAGAGTGTTCTCTTTTTTCTTACGACAACTGCCTGAATTTAGCAGCCAAGTGTGTTAGCACGACTCTTAAGGAAAAAGGACTTAAATTGCATAACAACAAAAAGTAGCCTCATCTAAAGATCATCCGCAGAATAAGTCATCTTTCGACTTTGTGGCAACAGTTCTGTTATTAAACGCTAAGCGTTTCTTCTGAGCCTGACATATTTTGAAGATAATAAGAACAGGTACCTCAATGAAATAGGGAGTTTCATCAAGTCCTTCTACTGCCTCATCTTCTTCTATCAGAAGGCTTTCTCGTCGAAGGTAGTCTTCGTACCTGGAATATCAAAAACCCTTGTGATCTCTCCATGTATACTAAAAACTTCACCCAATGTGCTCTTGCTAACAAAACTCAAAAGGCAAACAGTTAAAGCCCTTACCAAAGCTTCTCTGCAAGGTTGTACCTAATTAACAAAAATAATAGCGTTAACCTTCTGTAATGACATCAAAACTATAGCAATAAGTTAGAGAAACAAATCTCCATATGGAAAATCAAGTTACTTGGGTCGGAGAGGGTATGGAGGTGTCTTAGCCATGTCAAGAAATATCTTACGATTGCGTTTACAATTCTTCTTTTGCAGCGCCTACAGTATAAAAGATTTAATCAGCAATCGTACTTTCAAATAACTACTTGTCTATTTTTCATCATAAGTACACTACTTTTCAAATGACTACTTAAATACTTTTCATCATTACTATAAACTACTCTCACCTTCTTTGCTTCGTTAGCAGAAGCAAACTCAACAAAGCCACAGCCCACATGCTTGCCCGTGTGGTTTACAATAAGTCGAACATGAACAACTTCTCCACCATCTTTGAAGAAATGGATGCTGTAAAAATGGAGGATAAAATATCAGTCATGAAAAACTTGCTCCAAGAACGAAAGAGGAAATTAAAAGTGTTGCTTACATATTTGATATTTCAGTTTCGCAAGGGAGATTGGCAACAAAGATCGTCTTTTTTCTTACGGCAAGTGCCTGGATTTGACAGCCAAGTGTGTTAGCACAACTTTAATTTCATAACAACAAAAAGTAGCCTCATCTAAAGATTCATCCCCAGAATAAGTCATCTTTCGACTTTGTGGCAAAAGTTCTGTTATTAAACGCTAAACATTCTTCTGAGCCTGGCATAATTTGAATATATAGGAACAGGTACCTCAACAAAATTGGGAGTTTCATCAAGTCCTTCCACTGCCTCATCTTCTTCTATCAGAAGGCCTTCTCGTCGAAGGTAGTCTTCGTAACTAAAATATCAAAAACCCTAGTGATCTCTCCATGCATACCAAAAACTTCACCCAATGTGCTCTTGATAACAAAACTCAAAAGACAAACAGTTAAATCCCTTACCAAAGCTTCTCTGCAAGGTTGTACCTAATTAACAAAAATAATAGCGTTAGTCTTCTGTAATGGCATCAAAACCCCAGCGATAAGTTACAACAAGTGTTACAGAAACAAATCGCCATAACATGGGAAAACAATTTACTTGGGTCGTGGAGGGTATGGAGCTGTCTTAGCCACATCAAGAAAAATCTTGTGATCGTGCAAATATTCACGATTCTTCTTTTCCAGCGCCTACAGTATAAAAGATTTAATCAGCAATCGTACTTTCAAATAACTACTTGTATACTTTTCATCATAAGTATACCCTACTTTTCAAATGACTACTTAAATACTTTTTTCATCATTACTACAAAACTACTCTCACCTTCTTTGCTTCGTTAGCAGAAGCAAACTCAACAAAGCCATAGCCCACATGCCTACCCTCGTGGTTTACAATAAGTCGAACACTAACAACTTCTCCAACATTTTTGAAGAAATCAATGCTGTAAAAATGGAGGATAAAATATCAGTCATGAAAAATTTGCTCCGAGAACGGAAGTGGAAATTTAAGGTGCTACTTACATATGTGATATTTCAGTTTGGGGAGAGAGATTGGCAACAAAGAGTACTTCCTGAATTTAACAGCCAAGTGTGTTAGCACGACTCTAAGGAGAAAAGGACTTAAATTGCATAACAAAAAAAAAGTAGCCTCATCTGATGATTCATCCCCAAAATAGGACAATTTTTTACTTTGTGGCAACAGTTGTGTTATTAAACGCTTAGCGTTTCTTCTGAGCCTGACATATTTTGAAGATAATAAGAAGAGGTACCTCAACAAAATCGGAATGTGCCTCATCTTCTTCTATCGGCAGGCTTTCTTGTTGAAGGTAGTCGTCGTCGTCGTAAGAGAAAGTAATCTTCTTACTGCATAATCCGCCCATCTTAGGTTTCTTCAGATTCGGTTTGGGTTTGGTCTCCAATTCATCTTCTTCTATCAGAAGGCTTTCTCGTTGAAGGTAGTCTTCTTCGTACCTGGAATATCAAAAACCCTTGTGATCTCTCCATGTATACCAAAAACTTCACCCAATGTGCTCAAAGTCAAGAGGCAAATAGTTAAATCCCTTACCAAATCTTGTGATCTATGCAATACCTAATTAACAAAAATAATAGCATTAGTCTTCTGTAATGGCATCAAAACTCTAGCAATAAGTTGCAACCAGTGTTACAGAATCAAATCTCCATAACATATATCAATTTACTTGGGTGGAACGTATGTAGCTCCGTTATTAGCCACACCCTTATTAGCCACATCAAGAAAAATCTTACGATCGTGCAAATATTCACCGTTCTTTTGCAGAACCTACAGTATAAAAGATTTAATCAGCAATCATACTTTTAAATAACTACTTGTATAATTTTCATCATAAGTATACACAACTTTTCAAATGACTACTAGAAGACTTTTCATCATTACTATAAACTACTTTCACCTTCTTTGCTTCGTTAGAAGAAGCAAACTGAACAAAGCCATAGCCCACATGATTACCCTCGTGGTTTACAATAAGTTGAACACGAACAACTTTTCCAACATTTTTGAAGAAATCGATGCTGTAAAAGTGGAGGATAAAATATCAGTCGAGAACGAAAGTGGAAATATAAAGGTGCTACTTACATATCTGATATTTCAGTTTGGGGAGAGAGATTGGCAACAAAGAGTGTCACGGCAGGTTCCTGAATTTAACAGCCAAGTGTGTTAGCACGGCTCTAAGGAGAAAAAGACTTAAATTGCATAACAAGAAAAAGTAATTCATCTTTCTGACTTTGTGGCAACACTTGTGTTATTAAACGCTAAGCCTGACATATTTTGAAGATAACAAGAAGAGGTACCTCAACAAAATGGGGAGTTTGATCAAGTCCTTCCACTATCTCCGGTTACATGAGTAGCCATTTTGGAGATAATAAGAACAAGATGCTTAATTGAACATAAACTTGTACAATATATATGTAACAAACAGTAGAATATTTAAATTATCAAAAATTATACCTTGACTGAGATTAAATTAGCCTGATCAAACTTTGTGTCCAACAACTCGACCCGACTATCAGCAAATCCTCTAGTTGTGTCCTGTTATGAGTAGCCGTTAGAACAGAGCGTAAAGAAAATTCTTGTCAAAGAAGAAGAGGATTCCGACCATCTTAGGCTACCTTGTCCTCGGATTTTTCCTTATGTTTTTTCAGAATCAGTTTGGTCTCCAAATCATCTTCCGGGTTTCGCTTACCTAAAAGAAGAGCAGCAAATACAACCAAGTAAGTGGGTATATAAAACATTAGATAAGAGAGAGCCACCCAAAACAAACCCAATAAATTAGCTGATTTCTTGCTACAACTGGCCATGGAGAAGATGAAAACAGTGCAGTTTATTTTCCGGCAAGAATTGAGAGCAGCAAAATAAGTTATAAATAACCCGAGGAAGAAGGTATTTATAGAACAATAATCTGGTTTGGGCTGGGCTTTTATTGGTTGGGCTGGTCTTTTATTGGTTTGGGCTGGGCTTATAAATAATCATCCAAAGCACCAAGATTGTGAAAGATGAGTTGAATATTGACATGTTGAAATAGCTTCATATGGTAAACTGCATTTCTGAGATGATTCAAGATTTTAAAATGTCCACCTAGTGTGGCTGACAGTTTCTGAAACACCCGTTGAGCCAGCAGAACAAGAGTGCCCTTGTCAAAGGATATGTGAAATGGTGTGTGCTGCAACTCCATCTGTCCAAAGACAGTTTGTAGAACATGATGCGCAGCAATCTCGATCAATTCTGTTGCACAGATCGAGTCTTCATGTCGAAACACTTGATTCTGGTCAACAGATTCCTTTGACAGAGAGACCAGTGCCGGTAGCTCTCAGTTTGTTCCACAATTTTCTCCTCAAAGGATGATCACCTAGAAGCCGTTACATATTGAATATTGGTGTACAGATTTTAAGATACATAACATAAATGAGCATGATTAAGCAACTGCAAGAATGTCGATCTGACAAGAAAACATGCTAAAGTTGAATACTTTTATTACAGGCTCCCTTCAATAAGAAGATTGGCTAATCAGACGAGGGGTCGGAGTTCCCCAGTGAGCAAAGCAAACTTGGGGTGCTGTGACAGGACGGAAGCAACTCTGCTCATCTGAATCCTCTCTGCCAAACCATCTCCTCTCTGTTGCTTGGCTGAATGGAAAATGTTCTGCAACATCTGCAGAGGATCTCCATGACTCACCACCAGAATCGCACACCTACAGGATACGCACAATTGAACACACGCTTTTCCTTTCAGTTGGGAGAGCAGAAGAAATGGGTGCAAGCACCTTTACCTTTGATATTCTGCCTCCATGGATTCCATGGCAGTGGCGAGCCTGGAGACGACATCATCAGCACTTTCACCTCCTTCTGGCCTCATGAATGGATCTTTCTCATCAAGATCCCATATCTCTTGGTACTGTGTGGGTATTAAAAAAAAACAAGCAACTTGAGAAGACAGGTACTCCTATGCTCGGTGTTAGCAGATCTCTAAACACATGGTAGGGAAGTAAGTTAATAATCCTGACCTTGTCATGTGACTGGAGTTCAAATGTAGGTCCAAAATAGCGTTCTCGCAGAGCTTCCATCATCTGGTCAGCAATGAACACCTCCAATGAGCTTACAGAGAAACATAGTTGGTGCAAATGTAGGCGGGACAAAACAATCAATATCTCAATAGCCCGATACAGAACAATCACAATGAGTAGCAGCAATATGTTGATGAAACAGATTGCAAAGGGAAAGCTTGGAAACAAGATGTACCTTGCACTGGGGACCATCAAAAGGGAGAGTGAGGACCTGAGCGACAACCCTAGCGGTGTGACTTGTTCTGGCAAAGGGGGAGTAGCAAATGCGGACCTTGTCCAATTCTGTGTTACTTTCCTTGAGTTGCTGCAGCACACAGAAGAAGAAGATTCATGAAAAGACGACTTGAGAGAGTTTTGGGGTTTGGGAAATAAAGAAGCAAACCTTGAGGAACAATTCGCCAGCGAGCTGAGCCTGAGCGACACCATCAGGCGCTAATTGGTACTCGGGGAGCACACCATTTTCCTGCAATTTTCATAAGCGACGATGAAGCCATTGGAAGAAGAAGAAGAAGGAGAAGAGGAGGAAGAAGAGAAACCATGGAAGAGACGATGAGTCCTCTCTCGTTGGGAATGCTCTTGCCATGTCGGAGGACCCAATATCTGTTGCCGACCGAATTCGAATCCATCGCGACAGGCCACTCTCTCTATCTCTCTCTCTCGGCTTCGGGAAATGACCAAACCCAGCGCAGCTAATTAATACAATGTCCAATTTGTCTTTTACTCAAATAATAAAGAACATTTTTTTTAATCTGTTTTTGTTCGTCTGAAAAGATTCTACTACTGATATAACCGCAACTGGTAGACTCTGAGTGAAATACGGCACAAATGTCTTCATATAGCTTGCGAATGTGTGGTTCGCTTTTGGGTGTTTTAACGGAAAATTGAGTCACATATTTATATACTGATTATGGAAGAATGTGTGTCAAACTAACAAACGAAGCTAATAACTAAAATGTCAGATCGTAAATGTAAAAAAAGTTGAACATGATTGGCCCGTCTCTCTCTCTCTCCCACACCTTTAAGCGAGACGCTGCCATTTAATAAAAACAGGAAACAGAGTTAACAAGAAAAGCTTTGGAGCCAAGAAGAAAAAGACAAGGAGACTAATAAAAGTACCTTGTCACTTGTATGCATGAACCACCATGGACCCTTCTTCCACATTAACCTTCCATTCATCAAAACACACACACACTTGAGAGCTTTATACCACAAATGTACACTTTGAATATTACTTGCAACTATAGATAGACAAAAAAAAAAGCTTTTTCTTTCTTTACCTGCTGAATCCAGCCACCATCCGCAACCCCATGAACATACTCAGCCCCACCCACACTCCACTTAGCCCCAACCCTGCCGGTGCATACAGCATGAACGCTGATGATATTCCTCCCACCACCATCATCGAGCAAGCTGCGTATGGGAAGTCCGACATCCCATAGTGCAGTCCATCAAATATAAACGCTAGCGCTGTGATTGGTTGAGTTGCCGCTACAAACTGAATGCATCTTACATGAGTAAATGACAAAGCTCCACCAAACCCCACTCACTCTATTATGTCAATACATCACTCACCAATACACCTTTTCTCACAATCCTCAGAACTTCGGGGTCTTTGGAAAACAAACCAGCTATTGAGCTGAAAGACATCCCCAGCACGATAGCCAGTGCAATGCCTGTCACCACTCCTATCTGTAAAACACTAACACACATTACATCTCTCTCTCTCTATATATAACAAGAGATCAATCAGCATCCCCAACAAGATAACATTTCCACTTCTTTAACGCAGTACCTCAATGATTAAGAGAACAAATATATTTCCTTCAACTGACTCTACATCTCAGCTATGTACAATAAAGCATTTTTACTATTCATCCTTTCTCGGCAACTTCCTCAAGCAAAACATGATTCATCGTTGCATATTTTAATGGAAAGAAGTCAATATGAACCGCGAAAAGGGGAGTGAGCCAGACCTTCAGAACAAAAGTAGTAACTTCTTTCACACCCTCAAAGTCTCTTTTGGATGCAGAACTTGCGATCAAAGCCTGATCCCATTTAATACCAAACAGATGAGGAAAGTTATAGCCAAAATCTCTAGGTATGAAAACAAAGCTGAGAATATAATACCTGTCCAGATGAAGCTAATGCATCAGTAAGCAGAGATACTGCCAACCACACTTGCATGCATATCTGATGTGCTGCCATTGCGAAAACTCCTTGACGAGCCGCCATTGATGTGGCAACAGTCATGGTCATTAGCACCGACAGAGTCCTTCCAAGAACAAATCCCCCTATAAATCAAGTGAAGGTTTAAAACCTAGATATCAATACAGTACTTACAGGTCTTTCCCATGTTTAGACCAGATCAGCGACTTCTACTGGCTCCAAATCACAAAATACTTGAGCACTTGTGTATCAGAAGAGTCGATAAACTCAGTTCTGGAAATGTGAAACTTTTTCCCATAGATCACTTAATGCCTCTTAGCATATTTCAGATGTAAAGAGCAAGCAGGTTACATCCTTAAATGCCATAAGTGAGAAACCATTGTCTGCATACCTGATTTTAGGTAATCGCCAAACTTTAGTGAACCCAACTTTGGAGGAAGCAGTATAACTCTTTTGTTCAAAAGCATAATCATTAAAATGGCAACAATGTACCTGAGAATCAGAGGAAAGGGGTTTAGCACCATCCTGCAAGGTTGAGAAAAGGGAATGGAGAAGAAGAAAATCTATAGATACATACTGGGATATGACACTAGAGATTGCTGCCCCGGCTACACCCATCCTGAACTGGTAAATAAACAGCGGGAACAGAAATATAGCCAGGAAATTACCAATACCTGCATTATGGAGATCACGGAACGAGCGAACGGATGGAAATCAAGAACTGCAGATATAATTAAATGTTCTTGAACTACGTCAAAAGATCTCAAAGAATGCTAACCTAAACAGTAGACTGGAGTTTTTGTATCCTTGAATCCACGGAAAATGCCTTGGAGAGCTAAAGAAACCACATAAGCAGGAGCACCAAGCGCCCTAAGGACAAGAAACTGCCGTGCAGGGATAAACATTTCCGACATCTGGGTATCAGGTAAAAAGGGCAGAGAACATGCATTTATCAGCATAGAATTCTCACGGAATCGCAATAGATAGTAGATGATAAGCTCTATCTGGACTGAACTTACAGATTGTACACCCATTAACCTTAAGAAAGGTCCAGATGCCAAAGACAAAGCCAGTGCCTCGAAGATGCCAATTCCAATGGCTAACACTAGCGCTGTTGACACAGAAGATAACTGTCTCCTTTCTGGTAAACCTTGAGAAGGTATGGCACTATGACTTTCCTCTGTAAATCCATTCAGATAGATATAAGGTTGGGAAAAAGTTGAGAAACCAAAAAAACTATTGTTTATGTTTACCTGAGGCCAAATCTTCTGCGGCAACCTTTGCAATATCTTCAGCGACAAAAGACGTGGCAACGCTGAGGAGTGGAATGTTGAAGAGCTTTGATATGGTATTGAAGATCGACATGGAAACGCCAGCCGAACCCAACTCTACAGATCCTGCATATTCGAAAGGAGGAATCCTTAAAGCTCTCAAAACTAACTCTTCCATGGTGCAAAACTATGAACACTAACTAACGACAAGCAAAGAAAAAAAAAATACCGAGCCTTCCAATGTATGCAGTCTCCATGAGCTGCGTCAAAGGATCTATAGCCTGTCCAGCAATGGCCGGAAGAGAGAGCATGACGAGTTCTCGTTTGACATCCACAGGAGGTGGTTTGCCAGTGTGAACTCCATTAACCTCCCTAACAAGGACAGAGATCAAAGCATTACATAGGCAAGAACCGTGAAGCTACATGGCAAAGAGTATCAAAGGGATAACGCAACACCTCAACAGCCTTACGGGAGTTTCTCTGGAGAAGTGCTAGATTCATCTTCTTCCCCCGACTTGACAAAGGGAGATTCAACACCACAGTCAGGGTTAATCTGGCTCTTCCGACGAGTCACAAACGGAGACACCGAGTGTAAATTGCTGTGAAGGGCGCATGATTTGGGGCCAGAGGCTTTATTTATCCGACATAAAGGTAGAAAGTTTCCTTGTCTATTCAGTTTGGCCAGCCTAGTGTTCCTATTATTAGTCAGGGGCAGCGAAACTTGCTTCCCACCCACTAATCTATTGGCATCCATCTCCCACACTGCAACCTCAGATTTTCAGTTCCAAAACACTGCGAAAACGATTTCAGAAACTTTACATGACACAGGTTCCTCTACAAACCCTAAACTTTACAGTGCAGATAGCTTCAATGAGGAATACCAAAACCGTAAAACCTTAAGTTTCAATTCTTTAGTGAAAAAATTGCCCCTGAAACGAAATTGGATAACTGTGCAAGAGAAAAAGAAATAAACTTTGAAAGGATAGATAAAGCCGAATGAATAGCCGATGATACTAAATTGGAAAACAGAAGACAACCCGGAGAATCAACAACAAGCGAGAAACTCCAAAAACTGAAACTTACGGTGTCGGGAAGATGAGCGGTGCGGTTGAGACGAGAGAATAGTCGAGGAAGCAGAGACTATGAGGGAGGGGTTAACCGTTGCTGGAGCAAAGGCGGTTTTTGTTTGGACAAGAGTCTACTTTATGGGCCTACAAACCCACTATGAATAAGCCCATTTAGGCCCACTTGCCCGTGACATCTTTTTTCAAAATTTAAAAAAAAAAACTTTTTGTCAGGTCATATCTGCGGCGTCCCATTCGGTTCTATCAAAACTGCTGCCCACGCCATTTGCAGACACGAGAAGCATCTGCGTTAGTGTGTGCGACTCCTCACGACTCCAACGCTTTTTTATCATTAGCTAACGTTGAATATGACATAATAACTAGTATTCAAAATATCATATATCTTATTTTATTAACCAAACAAATAACAAAAGACTTGTTCTTCTCTGTTTTATCCTTCCTAACCTTACATGTCATCACGTCATGTATTTGAGATGATCTGGTAAACACATCTTTTCTAATATTAGCTTATTTGTTTGACTTCAATATATATTCTTTTCTTTTAAAAAAAAACCCATTCAACATACAAATTCTCAAAACGAGTTGGGATTTAAAAAAGAAGATCTTTGATAGGATAAGTTTGTTTTAGGAATTGAAACAAACAAGTTAAGACGATTTCAACTATACAGATTTGATAGGCATGAAGATTGGAGATAAGAATCTAATGAGATCATCAAACAGCTAATTATAATTAAATTTGGCAAGCAGTGAAAAAAGGGTAATATAATTTAGAGATGGGAGAGAAGCGGGAGATTCGGTGAGGTGAGGAAGAAGAAGAAAAAAGAGAAAAAACACAGTTTTTTGTTTGAGATTAGTTTGGAGTCTGTCCATACTTTCTCGGCAACCAACTTCTCCTCTGCCTTCAACCAACATGGAGAGAGAAATGGCGTCTTCTTCCTCTTCGTCTTCCTCCTTTTGCACACTCTCCTTCCCATTTCTCTTGTTTTCTTCCTATTCTTTGTAGCCAAGAGAACAGTCCTCTTGTGTCTGTGTTCTACATTTTATTTAATGGCGTCTTTGAAGTTGAAAAAAAGGGATTATGGCGCTGAGCCCGACAAGAAAAAGCTAGTCATCGCCGGAATCCGCCACCAGCTACTGCTTCTCCTTCGCCGCCGTCACCGTCTGTTTCCGCTTGTCTCTGCCGTCTCCGGCTGTCTCCTCCTCCTCCTCCTCTCCTTTTCCTTCCTCTCTCCTCCTCCTTTGATCCATCGCTCACACCTACGCGTACGTTTCTACATTCATTTCAACATATAAAAAATCGTAATATCTTTAGTCATCATTTCTCTGTTTCGTGTATTTATGTTTTCAGAGGAACGACCGAGTCGCCGTGGAACCCAATTCGGATCCGACCACGCCGTTTCGTGTACCCGTGCGTAAACCCTTTGATCCATTGGGGTTTTAGCACGTAGGGTTGACCAAAGTTTCGAGATTTTTAAGACCTGATGATCAATCATTGTGTGTCTCAGGATAATGTAGGAAGATCGGATCGCCACTTATGGAGCTCGAGATTGCCCAACCTGTACTATGGCTGCAGCAATGCCACTGACACCTTTCAAGGTACCCACATAAACATATGCGTCATCAATCTCTCCTTAAGACTTAATTGATTTCGTTTGGTTTATTGCAATGGTGGCAGTTTTGGATAAGAGAAGTCAAACAGATCGATATTTACTGATCGCCACAAGCGGAGGGCTAAACCAACAGCGAACAGGGGTGAGTTTCTTGTGAACCACACCGTGTGTTATGCTGATTCTCGAGGTGGTTTCTTTCTGATTTTTTTGCCTAAAGCAGATAATAGATGCTGTAGTTGCTGCTTACATTCTAAACGCCACTCTTGTGATCCCTAAGCTGGACCAGAAATCGTACTGGAAGGACACCAGGTCCTGTCTACATTCCCATCATTTGAAAGAGATGTTTTGTTCGTTGGTTCTAACACTAAGAAATTATTTGTGTGGTGCAGCAACTTTGAAGAGATCTTTGACGTAGATTGGTTCATTTCGCATCTCTCCAAGGACGTGAAGATCATCAAGGAGCTTCCTAAAGCAGAAGAGTCAAGACTCGCAAGCCTGCAGTCCATGCGTGTCCCAAGGAAGTGCACACCCTCTTGCTACCTGCAGCGTGTTTTGCCCATTCTTAATAAGAAACATGTTGGTTTTCCTCAAAACACAAGTCTTAATAAGAAACCTATGAGAGTGTATGCTCATTTTCTGAATTTGTAGGTTGTACAACTCTCCAAATTCGATTACAGGCTGTCGAACAAGCTGGATACAGAGCTCCAGAAGCTGAGGTGCAGAGTGAACTACCATGCCGTGAGATATACAGAGTCTATCAACAGGATGGGCCAACTGCTTGTTGACCGAATGAGAAAGAAAGCCAAACATTTCGTTGCCCTTCATCTCAGGTAGGTACCACAAAATTCCTCCTCCGTCTTATCTCAGGCTAATCAATGTTGCATGTTGGTTCTAGGTTCGAACCTGATATGTTGGCCTTCTCGGGATGCTATTACGGGGGAGGTCAGAAAGAGATACTTGAACTCGGAGCTATGAGAAGAAGGTGGAAAACATTACATGTGAGCATACTTACTTTTGACTACCATAGAGATATATAAGTTGAGTATCAACTCACTATTGGAGTTGTTTTGCAATGTGCAGGCGGCAAACCCTGACAAGGTACGGCGGGGCGGGAGATGCCCCCTGACGCCAGAGGAGATCGGTCTGATGCTGAGAGGCTTAGGTTTTGGGAGAGAGGTTCACTTGTACGTTGCATCAGGTGAGGTATACGGAGGAGAGGATACATTGGCTCCACTGAGAGCTCTCTTTCCAAACCTCCATACAAAAGAGACATTGACCTCCAAGAAAGAACTGGCTCCGTTTGCGCAATTCTCATCACGCATGGCTGCTCTCGACTTCATCGTCTGTGATGAGAGCGACGCATTTGTCACCAACAACAACGGCAACATGGCTAGAATCTTAGCTGGAAGAAGGTATAATTGTTGTGTCTCTTAACATCATTTGTGTTCGGTCTCGTCTCTAATAATTCAAATGTTTTTTTGTGTGCAGGAGATACTTGGGACACAAAGTGACCATCCGTCCAAACGCCAAGAAACTGTACAAACTCTTCACAAACAGACACAACATGACATGGGATGATTTCTCATCAAAGGTCCAAAAATACCAGACCGGGTTCATGGGGGAACCAGACGAAATGAAACCAGGAGAGGGAGAGTTCCATGAGAACCCAACCTCCTGCATTTGTCGAACCTCTGAAGAAGCAACAAAGCTCAATAAAAAAGCAAAACATGTAAAAGAGGATGAGCATGACTCATCATCAGAGTACTCAGACATAGGCAATGTCCCCATAGCCAGTAGAAGCGATTTGGATCAATCTGAGAACTTCTCAGACTAATCTCCTCCTCTCTCTCTCTCTCTTTTTTAAAAAAAAAGAAAGAAAAAAATGTTATGTCATTTAAGTTGCAGATAGAAAGAATGGTGTACATATAATAGGGATACCTCCTTTGTACATACATATCCTTTTATCTTTCTTTAGTTCTCTTGTTTGTTTAATTCTTGTAGAATCGTCAGATCATGCATTCCTCTAGGTGAAAAAATTATATTAGTAATGTATGTTTTACATATATAAACTATAAAGGCTCATGTTCTTCTAAGGACAATGAAGTTTTGGAGTAAGTCAGTTCCAGATGTGATCGTCACATGAATCACAACCTTCCTGAGCAATGTCGGTGATCTGAACGCCGGCGTCATAGGTCTTGCCAGCTTCCCAGTTGGCCGGAAGGACCCTCTGAGACCAAACCGTTTTGCCGTCGTAGCCAGCAGTCACCACAAACCTGAATTGCAGAGCTCCGGTGGGTACTTTGTCAGTCACCCACACGGCTCCGTGGCTTCTGCTCATGTAACCCCAACGCGACGAACCCACCTGAGCAATGTCGATGGCTACCACTTCGGTTTGGCCTCCTTGGTACAAGAGCTTTATCGCCAAATAATTTGGCTTTTTGCTTGATTCTTCCACTCTCACATTCATCTTCTTGTTTCCGTAGTCGCAAGGAACTCTGTTTTCGTTTTCTTGTTAGTACTAAAAAGGGTAAATCAAGAAAACCCAGATGCTTTCAAAAGTTAAGTTTTTTTTATTTTATTTTGTGTGAATCGAACCGAACCGAACCTCTGATATTCGATGTCGACAATGCCTTGTCTGAGAAGATTTTTGTCGGCGCCGACAACAGGCTTAGCCATGGCCCTGAAGGCTCTGCTGCTGAGGACCAGATCTGTCTTGTTGCTCTTGTTGAGGTCTGTGACCATCACTGTGGTTCCTTTGGTGCTACACATATTCGGGTTGTTGCATCTGACCTGGAAGCAAGCTCCGCAGCCGGCGCCGTCTTTGTAGATGGAAGGCACGGCGGCCGCAATGTGACCGGCGAAGAAACGTGTAGCCAAAGAGCCATAGCCACAAGCTCCGGCTGCAACATAAAAGAAGAGAAAAGATGATGTGAGAAAAGAAGACAGAGAAATTGTGAGGGGAGAAGCCATAATTAAGGAGATGGAATGATGATTACAGGAGATAGCAGAGGCAGAGGAGAAATAAGAAGCCTTAGAACGGTGAAGACATCGGTCGCAGGCGTCAGCTGAGGATGAGAAGAGGAAGAGGAAGACGACGAGGAACACAAAGCAGCCTCCCATTTTCTTGCTTTTTCTTTTCCGACACAAAACTGTAAGATAGAGAGAGAGAGAGAGAGATTGGGGTTTGGGATGCGATGAGAAGAGAGGAGAGGAAGGAGAGTGAATATATATATATATATATAGAAGAAGGGAGTGGAGGCCAGCTCAGCATGTGAAGACACACGTCATAGTCTGATAGATAGAAGCAGCTGGCGTGTGTAGGCGTTACTCGGTCATATTCTTATGACAATGACAATCTTCAATTCACTTTGACTTATTTATTCCTTGACTAATTACTATTATGGTATGTTATTCAAAGTTAAAATTATGGTATGTTAATATGTTATTCAAAGTTAAGAAACAAAAAAAAGAGGAACAGGGTGGGAAATGGAGAAAAGCTAATACCATTAGCATTAGCAATATGATGATGGATGAGGTGTGCAATGCACCGACTCATTGCATCACAGCTGTGCCTCTCTCTCCTCTTCCTCGGGCCTTGTTCATGTCGGCCTCTTCTTCTTTACCAAAACTTAACCAATCAAATCAAAACTATCTTCTTTAATACTATTATATATTCCAACTTTGCAATGCCCATTCCGGTAAATTCGTTTTAATTAACTAAAGAGGTGGCAGATGTTATTTGTTCATCTCCCTTTGCATATTCAAAATAATACTAATCAGAAATTTGATACTATTTGTTTTTTTTTTTTTGAACCTAACCAATACATATTAAAGTACTGCAATTGATTACCATCAAGGCATTCAAACATATATTTATTGTTTCATGTCAGAACAAAATTTATGATTTGTGCCAATCCAAACAAAAGCAAAAAAATATTAAAGTTGAGAATGCATTTAATTTTAATAATAGTGAGGAACCAAAAAGTGGATGGATGGCTTTGGGAAGGAGGGGAAAGATAAGAACAAATTCCAAAATGTTGGATCTATGTTACATACATTCCAAACCCCTTTTCATCTCTTTGTTTCTTTCTCTCCATCACTTGCCTTTGCCTCTACACACACGTTTTTCCATTTTTACTTTTGTTTCTAGTCTCCCAATTATTCTTCTCTTCGATTTAAATCCTTCCTTTTTGCTCTATATATTCTTTTTGTTGGAGTTGTAAAAAGTCAAAAGGAAATGGGAGAGTTAGGTAGAAGAGCTCAAAAGAGATTAAGCTTCCGCTAATAACAACTCATTTCCACTAACAAAAAGCAGTCTACAGAGATTAATAACTAGATGTAGTAGAGCATTAGTCTCTCCGATTCATTACTAATCCCTACCGGTGTTCTTATTAATCCTTTATAAGTGAGTTTGTTAAAAATGTTGATTAAAAGGCAATGAAATCTTCAATGTTCAGCAGATTGGTAACCAAGAAACATCCATGTGAGAACAACTCTGTCACATTGATTACGACATGTGAAGATATCTTCATACTCCTCCCTCTCTATCTTTTCTTGTTTCATTGTCGGGGTATTACAAAATATCAGATTACGATTTGTCTAGCTTCTTTTATATCAACTATACTGATTTTTTGAACGATGCTTATCGAAGTAAAAGAAACGCTCATGCCTTCCTAACCTTGGTGCTAAATGGGATTTGGCGACCAGAACAAGAAGAGTATATCTTTGGTCCTCTTCTTTTTAAGTGGTGGGGATGTAAAGGAGTCCAATGACCAAGCCCAATTTAAGCCCACTTATGCTCATTGATTATGTAAACCCATCGTCTGTTTCGGCCCACTTAGATTAACATACAAATTCAATTCTAATTTCCTAACAATATAAACAGTCCTTTGGCTCTCTTTCTTGGGTAACGTGGACCGCCCACACCGACCATCCATTGGTCGGCGAAACGCAGAGTATTTGGACATGTAACATGTTTTATATTAGAACAAAACCCAAACCTTCTTCCGATCAAAGTTATGGACATTAAAATATAGACTGGTTAGTACAATTTGCCGGCAACACCTTGGTTAAACGTGAACCTAGTGCTAATTACTATTAAAGAACAAAAGCAGAGAGGGAATGGTGATGAGCTCGAACCACTATAAATACATTGTCGCTGGGCTATGTGTAACTCATCAGTCTTCACAACTTGCTAAGCAAAGTCTCATCATCGGCAATTAAAAGTGTGTTGTAGGTAGTTTTTGGTGTTGAAAACTTTTGTTTGCGTTTCCAGAATAAATGGCGGATCATCCTCGTTCTACTGAGCAGCAGGAAGCAGATCCTGCAGCTTCCAGAGGCTGTGGAATGTTTGACTTTCTCAAGAAGAAACCCGAAGATGTACCACCTTCTCCCGACAATGGCGCCGGTGTAACCAAGCAAGAGGACAAGCCTTCTCTCGCTGAAAGACTCCACCTTTCTGACAGCTCTGTAAGCTTATAGTACATATATGTAACACTTAAAACTTTATGAAAAATGTTACTAACACTTGTTGGTTGATGATGGAATATGTATCCAGTCAAGTGACGAGGAAGTGGGTGAAAATGGAGAAAAGAAGGAGAAGAAGAAGAAGAAGGCGTGTGGTCACATCAAGGAAGATGCTGCAGATCAATGTGAAACAGAGGAGAAGAAGGGCACCATGGAGAAGATCAAGGAGAAGCTTCCTGCAGCTAAAGGTCATGATCAAGCCAACAAGCCTGAACATGAGGATGGGAAGGAGAAAGGTTTTATGGAGAAGATCAAGGAGAAGCTTCCTGGAGGTCACCAAGGAAAGCCTGAACCTGAAACTCATCATGAGAACAGCAAGGAGAAAGGGGTTATGGAGAAAATCAAGGAGAAGCTTACCAAGCATGACGACAATGATGAGAAGAAGAAGGAAACCTAGTCAATGAGACCTTTTTTACTTTCCCTTTCAGCATTTGCTTCTTCATCTTCTGCTATTGTCCACCTCCTCGATCATGTCAGTGAAATCCTAGCTTTCCGCTTGAAATCTTAAATATCTCATATATTATAACATGAGAATTGAATGAATAAGTTTCTCAAAAATGTTATTCAGTAATATGAATTAATGTATCATGACTAATTTACTATTTGGAGTTATTCATTTGTAAAATTGTTAACTCAAAAACATGGAAGTTATCATGAGATACTCTGCTTTTGGAGATGGTGGGAGAGACTTATTTTATGACGTTGGGGTGTGTGGTAAGGGCCCAAGAAAGGCCCGTTTAGTATCACGGAAAAGGTCAAAGGCACAAGACACGGAGAGTCTGTGTATGAACTATGAAGTGAAGAGAAACGAGAGAGAGAGAGAGACTGACTTCTCTCACGGGAAGAAGAAGAAGACAGTCTGTGACTTTTGCGTTTCCAGCTGCCATAGCCTCCTTCTTCTTCTTCTGGTGGGTCCCACTTTCCCCCTTACGCGTTGATGCAAATTGTTGTTTATCAGATCATCATTAGCTCATTTTCATTTGTGCATGTATTTGAAAACGATAAACTAAGTAAAATGTTGAAAGTGAAGGGCAAACTTGAGTTACCAATCCAACATCAAACCACGAGACATGGGCTGGCCACCAATCACTCGTATTATATATTTATGCCGGACAATTTGGGTTTTGACATCTCTTTATCAAGTTGACCGTTGAATTGTGCGAAGTGAATAATAAAAATGTGTAATCTACGATAACCCAAATCTAAATTAAGAATCCAACTCAGCATCAACATTTACGCGCTTAATTGACCAACCTCACAATTTCTTTTCGTCTCTTTCTGCAATCATCAACTCTTCTTTTAGTTATTGATTGATCGACTCTTATACTATTTGTTTTTATTATATGATCGTCTAAATTTTGTGTACTATTGCTATTACTAACAACCTTCTTTCCTTTTCCCAACATAATGCATATATACATTGCTTCGTCGTATTTCCTACGCGTTCAATCATTATTAGCACATCCTTTACCGTGTGGCTGCCTACTTGTAGGGCTGGGCAAATTATCCGTTAGATTCGCTCCGATTCGGTATTCGCTCCGATTCGATCCGAAAAATTCGGATATCCGTTATGAATCAAAGCGGAGCAAATAGTAAAATCTAGTATCCGTCTAAAGCGGAGCAAATCACAAATACTAATTTTAAAAATCCGAATATCCGCTCCGATCCGTATATTATTTATATATACATATAATATGATAGGTTTATAACGTATATTTGCATTTTTAGACTTTTTAAATATATTTGGCGAAATATTTATAGTAAGAATAGGTAGATAGATACTAGCTTTTAATTGAAAATAGATTTTTTTTCTTAAATAAAAAACACATGTTTCATTTTTCACCATCTTAATCTTCCACTTTTCATTTTTATTTAAATATATCAGATAAAATTATGTAATTTAATATAGTTATTTACTAGTTAGTTTAAATATTATATTAAAACAACAAATTTTAAAAAAAAATATTGTGTTTTGATTATTTTTTTGGGTCTAAAACGGATATCCGTGAATATCCAAATATCCGCAAATATCCGAAAAAAATCCGGATATCCGCAATTTCGGATATCCGAAATTTTTCGGAACAAAGCAAATCGGAAAACTAGATATCCGACAAAAACAAATCGGATCACAAATATTGTATTTTTTCCGGATATCCGCTCCGTGCCCAGCCCTACCTACTTGTGTGCCAAGAAACAGTTCAGCCCAAAAAAAAGTTAATAAAAAATAAAGCAGCTAAAATATAAAGAATGTACAATATCCCCATCCAAGGTAGAAACCAATCATCATGCTACTCTAAATATTATACAATTAAAATGCATAACTTGATTTCACTAGATTTATAAACTCGAAGTAGCTTAAAAAATACCACACAATGAAAATGAAATGAAGCCTGAACATGATAAATGAGAATGCAACAAGGCATCATTTCAAGTGTCGCCGTTTTTTCATTTTCTTAAAATAAAATAATCACCTCCCAAAGGCCAATTAATGGGCTTGCTAATATAGTAGTATATAATTAAATAATGGAGAAGGAGGAGTAGGTGGGGCCTTATATTACAAATTGAATAAAACACGGAATTAGCTTATTGGAAAGCTTACCATTGGACTTTAAATACGTCACCGAGTCATTGTTCGGTTACTACAAACTTTCAAAACTCACCTTCAACATTTCTCTTCCTTGTCCTCCTCCTCGTTATCAAAGTTTCATCAAGATCCAGGGCAACTGCGAGTATGGCGTCGTGGCTAAACGGCGGCGTTTGGATGATGATGACGATGACCATCATTTCTTTTGTTCAAGCCGAAGATCCCTACCGTTATTTCGACTGGAGGGTCACTTACGGCAACATTTATCCACTTGGCCCTCCTCCTCAAAGGGTACATTTTCTTCCAATATATATCAACAAAATTGGCTCCTTGTGTTTTTTGTTTGATCAATGCTTATATTTATATTCATATTCAAAACACGCAGGGGATCCTAATAAATGGACAATTTCCTGGACCGGAGATTTACTCAGTCACCAATGACAATTTGATCATCAATGTTCACAACGATTTGGACGAGCCATTTCTCTTGTCTTGGTATCTATTTCCCCTTCTTTACCATTTTCTCCAGTTTCCACTTTTCTTAAACAATTTTTAACCCACATTCATCATATCTAGGTGAAAACGTTTCTCAATCTGTATGTTTCTATATTAACATGAAAAACCAATGCATCAATCAACAAATATTAAATAAAAGTTTCAGTTATATCAGAAGAAGGATTGGAGTTTGGTAATTGGTATGAGGGAGCCAATTTGCATCACATATGTGCCGTTTCTTCCTATATAATCTTGTTAATTAATATTTTGCTGAGTATTATTATATATTAGTGAACACGTCAAGTTTTCATGTTAATTATAATATCAAAAGATTTAATAAATACAAAAAAAATGAAGGAACGGAGTGCAACTGAGGAAGAATTCTTACCAAGATGGAGTGTATGGGACGACTTGTCCAATCCCACCGGGCAAGAATTACACTTATGCCATCCAAGTCAAAGACCAGATCGGTAGTTTCTTCTACTTCCCTTCCCTCGCCCTCCACAAAGCCGCCGGTGGATTTGGCGGCCTCCGTATCCTCAGCCGCCCTCGCATCCCCGTCCCTTTCCCTGAACCCGCCGGAGATTTCACCTTCCTCATCGGCGATTGGTACTCTCACCATGACCACAAGGTATGTACATTTCTTATTTCTTAATTAAAAATTAGCACTTGTCATATATGATCATGGCCATATTAAATAATCAATTGCACGTACATTAATTCAGACTTTGAAGGCACTCTTGGATAGAGGACACAAGCTACCTTTGCCTGATGCGGTTTTGATCAATGGCAATGGAGTCAGCTTTACGTCTTCTCTCACCGTCCAAAAAGGTTTATTTTCTATTAGAAACTCCCTAGCTACTATTCATACGAAGAGGAGCATTCTCGTTCTCATCACTTTTGTGGAACAATTTCGTATAGGTAAAACGTACAGATTCAGAATATCGAACGTGGGGCTTCAACAGTCTTTGAATTTCAAAATATTAGGCCATCAGATGAAGCTGGTTGAGGTTGAGGGAACACACACGGTCCAGTCCATGTATACCTCACTTGACATTCACGTTGGTCAGTCTTACTCTGTCCTAGTCACCATGGACCAGCCTGAGAAAGACTATTCCATTGTTGTCGCAACAAGATTTTCCGAGACAGAACTCCTGGTCGGATCCACTCTACACTATTCCAACGCCAGAGAGAAAGCTAGTCTCATCTCTGGACGGCCTCGAGATCAAGTAGACTGGTCTCTCAAACAAGCCCGGTCCATTAGGACCAACCTAACAGCGTCGGGGCCAAGGCCTAACCCTCAAGGCTCGTACCACTATGGTCGAATCAAGATTAATAGGACTTTGATACTAGAAAGCTCAGCGGCACCTGTGAAGAGGAAGCAACGCTACGCCATAAACGGTGTGTCGTTCGTGCCTGCGGATACTCCGTTGAAGCTGGCGGATTACTTTAAGATCGGAGGCGTTTTCAAAGTGGGAAGCATCCCTGACAAGCCAAGAAGAGGAGGAGGGATGAGGTTGGACACGGCAGTGATGGGAGCAAACCACAGAGCCTTCCTTGAGATCATCTTTCAAAACCGAGAGAAGATCGTCCAGAGTTACCACCTCGATGGATACAGCTTCTGGGTTGTCGGGTGAGAGCATTTAAAATAGCTAATAAATCAGACTCTGGTGGAGAATCATATGAATGACCTCTGTGAGTTGTCCACAGGTTGGATAAAGGAACATGGTCACAAGCGAGCAGAAGAGAGTATAACCTCAGGGATGCTGTTTCTCGATCCACTACTCAGGTACGTAAACTTTCTCCATATATTTGTATCTCTTCCACAAACAAAATAGAAATTCTTAGGAAACATTTTTTTTTTTTTTTTGGTTCTTGTTGTAGGTTTATCCAGAGTCTTGGACAGCAGTATATGTGGCATTGGACAATGTGGGAATGTGGAATCTAAGGAGCGAGTTTTGGGCGAGGCAATACTTAGGACAACAATTTTACCTCCGAGTTTACTCGCCGGTTCACTCTCTCAGAGATGAATATCTTCTGCCCAAGAATGCTTTGTTGTGTGGTCGAGCCTCTAACAAACACAGGCCCATCATCACTCCATAGATCCTCCTATTGGCATCACTCTCAAATTTATACCAATCTTTAATGGATTAACCAATATTATTTAGGGACATATTTCTATTTGGAAAATAAAAGATGAGATATTTACCTTATACATAATTCTACACCAAAGAGCTTCAAAATTGCTCCATATATTCTTTGTACTTATATCAAAATAACTGAAGTAATATTTGTAATTTTTTGAAAGTTTATTCTTCTATTATTAAACAATTACTTTTCTAAATCAATGTTTCTAGGCAATACTTGAAGTTTTTTTTATATGATCCTATCACCGTTGTTTTGGATTTTACCAGATCAAACATTCGCTGCATCACTTGTTTTAGATTTGACCGTATAACTAGTTTAATACCTTTTGGTTGCACGATAAAAAAATACAGAGAAGATAACTTAGTTCTAAACTTCTAAAACAAAAATTTATACCAAAGAAAAACAAACTGCAAAAGTGCAAATTATTCACGTTCGTTTTTTCACTAGTAAACGTTAAAATGTTTATGATAGAAATTTGTTCAATTGGTGTAGCCGTGTAGGTCGTGCAATAACAAATTACAAGGCTATTAATTGAATGAAAAGCATGGCAATGGAAAAGATTTACTAGCACGAAGAAAATATATGATGTCTAAGGAAACAAAACATTTATTTGGAAGGTTAAAAGGCTTATAAAAGGGGAAAAGAAAGAAAGAGAAAGTCAACTTAAGCGATGCATGTGAATCAACACCATTCCATAGCATTCTAGTGATCAGTGACATTAATACAGATCCTTAAACCCAAATTCAAAGGCATTAATTAGTAAATTAATAAATACTTAAACAAGAGAAATTTGTTAATCAACGGCTTAGATTCGTTTAACGAAAAGACCATTGTCGAAAACAGCGGAATTCCAGTTAGCAAACGCAATCTAAGCCGTACGATCTGATTACTTTAATGACGCCTGAATACTGGTGTTGCAGTATATAGATCAGACGAATAGGCTTGAGCCACGTGGCGTAAGATCACGAGGTAAGATATGGCCGGTACGAGGGAGTCTCATCCGACAAGTATTGCTTCTTGTCCACACAATGTCAGCCTTTTTTATTTTTCCCGGTTCGCTTAGAGATTCTCAACTTCTATAGAAGATCCTACGGTTGATACTAACCGAGCGCATATTCCCCAAGTGAGAACGGCCGTGGGATATAATTAATCAAACCGGTCTCTGCCGCCGTTAAATCTTTCCACGTCTATTCCCTCCCAAACCAACCAAAAATCTAACGACCGTGAGTTAACGGTTACTCTGTTAACAACCTCATCTATTATTCATTACCCTAACGGCAGCATATAACGGCGCAGTAGACGCCGTAACTAAGAGAGAAAAGAAGAGAAGCTATACATATAGAGACAGGCACATGTAAGTATGGAGAGAGAGAGAGTGCGAGTGAGGGAAGAAAGCTTTTGTTTTTTTATCTCTCATCTCTGCTTTGCTTTATCAAACCATCATCACATCCACTTCCTTCTCTGTGTCTCTGTCCCAAATGTGTTGATTTTCTGAGCCGTTGGATCTCTCTGCCGGTGAAAGGTTGTGCGAGAAATGGGGAGTTTATCTTCGGAGGAAGACGAAGAAGGCTCTTCCGAGAGATGCGGAAGCTACAGTCCCAGCGCCGACATTAGCGAGTCTGAGAGTTCCAGCAGCTTCTCGTGCCGCCGTTTCGACGGCGAGGGAGCCTCAAGCTCGATGACATCGTCCCCTCGAGGCGGCGGGAGAGGGTTTTACTTCCCGGCGCCTGTTATGCTTCCGGTGATCGGTGGGAAAGATGTGGTTTGGGATGACAAGTCAGAGAAACAAGACAACGATTTATCCGGTAATAGATTCCTCCAAGTCTCCTCCTTTCAAAATTTGAGCCTCGAACTAGTATGTCTGAGAAATTAGTAGCGGACAATTTCATTTTTCGTAAGTAATTTGGGATTTCGTTTCTATGGGGATAGAAATTGAGATGATGAAGGAGAGATTTGCTAAGCTACTTCTCGGAGAAGACATGTCGGGAGGAGGTAAAGGGGTTTGTACGGCGCTTGCAATCTCCAACGCCATCACCAATCTCTCTGGTAAGCCATTCTTCTTCATAAATCTCTGAGATCTCAAGTTTTGTTTTTTTTTTGGGTTTAGGGTTTCTCGTTTTCCTAGTAGTTATGATCAAGTGTCCATTTGGATTACAGCGACTGTGTTTGGCGAGCTATGGAGGCTTGAACCTCTTGCTCCGCAGAAGAAGGCCATGTGGCGTAGAGAATTAGAATGGTTACTCTGTGTTAGCGATTCTATCGTTGAGCTCATTCCTTCCATTCAGCAGTTCCCTGGAGGCGGAACATATGAGATCATGGAGACTCGGCCGCGTTCTGATCTCTATGCGAATCTCCCTGCTCTCAAGAAGCTCGATGCAATGTTGATTGATATGCTTGATGGTTTCTCCGATACTGAGTTCTGGTATACTGATCGCGGGATAGTTCTAGGAGAATGTGAAAAAGATTCTTATAATTCTCCAGCTTCTGGTGGCCGGCCATCCGTTAGGCAGGAGGAGAAGTGGTGGCTCCCATGCCCTAAGGTTCCGCCTAACGGTTTATCAGAAGAGACAAGGAAGAAATTGCAGCAGTGTCGGGACTTTGCTAACCAGATTCTCAAGGCTGCATTGGCAATTAACAGTGGTGTGCTCGCGGAAATGGAGATACCCGACCCTTACTTGGAGACATTGCCCAAGGTATCCAGCTTCTCTCACTATTTTCTTCTGTGTCTTGAGTTGAAGGATGAGTTTTACCATGCAGTTGATCTCTCCATTAGTTTCTCAGTTACACTACTAGCTCATTGAGGTCTGATTTTTAACTTGCTGCAGAGCGGGAAGGAATGTCTTGGAGAGATCATCTACCAGTACTTAACTGCAAACAAGTTCTCCCCCGAATGTCTCCTAGACTGCCTTGATCTCTCATCGGAACATCAGACTCTTGAAATCGCCAACCGGATTGAGGCTGCCGTGCACGTTTGGAGACAGAAGAATGGGAGGAGGCACAAGAAGCAGGCGAAACTGAAGCTGTCTTCATGGAGTGGCAAGGTTAAAGGCCTTGTAAACGACACAGAAAGGAATGATTTTCTTGTGCAACGAGCTGAGACACTCTTGCAGAGTCTGAGGATCCGTTTCCCGGGTCTTCCCCAGACAACGCTGGACATGAACAAGATCCAGTACAACAAGGTAGAATGAGTAGTAGTGTGCTTTGCTGGTAAATGAAATGATGCTTACATGGCTTCTTGAGTCGGTGGTTTTGCAGGATGTAGGGCAATCAATTCTGGAGAGTTACTCGAGGGTGATGGAGAGCATGGCCTTCAACGTCACGGCAAGAATAGATGACGTGCTTTATGTTGATGATGCCATGAGAAGATCCGTCTCTGCCACGGAATCGCTTTCCCTATTCAGCATCAGTGGACTCAATGGCGTGCGGCCTGCTCAGAAACCGTTTTCTGTACAAAGCTCACCCTACGGTTCCCCATTTGCAACGCCTTCCCTAAGTCTAGCATCGAGGAGCCCGAGGAGAGCGCCGCCGCTGTATTCAGTGAAGAGGAATGGCACAAGAGAGAAGGCGATTTTGGGTGAATCGGAGAAAGCATGGTCGTATGCTGGAAATCTAAGTTCAAGAAGAGTATCGGGAGTGACGCCGGAAAGAGATTAAGATCGAGAATTGGAAGAATGTAAATCAATGGATGTAGACGTAGTAGTTTGTTGTGAAGTTTATTTGGTCTGACTACAATGAGTATGGTAATAGCAACAATGTTATGTAATGTGGAGTTTTGGACTTGTTAACAGAAGAGAGGAAACACAAAGTCCTTAGCATACGAAGTGTGGACAGATTCTAGTCAAGTCCTGTAACTCAAATCACATCACATCCGACTCTTAAGTCATTAATCATGTCTTGTATGCTCATGAAACCCTCCTGCCTTGAATCAAAAACTCTACTTGTTCATGGCACCGTTTCCCTTTTTCCATTAAAGGATGCGTATTTTAAAGTTGATCATCCAAATATTGATAAAGTTATAAATAGAGGGGTTTTCTTGCAATTTGTTTTTTAATTTTTTCCTTTCTTATATGCAGCGGTCACCGTTAAACATCGGAAGTAGAAGAAAAATTGATTTCCGAGTGGAAGAGAAGGGTTTTAGATGGAGCAGGAGCAAAGTAGCGGGAGACTCGACCCCAATCAGAAACAGCCCAAGGTTAAGGTATTCGCGACGGCTTCGAGCCTTGTCGGGAGCATCGTCGAGAAAGGTATATCCGAGAATCAGCCTGCAAACAAGCCGCTTCCGCCCAGACCCACCCTTCTTTCCTTCCCGGTCGCTCGTCATCGTTCTCACGGACCCGTAAGCCAAACCACTAGGGCTTTTAGGTTTTGCAATTTCCATCTTCTTGTAGCTTTGGGTTCTGGGTATTCTAAGATTTAAGGGATTCTTCGATTCTCTAGTATTACATACTACTTCCACATTTCACCTACTTGTTTACCGTTCCTTTCATTGAGGGTTGTTTCCTTGTTTGAGCGTAACAAGTCTTTGATGTTTGATTTTGCAGCATTGGTCTCCTGTGGGGAGCAGAGCACAACCTAAGGATTCTAATGTCACTGAGGAGGAGGATGACAATGAGGAAGAAGAAGAAGAACGATTCATGAATGCAGACTCCATTGCTGCTTTTGCTAAACCGCTTCAAAGAAAGGAGAAGAAAGATATGGAGCTTAGGAGTTGCAAAGATATGCTAGATCCTACATCCACATATAGCAGACCCGAATCAAGGAAAGCTAATAAGGTTACAATGATACCGCCGTCTGTTGCTTCAGCTGCTGATGCGGCCACTACTCCCATGGACGTGGATAACGGGAACATTTTACTCGCTAAAAAAAGCGAATCACTTTCTACAACACGGTTTGATATGCCATCAGACCAGAGAGAGATTGTTTCTGAGAAATCAACGTTTATAATAAATCAGGGGAGCGAGGAAAGGATTTCTTTTAACAGCTCTCCTCCCCTACCTGTTGCTTTCTCCAGTTCGAATGGACTCGGAACTAGACAGGCATCTTCATCTCTTGAGAGTGAAATTGATGTAGAGAACCATGCACGGTTGCTGACAATGTCACCCGAAGAGATTGCAGAGGCACAGGCTGAGTTATTGGAGAAGATGGATCCTGCATTACTGAGCATTTTGAAGAAACGAGGCCAGGACAAAGCGAAGAAGCGAAAGCATTCAGTGCCCGAGGTTTCCAATGCCAACGAGGAAACAAAGAATTTAAGAACCGAGGGTCATTTTTTCAGGCCTGATATTCATTCGCGACATGGCCAGGCTGCTACTCCATCTGCCTCTGAACCGATAACGATACCAAAAGAAAGAAATGTGGTGCAAAATCCAGTGTTAGCCCAAGGCTTCTTGTGGGATGCATGGACTGAGAGGGTTGAGGCAGCCAGGGAGTTGAGATTTTCTTTTGACGGGAATGTCGTTGAAGATGATGTTGTCCCGGCGGCTGAAACTAGTGAGTAGAACAATACATCTGAAACTGATGACAGTCTTAAGGTTCTTACACATTGAATTTTACAGGTGAAAAGTGGTTTGGGGTTGGATCTGCTGCTGAACGTGACTTTTTGAGAACTGAGGGGGATCCTGGGGCAGCAGGGTACACCATCAAAGAAGCTATTGCACTTGCACGAAGTGTGGTATGATTGCTGCAGATTTTAGTTCTGATAATGGTTAAATTACTATTTGCTTCCAATTTGGCTTAAGCTGAAGAAAATCTGTAGGCTGGGACTGCTGTTTTTCTCTGTCATCTCTCATTGATTCTGTTTGTATTGATCTGTCAGATTCCGGGGCAAAGATGCCTTGCTTTGCATCTGCTTGCATCTGTACTCGACAAAGCTTTGTACAAACTTTGTCAGAGCAGAACCGGCTACACAAGGGAAGAAAAAGATAAATCCACTGATTGGGAAGCCATCTGGGCTTATGCCCTTGGACCAGAACCTGAGCTTGTCTTAGCATTGAGGTAATATCCTGATGGGTGTAATATGAGACGTATTTGTGAAGTTAATTCTCATATATCATATTTTTTCGTTCTTATCAATATAAGTTTCTTGTCTTCTAAGGATGGCGCTTGATGACAACCATACCTCTGTTGTTCTAGCATGTGTTAAAGTGATTCAATGTCTACTGAGCTGTTCTCTTAATGAGAACTTCTTTGATATTTTGGAGGTATAGTTGAGATTTCTCATTCCAAAGAAGTTATAGTCCTCATAGAACTTGCTACCATATGTTCAAACTTGTAAAATCCATTTCTCCTTCCAGAACATTGGACCACCAGAAAAGGACGTCTTCACGGCCCCTGTGTTTAGGAGTAAGCCGGAGATTGATCTTGGCTTCCTCCGTGGTTGCTACTGGAAATACAGCGCTAAACCCTCCAATATTGTTCCTTTCCGTGAAGAAATCATGGATGACGGGACAGAAGATACGGAAACTATCCAGAAAGATGTTTTTGTAGCTGGGCAAGATGTTGCTGCTGGTCTCGTCAGAATGGATATCCTTCCAAGAATTTATCACCTTCTGGAGGTGAGATCACTTTCTATATATTTGTATCTGTGTGTAACTCAGCAAGGAAAATCATTCTCGTTGTGTTGCTTAACCGGTGGCTTAGGTTTCTGGTGTATTTTGTATGTTTATGATTTCAGACAGAACCAACAGCAGCGCTCGAGGACAGCCTAATTTCTGTTACTATTGCGATAGCAAGACATTCTCCAAAATGCACAAATGCAATCTTGAAGTACCCCAAATTTGTGCAAACAATTGTGAAAAGATTCAAGTTCAACAAAAGAATGGACGTTCTTCCTTCTCAGATCAATTCTGTTCGCCTATTAAAGGTAATAATACTGGTCAGCTCGTACAAAATTATCTTGGGGTCGTTATGTTCATTGGTCCGTGATGTTTTTTGACAAAACCTGATGTTACAAGTTTGTTGAGCTATCAATCCTCAGAGCTATTATAACCTTCGTTTTTCTTTCCTCTTTTTTTAATTTCACTAAGGTGTTGGCCCAGTATGACAAAAGTACTTGCATGGAGTTTCTGAAGAACGGGACATTCAATGCGGTCACGTGGCATTTGTTTCAGTTCACCTCCTCTCTTGAGTCATGGGTGAAGTTAGGGAAGCAGAACTGCAGGCTTTCATCTGATTTGATGGTTGAACAACTTCGGTTTTGGAAGGTCTGTATCCAAAGTGGCTGTTGCATATCTCGCTTCCCAGAGCTATTCCCAGCTCTGTGTCTGTGGTTAAGTTGCCCATCATTTGAAAAGCTCAAGGAGAAAAATCTCATCTGCGAGTTTACTTCTGTGTCAAAAGAGGCTTACCTGGTCCTTGAGGCTTTTGCCGGAACACTTCCTAGTATGTACTCACAAAACATTCCACGGAACGAATCGGGGGCTTGGGACTGGAGTTATGTTAGCCCTATGATTGATACAGCACTGAGCTGGATAACATTGGCCCCCCAATTACTCGAGTGGGAGAGAGGAATCGAAAGTTTCTCTGTGTCCGCTACTTCTCTGTTGTGGTTGTATTCGGGTGTCATGCGTACAATTTCCAAATTCCTTGAGAAAATCTCTTCCCATGCAGAGAAAGAACCTCTGCCATGGCTGCCGGAGTTTGTTCCAAAGATTGGCCTCGCCATCATCAAGCACAAGCTTCTTAGTTTTTCCGCGGCAAACGTAAGTAGGTGTGGAAAAGACTCTTCCAGGTGTTCCTCTTTTATGGAATTTTTGTGTTTTCTCAGAGAACAATCTCAAGATGAAGAACTAGCGTTAGCTTCTGTGAGTTGCCTTCATGGGTTAACGCGGACTATCGTGTCGATCCAAACTCTGATAGAATCTGCTAGATCTAAGATGAAAACTCCTCCTCAGGGAAGCGTTTCCACTAGAGATGAATCTGTGCTTGCAAAAGGAATACTGACAGAGTCTCTCGCTGACCTAACATCTGTGTGGAGCTCTTTTAGAGACTCTGTTGCATCAGAATGGCACATCATGCAATCCATTGAGCTACATAAACGAGGCGGACTAGCTCCTGGGGTGGGACTTGGTTGGGGAGCTAGCAGTGGTGGGTTTTGGTCAGCCAGAGTTCTGTTGGCACAAGCTGATGCCGGTCTTTTGAGTCTCTTTCTTAACATCTCTCAAATGGACTCGCAGAATGATCAGGGATCAGTTTACTTGATGGATAAAATAAACTCTGCTTTAGCTATGTGCTTGATTGCAGGTCCAAGGGATCATTTACTTGTGGAAAAAGCCTTCGACTATGTCCTTGGACCGCATGCTTTAGAACACCTGGCATGCTGTATCAAGTCAAACAAGCGAACCGTAACGTTTGAATGGAAATGTAGTGAATGGGATTATCATCGTATGAGCAATGTGCTCGCTTCTCACTTCAGACTTAGATGGTTACACCCAAAGAGAAAATCTAAGGCCGAGAAAGGAGTCAGTGTAAGTAAAAGCGCAGTTGGTCTGGAGACAATTCATGAGGACGGTGAAATGCCAAATGGTTCAACTCAGGACCAAAAATCAGACTTCCTGGTCATAGAGTGGGCTCACCAGAGAATGCCCCTGCCTCCACACTGGTTTCTCAGCTCCATCTCAGCAGTCCATTGTGGTAAAACCTCAGCAGGGCCACCAGAATCCACGGAGTTGCTTGAAGTTGCAAAAGCCGGAGTTTTCTTTCTTGCAGGACTTGAGTCATTGTCTGGGTTGGGATCGCTTCCGTCTCCTGTTGTAAGTGTGCCGTTGGTTTGGAAGTTTCACTCTTTGTCCACCGTGTTGCTTGTGGGAATGGACATCATCGAAGACCAGAACACTAGGAACTTGTACAATTTTCTCCAGGAGCTCTATGGGCAGTTCCTTGATGAAACGAGACTAAATCACCGTGACATTGAGCTCCTGAGGTTCAAGTCAGACATTCACGAGAACTACTCTACTTTTCTGGAGATGCTGGTGGATCAATATGCCGCAGTGTCGTATGGGGATGTACTGTATGGCAGGCAGATCTCAACTTACTTGCATCAATGTGTGGAACCCTCTATACGGCTTTCGGCATGGACTATGCTCTCCAATACCCGTGTTCTTGAGCTTCTGCCGAGTCTAGACAAATGCTTGGGAGAAGCAGAAGGATACCTTGAACCGGTTGAGGTAATTTGGAGAAAGAAAAAAATATAGTAAATATATAATCTTGAAAAATGGCATCTCGAGTACCATCTAAGATTAATTGGTTTATATATTCTGTACAGGAAAACGAGGGCGTCCTTGAGGCGTACCTAAAGTCATGGACATGTGGAGCTCTGGACAGAGCAGCGACGCGAGGATCAGTAGCCTTTACAATCGTTCTGCATCACTTTTCATCTTTAGTGTTCAGCAATGGAGCCAACGATAAAGTAGCCCTGCGGAATAAGATTGTAAAGTCTCTTGTGAGAGATATATCCAGAAAGCGGCATCGAGAGGTAACTTGAAACCCCTCATCTCTTGCGGTTTTCAATATGAGGACTAACTAAAAGGATGATATACAGTAAAACGCGGTTGAATAAAAAATGTTTCAGGGGATGATGGTGGATCTCGTGCGGTATAGTAAAAGGTGCGCAAATGCGATGGAAGAAGAAGAAGGAGAAACGAGTGAGACAGAGAGAAGATTGGAGGTGTTGAAGGAGGCTTGCGAAGGTAACTCCTCCCTCATCTCCGAGCTGGAGAAGCTCAAATCAGCTTTGTATGGAACAAGTGGCCGAGAATGAGAGTGGAAACAAAGTCTTTTCTTTTTTTGTTAGTAGTTATGATGAGAAAGACAAGAAGAGAGAGAGAGATGTGTAAATTATGAGATCCTAAATCATATGGCTAAATCTAACACTGGTGATGATGTTAGATTGATTCTATCTTCTTCTCCATTCCTAATTCTCTCTTTCACCAAGTTTTAATAAGCCAATCAGTTTGACATTTGTTTCTCTCTCAAATTCCAAATCGACGCCATGTTGTTTAGCGCTTCGGCGACACCGTTAATGCCCAGCTTCCGTTTTCTTCCGGAGAAACCCCTTCCTATGAGACTCTCCGGCGCTGCGATTCGCTCTTCCTCGGCTTCGTCCTCCCAGTCGAATTTCGATCTCAGAACGTATTGGACGACTCTGATCCCCGAAATCAACCAGAAGCTCGACGAGGCTATACCGGTCAAATACCCAACAGGGATCTATGAGGCGATGAGATACTCTGTACTAGCACAAGGCGCCAAGCGTGCCCCTCCTGTAATGTGCGTGGCCGCCTGCGAGCTCGTCGGTGGCGATCGCCTCGCCGCTTTCCCCACCGCCTGTGCCCTAGAAATGGTTCGATCCCTCTCTCTCTCTCTCTCTCTCTAGAAGCTAGAAATAGAAAATGTTGATTGATGATGAATCACATAGGTCCACGCGGCTTCGTTGATACACGATGACCTCCCCTGTATGGACGATGATCCTGTCCGCAGAGGTAAGCCGTCAAACCACACAGTGTACGGCGCAGACATGGCCATTCTCGCTGGTGACGCCCTCTTCCCACTCGGCTTCCAGCACATTGTCTCCCACACGCCTCCTGAGCTTGTTCCCCGAGCCACCATCCTCAGAGTCATCGCCGAGATTGCCCGCACCGTCGGTTCCACGGGTATGGCTGCAGGGCAATACGTTGACCTTGAAGGAGGCCCCTTTCCTGTTTCTTTCGTTCAGGAGAAGAAATTCGGAGCCATGGGTGAATGCTCAGCCGTGTGTGGAGGGCTCTTGGGCGGTGCGAGTGAGGATGAGCTAGAGAGACTGAGAAGGTATGGGAGAGCCGTTGGGATGCTGTATCAGGTGGTGGATGACATCAGAGACCATGATGATGATGGTGGCAATACGGAGAAGAAGAAGAAGAAGAAGAGTTATGTGGGATTATTCGGAGCAGAGAGGGCAATGGAAATGGCGGAAGAGCTGAGGGTAAAGGCGAAGAAGGAGCTTCAAGTGTTTGACAAGTATGGAGACACAGTTGCTCCTCTTCACAGCTTCGTTGACTTCGCTGCTCACAGAGACTTTCTTCTTCACCTCTCAACTTAATATGGGCCTCATTTCTTCTATTTGGGCCTTTCAGTCTGTAACCTGTATTTTTGTTGGTGTGTGATATTGACATTAATTTTTGGCTTTGCATGATGTGTCATTAATATTTTACATACTATGGTTTTGGCCACGTTTATAGTGCATCGTCTTATCTTTAACGTAGATAGCCATCTAAGACGATTACTATGTGTAAATTTTGACCAAAAACACTTTCTTTTAGCTTAATTGAATTAGATTGTTTGAATAAAGTGTTTACTTGCGTCTGATGTCTAAACAAGCTAAAAAGTCTTTTTATTTTAGACGACATTCCAACATTTCCTCTAAGATAGTTGCGGATGCGACAATTATTATAGTTTCTAAATCAATTAGACCAAAGCCAAGTCTACATGTTTTTCAAAACTCCTTCCTCACTTATTATTCGGTGGCCATCTTATCCGATATAGCTACATCATTTGCTTAAACTATATACACTATCCCACTGTTTACTTTCTTTCAAACAAAAATAATTGTATTCAAAATCACCAGTCTCTTTCATGCGGATTATCATAACACTTTTTTATTATAAAGAGGACTAAATAATCCGAGTTTGCCTACAAAACGTGTTTTACTGGACAAAATTAATTATATCGTGCCAATGTATCTGTTGGTTTCCTACTTTTTCTAATAGAAAAATGCTTTATTTCTGAACTTACCTACCTAATGTTTGTAGAAATTAATCTCAAATATATGTATATCAACATACTGGATTAATTAGCGAATTATGTCATTATTAATAGTGGGACTGATGCAGCATGCACATCTTTACTCTTTTGAACGAACACGTTTATCAGCTTTTACCGTGTTCGATCGGATCGATCTTTTCCACAGCCTTTTAATTTCGTTCTACTTTTTATTCATTTTTTATTATGTTCTTTTCCACCGCCACAAATTGGTATTTTTATTGAAGAAGTCTCAACGAATCACGAATTATCATTTACCGCTTAAATGTAAAGATTGAGTTGAATAAGCAGTTGATAGCTGAGTATATTACATCAACTGAGAATTTTATATGTTTCGAGTTTTGATTTTATTTGAGTAAGAGTTAAACAAAAAAACGTGTATGCTTACAACCATCAGAATTTGATGTATCGATTCAATGAACCTGTTATACACTTTCTTCACACTTGTTTTTTCGTAAACAATGAATGGATAGTGTAATACTAACTACATAAATCTGGCTCACAGCTTTTGATTTATTTGTTGACAAAAAATCCTATAATTTGTTTATTAACATGATCCTTGACCTACGGTGTGTGTGTGTCATTTGATCATTAGGGTTTATCATGGAGATGATTAAATGTTGTTTAAATATTGAATTATTTTTGGTGATAATATTTTCTAAGTGATCTGACATTGTGTTTAGTGGTTGAATCTTTAATATATATTGGTACTTGATCAATGAATAAAATAATTATACACATGTCTTCCCATACATGATATGAATATGATAATATATAGTATAATGCAAAAACTTGGCACGCAACCATACTATATATATACCGTTATTAAGGTAATGTAACAATATACAATAGGATGGCTTAAACTCGGTAATATACTAATTAGAAATGTGGATTTACCAAATTAGTGTCTGTTTACCTTACCATCTTACACACAAAACTTTGAAAAAAATAGTAAAAGAATGGGACAGCAAAGCAGGGCAATGTCGTGGATAAGATTTAATTAAAATGGATTGTTTTACGAAACTCTTTTAATAAAAATTACAAGTAAAAAGAAGAAGTGGTTTTGAAAAAGACAGATGGTGGATAGTAACTTTAGATCGGCGACAACTCGCCGCTTCGCTGGCTGTCCCGCCTAAAAGACGCGACCTTTGGTGAGCGTAAAGGGGCAACACTCCACGTGGAAGCCACGTGCTGCCACGTCATCGACATTGGGACCAAACCAAACAACCAATTAATCCCCATGTTAATTAGTCATTAGTAATGCTGATTACCGAATCAAAGTGGTTTATTCCTTTTCTGGCTGCCGCATCTTTACTCTCTGGTCAACTCCTTCCCTCTTTTAATTCATCAATATTAGAGTAATTTTTCTATTTTTAATACCAAATCTCATTTCTCAATTTTTAATTTAAAAAAAAAAAATAGTAATCATGTCTTTTATCTTTGATGACGTCTTATCTCTCCAATATGACCAAAATCATTCGACGATTGCATTGCATTACGATTAACTGCTCCATGGTGAGATTATTCGAGGATATGCGTGCTTAATTATATACTCCATATGTTACTTCGAATTATTTAATAGGAAACATGGATTGCGCATTATTATTAAGACCATAGACATTTTTATTGTATACAAGAGCAGCCATGCACCACGTGGTACCCCATTATGTATTAGGTTACAATTATGATAATCTATTATACAACTTTTGATCATAATATAGTTAAATTCGTGAATCCAAACATATATAATGTATATATTGTTATGATTCCCCCTCAATCGCGGTTTACGTGTGTGTATAATAATATATGTGGTTTCAAACTTACATGCATCTATATATGCCTTATTAATTATATGTAGAATTATGCATTGCAAACCCTGGTTAGTGCAAATAAGCTTAGTTGAGGGAGTTATATAATTGATGTTCGTGGAAACGTTTGGAAAATAATTTCTCCAAACATGAGGGAGTCAAATGCGAGTGAGACGTTATATATTTTTGGGGCCCTATTTTTCTTCTTTTCCAATCTGTAATGTGTGGGTGCTAGTTTTACATGTCAAATATAGCATTTTCAATAAAAACAAAAACATTATCCCCAACAACAAAACCACTAGATATGGAACATACACGAATCGGCACCACATATTAAAAAATGTATACTTGACGTCAATATATACAAAAATGATCTCATAATAGAAGGTGGTTTCCTTCCTAAACGACCATGTAGAAGCTCTGAAGAAGGAGAAAGGGTTGTTTATGTGATTGAGGAAAGTAAGGGGGTTAAAATTGAAGAAATAAGAAAAGAAAGGGGGAAAACAGTAAAAGTATATAGGTGGAACCTGATCCGGATAAGTGTGGGGGCCATGGAGGAGGAGGACATTAACATTTATTAACATAAACATAATGATAATAACACAAAATAAAAGGGGCGTAATCTGTGGAGAATGTGTGGGGTTGGGATTTGATCATGGATCTACTAATTACTGTTTTACTCGTTAATCACGATTTTAAAATGGCAATTAAGAAAAAATAGAGAAGCCTCCTAAAAACGAAACCCCTGTTAATGAAATTACTTTAATACCCTCAGGCGCTAAAAGGATGAGTATCGCCACGGCGGCATGAGTCATACGGTAGGCACTACGGCGTCGTTTTAAGAGCCCAACGAACAAACAAACCACAGCAGAAGAAGAAGATAAAAACGTAAAGCTCATTCATATTCACGACCCCTTCTTCTTCTTCTTCTTCTTCTTCTTCTTCCTTGTCAATTCCGATATCCCAATCTCTCTCTCTGTTTCTCAATTTGAAATTTTCCTATAAATAATAAATCTCTTCTTCTTCCGATCAATCAAAAAAGGGCAAGTGATCTTTTAAACCAATCCTTCACTTTCCTTTCTTCCTGGAACCACCACACTTTATTTCCAATTTCCTCTTCGTCGTCAATGGTGATGGAGGACAACGAGAGTTGCGGTAGTAGAGTTATTAGCGACGCCTTACCTACGTCGCAGGCTGCCGTGGACCGTCGTGAGCGCATGAAACTCGAGGTTCACGATGAGATTCTCCGTCGTCTCCGTCAATCTGGCTTCCAAGACGCCGATCGCCCTGGTTTCGAAGACGAGCTCTGGACTCACTTCAATCGCCTCCCTGCTCGGTAACATTTTTTTCAATCTCATACATTGTGTTACAGACTATCTATGTTTCGCTTCGCCGTCTGCATGTGCCCTCCTTAGGTTAGATTGCCCAATTTACCCAGCCGCTATTAGATTTGTCTTCTCCTACTGCAACATATTCATGGAGTAGAGAGGCTTTTCGTTTGGGTCCAGAAATGTGTTTCCTTGAGTATAGATTTACATAATAGGAGGGTCAAAATTCATCTTCTTTAGGTATGCTTTGGATGTGAATGTAGAGAGGGCGGAAGACGTGCTTATGCACAAGAGATTGCTGCATTTAGCTCATGATCCAGATAACAGGCCAGCAATCGAAGTTCGTCTCGTGCAGGTGAGTTTTTTTATTGCCACATTAATCGACATTTCACTTTTTTCCTTCTCTTTTCTTCTTTGTTCTAAACTGTTTGTAGAAGCATATCATTCAAATCAATTCTCCAGATTTCTTCAGATTCAGCACCATCTTTTTGTTGCATGTTCTCTGTTTCCATGGCCCAATCTTTGATCTTTTATGTTTGCCTCTGTGAACTTTTGGTCCTGTGGGCTCACAGGATGTTTGGTGACTGATCTTTTGTTAAGGTTCAACCCGCGGGGATCTCAGCTGACTCGAATACCTTGGACTCTGTCGGCGATGAAGCTGATGATCAAAGTTCTCCTAGACTCTCTACCAGAAAAAGGTTCGCCTGTGAGACTAGCCAATTCTTCATTTTTTGACATTCTATTAAACCTAGCCAAGTATCTCGACTCTATTTCAACCTCTGATTTTGATTCATCTTCCATTTTCCAGCATTCATCCGCCGCCTGCCTTTGGTTCATCCCCCAATCTTGAAGCCCTTGCGCTTGCAGCAAGTAGATCCCAAGACGAGGAGGGAGACAACTCTGTGCGTAACAATTCACTGTATTCACGGTATATGCCCTTTCATGTTCATCATAGGGAAAATGCAAGAACGGAAGTTTATATATGTTTTTCCTTATCTTCTGGCAAACGAATAATGGATTGTCGCAGTTCCAACTCACCTTGTCGATTCAAATGCAGGCCCTTGCATGAGATTACTTTTTCCACAGAAGACAAGCCTAAACTCCTTTTTCAGGTATATGATCAGTGCTCGTTTCTTGGAAGTAATGGGTTTAGCAAACTGTTTTATGAAGTTATTGTCACACGAGTTACAAATACTAATGCTTTTCAATCTAAATTTCAAAAAAAGCAAGAGAATTTCTCGTTTCTTGCATAATTCAGCATGACAAGATTCTCAAAAGCTTCAGTTCCCTCTTTTACTTGTTTGCATGTTGTGTAATCCCTAGTCTCAGCTAAGTCATTTTATATGCATGTACAAGTCTTCTGCTTCTATCACCCATGCTTGAAAATTTGGATGCATTTATTGTCACATTATTTGTGTTCCTTTCTCCCAATCAATCTGCAAAATAAAAATAGTCTTGTCGATATTTCTAAGTAAAATAATGGTAGGTAGCAAAACATGGTATGTATGAGTCTGATGTCATCAATCATAATATTTATGTGTTCTGCAGTTACAAAATATTATTATGAATACGATTTATCTTGAAATATATGAAGTTCGTGTGATCATTTTGTTTCGTCAAAGCTTACTAAGCCAGTGGAAATGATGCAGTTAACTGCATTGCTTGCTGAGCTCGAGCTGAACATTCAAGAGGCGCATGCTTTTTCTACAACCGATGGCTTCTCACTAGATGTTTTTGTTGTTGATGGTTGGCCATACGAGGTATTGTTTGCTGTTGTTGTGTTCCCTTTTCCTTCGCTATTGCAACGATTTTGTGTCGTGTACTATATCTGTGCTTTATAGAACACAAGTGTGTTCGCATGTCAATTCCTTTTTAAGAGGTCATTTTACTTATGGATTCCTTTGCTTTATTTTTTCAACCGTTTACTGATCGAATAGCTGAAGCGCAACTATTTTTAATTATTCAGGAAGTAGACAGACTTAGAATAGCATTGGAGAAAGAAGCAGCAAAGATCGAGGTACTTGTTTTCCATTGCAAATGTAACTAATTTAGCGCAAAATGTTTTGAAATTTATGATCTATTGACTACTCTTTCCTTGCGAAGCACTTAATTCTGAATAAAATTGAGTCGGGTGCTTACTACGGAGTCTTACATTTTTTTCATAGTGGCAACATCTCACCCTCATGTCTTGTTGTAAGTTATTAATGATCCTTTCATCATATTCAGTTGCAGAGCCAAAGCTGGCCGATGCAGCAATCCTTCTCTCCTGAAAAGGAAAACGGGCAAACAATTGCCAGAACGGCAAAAGATCATGTTGAAATACCCAATGATGGAACTGATGTTTGGGAAATTAACCTTAAACACCTAAAATTTGGGCTTAAGATAGCATCTGGTTCTTATGGAGATCTGTAAGTTGGCTGTCTCTATCAAATGCATTGTCATTTTAAGATGCTCAGATGTTATTCTCTCTCCCTCTTTCTCCTTACCTCTTGTATTATTCAGGTATAAAGGTACATATTGTAGTCAGGAAGTTGCAATCAAAGTCCTCAAGCCAGAGCGTCTAGATTCTGAGCTAGAGAAAGAGTTTGCCCAAGAAGTCTTTATTATGAGGTTTGTGTACCTTCTTGTCTATTCCCTTGTGAACTTATGTGCAGATAAACAATCGCATCTCAGATGAGTAAGATATCATTCAAAATCTCTCTGCTTTCAGGAAAGTTCGGCACAAAAACGTTGTTCAGTTCATTGGTGCTTGCACCAAGCCTCCACACCTGTGTATTGTTACAGGTATGTTGCAGTGACCATGTTTATGCGTATTATTCTGTTTGATATCATGTTCCACGCTTATTATTTTCTTTTTCGTTCCCCTCTTTTGTCTCTTTCACATTTAATAGAATTCATGCCCGGTGGAAGTGTATATGACTATCTACACAAGCAAAAGGGCGTCTTTAAGCTTCCGGCTTTGTTTAAAGTAGCTATAGATATCTGCAAAGGGATGAGCTACTTACACCAAAATAACATAATTCACAGAGATTTGAAGGCTGCCAACCTTTTAATGGACGAAAATGAGGTAATATTCTCAACATCGAGTAGCTTTGTAGTGTGAATGTATGAATTGGCATTTGGGGTGCGCTGTATATTTCCTTTCATACTTTGGATGAAGCACTACTCCATGTTATTGTGCTGCAGCACAGATGCTATATCCTTGAGCTGGTGCTCTATAGGATGCTTGTCATCATATTCTTTTTCATTCACTCAGTGTCCATTACCTATTCAGTTATCCCTTTCTCCTGTGGATGGCGATTTAGTTGCGGATTCATGGTGTTGTGTGGGTTTTTCTTTTGTTGCTACAGGTGGTTAAGGTTGCAGACTTTGGGGTAGCCAGAGTGAAAGCACAAACTGGAGTTATGACAGCAGAAACTGGAACATATCGCTGGATGGCTCCAGAGGTATGGTTGTCAGACGTCCTTTCATGCCTTTGTATAGCTTAGAATGTCATTAGCGTTTGAAAATTTGTTCAGCCAATGTCTCCGATAAAATGTCTTTTCTTTTTTCTTCTGACAATCTTGAAATGTGAAAAATATCTAACTTCAGTCTCTGGTTGTTTTACATAGGCTTCACTGATTTGCTTCATCCATAAAACACTTTAAAACCAATCGGTTACCTATGAGATGAATAGTATCTGTTTTATAACCTCATTGTGACACAATTGTTTTCGTGCAATCCAGGTGATAGAGCACAAGCCATATGATCACAAGGCTGACGTTTTCAGCTACGGGATTGTGCTATGGGAGTTGTTGACTGGCAAGGTACATGCATCTCGTCCTGTCTCTGACAATATATCTTCTCTCCTACCTTAACGAGGTGATAGTGTAACTAACTTAATCGGGTTTGTGTGATGGCAGATTCCATATGAATACATGACGCCATTGCAGGCAGCAGTAGGGGTCGTCCAAAAGGTAATAGCGCTGCTTCCTTAATAGCTTGTAAAGAAAAAAAAGGTTGCGGGAAAGAAGAGAAGCTAAAAACTTGGGTGGTAAATGATATGGCAGGGATTACGGCCAACAATCCCGAAGAACACGCATCCGAAAATGACAGAGCTATTGGAGAGACTGTGGGAGAAGGATCCAACGGTGAGACCAGACTTCTCAGAGATCATAGAGCAGCTTCAACAGATAGCCAAGGAAGTAAGTAAAGAGAGATGTGTAAAAATACAAGAAAAGTTAAAAGAGTAAATAATATAAAAGAATGAATGTGTGTGTGTAGATAGGAGAAGAGGGGGAGGAGAAGAAAAGGACATCAACAGGAGGCGGTATCTTTGCGGCCCTGAGGAGAAGCGCAACTCATCATTGATCCAACAAAAACATATCTTGAAAAACTCAAACTCTTCCATGTATAGCAGTAGCAATTTGCAGAGAGAAAAGCTTATTTGTTTGTGCTATTGAATTTGATTTTGATCCTCTGTTATAAACCCATACCATGCTTTGCAATGCATCTAGTCCACACCATCTCAAGCCAATCAAACTCACATGCCAATTAGTCAACAAAGTCATATTTGATTTTTTTGGTTTAAAAACGTGATTTTAACCCCTTTGGTCCAATTTCAAATCGAGACGGGTTGGTATATTATATATATTCCCAACAGATAACTCGTCGAATCAGACAGACTTAAACCCTAACTCGTCGATCTGATGATTGGACGGCCGGCGAAAAGGGCGAGAACCGACCATTCCTTGATCAATATCTGGGAAAGGGAGGTTGGTCAATTGCCCAATCGGACTTTCTCCAATCGTTTCTCTGCCTCCGAGGTGAGGATGAGATTCGGCGATTTCGAATCTTTGTCTCTTAATTTCTACATTAGGTTCTAATTTTTGTATGACCAGGATCTATTACTGCGTCTTGGCCTCCACAAGAAGCTCCAAAAGCATAATGGTTGTGTAAACACAGTAAGCTTCAATGGTGATGGAGATATCCTGGTTTCAGGTTCTGATGACAGGCAAGTCATTCTTTGGAATTGGGAGACTGCTACTGTCAAACTCTCATTCGATTCGGGCCACTGCAACAATATATTCCAAGCCAAGTTTATGCCTTTCTCTGACGATCGCAGCATAGTCACATCTGCTGCTGATGGACAGGTGCGCACAATGATATATCTTTGAAGATTTACACACCACAGCTCTAGAATGATCTTTGTGAAAATTCCTTTGCATTCAAACTCTCAGGTCCGCTATTCCAAAATTCTTGAGTCTGGACAAGTAGAGACTTGTATGTTGGGTAGACATGAAGGACAGGTCCACAAATTGGCTGTTGAGCCTGGAAGTCCATTCTCATTCTATACGTGTGGTGAGGATGGGGTTGTAAAGCATGTGAGTTGTAAATATCCGTAGACCACTTTGCCTTTTTCTTTTTAAACATAGGCTGCCTATATAACAACATGATTTCATTATTTTCAGTTTGATCTTAGGACTCGGGTGGCTACGAATCTTTTCACTTGTAAAGAAGCAAAGTTCAATTTAGTTGTCTACTTGAATGCAATTGCAGTTGATCCAAGGAACCCAGGTCTTTTAGCGGTGGGTGGAATGGATGAGTATGCTCGTGTATATGATATTCGCAGCTATCGCTCGGAGGGATGGTATAATTTTACCCAACCTGTAGACCACTTTTGTCCTCACCATTTGATTGAAAACGACCATGGAGGAATAACTGGTCTGGCTTTCTCAGATCAAAGTGAGCTCCTTGCTTCATACTGTGACGAGTTCATCTATCTTTTCAGCCCTGATATGGGGCTGGGCCCAAATCCCTCTTCAACTAAGACTGAGGACAGGAGGACGCCGCAGGTTTATAAAGGGCACAAGAACTGCGAAACAGTCAAAGGTGTGAACTTTTTTGGACCCAAGTGTGAGTATGTGGTTAGTGGTTCTGACTGTGGCCGGATATTCATCTGGAGGAAGAAAGACGGAAAGCTTGTCCGTAAAATGGAAGCAGGTAAACATGTTGTCAACTGTGTGGAGTCTCATCCTCACATGCCACTGATGTGTAGCAGTGGAATCGAGAGTGACATCAAAATATGGACTCCTGGAGGAACTGAGAAACTCATGTCGCCGGAAAATGCGGAGCAGGTAACGCCATCGATTCCTAACCTCGTTTGCTTTATAGATGGTTTTGTGTTTGAAGACTCGGATATGCCTTATACTTATAGTTAACAAAAAATGTAACTTTGGATAACAAAAAATCACACCCGAAGCCTGAGTTCTGTTTTTTTTTGGAAGAAAAACTGATTGTCTGTATGTTGCTTTCTGGCAACAGGCTTCGGTTTCTGGTAACCCTCTTAGGTTTTATGATGAAGAGGGAGATGATCATGCGTTCAATCCAGGCGAGTTTTATGTGGATGATGAAGATAGTGATGAAGATAGTGATGAGAGTTCAGATGACGATGATAGTGCGGAAGAGGAGGAGAATGGTGAAATCGATGTTGAGATTACGAAGGATGATGATGGTGGTGGTGGTGATGATAATGGTGATTGTGATGGGGATGATGGTTAGGATGATAGCTGGGTGTGAGGATGAAGATGATAATTTGTATCCATTACAACAAATGTATCTATCCAAACACAAATAAAACAGCATACGGTTTCAAAAAAGGTTTTTTTGTTTTTTTTAATAGTGTAGTTAGATATATTGGATATATGTCAAACATAAATTGTCGTCTAATAATATACCTGAGAAAGACTAAATAACACTGCTAGTTCAAATAAATAAATAAAATAAAAAAAGTCCAAACTATAGGGTATATGAAAAAAAAAAAAACATTTCTGAATGAAAATTCGCGGGTGCGAGTGTTAAATCCCAAAAAGGTAAAACGGGCTTCTTTATCCAACCAACTGTAAGCCCAAAAAGGCCCATAAATCATCGAAGGCTTAGCGACCTTTGTCTTCCTCCAACGCTCGCAGTTAGGAGATTTCCCAGAGGATGGTGGTTTCTCCGGGGATGCTGACAAATGGTTCAGGTCACTATTCTGTCCACTAGCTTCTATACTTGCTCATCTTAATCTCGCTGCTTCTTAGTTTGTTCTGATTCATAGGTTTATTCCGATTGGCTCATCCAAAAATTCCGTCACACCGGATTCAGAGACGCAATGGGTTCGTAGCCAGTAGCTTCAAGTTTTCTGGGGATTCGGTAATTTCATCTTTCTATGGCTGGTTTAGACAACGGAACAGCTTCCATGATAGCTTTGCTTATTACCTTGTGTATGTTTTTCTTCTTGTAGAGTCTCAATGGGAGAGTTAGCTATAAGCATGTGGGTGGCTCTGGCACGGTATCTGTACGTTTCGCTCGTCAAAGTCCGAGCTTCCATGACAACCTACCTGAAGAGCCCTTATGGTTGAGCCTTCTTAGGGACATTGTCTGGTATAATAAATTCTCACTCAATCAAAGCTTTAATCTTTCCTCTGGAAGATTCTATTGAATTGCTTTTGTTCATTTTTCCTTGAAAGGAGCACGAGATCTCTCTTCTCTTTTATGGCTGAGCAACCAAGTCAGCTGAAATACATAGAGTGGCCAACTTTTACAACCACGGTATGTGCTGTGTATACCAAGTCTGTCTTTGTTGTTACATACGAGGAGTTTGTCCCTGAAACTTTGTGTTTGTTTTGGGAACAGCTCAAGACTGCCACACTGAGTCTCTTTCTTGTAGCTGTTTTCATTGTTGCGCTATCATCCGTGGACTCTGCTCTTTGTTACATATTGGCTTTGATCTTGAGGAAATCCCCATGAGTCAGGCTTTTCAGAGGAAGGCAACTCCATTGTCATTTCGCCTGCAAAGGTTAATGTTGGTGCACAAAGAATGGATTTGCTTCAAACAAAGTTGTATTAGGTTTCAACTTACAAGATGTATCAATGTGTTTAATACTTTGGTGTAATCAAACTCTGTTCTATATAGTATCTAGCATTAGATGATAGTAATAGAAGATACAATATATCTCCCACCAAATTGAGACTGATATTCCGAGACCATAACAAGCCATCACAGACAGTAAATGGTCCGATCAACATCTTTGTTTAGAAGTAACAATAACATGAGATTGTATGTGAGAATATAGAGCAGAGGGGTCTTTGGTCTGCTTTCACCGGAAGCTACTTGAGAACAACCGCAGCATTCCGTATGGACAGATACTGATGGACTTGCTCGGTAGAGAGTGACCTTACAGTCTTGAAAACATGTGTATTTGCATACCGCAGATTTGTTCTCGGGTCCACATATGGTGCCTGTCACAATCCAAACCAAAGACAAGATGATTGAGTTTTTGCACAAGCCCTCTTCTGATCGATAACTGAAACTGTAGAAACGATCTCAGACATAGATCTTTAAGCCTTGCGTACCTCATATCCAGTTATATCGCAAATTCTCTTGCATGGTTGAGTGGATGGAGGCGACTCAATGTTAATATCTGCACAAAAAAAGAAGATTGATTCGTTCAACAGATATCGAAGCCACAAAGCCTAAGAAGGGATCGCGAAATCAGACTTACAATTGGGTTCTTGGGGAGGATAATCTTGAAAATTCTCAGCTTGAAGAATCTGCTTGAGATGTTTCCACCTTCCTCGAGATTGCCCCTTTGGGTATTTCTCATACGACTGTGTCTTCTTAAAGCTCAAATGCATCGGAAGCACGATATCTGCTTCCACCAACTCGGCCTCCATCTCTCTCTCTCCAATCTCTGGTATGAGTGTGGAAACCCTAGCTATCCGCGAGGAGGACGAAGCCCGTCTATACGCTGTCGTTTTTAAGTGATTGTACATAACCGGCCCGGTTCGGTATTGCGAATGATAAATTGGGCATTGTAAACCGAATTAAAGAGTTTGTAGATCCCATGCGTTGATCATCTTCTTCACCTGGATGATTCGAGTGTCAGATCAAAGGAGACAGCAGAAGAAGATTATCAGATTCGATTACGAGCTCTTCTTCGGGATTGTTTGCTCTTACAAGGCAGAGGACCAAAGTAGACTCGAAAGTTGTTGGATTCCCCAGATTTTGCTTGCAACAATTTCCTCGTAAGTTGGTCGAAATCCGCGCAATCTGAGATCTGGGCTTTCCTCTTCATTCGATTTCTCTCTGCAATTTCAATTTTTTCTCCTTTCGGTGGGGGGTTCTTAGCTCCATCACTTGTGTTCAGCCACAACTTGTCTTGGTAGTTTGTTCGACCTCGCAGTTTCTTTCTTTTCAAAATCAAGTTGGCCTCTTTCTAGAAATGGTATGTATGCGTTGGTGGTGATGAGAAGCCAAAGATTGCAGCTATGATGACTGATTTTCAGCGATCACTTTCTGTGCGGTTGAGCCGCCGGGGAGAAAGGAGCAACCAAAACGCACATTCTAAAGGTCAGCTTTTTTTGGCTTCTCAATTCTGCATAAGTAGGCCTGCTAGGGTAGTCTTCTCATAAAGCTAATTTGTTGACAATGATTGGAATGAGTTATTCAACTAATTACGACTTCTTTTAGGTATAGTGGTTTACACACGAGTATATGTTTTCATGAGTTATGGATTCTATCAACGAAACATTTCTTTCTTTCTCTTGTCTCAAATGGTATAGATGCTGAGGCTGGCTTCTTCTCCCCCACTAGACTGCATACTGATTACACTATGAAAAAGATTTGGAAGGCGGGCTTCGTTCGGTTGCTTCTTGTTGGAGGCATTGTCTGGATGCTACTCATTCTTGTTGCACTGCTCTTTCATGTGTGGTCATGTCAATCTTCACTTTCATTCTTCTCAGGTATTCTCCAAGTTGTTAGGTCATGTCAATCTTCACTAGATACCATTTTGAAGCATTGCCATCGTGTAGTTACTCTAATTATCTTCTGCGTTAACCGCAGAGGCTACGAGAGCAATGGATTAAAGTAACATGATGTTTTTGGTAATTCACTTGCAGCTATATGCAACAAAGAAGGCAGACTGTATGTCATGTTAGACACGATTGGATTTGTACCAAAACCGCAGCACCGTAAGATTTAAAAATCAATCTATTTAGCGTTTGCTTATTCTAGAGCGACGCTTAATAACTCTTCTTTTGATATTTTGGTAGGATGCCCCATTCCGGTAGCCTATGACCCTGATAAGGTGCTCCTTCCGAGTGGAAAAACTGCAGATACCATAGTCAGAAATCTGACCTACATAACAGAGGATGAATCCTCTAAGTCTCAGTTTCCTCTATTTGGCGGCAACATAAGCTGGTCTGAACGAGACGAAAGCTTTAAACTGAAACCTGAGATGAAGGTAAAAAGGCTACTTTTTAGGCAATAGCTAAACCGCTTCTACCATTCTTCCCACTAATAACTTCCAAACTATTATTTCATCACAACCCAAAACTTTTCAGGTCCATTGCGGATTCATGCCAGGTGGTGGGGCAGAGATGTCATCTCTGGATAAAGAATTCGTAAAGAAATGTAGATTTGTGGTTGCGACAGGGATTTTCGATGCCTATGATGCACCCCACCAGCCATCAAACATAAGCGAGCGTTCCAAGAATCTCTTCTGTTTCCTTATGGTGGTAGACGAGGTCTCTCTCGATTTCTTAGGAAAAAATACTACGGTGAGGAAAGATGTTAAAGGAGGCAATTGGGTTGGCATTTGGCGTCTGATTCTACTGAAAATTCCTCCATATGATGAACCTAGGAGGAACGGTAAAGTCCCGAAGATCTTAACTCACAGGTTATTCCCTGAAGCACAGTACAGCATTTGGATTGATGGGAAAATGGAGCTTATTGTTGATCCCTTGCTTATTCTAGAAAGGTACAAATACATTGGTTCGTCGAATTCTAAAAAGGAAGTAGCAAAGGATATAAGACTATATGCCCATAGATCAGATTATATACTTCTCCATAATGTTCATTAGCACAGGATGGATATCCCCTATCAGTCTCCGCGTTACCAAGAAAATGCTAAAGATCATATTCCGGTTTCATCTCGCTTTCAGGTACTTGTGGCGTGGGAAACATACCTTTGCCATTGCTCAACACAAACATCACCGAAACATATATGAGGAAGCTGATGCGTGCAAGAGGAGAAAGCGATATGCCCGACCTCTGGTTGATCTCCATATGAAAATATATCGATACGAGGGATTGGAACCATGGAGCATCAAGAAGAGCACTGTTAGTGGTAAGGCCATAACAAAACATCAATGTCATCATGCGCCTTGTTAAGAAAACTAAGCCTCTTGTCTTGCGTTACACAGATGTTCCAGAGGGAGCGGTGATAATAAGAGAGCACACTGCAATGAACAATCTGTTCAGCTGCCTGTGGTTCAACGAGGTACACCTGTTTACACCGAGGGACCAGCTAAGCTTTGGCTATGTAGTGGACAGACTAAAAGGAGCCTTCAAGGTGTTCATGTTCCAGAACTGTGAGTACAACTCTATCTTTGAACTGCACCCTCACATCCGAGAGCATTCTTCAAAGATCGAGTGGGTCAAGAGTCTTAAGGAACTCAAAGGGAAAGGAGAGAGTTTGAAGGAGAGCAGAGGCGGCTTCGGGCTCTGGACTCCTTACCCTGGGGATCTTGATTCCGTTGAGCTGCCAAAAGTAGTAAGAACTACTAAAGCTGGTTGAGGCAGAAAACATTATACCACTACTTTTTGCTTTTGTTTGATCGTTCTCTGCTGGTGGATTAAATCCCAAATTTTCCAATTTATAATACATATACACTTCTTTTGAATCATATTTGTAGATTGAAGAATCAACCGCCAAAACTCAAATTGTAAAAAAAAAGCAAGATTAACATTGATGATCAGCATAGATTAACATACATTGACAAATACAAATGTCTATATATTGTTGACCCAGTAATTTGGTACAAAAAGAGAAGAAAAGGAAGATCTCATAAATTACACAAGAATCTCAATATCTCTTTCAAAAAGAATAACTTGTTTGCTCAGTTTCGAAGACAATAATAAAGTGTCGCGATTGGGAACAAACACCATTTATTGGGACGGACGACACAGAGGTGCGAACCAACCGCAGAAGTGAAAACAAAGATGCATTTGGACAGAACACACACCAACGCAGTAGACACTCTGTTTTCAGTTGGTGGACTCACGGCTGTAAAACTGATCAAGGGTTTTCGCGGGTATACGGTGGAGCAATTCACGGGGGAAGATTCGCAGGAGTGTCCATGCCAGGTCGAGTGACTGGAAGATATTTCTTGTATCGTAAGCTCCCTGAGCCACAAACTTCCTCTCGAATTTGTCCAAGAATTCAAGATATAGCTGTTTGCATCAGACAGAGAAAAAGTGTTAAGAGGAATAAGAAAGGGGAGAGACCAGAAGCATTTAGACTGTGTAGTAAAAAGAAAAGAAGAGAGACCAGGTCCTCGGAAGAAAGAGCTTCTTCTCCAACCACGGCTTTCATGGCCTGAACGTCCTTTCCAATAGCATAATTGGCATACAACTGAAATCACAAAAAGGTAATCATAACAAGTTATGCTCAGGCTTAAGTTGACTAGTAAAACTTACGTACACCAAGCTCATCTACAATGGTGGTAATAGTGAAGCACAAGAAATAAAGTCTTACTTGATTAGAAACATCAGAATGGTCCCTGCGAGTCATACCCTCCCCAATGGCACTCTGCAACACAGTCAGATTACTTTAACAAGTGATCACCTTGGTTCATCTATTAATTTTGAAGCAACACACTTACCTTCATGAGACGAGACAAAGATGGCAGGACATTGATCGGAGGGTATATCTGTGGAACACAATCAAAATCAGTATTTTAAAATAACTTTAAGGACATTTTATATCTGCAAGACTAGATGCAACATCTTACAGTTACACAAAAGCTAAAGTGAAACAACTTTCAAATTACTGCCTTTTCGGGTATTAGAGAAAATACACAACATAGTATATGCACAGGAACTGTTCACTATAGAAACACCAATTACTATCGGTTCTAGTCTTTAGCTTGCACATAGATAGATCCCAATTCCAGTGTTTTGAAGTCATGACCATTGATGTTTCAGTTTTTCCAAGAATTTTTTCTCTTTATCCATATGCTTACGATATCTAAAAACTCTGAGTGGTTCTGGACTTTACACACTAAGTCAAAAGTCCATAAATGGGATTGTCACAGGTATATATGTTTCTCTCAAAAGTTCAAAATTCACATTGTAGTAGTACCAATAATGGAATATATAAGACCTTTGAAACAACTATCTTCTGCAAGATTGTACCTGTCTATTGTGAAGTTGTCTGTCAATATAGATTTGGCCCTCTGTGATGTATCCTGTAAGATCTGGTGTGGGATGCGTGATATCTGGACAGAAAAGGAGAAAAAAGAAATTAGAAATCTCAAACAGAATTATTCACTCAGCAGCACATCTTTTATCAAATATTCCTCAGTAAGAAGGCTAAATGATCAAATTCGCTAACATAGGTGTACACTAACACTAGTATATCATCCGCTCAGTTTGTTAGACTCTCACACAGCTAGACCTAGATGGAAGCTATGGGACCGGCCAGCGGCATATTTAAGCATCGTTTATCTAGTTCTGTAAGCCAGTTTTCGGGTGAGTTCTATCCAATATTTACCTTAGATGACCATGATCAAGCTTTACTATCACCTATTGTTTACTTCAAACAGAAACCATTCAAAATCAAACACAATAATGCTAAAATAAAACACCTACAACCAGAGAAGCCACAAAGAATAATTGTAAAGCGAGTTCATGGAAATAGCAACTAAGAATTACCATCGTTTGGCATGGTTAAAATGGGAATTTGAGTGATGGAACCTTTCCTCCCCTCAATTCGTCCTGCTCTCTCGTATATGGTAGCCAAGTCGGTGTACATGTAACCTGGGTAACCACGCCTTCCAGGCACTTCTTCACGGGCAGCAGAGACCTAGGGATATTAATACACGTTAAATACTATGTCAGGCTTCCTATCATCTCAAAGTACATGAGTTGTGATCAGAGCATGTAAATATCGATTATCACCTCACGGAGAGCATCAGCGTAGGAACTCATGTCTGTGAGAATGACAAGGACATGCTTTCCACATTCATATGCTAAGTACTCAGCCGTCGTGAGAGCAATACGAGGAGTGATGATACGTTCAATAGTGGGGTCGTTTGCCTGTACGGGAAACAGAATGAGAAACCTTCAGAAAGAAACATCAGAACAAAGATTTGTTTCAAGATGTCCATAGTGTGACAACGAGACTTGCCAAGTTAAGGAAAAGTGTCACTCTCTCCATCGACCCATTCTCCTCGAAATCACGTTTAAAAAATTGTGCAGTCTCCATGTTCACACCCATTGCTGCGAACACAATGGCAAAGTTGTCATCCTCCTGGTGCTGCACATTCACATAAATGAACCAATGTAAAACTGTTTTTGACACATTGAAAATATGGCATTACACAACTACCATACTTACTGTAGAATTCACTGAATCAAACAGATCATTGCAGTGCTCTCTTGAAAGAAAAGAGTCAAGAAAGAAAAATCTTGTTTAACCCCCTAAATTTGTTTGTAATGGGTATGTCTAACTGTCTAAGACATTGATGTTATAAATGTAATAAACCAGTTTCCAGCTGTAGACATGGACCCGTAATGGTTAAATGGTGATACCTCAAGAAGATTATCTGACTTCTCTAAACGCTTAACCAAACCAGCCTGTCGGCAAATTTGAGCAGCGATTTCATTGTGGGGAAGACCTGCAGCAGAAAAGAGGGGAATCTTCTGTCCTCTGGCAATAGAGTTCATGACATCAATGGTGGATATCCCAGTCTGAATCATCTCTTCAGGATAGGTTCTCTCACTGGGATTGATAGAACTTCCTGGAGAAACAAAAGTCAAGAATCGTATTTTTATGACATATAATTATGCGACAAGAGGCAAAAGAAGCTCACCAGAAATATCCAAGTACGCCTCTGGCAATATAGGTGGACCATTATCAATGGGCTTCCCTGAACCATTGAAGATGCGACCAAGCATATCCAAAGAAACAGGAGTTTTCAAAACCTATGAAAAACATATTTGCAAAAATGTGACCACAAAATGGTATATGGATAAGCCACTAGATTATGAAAAAAAAACTCTTAACTTTTCAACTACACAGCAAAAAGAGAGTACCATACCTCTCCTGTAAATTGTACAGTTGTGTATTTGTTGTCAATTCCAGATGTTCCCTCAAAAACCTGGACAACAGCTTTCTCCCCATCAACTTCGAGAACTTGACCACGTCGTGTAGTTCCATCACCAAGACGGATATTGACAATTTCTTGGTATTTAGGTCCCTAACACGGTAACACCAAAGACAGTATCATCAGGAAATCCATGGGACGGAAATATCAAGAAGAAGAAAAATTAAAACAGCAATCTCTATATATGTACCTTGACTTTTTCAAGGATGACAAGAGGTCCGGCAACACCAGAGACAGTTCTATACTCTGCGGTATAGAAAAAAGGTGTCAAAGAAAAAGAAAGGCACACAATGCAATGCAATCTCTGAACGACCAAAGATGATCGATCATGGTTCATAAGCTTCTCGAGATCCCACTCTTATTTTCACTAGCATTGATACTGGTGATATAGCATAGATACCCTTGTTCACATTATTTCATATTAAGCAATAGATGAAGCTCTTACCCATTCCGATCTCCAAGGTACCCTCCATTTCAAGGCTGTTTTCAGCAGCACCCATTTTTTTATCTTGACAAATCAGAGGCAAACAAACAAGATATCAGCCCAAAATTAAGATAACATAGTCTTTCCAAATCTTACGATTATCAAAGTAAATCCAGCGAATACACTAAGAAATTCGTGGGAAAACCAAGACGAAATCCAAAAAATATATCAACTCGAGCGGATATCTATTGACGTGAATCTACTTAATTCGTTTCCGACCATGAATTCCTCAACAGAATAGATCCTTACTGACGAGAGCTTGGATACAATTTCGAAACCAAAAACTAACGACAAGAAGACAGAAAATGCTGTGGAAGACGAAATGAATGGGAATGTTGAGAAATCAAGAACGATATGTGAGTAACTTTGGAAATCGGAGAGACATTGTTGTTTGTACCTCTTAATACAAAGATCTGCCGGAGGAAGGAGAAGAGAGCGAGACAGAGGAGAGTCGGCAGAGATCTATGGTGGACTATTGCGCCGATGATTAATTAAAAATAGAGAATATCAATCAACTTTAAATTAATTACGTTTATAGCCTTTTAAATATCCATCCATATTTATTAGCACATTAATTGTATTAGAAATCCTTCAAAAACTGTACAAGAATGTGTAGAGGTTAGTAAGAAAAATGTTATTTTGTTGTATTTTTATTTATAAGAAAAGAGATCTGCCTTTTTCCTTTGTTTTATTTTCCTCATTAAGGGTAAGATAAAGAATACAAAGACATAATATTTTTTAAAATATCAATTTATATCACAGATTACCAACACTTTCAAGATATGGCATTCTCAAAGTCAACATGATCTTCTGTGTTTTTGGATTGAAAGAATTGAGTAAACCCATGTTTCAACCTTCCACTCGTTTATTGTCTGTTCGTTCATGTTATTCTTGTTTTGGAGGATGTCTCTTCTTATCTGTGAATTTTCTCGGGTTAAACTGTTTACGGTTTTCTTTGTTTCTTAGTATTGTAATTTTCGCTTGTTTTTCGTCTTTTCCAAAATGATATCTCTCTTTTGTATTTCTGATTCCAGTAGATTTATATTCTACCGGCTGGCTTCTGGTATCGGAGGATTAAATCCTGCCGGTTTTGTTTCTCGTAAAACTCTCGGACTAAGCTTTTGATTTATCGGCTTTGTAACAAGTTTGTATTTTATAATATAACTTTCAGACGAAAAAAAAAAAGAACACTTTCAAGATTTGCTTAGTAGAGAATGCATTTTCTATCAGAGACGACTTATAATGAAAAAGAATCGATGTGTGTGCAAAAGAGAGAGCTAAAAAGGAAACAAATAATGTGATCTTTCTTTTTCCAGTCCACAACTAAACAAAAGGAACAAACAAAACTACCACTTGATGATATCTTTCCCATCCCAGTCAATAATAATCATAATCATAATCATAATCATATATATATATATATAATATAGTTACAGATCTTGGAAAGAATTAAGGACGCCATAAAATTCAATAGGGACAGGCAAGGAGATGTGTCAGGAGGCTGCAGCTTGAGTAGTGGGAGTGGTGCAAGGCGCCAAGGTGTTGTGAGGCAGATTCACACCGGCTCCTCTCACTGACACGGCCGGACCTCTCAACACGCTGGCTCTGCTCACTAGGTTTGTATCGAAGAAGACAACTATCACTGTTATGTCATCGTGGAAATGCCGTCTAACTCCTCTGTCAATCTTTTTCAGGTCTGAGTATCTCATCTCTCTCTTCTTTGCTGCTTCTTGAAGCGCAACTTTCACCAGCCGCTTTGCAATTCCCTGCATTTCCCCAAACAACCAACAACCAAAGAGTGTTATCATTCATGTGTATACATACATACATTTTAGAGACTTCCTAAAACAGAGTTGGTCTTCTCACGTTACGCGGATGACTCTGGACGATGTCTACTGCTTCTTGGTTACTCATATGTTCCCACAGCCCATCTGACGCGCATATTATAAACTGATCATGCGGCTGCAGCGTATGCACTGTTATCGATGGCTCTGCACTCAGTAACGGCTTGCTGAACGGTGCTCTTAGGCGGAATTTCGCATATAGCGGTTCTCGGTTGAACTCTGACCGTTTCAGATACACATCGCCAATGGATCTTGAAACCTATAAGACAGTACAAAAAGACAAGAATTGTTCTAAGACATGTACAAACATATTTTGTCCAACTACAAGTTTCTACCTGAATGATTCCTTTTACTCGCCAAACGTTATGTTTCAAAACCACAATATCCGGATGGTCCGGATGCAGGGCCTGAAGTTCCCGTCGCACTGACTCTATAGACGCATTGTGCTCAGTCGAGAGCTGAGTGGCGTGAGCTTCACCGGTTGCCCTCATGACTTGTCCCAGCACGGCCCGTGAGTCCCCCGCGTTGGCCACATAGAGCGTCCCATCGCAGATGACGCATACAAGACAGCATGATCCAACGGTCGCTATTTGAGGTCTCGTTGGAAATTGATTAGTAACTATGGATAGGAACCCTTCTTCAGTCGCTTGGAACGCTTTCTTTATCACTTCCGCCGACATACACTGTTGCTCCGCAGTAAACCCTGTGCACACAAGATAAAGATGAGATCTTTCCTAATGAAAAACTAAAAACCCATTTCTTGGAAAGTGCTAGAGAAAATGCTTATTTCCTTTCTAAATCAAGCTCTAGATTACCTAACTAGTCTTGGCAATTGATTCTAATACATTTTCTAGAGAGCTCAGTCACTCACTCTTGAGATGGTGGAACATATGATCATTGATGAACCGGGATGTCTCAGGCCCACCGTGCCCATCATAGACGCCAACAAAGGTGCCATAGGGACCAGACTCGTGCGTGCTAAGACAGCCAGACTCGAGCTGGCTCTGGTCCTCAAGCAAGTTGTTGGCTTGAACCACGGCCATGGAGAAGTCACCACAGACGTGCTGACCAGAGTCTCTGTACCACAAAAGTCCCTCTTGCCGGCCACCGGAATCTGAGGCTGAACGTCCCTGCTGATCTGACCGTGGCCAGAGACAGGCATTCAGAAAGTTCATCAACGCAGATAGCATCCCTCATCTCATCCGAATCTCCCACCAGTTGTAACACAACATAGAACCTTTCACAATTTTAAGTAAGAAACAAACAATCACAGCTCTCTGAAAATCGCCAATGCAAAAACTTTGTCGACACTTGTGTTCTTCACGCAAACAGCTTTAGTCTTCTCCTTAGATTGATCAAGAGCTGAACACTGCAGTGACAATAAATAGCACAAGTGATGAGAAATCTCAATTGATACTCTCCAAGTAATAATGACTCATAGACAATGAATCTGTGTATACTCTGGAAATAGCAAAAGAGGAACTTGCTTCACATATGGATTTGGAAAGAAACCCCCCACCGTTTAACAATCTAAGAAATTTGATACAAGATTGAAAAGTTGGAAATCATCCAAAAATTAGTTTGTGGATTTGGAGTCTCAAAGAGTGATTTGGTCAGCCCATCAAGAAACAGTACAAGTCCAACGATTCCGAAAGAGAAACATGAAAGGATTCTGAGGTAGAGCAAAGAAAAAGATGGAAACTTTACCTTGCAAGATGGGAATCTAAGTGGTTGTTCTTGTGACTTTGAGCAAGAAAACGAAAAAGAAGAAGAAGAAAGATCGGTGAAGGGAGAGCGAGTCAGGAGATGTGGGCGTGGAAATTCTCAGTTGTAGATCTACGGATCAACCAAACACACAAAAAAAAAAATATATAGTTTTTATAAAATTGGATTAAAATAAACAAGAAAATTGAAATCGAGCGGATGAGGAAGAAGACCAATTAGCAAGTATCACTAAAATAAATAGTTAAAAAAAAAAAAAAAAGATTTAAAAAATTGCTCTCTCACAGACTTATGTGATCTTTCAAAGTCTAGAGAACAGTAAGCGATGAAGGAAAGAGAGATAGGTCAAGTCTCGGAAGGAGACGTCTCTCTCATTCTTCTGTTTATTATTATGTGTGTGTTTTTTTTTCTTACTTCCCACAAAAAGTTTCACCACCTTTGCTTTGGCTTAGCTTCTTCTCTCTCTCTCTACTCTCAAGTCTCTAGAGAGGGGATTCTTACCAGAGACAAGACCCATAAAAGACCAACGATGGCGAGGTCGGAGCCAGCACATCAAAGGTCCCAGCTTTGGGCTCCACGACTCTCGTCCTTTTGCCTTATTTTAGACAGAGAATAGTCCCAAACAGTGAGAAAGAATAAGAGTGCTAAGGACGATCAAATTTAGGTTCTATTCTCTTGAGGAATAAGAAAAATCAAGTCTTGTCTTAATTAAACCCCATTCAAATATAATCCACATTTTTCAAAGGTTTAGTTTAGACTTTAGACACGGTTTCTTTTGTTTTTAAATTGGGTCATTTCTGTGGAAGAAATTTTGTTTCAACGGTAAAAAGTGAAAACAATCAAAAAGACCGATTTGTTCCCGGTAAACGGTTTAAAGCATCTTCAAGAGAGATTTAAAACCTCATTTTTAAGGGTTTTGAGTTCTCAAACGCAATTTCAAAACCTCAAATTTGAGGTTTCATCTTTTTTTCTTTGTGTTTTGGCTCTTATAATTATATATATCTTAAAAATAATCTTATTAATTTATTTTTTATTATTTTAATCCTTACAAGTTTATGTCTCATAAATATTTTATATATTTTTTATAAATTTAATTTCTACATATAAAATGAAATAATCTCCTTAAAATTAAAAATATTATATAACATAAAAAACAAAATTTATACACCAACAATATTACATTAACCAAATTTAATACAAAATAAAATAACACAAGAAAATAAAAATTACATAAACATATAAATATTACACAAATTAAAATACTACAACAATACTAATAGTCAGGTAAATTTGATATCGAACCTCCAAAGTAATCAAAATATTGTCTATAAGAGTTTGGTGCAACCGGAGGTTGTTGTTGTTCTACTGTTGTTCTGGACTTTTTTTGTATGATTCTTACTTACCCAGATCGAATATACTCACGGATATTACTATCAGGGATAGTATCTAAATTTGTTAACAATATCTTATTTTTCTCCTGCATTTCTTTTAAGGCTAATTTTTTTGTTTGATTTTGCATACGTAATTGAGTCATCTCATACATAATGATAGCGTGCATTATAATGCATAACATGATAATTAAGGATGAACGTGATATCACGCACCGATTAAAGATGCAAGACCAGCGCCAGAGGCCGCAGTTGAAATGGCAATAAATGAAAATGCACAATTTAAAAAAAATTATCTCGTAATCTACTGATAAAAAAATAAAGAGGCTCATTTATCACTTTGAAATGCATTGATTGATCATATTTGAGAGCATTACGGAAATAATTTTACTGAGTAATTTAGTATTTTATTTATAATTTATAGTTTATTTGTGTTTTATTATTATTTATATGTAATTTTATATTCTAATGTAATGATTTATCAATTAATGTTGTTTGCATTATTTATTTAATGGATGCTTTATAGCTCTTTATAAAAGTTTTATAATCTTTATTAATTTTGATTAATAGGAAGGACTAAAAAATAAAAAAAAAAATAGATTAAATTTAAGGTTTTACTATTGAAGTTTTACCATTGGAGGACAACACCGCCAAACCCAAACAAATTTAAGATTGGCAAACTTCAAATTTGAGGTATATTTTGGAGATGCCCTTAGTCCGAAGGCGGTTACTGTCTACAGCTAGCTACAGTTAATCATAACGTTATGTCTATTTACATTTGGTGACGTGGCAGTACATAAATGGTTCATGGAACCCACGTCGTTTGATTTTAACCATCGTATCGTATCCACCGACTTTTTAATTGACTTTGGATGGCTTCATTTCATTGCTACGAATTCTCTTGGTAAATAAAACCACTAAAACGTAACTGAAATTTACCATTTTTAAACTATATGTAACCAATATTTTATCCTCATTCCTTGTAAATTATAAGCAAGATTTATATCAGTGTAAAATATATACTTGTAGAGTCAATAAATAATATATGTGGATTCATGAATCTATGTTTTTTTCCCCCACACAATTTGTATCAAACGTTTAATGCCCATAAAAGTGGTGGTCCAAGACCCTGAGAAAATAAAGATAAAAAAAAAAATAGAGAAGAGGCTTGGGCTTGAAGAATGAAAAATTGAATATCAATATTTTTAAAAATAAAAAATTTGGGACCCGAAAGTGATTGGGATAAAGTGAGATATGTCACTTTACCTAACATTATTTAATTTTATATTAATGTATGTACCACTAAATTTGGCCCTTTCTTCCCATCGACTCTTTGTAGTTATTTATGCTTTTGTAAGTACCAATAATAGAACAAGCCACTATTAAAATTTCAGCTCAAAAAAGAAAAAACACTGTTAGTAAACTTGAACCAAGCAAGAAATTAAAGAATAAGTCAATGATATAATAATTATTAGAAAAATATATAATTATTATAAACTGTCAATGTTCATGATAATCTAACTTTCCGGGTCCGAACCTTTTATTTTTCCAACCAATACATGTATTAATGTGAAGAAAGGTACATACAATATATCTGTTTCAATGGAGCTACATTACAAATCTCAGAATGTAAAGGAATAATTAAGTTATTCTTAGCCAAAACATGATACGAATTACGAACACATGTATATATATATATATATATATATTAACACATGTATATTTGATTTGTAGTTCTTGGTTGAGACCTAAACCGCAACTAAAACCCTTTGACAAGAAACAAAAACTCTAAACCGCAACCCTATCGTTCGAAAGCCTAATTTCAGTCGTGAGATTGCGAATCTTTGGCCGGTGCTCTCCATGCTATATTAGATTATAATGTATGTGAACTTGCAAAACCAGAAATTGATTTATAAAGAGACAAAAATAACAATAATAATGGAGAAAATGAATAGGAAAATAAGAATAATAAGAGACCGAAAATTAATATATAGAGGAGGAGGGAGGGAGGGTGGTGTAGAGAGAAGAGAAAGGTCCCTACTTACAGAAGAGATGGAGCTTCCATCAATCACACAAAAATCCAACCACTCTCAACCTTTTACTTCAGGACCAACTTCATTATCCAATCATCTCCCAACACCTTCTTCACTTTTACTATTTTTATATATATCTATAACCATTCATATTTATGTAGTTCACTGAAAATATAATAGTGTGAAAAACCTAACTTTTTCAAAAAAAAGACCATACATATCAAAAAATCATAATTGCAACTACTCCTACATTGTTTTAGTAAATAATTTGTAACAAAAAATATCTGTATTTTTTACATTTTAGTAATACAAATTTTATTTTTTATTAGAAAACATGAATTTGAAATTTATTTATGTAAATTTACGTATGAAACAAATATTTTTGTTAACTAATAAATCGCAATAAGAATTTATTTAAAATAATCAGGTTAATGATACTTAGCTTCTAAAAGTATCTCGTTCGTGCGCTTCATTGTTTTTCATTTACGTATATAACTCCTTATACGAAAGATCAAATATGTCGTTGATAAAGAAGAAAATAACGTCGTTGATAAAGAAAAAAATAACTAAGCGGTAGCGGTCTAGTGGTAAACTCTTTTAATATGAATTCGGTTCTTCCTGAAAACACTTTTATTTATATTTGGCCAGTCGAAATGGTGTCACGCTTTAGATCCATTAAAAAATCCGGTGAATAGACTACTCGATGGCTAAACTCACCTTGTGGAATTAGTCGGATGGTAAAAATCCGGTTCACCCTCGGTAAAAAAAAAAAAAAATCAAAGATGAAGTTACTTGATGCGAATAAAAAATCACAGAGAGACAGATAATAACGACAAAAAATAAATTGAAGAAATCAACAAAAAAGCAAGATAACAAAACGAGCATGAGACTTTCGAACTCTTATGCTTTAACCCCTATAGCTTTCACTTGTGCAATTTAGACATTGGTTCATCAAAAGATTCAAAACATTGATAGAAACAGCCTAAACTGGTTTTTGTTTTTTCATTTCAAATTTGTAACACAACAACAGTTCTGATTACAAGTACCGGTTTTTAAAATTAGAGAGGAAATATATAGTGTATTTAAAAGTTGGAACACACGTTTAAAAAACAAAATTGATTTAAAATTTAATTATACGAAATAATACGTTTGATGCTGCTCTCAGTGCTCTCTTTTATTTGCACCTCAAAAAGCCAGTATATATGCTCATTAAAAAAGACGTGACAACATGTTTAATTGATCCTTTTGTGTGTTATTCATCGGACCCATGCATAAATATATAATCTTTAATAAGGTTTTTATAACCATAAGCAAGTTTACTTTTAAAAATAAGAATAATTAATAATACGAATAGCGAGACACGTTCCTTGAGGTGATAACACGAGCATATATTCTTCATATATCACTTTTTAATGCATATCATATATGTTACCTCTGTGTGTGTGTGTGTTTCTCAGAATGAGCAAGGAAGAAGAAGAATAATCAATGTCGGAGAATTTCAAAGTGTGCTTCTGTTGTAGTAGAAGCTTCAAGGAGAAAAAGAGGCAGCCACCGGCGAGCATCAAGAGACTCTTCGAAGCTTACTCAAGAAACGGCAAGATGTCTTCCGACGAGCTTCTGAGGTTTGTGAGTGAAGTCCAAGGAGAACGGCACGCAGGGCTAGACTACGTGCATGATATCTTACACAGCGTTAAACACCATAACGTTTTTCATATCCATGGACTTGTTCATCTCAACGCCTTCTATCGCTACCTCTTTAGCGATATCAACTCTCCTCTTCCCTTGTCTCGCCAGGTAAGTTTTCATTTTTATAGAATTTAATTTCACAATGGTAGTGTCAAACTCTAATTGGGTACGTATGTTCTTGATTGGGTTAAGGTGCATCATGACATGAAGGCGCCGTTATCGCATTACTTTGTGTACACGGGACACAACTCTTACTTGACTGGGAACCAAGTGAACAGCAGAAGCAGCGTAGAGCCGATCGTGCAGGCTCTGAGAAAAGGCGTAAAAGTTATCGAGCTCGACTTATGGCCCAACCCTTCAGGGAACGCTGCCGAAGTTCGTCATGGCGGGTTGGTCTTTACTAACTCACTCTTCTATATATTCAACAGACTCAAAAGGAGTTTTCATCTCAGATTAAATATGTTTTGGTTCTCATCAGGACATTTACATCGCATGAAGACTTGCAGAAATGTCTAAACGCCATAAAGGATAACGCGTTTCATGTGTCTGATTATCCAGTCGTGATCACTCTCGAAGATCATTTGCCACCCAATCTTCAAGGGCGAGTTGCTAAAGTGAGATTGTTTTTCAGAACAGAGGATTTGCTAATTAATTTGAAAAAGAGTGATTTACACTTGTTGTAATTGATTTTATGTTTGTAGATGTTAACTAAAACATTCAGAGGGATGCTGTTTCGTCGTGGCTCAGAGAGTTCCATGCATTTTCCATCACCAGAAGAACTTAAGAAGAAGATTCTAATCTCTACAAAGCCTCCAAAGGAGTATCTTGAGAGCCAAAGCCAAACTGTTCAGACCTCAAGAGCTCCAATGGACAAAGAAACTTCTTGGAGCAGACCAGCAAGTGTAAGAAGTGATTTAACGCGAAATGAGAACGATTTTGCAAACATTGATACACTTTCTCTGTTGTGACAGAGTACTAATATGGCATGGAGAGGAGAGAAGAAGATACCCGATGAAGAAGAAGAATCAGAGAGTGAAGCTGTTGGATATAGAGACTTGATCGCTATTCACGCAGGGAACTGCAAAAATAGTTTGAAGGATTGCTTGAGTGATGATCCAGGGAAGCCTCGACGGATAAGCATGGATGAGCTGTGGCTAGAGACTCTGGTTAGAACCAGAGGAACTGATGTTGTGAGGTAAATATATAGAGTGAGATGATATGAACAAAAATGTTGAACCTTTCTTTGATGAGAATTGGATTATTAAAAAAAACAGGTTTACACAGAGGAATCTACTGAGGATATATCCAAAGGGTACAAGAGTGGACTCGTCAAACTACGATCCTCTGGTTGGTTGGACACACGGTGCTCAAATGGTTGCCTTTAACATGCAAGTAAGCCGGTAACTCATATCTATAATTCACCGCCATGTGGTTGAGACAGAGATACACTTTGTATAAATGGTTGAATATTTGTGTTGAAAAGGGACATGGGAAGCAACTATGGATAATGCAAGGAATGTTCAAAGCCAATGGTGGATGTGGCTACGTTAAAAAGCCTCGCATTTTGCTAGACACGCATGCGCTCTTTGACCCTTGCAAAAGGCTTCCCGTTAAGACAACTCTTAAGGTGAAGATTTACACAGGCGAAGGATGGGATTTGGATTTCCCTCAAACACATTTCGATCAGTACTCTCCTCCAGATTTCTTCGTAAAGGTACCAACAACTTTCCTTCCTCCTTTTATTCTCCAATTCGGTTTTACTCGAATCGTCTTGTGTTGCATTGCATCAGATTGGAATTGCAGGAGCTCCCAGAGACACAGTCTCTTACAGAACGGAAACAGCCGTTGATCAGTGGTTTCCTATATGGAACGACGAGTTCCTGTTTCAGCTCTCTGTTCCAGAATTGGCACTTATATGGTTCAGAGTCCAAGACTATGATAATGACACTCAGAATGATTTCGCCGGGCAGACATGTCTACCTTTGCCGGAACTAAAGTCGGGAGTTAGAGCGGTCCGGCTTCACGATCGAGCAGGAAAGGCTTACAAGAACACGAGGCTTCTCGTCAGCTTATCCTTTGATCCTCCTTATACGTTTCTTTTTTAACTGGATTTCGATTCCTTCAAATAAGCAGCAGCTACATAATACATTACTATATTTTGTCTCTATGATTATGTAAACGTAAATCTATTTCCTCCAAATCCCTTTTGGTTAAAATAAATAAATATATATATATATATATATATATAGATAGCAAGTCAAATAAGGCACTCAGTTCTATGCAGGCGGCTACCGTGATGAATAGTTATGGAATCTTTATATTATAAAGAGTCATTAGTCAGATAAAGCACTTCGAGTGCCCTGTTTGACTTGCCATCTTCCTCCACATTTGACGTATAAAACAAGAGAGAAACAAAAGCAGAGCTTTCTTTAGATCATCAACGCATCATGGAAGAAGAAGAAGGCACCCCAGATATCGTCATCATCGGCGCCGGAATCTCTGGCCTTTCCACTGCCGTTGGGCTCCACAGGTGTGTGTGTATGAAAGTAGCCGCCTTTGAGTTATTACCAGAGTAAGTTAATCAGTCTTGTGTCCGTGTCACAGGCTTGGGATCAGAAGCATGGTGCTGGAATCTTCGGATAAACTGAGGGCCACAGGATTCGCATTTACGACTTGGTTCAATGCTTGGAAGGCCATGGAAGCTCTCGGCGTTGCTCAGCATCTTCGCAATCTCCATGATCGCCTTCAAGGGTATCAAACACTATAATTACTCATATCAACTCCGTAACAAGGCAACTTATCTTTATTCTTGATGCAGATGGGTGGTGGGATCCATTTCGTCAGGAGATCCTTCTAAAGAGATGTTGTTTCCAGAATCCGAGTATGTTTCTTCTTCTCTGGACAAAACATATGAACGTTAAACAATAAGAATAAATACTTAGATCTTGTTGAATGGTCTTGTCAGAGAATATGAGTCTCGATGCGTTCAGAGGAAGCTCTTGTTAGAGGCTCTAGCAGGTGAGTTGCCCGAAGAGACCATACGGTTTTCGTCTAAGGTTGTTCATATCGAATTGTCTGGACACTACAAGATGGTTCATCTCTCCGACGGAACTATTCTCAAAACCAAGGTAGTAACTAGTAACTACTCATCCTCTGTAAATTAATCTGAGACTGGTCTTGTTACTGAAATGTGGGTTTTCTGAACGGCATTCAGGTTTTGGTAGGGTGTGATGGTGTGAACTCAGTGGTGGGCAAGTGGCTGGGCTTCAAGAGTCTGGCTACAACTGCCCGGTTAGCAATCCGAGGGCTCACACATTTCCCAACAGGCCATGGATTTGGGAAAAGGTTCTTTCAGTTTTATGGCAATGGAGTTCGTTCGGGTTTTATCCCATGTAACAACAACACTGTCTACTGGTTCCTCACCCACACCTCTACCGAAATAGGTAATGGAACTGTACCAGATATCTATTGGTTCTCGTTCATATCCTCTACTGTCTTGACTCTTCTCCTTGCACTTGTTAGATGAGGAGGCAAATCCGGAAAACCTCAAACAGTTTGCGCTGAACAAGCTCAAAGACTTGCCTGAAAACATTAAGAGTGTCATGGAGACCACCGATCTTGATAGCATAGTGATGTCTCGACTGAAGTACCGACCTCCATGGGAACTCCTATGGACAAACATCACAAAAGACAACGTATGCGTTGCAGGGGATGCACTTCACCCAATGACTCCTGATATCGGACAAGGCGGTTGCTCAGCCATGGAGGATGGAGTTATCCTCGCTCGCTGTCTCGGTGAAGCTATAAAAGCTAAGAATCTAAAAGGTGAAACAGAAGATGAGGACGCGAGTTATAAACGGATTGAAGAGGGTTTGAAGAAGTACGCAAGAGAAAGGAAATGGAGAAGCATTGATCTTATAACTACAGCATATACAGTAGGTTTCATACAGCAGAGCAGAGGGAAGTGGATGAACCTGTTCAGAGACAGGTTCTTGTCGTCTTTCCTTTCTCGGTTGCTGCTGAAAAAGGCTCATTTTGATTGCGGAAGCCTTGTCGCATGATTCTCCATGAGCAAGCAGAATGGTAGAGCTTAGTCAAAAGCTTGTGCTTCTTCTCATCAACTATAAACCGCAGACCAGTTTTCACCTTTGCTTCAACTTTTATGTTTTCGCTCGTTTTTATTTCATATAAACTCTAAATAGAAAGGATTAATGAGGTCACAAGACAAGGGTTCAGTAGCGACAAGAACCAATGAAAAGCTTAACGGCAATCTCAGTTCCAATATTAACAAGTGATGAGAAAAGAAATGACATTTCTTCAATGAAGCATAACAAAAGGTTGACATTAACGTCTGCAAACTAGAAAGCAACTAATAGGCTCAGTTAAAAGTGTATGACCTAACAATGTTGCTTACAGACTCTGCAAAGGTTCTCGATGTGATCTTTTTACCAGGAACGTGGAAAGGGTTTGAAACGGCATCCACGTATGCAGCATGGAACTTCCTGAAGAACTGTAGACAAGTGCAAAGGAGAAGATATATAAAAAAAAAGGTATGTAAACTCTTGTACTTGAGAGCATGAACAACCAACTAAAGACGGCACATGAAACATTGTACAAAAAATGGCTAGGAAGATACTTACACTTCTGACATCTGTGTCTCTGACATCCAAATCAGTAGTGACCATGATAAACTTCACTTTGGTATTAGTCAAGTAACCATAGCTAACAGGGCAAGAGAAAAGAGAGTTTTAGCACGGAAAGATGTCACAGGACCGTGTGAATATAAAAAAATCTGCTTACACTTTGTAGTTGAGTGTTGGATAAAGCAGACCAAGAAAAGCCTCGTTCAGTGTTGTACCTGACTTTTTCGGATTGTTCACTAAAGGAAAAGGAAAGACATTTATTAACGAGTAAGCAAAAGCAATCAACTTTGAAGCAATGATGAGATTACAGAATCTGTCTTCAAACCAAAAAAGAGAGTAAGAAGGAACCTCGCTCATCGATGACATCGAGGGAGCAATGGACGATGTGGTGGAGCTTAAGGGCATCGTCAGCTTCCGTGAAGCTCTGGATGTAAAGCGGGTTGTTCTGTTCGGATCCAAAGAGGAAAGAGAGAAAAGATCACCACTGAATCGGATCAGATCAAAGCAAAAACGTGAAATAAGAGGAAAACCTGGTGGCCGACGACGGCGACGCAGACGATCATCTTTCTCCGACTTGCGAATTTTGGTAGATCCCGACGCTTGTCGCCGCTTGTAGAGTTCGATCTTATATGGGCTGGGCTTTAACGAATTCTCTCTCCTATATTTTGGGCCTTTCTTTGACTTTAACATCCACAATCTGTTAAAGACTTTTTCTGTTTTTTAATTTCTGTTATTAGAAAACAAGTTTGAGATTTCTCCGAATAAACTTTTGTGAATTCTGCACCTTTTGTTACAAGAGATGTTCATATTTGTCAAGAAGAATCTCTGGAAAAAGTCGGTTTTCAGTGAATTTCTCTACTTCTTTTGGGATACAGTCCGAATCATATCCGCCAAAACTATGATTCCTACTACTATTGGGACAAAGATAATGACTTTCACAAAAAAGGATTGTTTTTTTTATCTATACTTGATGGAATTAAGAGCTCAGTGACCATATCAATGTCTCCACAAACAAAAAAATCTTGATGTTCTATTAAGCTTTCTTGAACATGGTCTTGAACATATACAGAGAGTGAGGAATTACCCCAATCCACCAAATTTTCCTTTTACTTATATCCACTAAAGTGTTGATATGCAGGAGAGTCATACGCTGGTTTTGAGGATCTTCCTCCGAGCCAAGAACCTTGCGATTGGAGGCGTTAGCGCCATCGTGATCGGCACTCTAATCGGGAACAGTGCCTTATTGCACAAAACCGCCACCGCTAGGGCTCCGCCAGCCGATGCCGCAAGCTCCTTCGTCTTGTTCTTGCTCGGAACCAAGGCGAAGACGAAGAGGCTTTTAGGGTTTATCGGTAATTCCCATTTTAGCCCATTTCGTGATAATATTGGCACTGCTTTTATGGGCCCATTTCAATGGAGTTTTGTTTGTTGGGTTTTCTTCACTGGGTAGGTAGCCAGCATTGACCAAGTCATGGCTGCTGCTACTTGTGAAATAGAAAAATGGAAAACAAACTGCATAGATCTGAACAATTAAATAATGTCATAAGATAAGATATTATTGTTTGGTTGTAATAGTCAAAGTCAGATGAATAATGATCAGAGACTTTCAATTGGCATTTTTATAATAAGATATCCCATACACATACTAGTAGACACCTCTGACTTACATATATATCCTCCCATTAGTAATCAACGCGTAGAAGAAACATAACGAACCAAAAAGCCTTTTCCCTCCCTCTCCGGCAATTCCAGGTACTGAAATTTATTATAGGCCGTTCCATACAACAAGGTCACAGTGGCATGGCATCTAATGTTCCGGTTTAAAGACAGATTATTTACCAGAGATGGACTTCTTCAGTTCAAGCAGAGGAAAGAAAGATGGAAAAAAATCAGGTAGGTAAAAATGATAGTCTTCTTTTTCTGAATTGCTAGACTTACAGAAACTTAATACCGGTTTTAACTGACCCAAACAACTCTACAACCGGCAAGTCGCCGGAATGTTTAAATAGTAAGGATACTTATTGACATCATTCAATGGAACGTTGACCAATTCTCTTTCAGGATTGTTGGGGAAGAAAGGTGCGACCACTAGCAATCCGTCGAGCCCTCTTCATCCCGCTGGCGGTAGATCGCCACCACCATCGTATCTCTCAAACAAAAGAGCTGAAACAGAGTACGATTTCCCATTCGCCGATGAACTAAGAACATACCGGAAACAGCCTGCGTCTGAACGCGTCCCCAACTCCCACTCTACTAGGCCTCCGGTCTACGGTTACGGCACGGTACTCAAAAATCTACTCTCTTCTTTCAGTTTCCCTCTCCAAACCAATTGTTTCTTGAGTTTTCTCTTTCTTTCTTTTCAACTGTAGCCTGAGCGTCGCAGAGACCGCGGTAGAGAAAGAATGGAGGCTATGAGTTATGAGCCAGAGACCGACGCTCCTTTGAGCCCCTTTCATCCATCTGGAAACCGCACGGTACTTTTTTTTATTGTCTCTGAGTTAGCGTCTAGACAGAAAGCAAAAACAAAGTCGGATCTTTGATGGTTCTGGGACATTGTCTTATTACTCACCTGATATTGGCTCTATATTGTAGCCCGAACGTCGTAGAAAGCCAAGCGAGTATAGTCGAGAACACCAGGATCCAATGTATGAGGCAGATACCCGAAGCAATGCGAGCCCATTTCACCCATTCAAAAGCCCTTCTCCATCTCCATACCAAACGGTACTCAAAACCAGAAGCTCTCTTGATTGTTCCCATTCATATTCATACCCATCAATCACTAAACGCTTCAGCTGCATTGCTTTTAATGCTTCATTTCAGCCTGATCGCCGCAGAGACCACGATACAGACCACTACGAGGCAATGTATGAGCCTGAGGTCAATACCATGTTTCAGAACAGCGCTCCGGGGAGCCCATTTCATCCAGCCCGAAGCCGCTCTCCATCACCATACAGAACTGTAAGTCTTGTTCGTGATTCTTGAGTCCACAATGAGACACATAGATACACATAAACTCTCTCTTTCTAATTGCAGCCTGATCGTCCTAGTAACCATGGTAAAGAGCAATTTGAGGACCTGTATGAGAGAGATGGCGATGTTACACCGCGAAACAGCTCTCCACCGAGCCCGTTTCATCCAGCTGCAAGCCGTTCACCACCACCACAACCATACCGAAAGGTACTCAAAACTTCCAAGTCTTGCTCTCCGTTAGCTTCTTTCTAGAGAGAAATAAATCAAATCCTTTTGCCAGTGACTCACTTAGCTTGACCATAGAATTCGTTCTTCTGATTCTGCAGCCTGATCGTCGTAGTAACCATGGTAAAGAGAAAATTGAGGACCTGTATGAGCCAGATGGCGATGTAACACCGCGAAACAGCTCTCCACCGAGCCCGTTCCATACAGCTGCAAGCCGTTCACCGCCACCACCCTACATAACGGTACTCAAAAGCTCAAGTCTTGCTCTCTGTTTCTGCTTCAACTTCTTTCTAGTGATAAAACAATCAAACCCTCTTGAGAGTGAGTCACATAGAATTTGCTCTTCTAAATGTGCAGCAGCCCGACCATCGTAGAAATCACAATGATAATGAGCAATTCGAGGCAATGTATGAGCCAGATGGCCATGTAATGCCGCGGAACACCGCTCCTCCGAGCCCAGTTCATGGAGGCGCACCACCATACTATCCATCCAGTGACGACGATAACCACTCCACCTACCTCTTTCCAGAAATTCACACCCGACCTCGTTCCATGCCCGTCTCCGCAAACAGCACGGTATCAATCATCTTCCAACTCTCTCTCTCTCAGTCACTATTGTCTTGCGATTTCAGAAAACCAAATAAAGGAAATGCTTTTTTTAACTGCAGCCTGTTCACCACAACTGCCAGATCGTTGCGGTTGAAACCTACGAGCAAGACAAGCAGTTCGAGCCGCCGGAGCTACCGGACGAGTCTCAGAGCTTCACGCTGCAAGAGATCACCAAAATGCGAGGACTTAAGAGCTATGAAACAAGCAAGGAAAAGGAAGAGTCTCAATCAATGATCTCGGAGGCTTACGTATCCGTGGCGAATTATAGAGTAAGGCTGAGCGTGGCCGAAACTCTCCAGGCGATCCTCGACAAGCACGGCGACATTGCGGCCTCCTCGAAGCTCCAGTCTATCGCAACAAGGTCGTTTTACCTGGAATCACTATCCGCGGTGGTCAGGGAGCTGACATCGACGGCGTTGAGGGATCTGACGAAAACGCGAGTGGGGGAGATGGCTGCGGTGGTGAAAGACATGGAGTCGGTGAAAATCGATGTGTCGTGGCTGAAAAAAGAGATGGCAGAGCTAGCGGAGGCAGTAGAGTACTCTGGGCAGTACGAGGCGGCGAAGATGGAGAGAGAGGTGTGCGAGAGAGAAGTAAAGGCGGGGAAAGGAGAGATGGAGGAAATGAGGTCGGAGCTGGGGAAGAGAGAGAAGGAAATCAGAGAATGCCGAGAGAAGGTAACGGTTGTGGCGGGAAAGCTAGGTCAACTAGACATGAAAGGTTCGAGATTGAACAAGAACCTGGAGCTGTTTCAGTCCAAGGTCGAGAAATTCCAAGGAGAAACCGTCCTTGTCCACGTCTAAACTCTTATCTCTCTTGATTTTTGTATGATACTCTGTTCTTGCCTCTTTGGATTCAATCAAAAATATCTTTCATCTCATAGAAAACAAAGACAAGACAAGAGTTTATCTACATCCACCCATTAAACAAGATGGATCCGTATGTACACAGTGTCGTACACAACATGAAACAAAAGAGTTAAAACACACGATTCAAAGGGCACATACGTCATGGCTTATGCTGCTTCTCTATGTCATACAGTACACAAACATCTGCAGCCGTTTTCATCTGACACACGCGACCAATAAGAAAAAGTTGGTAAGAACCAGAAACTGCCTACTATGTATACTGGAGGGATTTTGATTAGTTGTGGATCAGCCTTAATTAATTACCTGAATCACATTGATGATCTGCTTGATCGACCAACCAAATATGCTCAAAGCCAAGAGTAAAGAGAGCGGTGAAATCTGCATCAATGATTCAACTACCACCTGAAAGATGAAAACATTTGGAGCCTCAGCTTAGAGGCAGAAGAGAAGCTAAAGAGATGAAAGGGGAAGCGAAGAGAAGAGAAGCTCACGTTCATCAGGTTTTCGGTTTGGTTCTTTGCTATGAGAAGAAGGATTATATAAAGAACCTGTAGCCATTTGAGCAAACTCAGTGTTATAAATATCTCCCCAAAGAAATGCATCGAAAAAAGTTAGTTAGTTAGTTAAGATATCAACTGCAATCACCTCGCATGAAACACAGCAATAACCCATGAACATCCGGTTTCCATAGTAGAGTCTAAACAGCCAGCTCGTGCTATCTTTCACATCCTTGTGGCTGGTCTTCCCTGATAGAAATGTACTGTGACTCGAGTATTAAATTCCTGGTTTTGCTATGTACACAAGAACTATACAATGGAGAAGTTGAATGAAGAGTTTAACGAGCAGCAAAGAGTACCTGTACATTTGCAGCCAGTGACTAGCAATATCTAAAGCCAGCAATGACAGGAAAACCAAGCTAGGCCTGTTTATAATTGTGAAAGTCCAAGACTATGTTAAACATAGATTAAGCATAAAATCAGACAGGTCCATCAACAGATTTGCCAGCGGAAAGAAGTAGAGATTATTCACACCTGTATATTTGGGAGAGAATCACAAGAAGACAGGCTGTGCTGACTCTGTAACCACACGCAGACCCCAAATTATGACAAAAATGTTAGCATAATTTAAAAGAATAAGCAGGTTGAATATCGGGTATATGTAGCGGAAGATTCACCTATCTGTAACCATGTCCAGAACAGCTCCAAATGTAGAAACTGAAAGGGGAAGAAGAAAAGAGTTGTATGTCACAGTGAAGTCCTATCGTTTTTGATACTTTAGAACTATGTCTGGGCACGAAAAATATTGTTCAATTACAATATCCTACTAGCAACATGAAAGTCCCAATCTTGATCAAAGTCAGGATCATAAAGGAACCATAAACAATAATGAGCTGGTCGAAGCTGAAAATAAGTTGGGGACATTGATAAGAGCACCTTGGTTGAATTTACGAGCGCACCATCCATCAACAGCATCACAACAGAAACTGGAAAACCACATTGATCAAAAGGCTATCAATCATATTAAACAACACAAGATCAGAGAAGAAGAAAAACATCATGTTGGTACACAAGGAGGATTATCTCACCTGAAAAAGTACAACAGCGAGAAGAGCGTCTTGTTGGAGAAGCACACAGCAAAGGCAATGCAGTTCAAGAGAACTCTCATGTACCCTACCATTTTTGCACGTAACACTAAAATCAAAAACCCTAACCCTTCGATCTCCAAAAAGATCACATCTTTAAGCAGAAACGAAAACTATGGAAATAACCAAAAACCCACCGACGATATTCGGAATGTAAAGGTAGACTGACAGCGTCGGCGGTCTCTGCTTCGCTTTGTTAGCCATAAGAAACTTCGCGTTTGCAATCTATTTCCCAGAAAACAAGATCTCACAAATGAACAACGCACCTACACGAGATAAGGGAAGATAAAAAGGAACAAACTTTCTTAGAGCCCAACGAGGAAAATGCATAAAGACAGGAACCCATCTCCGGTAAATACGTGAACACACCAGTAAGGTCAAATCGATTTTCAGACGTATGTGCAAGTGGAAAGATGAAGAGAACAAAATTTTCAAGTAAGAAATCGGAAATCAAGGGAAAAGCTTTTCTCACCTGAAACGAATAAAGAGTAACAGTGATAAAGAGAGAGAGAGAGATTAGCGAAGAAGAGAAGAGCTTTGCAGACTTCTTCAAATCACACACGAATCGAATCAGATTCGCCTCTTCTCTGAAGCAAATCAATGGGAGAAGTTTCGTTTAATAATATTCTCAATTTCGACCCTTAAACACTTTGAATATTGTGAAATATTTGTGTATTATTTGTAAATTTGACCCACTCTTTGTTTTCGAGAAACACAGTAAACCCAAATTAGTTTCGGCTAATATTCTCAGAACTGAAACAAAATATTGATGTCCATATTTACGGACGACAAACAAAAAAAATGTCCATATTTACGAAATACTATAAATTAGATCTTTAATAGACCTAAATCGATTTATTTGTTTCCATTTAAATTGATTCAACCATTTTTTGTGATAAGAGATTATAAAGAAGTCTGCTAAACTAAATTTTTAATTTTTTCAAATTTTTTTGAAATTCATAGGTGTTAACCCACCAATTTCAAAAATTTATTATGTTTTGATGTTATTATAAAAAAAAATAGATAACATGTGTCCGAAGAAAAAACGAAATTGATTAACCAATTTTTTATTATGAAGAGTACTCTAAAGAAATCTACTAAATTAAATTTCAAAAAATTTCAAAATTCATAGGTGTTAACCCATCGATTTCAAAAATTTGTTATGTTTCGACGTTATTATCAAAAAAACGAATGAAATGTGTGCGAAGTAGAAACTTAAATATTTAGAGCATTTACCATTGTAAATGAGTCTCTAAAGAAGCCTAAAAACAAAAACGTACAATTTTTTCAAAAATTTCCAAAACTCAAAAGTTAGCCCAGAGATTCCAAAAAAATAGTACGTTTAACGTTATTACAAAAAAAAATTAATGAAATGTGCCCAAACTGGAAACTAAACTATTTAGACTATTTGTCGGGTCTTTAAGAAAATCTAAAAACAAAAATGTACAATTTTTTCAAAATTTTCAAAGGTGTTAACATAGAGATTCCAAAAAATTAAAACGTTTTGACATTATTACTAAAAAATGAATGAAATGTGTCTAAAGTGGAAACTAAACTATTTAAACCATTTTCCGTTCTAAATGGGTCTCTACGGAATCCTAAAAATATAAATTTACAATGTTTTCAAAAAAAATTCAGAACTCAAAGGTGTTAGCCACATATTCCAAATAAAACTAATACGTTTTGACGTTATTACCAAAAAGTGAATGAAAAAGTGTATGAAGTGGAAACTAAACTATTTAGGCCATTTGCCGTTGTAAATGTAAGAACCGAAAAAACCGGATTAAAGAAATGCGAATTAAGGAGAAGATTTAAACGATATATATAATAAAAACGATTAAAGAAGAACACAGAGTCGAGATATGATATCTCTCCTTAATTCATAAAATCTTCCGCAATGTGGCGGATTTGTGAGATTCTGAATCCCAGGATAAAACTGTGTGAGACTATAGTCGCGACACTCGACTATAGAATCTACGAACCAAGAATCTACGCTATACTCTCGAGACACTTTCTGAAAAAGAGAGAGAGAGAGATTGCTGGAGTTTTTCTTTCTGATGTTTCAGAGATGAGTGAGTGAAGAATGAGAAAATGAGGCTTGTATATATAGCCAAGAGAGAGAGCGGTGATCAGCTCCTCTATCATAAAGACAGGGCGCAAATCACGGGCAATAAATATATGGCGTAATGTCAGGGCGTGGAGCGCAAGACACGGAGCCATTAATATTCTGCAAGAAAGGAGAAACGTTTTGATTTCGTTTTTGATTTCAAAACGTGTTGACTTTTGTATTGACTTTGATCAAAAGAATCTGATCATTCAAGTGTCCAAGTGCCAAATTTAAAGCCCACGTGCCGAGCGAGCGGCGGCGGCGCGCGCGTGTGGCTTTGCCATCTCTCTTTCTAGGTGCACACTTTTGAACATAGAAGTGTGTGTCATCTCTTATATATCATTTGATTTTTTATAATCTAAGCAATGTGGGACAAATGATAAAACACATTTAAACTCTTAGGCCCAAGTGGTTTATCATTTGCCCATTTCTCTTCACATTTTACCAATTAATCTTTTAATTAGTTTGGCCCATGAAACCTTAATTAAAAAATGATTTTAATTGGTCCAACTGTAAATGGGTCTCTAAGGAATCCTAAAACAAAAATGTATAATTTTTAAATATTTTCCAAAATTCGAAGGTGTTAGTCCATCCAAAAAACCGATTTGACGTTATTATCAAAAAACCGAATAACATGTGTCTGAAGTGGAAACTAAACTATTTAGACTATTGGGCGTTGTAAATGCGTCTCTAAGGAAGCCTAAAAAAAAATGTACAATTTTTAAATTTTTTTCCAAAACTCAAAGATGTTAGCTCACATATTCAAAAAAATTAGTATGTTTTGACGTTGTTACCAAAAAATAAATGAAATGTGTCTGAAATGGAAACCAAACTATTTAAGACAATTTGTCGTTGTAAAGGGGGTCTCTAAATAAGCCTAAAAACAAAAATGTATATTTTTTCAAAATTTTCCAAAATTCAAAGGTGTTAGCCTAGAGATTCCAAAAAATTAGAATGTTTTGATGTTATTACAAAAAAAAAAAAAAATGTGTTCGAAGTGGAAGTTAAATTATTTAGATCATATGTTGTTTAAAATGGGTCTTTAAAGAAGCCTAAAAAGATACATTTACAATTTTTAAAAAAAATTCTAAAATTCAAAGGTGTTAGTTCACGAATTCCAAAAAATTAGAACGGTTTGATAGTTATAACAAAAAAATGGATGAAATGTGTCTGGAGTAGAAACTAAACTATTTAGACCATTTGTCGTTGTAAATGTGTCTCTAAAGAAGTTTAAAAACATAAATTTTTAAATTTTGAATTTTTTAAAAATTCAAAGGTGTTATTAGCTCGCACATTCCAAAACCTAGTACGTTTTGACGTTATTAGCAAAAACTAAATGAAATGTGTACAAAGTAAAAATTAAATTATATCGACTACTGCCGCGGTAGAATGGTTTCTAAAGAAGCTTACAAACATAATTTTATAAATTTTCAAAAGAATTCAAACCTAAAAAAAAGTGTTATCCCACAAATTTTAGAAAACTAGTATATTTTAATGTTACTACTAAAAAACAAATAAAATATGTCAAACTACACTATTCCGATTATTTGCCGCTGAAACTCTGACTTTCTTATTACCAAACGTTGTTTGTTAGAAATTGGTAAAATAGTGAGCCTCATACGATGATCCATTACATGTCGGCCCAACAAAAAAGTCAGAAGTTTCGAGTGAGTCCAATAAACAAAGACTGGTCAAGGTCGGTACGTCGGTGTGACTTGCGAGTCCATCATCGATTATCCAAAAACAATAACTCTTTTCTTTTTTTTTTGTCGTCACAATAACTCTATTTCCCATGCATTAAATTTCAAGAAATGTTTCAGCCAAGGCAAAAAAAAAGTAAAATAAGAAATTGTAAAACCGTGTAACAAAAAGAAAAATAAAATAAAAAATGAAGAGAAGATTAGAGAAGTCGACTTAGGAAACTGATGGGACCAGGAGAGAAAGGTGACCCATCATTCATTCATTCACATAATTCTGAATCTAGATATTATTATTTTAAATTCTCTTTATATTCTCCCATTTCATCATTTACTTCTCTTTACTCCTCAACTTTCCCTTTGCCTCTTATTTACAGATTTCACTGTTACACTCTCTCTCTCGCTCTCCTAAAGTTTCCTTTTTGATTCTTCTGGATTCTTAGATATCTCATATCTGAGTTTTTTTTTTCTATTTTTGGGAATAAAAAGAAGATGGGTGTTCTTGATCATGTCTCTGAAATGTTTGATTGCTCTCATGGACACAAGATTAAAAAGCGCAAACAGTTGCAGGTAAGCACACTTTTCCTTTATTTTCGTCTTTTTTCTTATGAAAACTGCTGAGAATTTAGATCTTGATTTTTGGAATAACAAAAAGAAGATTCGATGAGAAGGAAAGTTTGAGTGAGAGATGTGACTGTTACTTTGTAGATCTCGTGAATTACTTCCATAAACAGATCATTAGCAAGTTTATGCTTTTGGCTTTAATTATTTGTGTGCTTCTTAATTAAGATCTTTTATTTCCTCAGTTTTAAAGAATTATATATTCAACTGTTACATTTAACTCTGGAGGGGGAAAAAGAAAATCAATAATTATTCTGAGATTTATTCGAGGCGATTTTTGTTGGAGTTAATGTTCTTAACGCCGACCAAATAGATCCTCTTAATCTGGAAAGCAAGTTGCAGCCATCTGTTAGATTTACACCGGGATTTGTATTTTTATTTGCTGTCAGGATTTGTAATTATTTTAAAATCATAATTTCCGGGTGAAATCACGTGAATTAACTCACTAGTTAGTAGTCACGACAAAAAAAAAACTCACTAGTAGTCTAGTAGTCATGAATGATGATTATCTCAAAGACATTTTTACCATTTTTCTTAGATATTTTAAAAGTTTTTTTAACATTTTCTTGTCGTTTTGTGATCCTATCATGATGATGGAGAATAGACGGTGGAGATCAAAGTGAAGATGGACTGCGAAGGGTGCGAGCGGAAAGTGCGGCGGTCGGTGGAAGGCATGAAGGGTGTGTCGTCTGTTTCGTTGGAGCCCAAAGCCAGCAAAGTCACTGTGGTCGGCTACGTCGATCCCTACAAGGTGGTGTCTAGGATGGCTCACAGGACCGGCAAGAAGGTCGAGCTCTGGCCTTATGTTCCTTACGACGTGGTGGCTCATCCTTACGCCGCTGGAGTCTACGACAGGAAGGCACCTTCGGGTTATGTCCGAAGAGCGGATGACCCTGGAGTGTCGCAGCTAGCTCGTGCTAGCTCCACCGAGGTCCGCTACACTACTGCTTTTAGCGATGAGAATCCAGCGGCTTGTGTGGTCATGTGATGATGTCGGATATATATGGACCGTTGTTATGGATTAATATTCGTGTGTTTGTATATTAAATACCATATGGTTAGGTTTCTTGTTTTGGTTTTAGTGCATTGGTCTCTGTACTCGTAACACTCTTTATGATTGTAATGTTTTCTTTTTCCTTGTTGCTCCAAAAGACAAATATTGAGAAATATCTTCTCCTTTTTAAAACTCTGTTGAGAAATATCTATGTCGTAATCATCGAATTTATCACAAAAGAAAACAAATACAATATTTATTTCTAAAATGCAAGATATCATTCGCATTACAAGGCCGGACAGTTGAATAGTGAATTTATGTCCGACACACATTAAGTTTTATCATTAAAGATAAAAACAAAACATTAAAAGTAGTATAGAAAACACATAACAATCGAAAGGATTATAATTACAAAAGATAGCGAGGGGAATGCGGATCAGATTGTAGTTAAGAAAAGAAGTAAACAAAAATAGAGAGAATAGTTCAGACAAAGATTCCGAGCTTCACTCTTTAACCTTGGAAATCCTCGAAAGAGGGGAACACTATATTATTACAAGTTTCAACCTTCTTGTCTAAAAGTATTGTTTGGTCTTTACACGAAAGAAAGCAATATTAGAATGAAGTCAAGAACACGATACTTGATAGCGATTCTGCTTATAGTCTCGCTCTGTTTAAAGGCAGGTCATGCCGGAGGAAAAGAAGAAGAAGAAGATGATGATGATGAGAAGAAGAAGACGAAGTCGAAAGGAGTAACATACGACGAAACTTCATTGATTATAAATGGAAAAAGAGAGCTTCTTTACTCTGGTTCTGTTCACTACCCTCGAAGCACACCAGATGTAAGCAGATCTACTCTTTTGTTTATTACCCACTCAAGAACATGATTTCACCTTATTAATGGATCTGATTTTGTTTCAGATGTGGCCAAGTATCATTGAGAAAGCTAGAATTGGAGGACTTAACACCATCCAAACTTATGTTTTCTGGAATGTGCATGAGCCTGAACAAGGAAAGGTATCAACTTTAGGTTACATTCTTTTCCTTTTTTTGTTGATTTGATCATTTATTGGTTTATATTGGATTTCAGTGGGATTTCAAGTGGAGGTTCGACTTGGTTAAATTCGTTAAAGTAATCCACGAGAAAGGTCTCTATGTCACGCTCAGACTTGGACCCTTCATCCAAGCCGAATGGAACCACGGGTACGATGATTCACACCGAAAAATGATGCATATATACTTCATTTCTATTAAATGCTAACTACAACTCATATTTTCAGAGGGTTGCCGTACTGGCTACGCGAGGTCCCGGGGGTTTACTTCCGTACAGATAATGAACCTTTCAAGGTAAAACTTAACCATAGAATGAATGTAGTAATTCTTCTTTAGCTGTCCGAAATCTGAGGAAATCGAATGGAAATGAAGGAACACACAGAGAGATATGTGAGGAAAATACTTGGGATGATGAAAGAAGAGAAGCTGTTTGCTTCACAAGGAGGTCCCATCATCTTAGGACAGGTATATATATATATAAACACATTCATCCATCTCAAAGAAACAACAACATTGAAATCTCTAAGCATATATATATATATATATATATAAATAAATAAATGGCAGATAGAGAATGAGTACAACGCGGTGCAGCTAGCTTACAAGGAGAATGGGGAGAGATATATAAAATGGGCAGCGGATTTGGTGGAGTCGATGAAACTGGGAATCCCATGGGTTATGTGCAAACAAAACGATGCTCCTGGCAATGTGATTAATGCTTGTAATGGAAGGCATTGCGGAGATACTTTCAAAGGACCAAACAGACACGATAAGCCTTCCTTATGGACCGAGAACTGGACTACTCAGTACGCTCTACTCATTAATTAATCTCTCATCAACACAAACTACAATCTTGATCTGTTTTTTTCTTCTTCTAGGTTTCGAGTTTTTGGGGATCCTCCAACACACAGAACAGCAGAAGACATTGCGTTTTCAGTTGCTAGATTCTTCTCTAAGAACGGATCTCATGTCAATTACTACATGGTACGTTAATGTCATGATCTGTATACCTAATTAATATCTCTATGTAGATTGAGACTCTGTTTCTGTACAGTACCATGGGGGAACAAACTTCGGACGCACGTCTGCTCATTTCGTCACCACTCGTTACTACGACGATGCACCACTTGACGAATACGGTATATCCAGACCCTGAAAGTTAAACCAGATCCCGGTTTACATCATCATCACAAGATCTTGGTTGTTTTATAGGCATGGAGAAGGAGCCCAAATACGGTCACCTGAAACATGTGCACAGAGCACTTGAATTGTGCAAGAAGGCACTTTTGTGGGGTCACCCTCGTTCCCAGAAGCTTGGTCCTGATACCGAGGTTACCTGAACCAGTTAATCTCTATCCGGTTTTGGTAAACCAGAGCTTAACGGTCCGGTTTTGTTTCTTTTCAGGTTAGGTACTACGAGCAGCCAGGGACAAAGGCCTGTGCAGCTTTCTTAGCGAACAATAACACAAGAGAATCTAATAGAGTTAAATTTAAAGGTCAAGATTACGTTTTACCGTCTCGTTCCATCAGCATCTTACCTGACTGTAAAACCGTCGTCTACAACACTGCACAGGTAAGCTCAATTATCCGGTTAGGTTTGGTTTAGAGAACCGTAATTTTTGAATATTGTTGTCTTGAAACAGATTGTGGCGCAACACAGTTGGAGGAATTATGTGAAATCGGAGAAGACGAGCAGAGGTCTCAAGTTTGAGATGTATAGTGAGAATATTCCTTCCAAACTCGACGGTGATTCTTTGATTCCGGCGGAGCTTTATTACCTAACTAAGGATAAAACAGATTATGCTTGGTATACCACAGGGTAACTTCCTTCACAAGCAACATTTTGTTTTGTCTTTTTTAACTAAAAGAGAGGCCTTGTGAGTGATGATTCCATGGTTACAGCATAAAGATTGAAGAAGATGACTTACCAGATCAAAAGGGTCTAAAGACGATACTGCGAGTAGCAAGTCTTGGTCACGCAGTAATCGTTTACGTTAATGGAGAGTACCAAGGTACTTAACACTAATTATTAAGATAAAAGTATTTCAGACAAAATTTAGAGGTCGCTAGTTCGAGTGACACTTGGGAGGGGACCATATAAAATGCTCTGTTTCCGGTCTGAGAAGATATACGGACCTAGGTCTAGAACTTCTTAATATTTAAAAAAAAAAAAAAATTATTAAGGTAAAAGAACAGAAAGAGTTTTATGTAACCTTTTGTATGTGGCTTTTTGTAGGGAATGAGCATGGAAGCCACGAAATGAAGAGTTTCGTGTTCACAAAACCACTTAACCTCAAAACCGGAGATAACTACATTTCAATCTTGGGTGTACTAACCGGATTACCTGTGAGTATACAACAACTGGAAACATTCAAGATCGAGATTATATATGTCACACCAAACAAATAGATGACATTATATGTGTTGTAATCTTTCAGGACAGTGGATCATACATGGAAAAGAGGTATGCCGGTCCACGTTCTGTTTCGATCATCGGTTTGAAGTCGGGAACGCGAGATTTAACCGAGAACAATGAATGGGGACATTTGGTATGAATGACTAACATATCAAATTTATATGTAAAAAGAGACATTTCTTGATTTGTGATGTAATGAAGTTTAATATGGTTATTGAAGGCCGGTTTAGAAGGTGAAAAAAAAGAAGTGCACACAGAAGAAGGATCTAAGAAGGTAAAATGGGAGAAAGACGGTGAACGTAAGCCTCTTACGTGGTACAAGGTAAACATTATTAACTCAAGAAAACATTTCTTCTAGTGTCTACAAAATATTTGTCATAATCAATGGATTTGCAGACCTACTTTGAGACACCAGAGGGGGAAAACACTGTCGCGATTAGGATGAAAGGAATGGGAAAGGGATTGATTTGGGTGAATGGGAAAGGTGTAGGAAGATACTGGATATCTTTCCTTTCTCCACTTGGAGAGCCAACTCAAACAGAGTAAATTTTTAAATCATTGACTTGCGAGAGAAGAAACCGAGAGAAAAATCGAGACTAAACCTATCTATGGTGGAATTTACATTATACAGGTACCATATACCAAGATCTTTCATGAAGGAGAAGAAGAAGAACATGTTGGTGATTCTCGAAGAAGAACCAGGGGTGAAATTGGAAGCTATTGATTTCGTGTTGGTGAATAGAGACACGATATGTAGTTATGTTGGAGAAGATTACCCAGTATCGGTGAAATCGTGGAAGAGAGAAGGTCCAAAGATAGCTTCAAGAAGCAAAGATATGAGGCTGAAGGCAACGATGAGGTGTCCACCGGAGAAACAGATGGTGGCTGTAGAGTTTGCAAGCTTCGGAGATCCGACAGGAACTTGTGGAAACTTCACAATGGGGAAGTGCTCCGCGTCTAAGTCAAAGGAGGTGGTGGAGAAGGTAATGTGATTATCGAAGCGCCTTAAGAGGGTTTTGTTTCGTTTGATTGATTTTTGTGTTAATTTGTGAAACAGAACTGTTTGGGGAAGAATCATTGTTCGATAGTAGTAGAGAGAGAGACGTTTGGGGACAAAGTGTGTCCTGAGATAGTGAAGACATTGGCAGTACAAGTGAAGTGTGAGAAGAAAGAAGGAAAAGAAGATGAGAAGAAGAAGAACGAAGAGGAAGAAGATAAAGACGACGAAGACATTAAAGAAGAAGAAGAAAAGGAAGAGGAGAAAGACAAAGAGGAAGATAAAGATGTAAAGGATAATGAGAAGCAAAAGCAAGATCTGTAGTTCTCTATGCTTTGGGTTTTGATCTATCTTTTTTGGTTTGTGTTTCTAAATTATTTTCATTTTTCTCTAATATTTACTTGTGAAGTAAGCTTGAAATGCTAAGTCGTATTAGAAAGAATTGCTCACTTATTTATAGCTTTTTTTTGGTGCGTGTGGGAATTTGTTATGGTTACTCTTTGGTGATGAAACGTGAGGATCCTTTTGCTTGTCCAGCACGTTTCCATATTTGTCTAGAATTTTGGTTTTGCTATTTCCTTTTACTGTAGAAATCCTTAGATTTCTTTGGGTTTTCAAGAGCTCCCTATATATAATAGTAACGACTCATAATAGGTGAAACTCAATTTCTTTCAACGAATCGTGTGTTAGGGTTACGAAACGAATCCTGTTTCAATCGAGATATGGTGTTTCTCTCCATTCCCAACGTGAAGACCTTGTCGATCGATGTAAACCCTAGTGCAACCACCATATCCGCCTTTGAGAAATTGGTACACCAACGCACTCATCTTCCTCAATCTCTCCTTCGTTACTCCCTCCGTCTCCGAAACCCTAGCCTTGATTCTGATTCAGTCTTGTTATCTGATCTAGGTTTTGTTCCTTGGTCTACACTAGTTGTTCATGTCCCTCTAATCGGTGGTGCGGCTCCGCCTCAGACCCGCTTCGACTTCCTCCATTCGAAACCTCCGTCGAACTATGTCGCTGGTTTGGGCCGTGGGGCTACAGGGTTTACCACTCGCTCTGATATTGGTCCAGCTCGTGTACTTGCACCAGGCGATGGCGATGGAGAAGCAGAGGAGAATCACAAGTTTAATGAGTTTGAAGGCAACGATGCTGGATTGTTCGCTAATGCGGAGTTTGATGATGATGACAAAGAGGCTGATGAGATTTGGGAAGCCATTGATAGGAGGATGGATTCGAGGAGGAAAGATCGTAGAGAAGCTAAGCTCAAGGAAGAAATCGAGAATTACAGAGCAACAAACCCTAAAATCTCTGATGGGTTTGTGGATTTAAAGAGAAAGTTGAAAACTTTATCTGCAGATGAATGGGATAGTATTCCTGAGATTGGAGATTACTCTCATCGGAACAAGAAGAAGAGGTTTGAGAGCTTTGTTCCTGTTCCCGATACGCTTTTGGACAAGGCGAGGCAGGAAAAAGCTCTGGTCTTGTCCTTAGACCCAAAAAGCAGAGCCGCTGGTGGGTCGGAGACGCCATGGACAGACCTGACTGCGGTCGGTGAAGGAAGAGGTACTATGTTGTCTCTGAAGCTTGATAAGTTAACAGATTCAATTTCAGGACAAACTGTTGTGGACCCTAAAGGCTACTTAACTGACCTGAAGAAGAACATGGAACTCACAAATGATGGAGATGTTTTTCATATCAATAGAACTAGACCTTTATTAAGGAGTGTAACCCTGTCGAATCCCAAGAACCCCAATGGCTGGATTGCTGCTGCAAGACTCGAGGAGAGAGCCGGGAAGATAAAAGCCGCAAGGACTCAGATTCAGAAGGGCTGCATTGAGTGTCCGAAAGACGAGGATATTTGGGTTGAAGCTTGTAGGCTTGCCAGTCCAGACGACGCCAAGGCGGTGATTGCAAGGGGAATAAATCAAGTTCCCAACTCGGTGAAGCTGTGGTTGGAGGCTGCAAAGCTGGAGCATGATGAAGAGAAGAAGAGTAGGGTGTTGAGAAAAGGACTGGAGCATATTCCGGACTCGGTAAGGTTATGGAAGACTCTTGTGGACCTGGCTAATGAGGAAGATGCAATTGTTTTGCTTCACAGGGCTGTGGAATGCTGCCCTTTGTGTCCAGAGCTATGGATTGCGCTTGCAAGGCTTGAAACATACGAAAAGACAAAGAAAGTGTTGAATAAAGCGAGAGAGAAGCTCCCGAAGGAGCGGGGGATTTGGATTACCGCTGCTAAGCTAGAGGAAGCTAATGGGAACACGGCTAAAGTGGGAAAGATCATTGAGAAGGCTATAAATGCTCTGAAGAGAGAAGGCGTTGTCGTTAACCGGGAAAAGTGGATGGAGGAGGCTGAGGCCTCTGAGAGAGCCGGTTCTGTTGCAACTTGCAAGGCAATTGTTGAGAACATTATTGGTTTTGAAGTCGATGAAGAGGACAGGAAGAGAACTTGGGTTGCTGATGCAGAGGAGTGCCAGAAGAGAGGTTCCATAGAGACCGCAAGAGCAATATACTCACATGCTCTTACCGTGTTCTCGACTAAGAAAAGTATCTGGCTTAAAGCGGCGCAGCTTGAGAAGAGCCATGGGAGTAGGGAGTCTCTTGATGCCGTGTTGCGTAAGGCTGTGAGATACCTCCCTCAGGCTGAGGTTCTCTGGCTAATGGGTGCCAAGGAGAAGTGGCTTGCTGGAGATGTTCAAGCAGCCCGTGGTATTCTACAAGAGGCTCATGCCGCAATTCCAAACTCCGAAGAAATCTGGCTTGCGGCTTTCAAGCTTGAGTTTGAGAACAAGGAGGTGGAGCGGGCGATGATGATTCTCGCGAAAGCAAGGGAAAGAGGAACTACTGGGAGGATGTGGATGAAATCAGCCATTGTTGAGAGGGAACTAGGCAACGTAGAGGAAGAGAGGAGATTGCTTAATGAAGGCGTGAAGAAATTCCCATCATTCTTCAAGCTTTGGTTGATGCTCGGGCAGCTCGAGGAACGGTCCAAGTATCCGGAACAAGCCAAGAACGCTTATTCATCTGGTTTGAAGCATTGTCCGGAGTGCCTACCATTGTTGCTCTCACTCGCTGATCTTGAAGAGAAAGTTAATGGGATCAACAAAGCCCGGGTAGTTCTCACGAATGCTAGGAATAACAAACCTAAGGCAGAGGAGCTATGGCTAGCTGCTATTCGTGCTGAACTGAGACATGACAACAAGGAAGAAGCAGAGCGGTTGATGTCAAAGGCCCTTCAAGTGTCTCCCAAAAGTGGTATCCTCTTGGCTGCTGACATCGAGATGGCGCCTCCATGTCCTCTACCGAAAACGAAGATTAAGGATGCTTTGAAGAATTGTGCGAAGGGAGGGCATGTCACTGCAGCGGTCGCCAAGATCTTCTGGCGAGACAGGAAGGTGGATAAAGCCAGAACATGGTTTGAACGGACCGTGACCCTCGACCCGGATATTGGCGATTTCTGGGCCTTGTACTACAAATTTGAACTTGAACATGGATCTGAAGAGAAGCAGAAGGAGGTCATGATCAAATGTGTAGCGTCTGAGCCAAAGCACGGTGAGAAGTGGCAAGCCATCTCCAAAGCGGTGGAGAATGCACACCAGCCTGTTGAAGTCATCTTGAAGCGAGTTGCAATTGCATTGGGCAGGGAAGAGCATAACAAACTCTAAGCTTTCTTCTTCATTATGTTTTTTTCCATGATCAGAGCACATTCGCAACTTTGCTTGTTGTTTCGTCTTTGCAGGCTCAGCATTTCACCCTTGGTGATGTTTTCTCAGTCTCTTTTGTGAGTTTCTTTTCTACGTATTGTGATCAGATGCTATTATAACTCTTGTTTTTGTTCTTTTATTGCTCTGTTTATTTGTTGTTCCTTGCATGCATTATTAGCCTTTTCGTTATTAGGGACCGTGGTAGAAGTGATGAATGGAAACACACTATTCGAAAGCTTCTTCAGGTAAACATTTGGGCCTTATGCATTCTTCCTTTAACGCCAAAACCAACAAGTTTTTTGCACAATGCCTTTTGCCTTTCTATGCAACACTTTGCTTCTTTATGGACAGCCTAAATTCTGAAACGAAGACGATTTCTTGTTCAAAGCTCCTCCAGAAACGAAATTGTTTCTTACAGACTACAGTTGGTACGATAGATTGAGCCCGCGATGATGAAACGAAATTGATCTAAGGGCTGCAAAAGTAATCGTTGTGCGCATTTCACCAAAATTGGCTGATTCCTAAAGGCTAAATTGCTTAGCAAACCATGAGCTTATACTTACCAATTGTTTCACAGTTTTTGGTCGAATCATAATCTTGGAACAGTTGTGTAATCATCAGTATTTATTAACCAAATTATTTATACTTGCCAATTGTTTCAGAGTTTTTGGTCGAATCATAATCTTAATTTTTTTTTTTTTTTTTTTTTTCCACTAGAATTTTTTTTATATTAAACATAAGGATCAAGATGAGCTATACACAGCCGAAATCACAAGCCAGCAGACAATAGAAAAGTCCCCGGAGCCAAAAGCCGGCGGACAATAGAGAAGTCCCCGGAGCCAAAACAAACATCCCAAATATTACAAAGAAACGATGACGGAAGGACAAGCTAAATTAAGACTATCTATCAAACTACTAAAACCAGGGAGACCAAAACATTGACAATGATAGACCTAAGGCAGGATCATGACGAACTGAATAAATGGAGAGGAAAGGTCGATAACACCAACTCGACGACCTAAAAGAAACTCCTAACCACAGAGAACCAGAATCCAGATTTGACGAAACATCAGAGATTCGCACAGCTTAAAAGCCGGTACCGGTACTTAAAAGCCGGTACCACAGAGATTCTTTTTACAATGATATTTTATCATAAGAAAATTCAAGTTACTATGGCAAAAAATTAAAGTCACAACACAACGAAAATATTGAAGCTAACTTTTATAAGTCATCGTCTAACATTCAAAGTGCCTGTCCATATTCTAGAATCGAATATGAGTTTCCATAGTTTTTTAGAGACCAAATAAAATGATCTCTTAAAGATAAAATGCTCTCTTAAAGATAAATTTCTAAAGAAGAAGGGAGGAAGATAGTAAGCCTATCATCTTTTTTTATCTACACAATAATAGCTTTCTTTCTGCAGAGACAAACCACTAGAAAGCTTCAGAGAATCTGTGTATAACACTCTCCATTACAAGTCTCTGTGGTTCAACAACAGTCGCCTGGCTTTCGGGGCGTCTTGGGATTTTGTCGGATCATAAAAACCCAAAAAAGCAAAATCAAAATCAGAGTCTTCCCATGTAAATAATGTACAGAGAGGTGCGTGCCTCATCAGGGAGATGCTTATGAGAGGTCGAACGATCCTTGCCCTTCGTTGATGGCGTAGAGCACTTTCTTGTACATGATTTCCTGTTTCAAACAACAAACTCCTCCTCAGGCTTACAAATCAACCACCACAGAAACATGGACAAAGAGAAGACACAACTCTCACCTTTGTAGAATAAGGAGGGAGCTTAAGGTAGTTGGCGCAAGTCATGACGCTGGGAAGATCATCGTCTGCTGTCTCCGAAGCCCCTGTTCCGTTGGCTGCCGCACTTGAGGTTGACGAGTGCTGCACCAGCCAAAGACGCAACAAGTTTAGAATCCCATGGAAAACCATTACATAACAACTTCAAGAAAGCAAGATATAATTCATGTAGAAAAATCTTGCGAATGCAAACAAACACCACAATGCGTTTCTGCTCTTGAAAAACAAGAGCAAGAGCCCATAGACAACACATAGATGGATTCTGACATGACTTGAGACCGCTTGCCTGAATTACAGAACTGACTCTTCTCAACCCAACAAATAAGTAAAGCTTCTTTACCTTTCTCACGATCGTCAGCTTTGGGCTCAGAACAGCTAAGCCACCAGGAGGAAGCCTAGGAGCTCCGGTTACAAATTGGCAGAAAGCCCTCTGTTGATCTGCTGTAAGCTCTCCCATGATCTCCAATAACTACAGTGGGGGTGAAAATCAGAGTAAGAAAGGAATCAACAGTACAGAAGCAAAAGCCGAGTGTAAAGAGAAATAGTTTCTAACAGCTCGATTGACAAAGAAAAGTAACATACGTTAATGATTGCCGGACTTTTGGCAGTATAACCGTGATCAAATTTGATATGTTCAGCAAGAGTCTCAGCCTGCAAGGAAAGAAGATTTTACAAATGAAACTATATCCAATGGATTCAAGTCTCCTGGTTATGGGAACCTGAAAAGTTTAAAAAATCACCTCCCACAATTCTCTACGACCACAGAGCAAGTAATCCAGCTCAGAAGGGGTGAATATTTGTAGAGATGTTATGTCAAACACCTGATAATCATGTGCAAAAACAGAGAGGTTTTGTAAGGATACAAATGCAGGTAAAAGTTTGAGGTCTAACTAAAATAAAGTCAACAGAAGTCTCTAATCATCAGAAACCAAATTAGGTAGGAGCCAAAGGCAACATGCAAAGAAAGAGACAAAGTATAGAGTCTGCGAGACAGCTAACCTGATTGAATCCAGATCTGAAGGCTTCGATCTGCCGGGTGACTCCTCTCTTGACAGTAGCATCAACGACCAGAGATATATACTCCTCAAGACTATTGATATCAACCTGTAACAGAACAGCACGACATCAGCAATCATGGGCAAGGACTTCAAGAATAGTAAGACGCGGGGTGTGAGCTAAAACAGTACGATTTCATCTCCTGGTCTCAGAATGTATTCAGGATAGCCAGGTAGCGTGAAGTCCAAGCAGAGATCTTCTATACGGGATCCACGTAAACATAAATCAGAAACCATGCCGCTATTGACACCACCTATTGCCTCCAGATAGTGCTTACGGGCAACAAGAACACGAAGCTCTTGCAAAGTCTTGCCAAGTTCAGCGTCAAATAATATAATATCATGCAAATCAAGCTCCTGCTTAATTGAGGAAAAGAAAAAAGAAGGAAATTATTAGCAAGGGCTAACAAAAGTGAAAAGTAAAAACCTTACTTGACTACACAAAACAAAATACTGATAGTAAAAAACCTTACTTGACCAAGAATAAGCTTATAGAACGGTGTGCTCAATGGGACGTCCAATAGCCGTCCATCTTGAAGTGCTTTTGCCATCACACGCCCTAAAAGGCGGAAATACTCAATGACTTTATGAAACTGAGTACCTTCAGATACGTCAGCTGTTGAAGGCCAAGGTCGAGGAAACAACCCAAGTGGTGCCTGAACTATATCTCTGTCCCTAGCTGCAGATGATTTCCCATCTTCAATCTCATCTCTATCAATTTGCATAGGTACCTTGTCACCAGAATTTGATCTCCACATCCCAAGGGCAGCCTTTTGCAGATCATGGCTTAAGAGTGTGTAAAACTCAAGTGTAGGGCCGAGACCTGTACCAACTTCACCAAAATATTCTACTTCAAGCACAGCTTTTTGGCTAGAATACATCTCCATAACTTTCGCAGCAGAATCTAATATCCTATTTCGGGATACTCGGACTTTCTGGCGCTGCAATCTCCCTATTCTCATCTCTCGTTCATTAGTAGACCCATTGCCGTCAGCACCTTGCTGCTGCTGCAAGCGATTCAATGCACGAGACAACCCAAAAGCAGTGGAGTAGAAATACTGTCTCCGGGTCTGAAACGGAAACAAAAAGGGGCATGCTCTAGTCAACTGGTAGCACCAAGAGGGAAGACTTCCACTGCACAAAGCAAGCGCATCCTGGATTTGTCGAGCTAATTTGGGTGTAAGTTTGCTATTGATGAATTCTTCATGAGGAACCTTAGCAGCACTTGTACTCAGATCATCTAGACTTGTAATTTTACCCTCTGCGAAACGATCAGAAACAGTTTGGGATCTTAAACGAGGGCCAAGCTGATTTAAGCCCTCTAATACACGCAATAACGCCAGAACATTATATGTAGAATTTGACTTCTCAAGGTCGCATGGAAGCTCCCCTTGTAAGATACTATCCAAAAGAGATGCCTTATATGCCTGAGATTCTACACTGGAATTGGTAGAAGCAGATTTAGTGGATTTTGATGGTGTGGTAGAACTTGCTCCACCAGCAGACAACCTACTCACTTGGCTGTCTGGCCTCTGGTACATGATTGTGTAAATATCATTGAATCTGCTTCCATCACTTGAGATGAAATCGCTGCCACCCAACCTGTCATCATCATCTTCATCTTGCATAAGTTGTCGCTGAACAGCCTGATAAATAGTCAAATGCCTACTAAGCTGCTTTCCTCCCGCAGTAAATATCAACTTAGAGGGTTCATCGGAACTTCGATGCAGGGTACGCCCATGCAGGTCTCTACTTCCCCTGATACCTCTACCACTGGCAGCTCCAAGCCCAGCCATCGCTGCAGCAGCAAAGGAGAGTGCACCTCTAGAACCATAAGAATTCCCAATGCCAGCATCAGTAGAATCAGATCCCCTTGCTGCTGCTGCTGCTCCACTAGTGCCTCCAGAAGCTGCATTCATCTGTCGACCGCTAGTTGCCAGACCGGCACCGTCATCATCCACTGCGTCCCCCAATTTCACATCATGCACTTTATCAGGCGTGCACATGGGAAGACTGTCATCCAAAACCTGGCAATAAATGTATATATGATTGTGAAGATATTCTATGAAAATCAAAACCACATGTACGCTACAAAGTATTACTGCTTGATAGCAGCCAGGTAAATATGAGAAATAGTGGTATAAAGCTAGCATTTTTCTCTTTGGTCAAATTAAAAAAGTTCCAAATGAGTTCGGCTCAACAACAGAAAAGTGTGAAAGTCAACATGGTAAAATAATCCAAATTATGGAAGCTGGCAAACTTTATTGCCAAATGTAGTAGCTTTCATGTTGTTAGCGGGAAAAAAACAATCATGGAATATAATGTACAAACAGGAAAAAAACGAAGGCACACTTACATCTTCATTATCATCATCTTCATCATCAGAAATATCATCCTCTTCAATAACCAAGGCATCATCAATGTCGACCGGGGATATCTCCAATTCCTCATCCTACAAGGCATACAAGTAAGATAGTGCTAAATAAGCAGATAACACCACAACATCATGATGTAACACTATTAAACAACCATGTAATCCAAATCCTTGTACAGTTACATACCTCAGAGCTGGAGTCTCCGCTAGCTGGTTTCATTTGTGTATCTTTGTCAAGGAAAGCTCTCCTTTGAGCACTGCTCCTAGTTTGAGGCCCCTTATCCGCCTGCGCCGGCTTCATAACGCCTTTACCTTTTCCTTTCGATGAGCTGGTACCTTTCTCATGCACAGGTTCTTTCTTTGAGGTATCACCTATGTTAATTGCTGATCTAGATCTAGAAGAATGACGACGAGTGGTGGCAGCTGGAGTTGACGAAGATGGTGATGAAACACCAGCACCGCTGGGTAACGTACCTGGCTCTGTATTTCCAGCAGGCACTGCTGGCTTCAGACCAGATTCACTGCGTTGAACTCGAGGCCAAAGAAATTCCTCCACCGCTGCTAGGCTTGCCAATGGATCTATAAGTACAATATTGGAGGAGTAATCACGTAGTGTCTTCTCTCCAGGTGCACGGCATAATCGCAACTTTAAAGGATGTGCCAAAGCACTTAACCCAGAGGAGAGACGAGCACTTCCACTTAGTGACCTTGAGGGATGGCTAAGGACAACGGGAAAGCGTTCCAGTGACGATAAAGCATCTTGAAGTTTTTGAATTAGAACTGTCATAGGAGGGACCTTTCCCTCATTACCATTAGAAGGAAGTGCGACTTCTAGAAAAGCTTTGAACCTTCTGAGCCCCTCCTGGCGAAGTTTGGGCAAATTAAGTTCGGAAATCTTCTCTTTGGAAAAGTATCCACAAGAAAAAAAGTTAAGCAATGCTGCAACCACACCACTGCCAATAAACTCAAAAGTTGAGACGCCATCCCCTTTGCTTAGCTCGCCAAGTATCTCAGAAATGACACCAATCAAGTATTCTTCCTTGCTAGCAGAAAAATCGCCGAGGCATGGCCCAGAGGCTTTAGATTTTCCTTTTCCTTTCACTTTATGATCATCTATTCCAGCAGTTAGCTTTGTGCAAAGATTCTTTAGATGTAAGAGATCATCTGTAACTCCAACATCAAGATCCCCACCATCAGACGGGAAGTACTTGTCTTTGAATGCTTTGGCACAGGAGCTAACTGTTTCCCTTAGCATGAAGCTAGCTGTAGGGGTATCCAGGGTATTATGGTTTGCACCTATGTTAACGGTCGCAGAATTCTTAAGCTCTTCCGACTGATTTCCATCTGCGTTAGCATTACTACTTCGTCGTCTATAACGCCTGGATCGTGCAGATCCAGGCACACAGTCATTTTCCTTATCAGTAGGTGAAGCATGAGAAATAGGTTTACCAACCAAGACAAGTTGATCTACAGCATGAACCACCCCTTCCCTCACAAACACTTTCGAGAACGTTTCAGGAAGCTTTTCCATCAGAATTTCTGCAACTTGTAGAGCAGGAACCAAGACTTGTGGATCTTTCCATGCCAAGACACCAGCCAAGAAGCTGCATAGGGAAAAATGTAAGAAGTTGCACACACTGTCATTTCAAACATAATTATATCATAAACAGCATACCTCGATATATTTGTGTCTCCAATTAGAGATTGAATCATTTCTGAAGAGCTGAAATACATCAACTTTCCAATAACTGAGAGACATTTGTGGCGAATAGTACCATTGACACTAGAACCATAAATCTGTTGCAAACGAAAGCAAGGTGGTTAGACAATACAGCAGGTCGTATGAACATGACTTTGTACCAAATACAACAAAAAATTACCTGCACTAAAACTGGAAGAAGATCCAATCCAAATTGCTGCAGAAGTTCAGGTTGATCACCAAGTAATTTTTCTCTAGGTGAAACTTTTAGAGCATCTTCTTCTTTTCCTGAAGTACTAGGAGAAGATTTCTTTTGGCATGAACCTTTCACAAAAGAGTTTGAGCTAGTAGGAAGGGAGATCATTCCTTCTGGCAATGGAGGAAGGAGCTCATTCGCTAGGTTCACTATCTCAAAAATCTAAGATACAAAGCAAAAGTTATAATTCGTAACATTTCTGAAAAGGAAAGACCTCACATGATCATGCTCAAGAATAAATTTAAGAATTAGCGAACCATGGGGTAAAAACAAAATAAACCAGACAAGACAAAGCATTGATGAAACACTTTTCTCTATACCATCTCTAACATAAGAACAGAAAACAAGCATTGAGCCAACTGCTCCAACATAAATAAAGCTCACTGTATACCATTCATATATAAGCTAGTGTGAAAAAGTAAAGTCAGTACCTGATCTGCAGGCCTGCTCAGTGCTGGGGATACAGATGTATTAGCAGAGACACCAGAACCCAACAAAATATCCTTAAGAATGCTACTAATGCCGAGAAGAAGTAATGTCCTGAATCCAAGAGGTGACCCGCTCGCACAAGTGGAAAGTAATCGGATTAACCCCTGTGCAGAATATGGTGAAAATGTCATCTTTTGCATAAAGATATATAGAGCACACAAAAGAATTTACACATACCGTGTATGTTGACACACTGAGTGATGCTTGCCCACCTCCTGAATTGCTCGCGGAAATAAGAGACGCAGCTTGAGTCACCAGGCCATGGTTGCATAATTCATCTAATTTCTCAGGATACGATGCAAATGCTTCAGCAATCCGAGTAAGACATATAGAAGCATATTCCAAAACCTGGCACCATACGAACAAATTATGGAGGAAAATGGGGTAACAGCGAAACTAGCTAGATAGTACCATATTATAACAAAAAGACGGTAAATTACCTTCGAATCATGATACTGAAGTAGGTTTGTCAGTAATGGTACAGCTTCCATAACATAATCAGATGCATCAGAAGGTAGTTTCTTGCACATATTTGCAGCAGTGGATAGTGCTACACGCTACAAGAAGCCAAGCAATATGTGCATTAGATAAACGTGTATGTAAATCTTAAAAGAAAAGTTACAAATTTACCAACCTGGACTCCAGTGGAGAAGAAATCCAGATATGAGAGCACAGCCATAAGAGCACCAGCTCGCAAACAGGCAGTTGGGTGCTCCTGAGATATCTTTTTGAGCGCTTGCAGAGACTGTTGCATAACAAATTTAGAACGAGTCAAATTTCAAAATAGATCCTTGAGCAAATTAAAAACATTGGATATGTGTAGCAACTGCCTGAGTTTTAATTCAAAGTGATTTTCAATTTTAGCAAAAGCTGCCAAACCATCACGGATTGACCACACGATATATTGTTCCAGATTTAAGATGAAAATTAAAGTCAACAAAATCTCAAGTTTTGCTAGCAAAGCCAACCTGCTCGGCCAAGTCCATGTATTCTATGGTTAGCAATCTGGCCACAAAGCATGAAACAGCCCCGTAATGTACAACGGCAGCACAAGAAGACGGCAAGACATCACATAGATGGGTAAGAGCCCTGGCTGCAAGAAGCATAATGTCGGGATTGCTTTCATGGTTTAGTAGACCCACAAGAACTGGCACGAAGGAATCAACAGAGAAGGTGCTTAAAGAGTCTTCGGTCCCAATGGATAACATCTCGCACAGCTGGGTTAAAGCCTCGACCTGCTTTCCCTCTTCTCCTTCAGAGCGCAAGCCAGAGAGTATCTTCTTCATCCTCCCATTTAAGTGGGAAGATGAAGCTGACCCAATACCGGAAGAAGGAAGCAAATCATCCAATCCAGCTCCAAGCTTCCTCAGCAACCCTTGTAAAGCACTGCTCGCGGAGCTCATGTTGGGATGCATAAATCCCCCGTTGCCATCCTCACTGTCATTGTCGTCATCCTCGTCGCCACTCCTCCCACCGGCAGCAGCAGCAGCAGCAGCTTCCATGTTGAGCTGTTCTCTGGCTCTGTCTCTTTCTCGTTCCCTAATCCTAACGTCATGTTCCTTCTCCTTACCCTTGTCAGAGTTACTGTTATCGTTTCCCCTGTTACCTCGTCCGCCTCGGCGAAATCCAGAAGAGTCAGTGGAGGTGTCCATGGGAGCTGCGGCAGTAGCAGCGGAGCGAGAAGAACGAGAGCGAGTGGTGGATGAGGAAGGTGCAGTGGTGGTGGTAGCGGCGACTGAGGAGGAAGAGGAAGAAGAGAGACGAGCGCGTTTGCTGCGGGTGGTGGGACCTGAGGGAGGTGAAGAAGAAGAAGATGGGGCAGTTGAGGTCGCCTCCGCCCGCTTGCGGCTCCGAGTTTCCATACAAAGGAAGAAACCCCGAGTGTGGGATTTGCTCGATCAGAGAGAATCTGATCGGAAACTCGCTCGCATCTCAAGTCGCAATCTCGCTGTAGAAGAAATTGATCCAATTTCCCCACCTAAAACGATCGAATTAAACTCGCCCAGAAACCCTAAATTTGCAGCGAAGATCGTCCAAGGATAATCAACGACCCGAATCAAACCCAGAAACACAAAAGAGCTATTGAAAAAGCATGATGCAAATCAACAAAGGGATTATCAGATTGGTGAATCGAGAGGAAGGAGGATCTTAATTTTGAAAACCCTAAATCGAGTGGGGATAAAAAGACAAGAGAGATAAAAGGGCTTTTGTACAAAAATATATGCAAGAGAATACGATACCGTTTCGAACACGTGTGATTCCTTCACTCCGTTAAGCTGATACGACATCGTTTTACATATTTCTTACAAGGACCAAAAGATATGTGGCCGGGCCCGTACAATCTAATTATAGAGATCCGCAAAAGCATGCACTGGTTTAAAGCCCATTATAGAGCTTCACTTTCTTTTAAGCATTTGACTCTACTAGTCATATACAAAAAAAAACAAATTAAATAGTTACAATATCAAATTAATTAGTCAGAAAACTTTTAATAAATAAAATGGACTATCAATCATATAATCTCTAGACCCTTGTAAGTAGGGCTGGGCATCATTACTCGTTACTCGGCTTATACTTACTACTTGTTCCGTATCCGATTTAAAAAACCAAGTACTTGCCATGATCAAATCGGATAACAAGTAATCTAATTTTATTACTTACAAGTACGAGTCAAATATCAAGTAACCTAATTTTTTTCCTTAATATTTGTCCCGTTACTTATTAAAACAAGATAAATATTTGATACTTGTTGAATAAAAAATCAAAAAAACTATTTTATCTTTTAAGAACAAAATCCAAAACAAAACTTTCGACCCAAATAAAAAATTTAATTTTATAAACCAAACCCATATACAAATATTAAAGCCGAACAAGTTAATTCATTATTCTATACTAAATATACACTTTTGAAGAAAAAGCAGACTTGCGATCTTTTTCAGTTTTCAAGGAGAGAATTAAGGTTTCAGAGTCCAAAATTTCAATCCTACTATTTCAGATTCAAGTAATAGACAATGGCAAGTAACGGATCAAGTAACTTGCAAATATTTAAATTTCTGGCGGTACTTGATATAATGAGTACTCGTTTTGGACGGGTCAAGTACAAGTAATAATTTTAATTACTTGAACAAGCCAAACCGGATAATAAATACCTGGAAATTAGTGAATACTTGTCCCGTGTCCAGTCCTACTTGTAAGTTGCTCCCAAGTCCCAAGCATGAGTTTTGACTTGTTTTTTTCATATCTTTCAACGATGCTATTTGATAAGGAAAATATATGGATTATTTGCTTCAAAATTATTGTCACATGTGTGACATCTTTGTGATGGATAACTATTAAATTTCACGGACTTTTCATGATCTTTCAACTTAAAACCAATTGGCAATGAGTGAATTGATTCAAGTTTCTTATATACTACTTTACAAATTCTCCAACTACCGATGTGGGACACTAATACCCACCCCTCACACTTGGACATAAACATCTGTAACATAGACTTTTGTGAAAATAACATTCATGGGGTGGTCCAACAATCGGGTGGCTCTGATAATATATTAAATTTCACGGGATTCTCATGGGCTTTCAACTCAAAACCAATTGATAATGAATGGATTGGCCAAGTTTCTTATATACTACTTCACAAATTCTCTAATTACCGATATGGGACACTAACAATAACACTGAAAACGGATTTTCCAACAAAAATATATAAGATTCCACGGAGATTCTAACTCCAAATTGTTTATTCGTTAAACTCAATACCATCTCCTCCCAAGCTTTGTCATGATTGATTTCGGTTAACTGGCTTATTGTATTTTCTTAAAACTCTTTTTTCTAAAATAGTGGTTTGTATAGATGAAAGTACAAACTCTTTTTCTTTACCGGTAATGTAGAAACCCAATAACCAGTTAACAAACAAAAAAACGACAAATAATAAAAGGCTCAGCAAAGAAATGAGAAATCTCAACTGAAAAAAGAGTAGGCACAATTAAATAGCTTCACACTTATTTACACTTGGTGGATATGGACCTCTCTCTATGTCTATTATATATCCAGTACTCTATCTACGTGTTTATGCATATATAAATATAAGTAGATATGTATGTGGTGTGACCATTTATGTATTATTAATCCACCACCGTCACCAACCATCCACCTTGTTTTCACGTCTCGTAAGGGATAACAAATCATAGAGTATCTTACTCTTCTGAAATTAAAAACCCATATTATTTTATCACTGTTATTATGAGAGGAAAAAAAAACATATACTTTGGTCGTCAATATAATAATATAATCTTTGCCTTCAGATAAAGAGTGCTCGTATATAACTTGATACAGTACGCAGAGTTAAAATTAAAATATAAAACAAATGAATACATTATTAAAATAAAAAATGATAATTAAAAAGTGGAAGGTGAACCAAATCCCACGCCCCCAACCGCATACGGACCTAAATAATATAAATTATGCAACTCTTTTTATATTCTTATTTACTTCAAGAAAATGAATAACTTCTCTATATTATATTTGGAAAAAAAGTTATTATTGTTATATCACACATCGCTATTTCATCCACGTCATTTGCAATCCCATCAATACTAATAACAAATATTATTCTACTACAAGAAAAAATGAAAGAACAATTCACCAGAACAACTATTTCCATGATGTGTAATAATGCTTTGCATGAAGTAGTGTTTATGCATTTGTTTTTTCATATAACAATTAGTCTCTTTAAGTAAATTTTAAAGGAAAAATACCAATCGAAATCACTTAATTATGATATTTGGTTGATGTGGAAAAAAAAAGTGATTTGGGGTTTGGGTTGATTCAAATGTAAATGAATTAACTTTTGTTGCTGATTTAAAGAATCTTGGGTTTTAGCTAAGAACCTAACCTTCTAGAAGAGCGCCATCATCATGCATGAAGTGAGTGATTGTATACCAATACATTAAAAATTTGGAATTCAACAACTCTCTCTTTTTCGTTTTTTTCCATCTTTTCAATAAACCATTCATTTTTCATTTCTTCTCAAAATTTCCACCTAACTTACCAAATTTCACAATTCAGCTCAACTTTTTGTTTAACATAGGGGTACACATACATAAATTTCCACCTAATTACTGATATGTATTCCATTGAATTCAACTGTTTTCTGACATAGAAATCACAAACCATGTTACAAAAATACAATAGAAACGATTAGTGCTTTTTGAAAGAAAAAAACGAATAGTGTTATAATATTATTTCCCGTCGAGTTAAAAGGTTAAAATTATTCCAAAAAGATTTGTTAAGTCTTGGTTTTCAAGTCTCTGATTAAAAAATTGAGGAGAAGTTGGTTAGAGAAAACCATTCTAAGTCAAGGTTCTAGAAGGCACATTCTTTTATTCAAATATTTAATCATATTATGATATGTACTGTTTTGGACTTTTGGTGGTTCTTGTTGTATTGTTTTTATACTGATATATATAAAAGAAGCATGACCATTATCACAGATATTTTTAACATGAAGTGCATCATTTGAGAGAAATTCTAGAACCATATAGTATATGTGTATATATATATAAGTTACCCTGCCCACACATATAATTAGTTAACTGATAATGCTTTGTTTTAGTGAGTGATTGTAATTACATTATTAATTAGAAGAGAAAAACAATAGTTATTCTAATGCAGTCTATATATTAGGGAAGAGACTGTTGACCAGTACAAAATCACACAGCCTATAGTTGACCTGCACTTGTACAAAATCACTCATTAACTTTACCACCTACCTCCACAACTTAATTATCCCTCCTCTTCATTAATAGTGCTACCAAATTATTTAAGAATCCCCTTTCTTATTTATATTTTAATTTTATTTGGGCCAATATCTGGCGGTAAAAGCCATTGAAAAACTTTCGGTTTACTGAATTTCAGTTTTTCTATGTGGTAATTATTTTTTTCTCTCCTACTTTGATTACAAACTTTATCTCATGCGATTAAAACATGCAAATAGTTTGTAATTTACCGGTTGTGCTAAATCGGTTGAAGTAATTAAAGATCGATTTGTCAACATTAAATATACACCGTAGAATTGACATGACAATTAATATATAGAAAAAGTTGGTTTATATTTTGTTACATTAAAATCATTAAAAATAAAAGGAAGACAAAGAAAAACAAAATTACTAAAAAAAAAATTATTATGTATGCAAACTATAAAAGTAGCGATTATGTACGTAATATATATAAGAATGAAATTCGTTGATTAAAAAATTGTATAAGCGATAAATATTAAATTGTTGTCATGTTTATTAAAATACGTCTCAAAAAGACCATGATGCCATATATGTCAAGCTTCTCACTTATTGTACCAAAACGAAAGGCCACCATACACTACTCATTCAAATCCATCCCACCAACTCACATCTAGAAGCAATTACAAGTTCAACTCTCTCTCTCTCTCTCTCTCTCCCCTCCTCTATCATCTAGAAGCAATTATATATATATATATATATGAATATCCCTCTCTAGCTTTAAGTCAAAACGCTATATAAACTATACACCAAAGCTTTGAACCTTCAACCAAACCCAAAATCCAAGTGTCCCACCAAATGCTTCAATCCTCTTCCACTACACCAAAAAACAACTTAATCCCTTTATACCCTTTTAGCCAAAACCCTCACTAAAAGCCAATCCCCAATTTATATAAAATAACAAGAACACACTTGATCAATCATACCTCTTTATTATATATAACATTTCGTATAAACACATCAAGAAACAAGAAGATCTAAACCACAAACAGAAAAAGAATGGGAAGGTCACCTTGTTGTGAGAAAGCTCACACAAACAAAGGAGCATGGACGAAAGAAGAAGACGAGAGGCTCATGGCTTACATTAAAGCTCATGGCGAAGGCTGCTGGAGATCTCTCCCCAAAGCCGCCGGCCTTCTCCGGTGTGGCAAAAGCTGCCGTCTCCGGTGGATCAACTATCTCCGGCCTGACCTTAAACGTGGAAACTTCACCGAGGAAGAAGACGAGCTCATCATCAAGCTCCATAGCCTTCTTGGCAATAAGTGAGTGCTCTAATATATAATAGTCTTGGGGGACTTTTTTTTTTAATTCAAACAACAACAAAAAAAATATCTTGAAATTTCAATGTCTAAACTATATATCATTTTTTTATAGATGGTCGCTTATTGCCGGGAGATTACCGGGAAGAACAGATAACGAGATAAAGAACTATTGGAACACACATATTCGAAGAAAGCTTATAAACAGAGGGATTGATCCAACGACTCATAGACCGATCCAAGAATCATCAGCTTCTCAAGATTCTAAACCAACACAACTAGAACCAATTACGAGTAACACCATTAATATCTCCTTCACTTCTTCCTCTTCTACTCCAAAGGTCGAAACTTTCCAGGAAAGTATAAATTTTCCAGGAAAATCAGAGAAAATCTCAATGCTTACGTTCAAAGAAGAAAAAGATGAGTGTCCAGTTGAAGAAAAGTTCCCAGATTTGAATCTTGAGCTCAGAATCAGTCTTCCTGATGTTGTTGATCGTTGTCATCAAGGCTTGGTGGGAGAGGGAAAGTCAAAAACGCCGCGTTGTTTCAAGTGCAGCTTAGGGATGATAAACGGCATGGAGTGCAGATGCGGAAGAATGAGATGCGATATAGTTGGTGGTAGCAGTGGCAGTAACAAGGGGAGTGACAATATCAGCAATGGATTTGATTTTTTAGGGTTGGCAAAGAAAGAGACCACTTCTCTTTTGGGTTTTAGAAGCTTGGAGATGAAATAATGTCAAATTTATGGGGGGGGGGGGGGGGGGGGGGGGGGGGGGGTAGGGGGTAACTGTACAAAAATTTTGCCTAGAGAAATTTGAAGGTAATTAAATCTTCACTTTGTATGAAATTTTTTACTGTTGAATTTTAAACTATAGAGCATACTTTTCTTATTCAAAAAACTTCTTACGAAGAATCTTCATTGCAAAAAAATATCAAATATACCAGATCTAGGAAATATCGGTGATCAGATTTCCATAGAAAAGTAGAGTTTGAGTTTAATAGTTTTAAATGTTTAAACCTATATATAGAGATTTTAGATCGATCTTTATTTGATGGGAATATCTATAAATCGTAGAGTATATATAATTTGTAAGATAATTTTATACGGTTGAGATTAGTTTATGAGGTAAGAGGTTGGTTGCCCAAAAAAGTCCTTATATCCAATGTTGGAGATAAGCCAAATTAGGAGAAAAAATATTATTAGTATGGCAAGATACTTCATCACATAATACTTAGATTATAGAGAGATGATATCCAATCAAGCTCTCTAATTAAAGATCTAAGAAGAAGATGAAATGAAAATAAATCCAAATGATTCATGACAAGTGGAGAGTGAGGTTTGTAGTTAATTTAGTTAATTTGGCACGAGTAGATAAGTTGTAAGAGAGGAGGTGGGAGGAAAATTAATGTTAATTATATTATAAAAGGAAAAGAAAACCATAAATGAAGGAAGCAACAACCAATGGACCCTTTCTTCTACCAAACTCTATTTATTTCTCACTACCCATCTCCCTACCAACCTATATACCAACCTTTCCCCTCATCTTTTGTCCACTTGCGATCCACATATACATACTTACGACATACATACATATTCACATGCATGCGTATAATACACACATGCAATATGCCAATATACACATACACGCAGGCATATTAAAATGTATATATAGGAGTTTCATTGAATGTAGCCACATGCTTGAATTTAGAAAGAGTGACTCGAATAGTAAATGATTGTTCTATATATCGTAATTTGATGCTTATTAAAACCGGTGTTGGATATGTTCGTTGATCTCCTAAAACTACGTACCATCTCCTCTCCCTTTAACCCAAAAAAAAACTACTATCTCATCTCAAAACCCTAACTAATCGATACTTCTATATTTTTCCTTATAATATTCAGTACGTAATAAGTTGTGATCAATACATATTTGCTAAGCAATTAAAACGGATTAGCGTTATATTCGATTTTTACGGCACCAAATGTTGAACGTTAGTTCGGGATTTATAAAAGGAGGAGTTCGGAGATTCTCGTTATATTCGATTTCAGATCGGGAATACAGAGCGGAGAAAACAGTGCGGAATTATGAAAACGATACAAGGAATGTTGATTAGTTTTTAGGTCGGTATGTCAGGTCGGATGAGTCGAGGTCTTGTTTGCCGGGCTGATGATGCGAAGTTAGATGCTTTCTGCCAAGTTTTGTTTGAACGATTTCTTTTATGGTCGGGCCGTGTTCTCTTTTTCGGAGTTAGATACCTAAACTCAACGTTTTGGGTCCCTTGTGCTCTGATTTCAGGAGAAAAAGTTGGTCTCAACTATAAGGTTTGATCCCTATTTATAGGTAAATATCGGTGAAAAACTATAGTTTGATGCTAACTGTAGTTTCTTCATCTGATTACCCAATCTGGTGTGTTTTTTTTTTTTGGGTCACAAAAAAAATAAAGTATGGTGTGTTTAAATGGACCAATTAATTGTCCTCTTTTCGTGTATAGGTCAAATATCGGTATGATCTCAGGCTCACACCAATAGATCTCTTTATAAATCATATATGATTATCAATATTTATATTACAAATTGTGAAGTTATCACTTGCATTGGGCTTAGCATGGGATATACCATTCTGATGAGGAGAAGAGACGAACGTAACAACAATGATATCAAGACTTTTCTCTGGTTACAACAATTATTGAAATCCGAAACCAATTGTAGGCTAAGTAAAATTTCAAATGTTTCTTAATTTTGAAAAATCAAGATTTTAAGTTTTAGTTGAATGATTACATTTCAAAGTTAGGATTATCAGTTTACATTTGATAGGATATTTGGAAATGAAAGAGATGGGAGAGAGGAGTGGTGAGAACTGAGGATAAGGAAAAAGGAGAAATTGACAAAAGATGACCACACAATTGAAGAAGACAGACGCACCTGCCTCTTTTTTTCTTTTCTTTCTAAAAGCTTTATTTATTTATTTTAAATTATAGTTTTTATTTAGGTTATATTTTTAAAATCGACTTTTTCAAATGTGTTAGGTAGATGCAATAGAAGCTTCTGTTAGATTTGTATTTTTTGATGTTATAGTTGCGAGTCTTGTGACTCTTTTTGTCTTTCCCTATCTTGCTCCAAAAGGGAAGAAAGAAAATTTGTAACTAAGTTTCCCAAAAAAGTCTAACGATGGCACTTGTCTACTTGATTGTTAAATTTTACTATTTCTGCTTATTAGCTGTTACTCCATTCACTATTTTTGCAAATTGCGATTAATGTAGCAAAACCGTTTCACAATGACTTTATCCTACTGAATCTCAACATGTTTAATTTATCCACAGTTGTATCAATTTGCTTTTGAAAATGGATGAATTTACAGCAAAATGTGAGAGGGTATTGGATAACACGAGAAAGTTTCGGGTTTGGTTTCTGATGGTCATGGTAACTTTCTCTTTCGTGGGGGATTGCCTTAAGCGGTGCAGAGCTTTTTAGCTTAAAACACCCAGAATACTCATAGCTCTATGATATTTCAACGGTAACTTGATTTATAATTGTAGTTGTCTGCACATTCCTATGCATTTATATTGCATATTACAGAGAGCTGATAAAGCAGCGGTTAGACCATCATCAAGTAATAACTACAATCTCAGTGTGTGCTGAAAGGTGTTACAACTGTGTTTACAGTAGATGCATCCACTGCTTTAGTACACTTAATTACAAGCAGGCCCATATGTTATTCATATTGTCTAGATAGACTTAAAAAAAAAATCTAACGACTTTAGCCGCAAGTAATAATCTTAGAAGAATTAGAAAAATAAGTAGAAAAATAAAAAGGAAGAAGAACAAAGAGAAAACCGAAGAAGAGCACATAGATGAGGAAGAAAACAAATAAAATCTAGAAGAAGAAGAAGACGTATAAGACAAAAAAAGACGAAGACGATGAAAAGAATAAGGAAAAGAAGAGAAAAAGAAACAAAGATCGAAAAGAAGAAAAAAACAAATAAACAAAGACAGAGAAGAACAATCAAAACAAACGAACTACAATTAACAGAGTTTATATAAATGTAGAAACCAAAAAATAAAATATTAAAGAATGATAACAAAACGTAGATAATTTCTATCATTAACGGAGTTTACAAATTCTCCATGTCTGCACATAGCGGGGATGAATCAATTAAAAAGAAGGAGAATTAATTGTTTTGTTTGGTCTTCTCTATTTCTCGCCATATCTAATTTTTTGAATATATTAAAATATTCTTTCACTAATTACAAAAATTTATATTATTGTTGTCCATCATTGACGTATTTTTTTTATAAATGATAAATCGCATTATTATTTCTCAGATTTGGGTTTTCCCTTGGCTCGCTCTCTCTTCTCACTCGCCGCCTCCTCTATGTTCATCATGGACGGTTAGTTTTCTTCCTATCACTTCTTATGTCTCTCTCTCTCTCTCCACCGTCTTAATTTTGGTCTTGTCTACGTTTAGGAAAATGATGTTGCATGACAGAGTCAAATACTCTTTTGTTTTGTTCATCTCTTAGATAAACACACAACTGAGAAACTAGCTTCGGCCAAACCGGCTCCAAGACATGTACTTCAGATCTTAGATGCAAGTGGTTCCACGCCCTTTCAACAGATTGCAAATCTGGTATGGAGGATTTTTAGCAGCTTCATTTGTGTTGTTCTACGAGTTAGCCAGATGTTCGCATACACTGACTGCAGTGCTCGTTGTTTGTTGCTTCAAAGATACTACTTTTAACACTTTTTGTTGTCTTATTTCTACTCAAAAGTTTCTTTAACTGAGAAAGTAATTTTTATTAACGAAAACTGGATGCGATCATTCATAATTTGATAAGTTGGATTGCAATACATATTCATTTTATACGAAAATTAAAATAGCTATAAAAGATTAACAAAATATTTAAAATAATATTAGTTTTGGTAGCTCAACTAGCTATCACCTGATTATCCAAAAACAAAAAATTAGGAAGTTTTCGAATTGAAACACATAAAAAAAAAAGAGACTAAATTAACATGGTATGATTTCTTGTACGAGAAGATTATGAGCTTTGATTCAAACAAATTTCACTAAAAGTAAAAAAAGTTTAAGAAAATTGACACATCTAATATGCAAATCATATACATGACATATTAACATTGCATGAAATAGATGTAATATATTTTTGCAAACACATAATTAATTAATAGGAGAAACAAATATGAAAAGAATGAAACAATATTGTAATATATTGATGTATATGGATGAAGATAATATAAGTATTTTGAAATTGATGTCAATGCAAAGCATAACTAAAGTCTTTTAGCATACATAACAATGGCATTGTGATGTTCTACCGCTTACTACTCACATATAACAAGTATTGATGAAAAGATACGATCTTGTCTAGTTTTGTTTCTTTCACCAAACAAAAAAATCTTTAAAAACAAAACTGAAAAAAGTTTCAAAATAGAAACTCGTATAAAAGTATATAAGAAAAAAGTGATGGTAAACGAGAAAAAAAATTATTCGTTTCGAATTAATACGATCATGAACATTTGTACAACATTAGTACATCTTATTTGGAATTGATAGGACGAGAGTACAAACACGTGCAAAGTATCAAGACAAATTAAAAGGTTAGGGGTTAAAGGTTATGATTTAAGTTTTGAAAAGGTTTTTAAGTGATTTAAAAAACTGAGAAAACTAATAATAGAATCTAAAACATATTTCATCCTTCATCAACCTCTCCAACTATGTTGATATACTCAGGAACAACAAGTTGAGGAACCTGCCAAAGTATAGAAACTGATGGTTATTTTCTTCAAGAAACAGAGACACTACTCGTTTATAACCAAGAAATCAGATAAGAGAGCTTGCCTCTATAGGGGCTTCATCCTTCATCAACCTCCTCTCCAACTATGTTGATATACTCAGGAACAACAAGTTGAGGAACCTGCCAAAGTACAAAAACTGATGGGTTATTTTTTTCAAGAAACAGAGACACTACTCGTTTAAAACCAAGAAATCAGATAAAAAAGCTTGCCGGGATTTTCTACCGGATTCTTCTCATCGATCTCATAGCATTCTCCATCATACGCATGTCTTATAGATAGTAAATTCCCTCCTGATAGTACTTTGAAGTTCGAATATTCGTCATCATCCACAACATCGCACAATATTATAATTACTCTTTCGGTGTTGAATTAAATATCGGGTTATGATTGTTTTTATGTACGTTTTGGCACAACAGATTTAATGGAACCTCAATCTTAATTAATAAATAGAGAATTCAAATGATTTGAACAGTCGTAACAATATTGATAAGCCCTAACACCCTCTTATTAGTAGGCCATTACGAATTTACGACTCATTTTCTACTCCATTAATCGAAATCTATATTAATAGGCTCACTTTCTAAGAGCCCATTGACCCAAAGCCCAACGAAATTAAGAAGGAAGCTGGTCGTGACTCGTACAACGACATTAAAGAAAAAGCTGAGAGAGAGAGAGAAGAAAGGTTCACAAGGCAGAGATCAATACAAAGAGTTCTTCATCAGTCCCAATCTCTCTGTATCAAACCAAAGAAACAAGAGGAATTTTATTAAGAGCCATGAGGAAATGTCTCCTTCACTTCTTCTCATCTTCACCTTTGCTACTACTCTCTTCCTCCTCGTTACGCTGCCATTTACACCAAATACTTATATCAGAATCTTCTCTACCAAATAACAAAAAGACGTAAAAACCAACCAACAAAGACGCACCTTTGATTCGTCTGGCAGAGACGCTAGCAGCGCTTGAACCGCTGGATCATTTGGATCCACCCCTGGAAGCTGTGCGATCACAAACACTCAGTACCAAACTAGCACCACTACTTTTTTTCTCTTTCATTTTGCTTATAAAAATCCTCAGTTTGCTTTACGTAAGAAGCTTACCGATGAGAGAACAGACGATATGAAAGCTTGATCTCCTAAGAGGTTTCCAGCACCTGTAGCTTCACTCGACTCTTCCCCACTCATTGACATTTGCAGAGCTGCACATGGACCAAGACAAACTATAAGGGTCTTTCATCTAAACAACCGACAAATGTATCAAATTTATCTTCTGAATGTTCCATTTACAAGCAAAGCCGATTTTTTAGCCTTAAATATGCGTTTACCACACAGGTCGGTCTACTCACCTAAAGCCAAATCCTGGTCCTCATCAGCTGCTTCCGACATGTTAACATCACCTACGGACATAGCAATTGCCTGATTTAGCAACGCATTGTCCTCATCCTGCCACAAAAGTTTTGATAGTAAAAAGGTTGTATCATGTATGATAAACAATCTCTGTCTGTAGCTATATAAAAGAATGCTATACTCAATGTAGAAACATAACCGCGCACGAAATGAGTACCAACTAACCATTGGTTCAGCGTTCTTCTCAGTTGTCCTAGCAACTGTCTCCTGTGAGGCAGATGCCGTGTCCCCATCTTTGTCTTTCGGACCTGCCTCATCGGCTGCCTTCTTAGCAGCAGCCTCTTGTCTTGCTCTCTCCTCCTCCATGGAGACCCGTAGGGCAAGAGCAAGCTCTGGATCGATATTTGGATCCACACCAAAGTCAAAGTCCCCACCTGCTGCAGCTGCAGCAGCCGCAGCAGAAACATACCCACTAGCACCCTCATCACCAGTGAATACAGGTGTGCTGAAAGAAAACTTAGGAGTTAACACACCATGGAGAAAATTTCAATCACAAGCACCGTGGTAACAACACCTGTCTAGATAACTTATCAAATCAAGGTTCTTTTATTGGATAATGTAACAGCCAAATTTTGCAGCATTGAACAAAAGCAAGACATCAGAGCTCAAAAGTCCTAAGTCCTAACCACCCCAAACCTCATGCAATGCCCTTCTCAACCTGGATAATGTTTTAACTGTTCCTATTACAGTTAACATAAACTAGAAAAATTCAGTCAAAGAAGAAAACAGATTGTACCTGAGCAGCACATCAGAGAGAGCATTCGCACCAGAGGGAACATGAACAATGTGGCTACCATCGTTGTTATTCACAGCTGAAAGCAGGGCCTCCAGTTTCTGAGGCTTTTCCTCATCATCATCTTCCCCAAAATTGACAATGTCAAGAGAGACACTATTCTTTTTCAGCCTTTTCCCAACTATCTCTAGGGCCTTCTTTTCGTACTTGATTGGACTAAAAATCAGAAGCACAAGACAAACATCAGATAACTATACAGAAAAAAAAAACTATGCACACAAGAAATTCAGTGCCTTCCAGCAAAAACTATAATCCTTTGGCGTTGATTCTTGTTTTGCCGATGCTTAAGAGCTAGCTGAGCAATCTGGATTGCTGCTGTTAAGTTAATCTCTCCTCCCACATCAAGGCCTAAAAAGGATGAAACAAGTAACAAATTGATGTCAAAACCCATCAAACTCAATGATTCCTAAAAAAAGGCGATAGCAAAACTACACCAATGTTCAATTGCTCTCAACATACCGTGCATACAGGCCAAAATTTTGCCAAGATCAGAGGTAGGCGTTGTCAAAACTCTAACTCCTTTCCCTGCCATTGTCAAAATCCCCACCGTATTCTCCGGATTCGACTGCAATTGCAAAAGAAAGATCCCTAAATCACACCCAAATCTCACGCAAACCCTAATCGAATCCAGGGAAAATCGTTGGCATCAATTTACCTGGGTTTTCGCCCCACATAACAGATTAACAGCTTCCGTTTGCGCCTGTAACCTAGACGGAGAGTAATCTCCGTTTCGCATCCACTCGGAGTTATCTATGCATATCATAGTCGCCTACGCAGAAATCAACAAGAAAAACATCAAACAAAGTGATAAATCAGCATCAAAGATGGAAGATCAACGAAGAAATCGAAGTACTCTCAAATCACCTCGAGAACCATCTTGTCGAAAAAGTAGAGAGAACCTTCAAATTGTGTCGTAGAGAGTAAGTCAGGACTTCTGAGATTTACACCGATAAGCGTCACATGTGCTTGTTAAATAGCCCTTCATTTTTTTACTTTCACCTTTAAGACCCCTAATATTTCATTTTTATTTCATTTTAGCCACCGTGATTCGATGGATGCAACTTAGCCCACGTTGGTGTTTATGATCAAAAAACAAAGTAGAACACGTAGTAGTAAATAAAAGAAACAGAGACCACCTTACAGCAATTCCTAAAACTACACTCTTTTATTCAAAATTACCCCACAACTCTACAAAACGTCAATATAAACCCCAAGAAGACAAACGACAATTCACCAGATTCACTCTACTCAGGAATTTACAATGGTGAAAAACGAATGTAAAACAAACCAAAAAAAAGACAAAAACGAATACAACAGGTAGAGACATGGGATCATGTTCTCCTATGCATTAAGAGCATTTGGGATGAGAGAAGATCTTGTGCTTCTGCTGATAGGCAAGTGAACATAAACCTCGTGAACTTCTTGCTTACAAACATCCCCTTTGTCTCGATCAATGGCGTAACAAACATAGATTGTGTCGATCACATTGTCAAGAACATGTACAAAGAAAGCCAAGATCACAATCAGTAGGAGCCACGCCAGAATAGCCACAAAGTACGAATCTATACCCAAGCTGCTCACTCCTTTCAGAACAGCCCATGTCTGTTTTTGCGCATCATCAAACCCGAAATTAGTGACTAAGACAATGAAAGAGGTTTGGTTACCGAGAAGCAGGAGTTTATACATACCGCGACTGCATATGCGGCTGAGAGGACAGAGACAATTCCTGTTAAGATTCTGGTGGAAACTGTTTCGACAAAAACAGCTGAGAGTAGGTTGCGTCTTAAGAGCTCATAAGTCATTCTGGCAGAGGTGCAATAGGCTTCGCCTGTTATAGCAGAAAAGTTGATGGTGAACTTGTTGAGATAGTCAATTGCTCCAAGTAAAGCGTTTGCGCAGCAACGGAGAACCAAGTTCACCATGCCTTGTGGGTTCTCTTCTCTTGCATTGTCCACGATGGCTCGGACCACACGAACAACGCAGATGAGAAGTCCTGAGAAACATATTGTGCCAAAGGATTGACCAAATGCGTTCCTGAAGAGATAGAGACACGAAAATAGTAAGAGCCACACATGTATTAATAAAAACCACAGCAAATTCTGAGATTTACACAAATATAGATCCTTAAAATATCACCTTCTTCTGAAAATGCCACTCTTTTGGCTCTTTTCACATTAAAGTAACAAACAAGATGAGATGATGGATTTCAATAAGTATATTAAATCCATAAGGCCTAGACTAAGAATAACATGTCTTGGTATCACAGAATACTCAAGAACAAGCCCAGCAATAGATAATGTGCATGTAAGGATCAAGATAACAACTAAGAGACCTCAAAGGAAGACCTCCCTACATTCAAATCTGAAACAAAAATGGCAAGAAACAGTCCTAAAGTGGACAAACCAATTAGAGATTGATATCACACAAGCTTGTATTCGAACTAAGAGCACCATTGATTGTAAGAAAACACTGCACAGCAAAATCAAAGAAAACAAGACTAAAAGAGAAAGACATTGCCGTGATTCACCTCAAAGAACTCCGGATGCATTTTTTAGGCATTGAGTCTTCCTTGGAGAAATACCACTGAGCAATAGCTCCACTTATCACATACACTTGCATTTCCACCATTACAGCAAGAGACCAGAGCATGGTTAAAATGGCAAGCGCGTAATACGCAGGAACCCAAGAATCTTCCTTCCACTCACAAAAGTAATCACCATCCAACTCTCGTGGCACAAACTTCCCATTAAACCTTGCAAACACCAAGAACACCACAATCGGCGCATAGTACACCACTAACCCGAGTGTCAGCAACGGCAAGACAACAAAAAGCTTCAAGTTTTTGGACAAAGCATCCGAAGCAACACCGATGATCTGGATGGTGAGCTCAATTCGGTGCCAGTTAGCTACTATGATCCAGACAATGATCCCGATGATCAAGAAAACGAAGACTAGGACAAGGATTCTGTAAGCTAGAGGGAGGGCATCACTACAAGAAGAGCTAACAGTACAAGCGACGAACCAATAGACATTGAAAAAGATTGGGAATACGACAAAGAGAGGTAAACAAGCATAAACTATCTGCTTAGTGTAGTGTTTAAGCAAAAGCAGGACGATAAAACAAAAGGGCACGCTTAAAATCAGCGTTACAACAAGTGTCCAGATCAAATCCTTCTCAAAGACTGAGTCAGACGAAGAAATCATACCGTACATGACACTCGAAGAAGCCCAGTACCTATTCGAAACTCTAGTAAAGGTGGAATTTTTGACGCAGGAGCTAGAGGTGAAATCATAGGTGAAGGAAGATGAGCTTCCGTAATCAGTATTCCTATGGAAAATCGAGAAGATTCCGAAACCAAAAGTGGAGAAGACGAAAAGATCGAAGAGAAGAAGGAAAGGGATGTCCTTGAAAGGTCTGGGACCAAAGTTGTACGAGATCTGAAGAAACTGGGTCGGGTCGGATTCAGGATCACTTGGACGCGGAGAATCGAGAGCGGACGTGGAGGGTTTTGAGAGAAGAGGGTGCGACGGAGAGGATGAGTCGTAGATTGCAGCGAATTTGGTAGGGTCGCCGTCTTCCGCCGCCATGGTCGTCGATAGAGAGAGAGAGAACAAAGCTCTGCCTCTGGAGTTGAGCTAAAAAGTGAAGAAGGTAGCAGAAGCAGAAGACGACGAGACTCGATTTTGCATTTCGTATTTATTAATCATAGTAAATCATTTAGTGACGACGACCACGACCACCGCCCAAGCGGCGAAGCGAAGATGATCGAAGATCGCCACCACAATTCTCAATTTTAATTCGTTAATTTATAAAACTAAATTACGTATTACCGTCTAAAACTAATCTTCTAATGAAATAGATTTTGGTATTACTAAATGTTATCTTCATGCGCATTAAATATTAGCATAGTCTCTATAAAAAAGTTACAACATTACTAAACGAAAATTGAGGAAGAAAACTGAAAAATGGTCGATTCCTATTTCAACAACAGTTGTACACGGTCTCGTTTCCTTCTTTTACAATGAAGCTCTGCGAATACATACATATATTCTAAAAATATTCAAATTTCATTTCCGAACTTTGGTATTTTGGTTTATACATATTTTGACATTAACTCCGTTAGTCAATCTATTATTTAATTTATACTTGGATGCTGACTCATTTAACCAAAAAAAAAAGAATTATTGACCAAAAACAATGTCGTTTTGATCATTTATATTAAAAAAAATTTAGACCAAAACAACGTCATTTTGTTTAAGTCAATCTCAAAAAATAAAACACGTCCTTTATTTACTCGCTTCTTATTATCTTCTTTTTTTGTTTTTTATTTTATTTTATTTTAAATACATTATATTAATTTACTTAACCAATCCGAACCGGAAAATTGGATAAAAGAAACCGGAATTAACCGACTACACATAGAGACACCGAGATACAAATCGGAGATGATGGTTGGCTAGTCCAACTCCTCTAGCGTTTCGGGTTCTCTTCACCGGAAAAACCTGCCGAACTCGAGTCCTAACCTTCAATCCGGTTAGGGAGCTTTCGTCAAAAAGATCTGTCATGCGAATGGTGGAAACGGCAAACCAACCTTCGCCACCGCCTGAAACTCCTCGACAGGCCTCCGTCGAAGAACTAGACCGAGACTTCCCACCCCGGTTACGCCGCGCTACCCACCGACCAACCCGATGACTTCCACCACATATCTACAGCTAGATGCAAAGAAATATCATTAGGATGGACTCCTCCAGAACCATCGTTGTTCGGATCTTGACTCTCTATCAAATTCCTCGCTTTCTTCATGTCTTTATCCACGATCTGAAAACAAAAAACAGATAAAAACGATTTTTTGTTACTAACAGATCATAGACAAGAACGAAGAAGTGAGTATTCATGAAAGATTGATTTCATTATTGGGGGAGCGATGATTGTGTGAAGGATTTTGCTAGTGATAACCAAAATTGAGTTATAGTTTTGTGATTTTTTTGGATAAAAAGAATTGACGAAGAAGAATTGTGAAAGAGGAAGAAGAAGTCAAGTTTGATAAAAACGATATCGTATTGATTTTTTTATTTTTTAGATTGCTTTTAACAAAACGACATCGTTTTGGTCTAATTTTTTTTAAATATAAACGACCAAACGACGTCATTTTGTCAATAATATTTTTAATTGTTTAAAAATGAGTCAGCATCCATGTATGAAACAAATAACGGATTGACTAACGGAGTTACGGTCAAAGTATGTATAAGCCAAAATACCAAAGTTCAGGTATGAAATTTGAATATTTTTGGAATATATGTATGTATTCGCACAGCTCCGTCATACGGGAACAGAATGGGACTGTGTACGACTGTTGAAGTATGAATTGGCCGTTTTCCGAAGAAAACAATCCAGACTCTGAGAAATTGAAACGGGCTTCAAAGAATAAAGGACGGGCTTCAAAGAAAGGCCAATAAAGGACTTCTTTCAGCCCAACGAAGCTAAGCCTATTACAGCCCAAAGGTTCGCATTTGAGTGGAAATGGTCCCATGATCTACACGAGTAGGGGGCATCATCTCCAATGATCTACACTAATATTTAGGTGAAAACCCCACTTCATGAACACATGTCATTCTATAAACGGTTCAGATTTTTGTTTGTGATAAATCAAACATACCATAAAATAATAATTAAATAATTTGTATGTTATACCATATTTATCAAGTTCCATTATGCATAAATTTAAATTATATATTAATGTTATTTTTTACTTGATATTAATTAAGATTAATACAATAATTTAAAATTAGTATTGTTTTAATTAATACAATAATATTAATATATTATTAAAAAAATCTGAGATTTGAAAATTAAAAATTATATTTTGACATTTTGTTAAAATCATGTATTATTATTTTCATCCATAAGATTTCATATATTCATTTTGTTAATTCTGACATTATGAAAATTAAAAGTTTTATTACATTTACTATTATAAATGATATAAACAAATATAACTAATTATTGTAATTAAATATGTTTAAAATGTAATTGGATATATTTAAAAATAATTAGTGAAATATCTTGTAAGAATATTATTTTGTTGAGAAATCCATAGAATTTCTAATCAATGGAGTTGAAAATTTAACATAAGTGTGTCATATTAAAAATGGAGATGGTGTGTAAGAAGCGTGCAGTTGCATTTTGCAGGCGTGTGAGTTTTTGACTTTTTTCACACCCAAAAAAAAAGACAAGAAATGGTACTAACTGGGTGAAAACTTGTAATCAAAGCATGCTCCCGTGGCAAAGACAGTACTAAAGTAGAGCCTCTTATTACATATATAAAAGCAAGACTTCACATGAAGCCTTGACAAGAAAACCAACTTCGCCTATAACAAAATCATCACGTGAACTCACTTAATAGGTTCTGTGTTTCTGACATATTGTTTCCCCTTGTGAATGAATACTCTTCCAAATAGAGAATGACCTAACCTCCCATCCAATCATATCAAGACACATCCCCCTAGTTTCTCTCCTTCTTCCCTTTCGACATCTCAAGATTTTGGGTTCTTGTTTTTGAAATCATGAAACATTCTTCCATGCCTGGTTTTGTTTTCTGGACCATTTCTCTCCTCAACGTCTTCATACTTGCTTCTTCATCAAATGGTACGTATATTACACACTAATACACATATATGTACAAGATTAATAAATGTTTAATCTTCATCTACAGATGGACCTTTCTACGATTCTACTGCCTACACAGAGGTTTAGAGCAATGAATTGTTACAATTTCGTGAGATATTTACTTATATATGTTGTTGAACCGCTCATATGTATAAAGTATATGTCTGGTTTCTGTAAAATACAACGGAAATGAGCAGTGTAAAGCGGAACCAGAGAAGCCACTCTACAATGGAGGAATGCTAAAAGACAAAGAACCTTCTGTCTCAGACACAAACGTTGGTGCTCGTTACACACCAGCTTACATATTGCACAATCTCACTCAAAACACCATCTATTGCTTCTCCAGTTGAGTATTTCACACTGTTAGGATTTATATACTCGTTAACGGATAAAGGATTGTGGCGATCTGAATGATTTGAAAAACAGTTTGGGTGAAGATAGAGTCTGGTGCTGCATCAGCTCGTGTAAGAGCAAGGCTGAGAGCAGACAACGCCACTTTAAACTGTGTTGGTTCTGTTTCTGCTAAACATGGTTGCTGGTCTTTCCTCAAAGGCGGTTTCCTTGTTGATTCTCCTTCCAAACTATCCATCCTCTTCTTCGAGGTAAATAAATTCCATATAGATGCTCAAAAAGACTTGATTAGATGATCCCAAAGATTGTAAAATTTTCTGATAATGCAGACATCAAACGACGATGGTAAGATCCAATTAGAAGTAGCCAATGCCTCACTTCAGCCCTTCACGCAGGAGCAATGGAGGACCAACCAAGATTACTTCATTAATACCGTAAACACACAAAAACTTTCTAACATCAAAATCGAAACTATAGACATTCTTTATGTGGTTTACAGTTTCAAAGCTTTTTTCAGGCGAGAAAACGAGCAGTGACAATTCACGTGTCCGAAGAAAACGGAGAGAGCGCTGAAGGAGCAGTGATCACATTAGAACAGATCTCTAAAGACTTCCCCATTGGCTCTTCCATCTCCAAAACCATTCTTGGAAACATACCTTACCAAGTAAGCCACTTCTTGAGCTAAAAAGCTATGTCGTTTTCAGCTTATTATCTAATCTCTCTGTTTTCGTAGGAGTGGTTCGTGAAGAGATTCGACGCGACGGTGTTTGAGAACGAGCTGAAATGGTACGCGACGGAGCCAGATCAAGGCAAACTCAATTACACATTCTCCGATCAGATGATGAATTTCGTCCGAGCCAAGAGAATCATCGCTCGTGGCCACAACATCTTCTGGGAAGATCCCAAATACACTCCGGGTTGGGTTCGTAGCTTAACCGGAGAAGATCTCCGGTCGGCGGTTAACCGGAGAATCAGGAGCCTTATGACTCGGTACAGAGGAGAGTTCGTGCATTGGGACGTGAGCAACGAGATGCTTCACTTCGACTTCTACGAAAGCAGATTGGGTAAAAACGCGTCTTACGGTTTTTTCGCGGCGGCGCGTGAGCTTGACTCGCTGGCGACTCTGTTCCTGAATGATTTCAACGTGGTTGAGACTTGCAGCGACGAGAGGTCGACGGTCGACGAGTACATCGCGAGGGTCAGGGAGCTAGAGCGGTACGACGGCGGTGGCGTACGGATGGACGGAATCGGGCTCGAGGGTCACTTCACGACGCCGAACGTGGCGCTGATGAGAGGAATCCTCGACAAACTCGCGACGCTCGAGCTTCCGATTTGGCTCACCGAGATTGATATCAGCAACACCCTCGACCATCGCACTCAGGTAAAACTTCCGCCGTTTCCGGTTTAACTCGGTTTAGTTTAGTGAGAAATACTTACCCAAGTCAAACCGATTTAACCACCATTTGAATCCGGTTCTTATGACACATTTCTGCGGTTTAGTTATACGCTTTTTAATGGATTTTGGATGCGAATGGTTGTCTAATAGTATAATATATGGTACTACAATGAACCATTTGTACGGATTTGATTAGGATTGTGTTTGAAACCGATTTTACGGAGTTGATCTCTATGGTTAACAATCCATAAGAATGGTTAATTTTTGTGGTGGAGGTGGATGATTTTAGGACGTTAAAATATTTTTTTCTTTTTTCTCTCTTCATTTTATTCATCGTAGTATTAATATTCATGCCGATTGTCTTACTAAAACGGCAAGAGTACGCGGGTTTTTTTTTTCAATGTAAGTTCGTCGATTTCGGATTGGCTTCCTTTTGAGGATGACATTTTTTCGCAATTTTAACGAATGAATACGGTGCTTTTGATGTCAAAAAAAATATAGCCATTTGTTTTGTTTTGGTATATAGGCGATTTATTTGGAGCAAGTGTTACGTGAAGGATTCTCGCACCCATCAGTGAACGGTATAATGCTATGGACCGCACTTCACCCAAATGGCTGTTACCAAATGTGCCTCACTGACGATAAATTCCGAAACCTTCCGGCCGGAGACGTGGTGGATGAGAAGCTTCTAGAATGGAAAACCGGTGAGGTTAAGGCGACTACCGACGACCATGGCTCCTACAGCTTCTTTGGCTTCTTGGGAGAGTATAGAGTTAGCCTCAAATACGAAGGTAAGACAGTAAATTCCACTTTCTCCCTATCTCGAGGCCCCGAGACCAAACATGTTAGGCTCCAAATCTAACGTGTGAACTATATATTATGTATAAGATTAGCTTCCGGTTGATTGATACGTCTTCAAGTATAGCAATAACAAATCATTTGAATTTACTGGTGGAGAAAAGTGACAATGGGTCAAAAAGGGAATGGAATGGGACGCGACTTTGTGGCGTGGGGCAACTTTTTCAGAAATTTTATAAACATATTGAGACATAAAATCAACATAAATCCCTGAAAAGTAACATAAAAAAGCTAAGTGGCATCATTCACATCACACATCCATTAACTATGGTGAGGCCCAGCTTGGCTCTGGCGACATTATCATAGTCTTAAATGTTATCAATTCTTCAAGATTTAAGAAACAGACCAACCATTATTCAGACATAATAAATATCAGTTTTAATTAGCGGATTTTAACTTTGGAACTTTTGAGTCTAAACCCACTTAAGACCATTGAATCACCAAACATATCTCACAATTTAATATGAAAGCAATCTTCAAAGAAGATGATGAAACTAGAACACGCACACACAAAGCTACAATGCAAAACCCTAAAACCCGAAATGTCGCAGTCCTACGCCAAACATTGAGTATCAACAAGACAGAGCGAAAATTAAAACAAAGCAAATGCTAACAAAACAACTACTAAAATCAAAGATGATGCTACAAGAAAATGGTAAATGCGGCGAGTAGCATTGCCAATGTAGTGCCAGCTGGTCTGGTCGAGTCTCCCATGGCCAAACCAGCCATCCATGATCCGTCTTGTAACATTGTTGTCTCTCCCGAACCAGTACCCTGAGACCCGTCGTACCCATAACCCTGACCCTGACCCTGTCCCTGAGCCTGACCCTGTTGACCCTGACCGAGTAAGCCGTATCCGAACCGGGCACAGGATCCGAACCTTGTGAGGTCCCCGACGAGTCTGACACTGGCGTTGGGTAGCTAGTCGATTTCTGACTGTTTACAAGAAACGAAGAAAATAATAATCAATAAAATTGTAATTTTAGATATAGCAACTGCGTTTTCAAACAAGTTTGGAATTTTCTGCAACCATTTGCTACAAACTTTCTCTATAAAAATTCATCGTTATTGACAAACAAAGAGAATCTTTTAAGCCTTTACAAATGGTGGTTTATGAAAAGAAGAGAAACAAACCTCAGCTTTTACCAGAGAAAATAAAAACATATACCCAAAATCTTTCATTATTAAAAGAGGAGATCCTAAGATTAATTATTACGAAACCCATTAACACATAAAGTTCCAATTTTTCAACAAAAAAAACCCAGAAATTGTGTACGACTGTTGAAGTATGAATTGGCCGTTTTCCCGAAGAAAACAATCCAGACTCTGAGAAATTGAAACGGGCTTCAAAGAATAAAGGACGGGCTTCAAAGAAAGGCCAATAAAGGACTTCTTTCAGCCCAACGAAGCTAAGCCTATTACAGCCCAAAGGTTCGCATTTGAGTGGAAATGGTCCCATGATCTACACGAGTAGGGGGCATCATCTCCAATGATCTACACTAATATTTAGGTGAAAACCCCACTTCATGAACACATGTCATTCTATAAACGGTTCAGATTTTTGTTTGTGATAAATCAAACATACCATAAAATAATAATTAAATAATTTGTATGTTATACCATATTTATCAAGTTCCATTATGCATAAATTTAAATTATATATTAATGTTATTTTTTACTTGATATTAATTAAGATTAATACAATAATTTAAAATTAGTATTGTTTTAATTAATACAATAATATTAATATATTATTAAAAAAATCTGAGATTTGAAAATTAAAAATTATATTTTGACATTTTGTTAAAATCATGTATTATTATTTTCATCCATAAGATTTCATATATTCATTTTGTTAATTCTGACATTATGAAAATTAAAAGTTTTATTACATTTACTATTATAAATGATATAAACAAATATAACTAATTATTGTAATTAAATATGTTTAAAATGTAATTGGATATATTTAAAAATAATTAGTGAAATATCTTGTAAGAATATTATTTTGTTGAGAAATCCATAGAATTTCTAATCAATGGAGTTGAAAATTTAACATAAGTGTGTCATATTAAAAATGGAGATGGTGTGTAAGAAGCGTGCAGTTGCATTTTGCAGGCGTGTGAGTTTTTGACTTTTTTCACACCCAAAAAAAAAGACAAGAAATGGTACTAACTGGGTGAAAACTTGTAATCAAAGCATGCTCCCGTGGCAAAGACAGTACTAAAGTAGAGCCTCTTATTACATATATAAAAGCAAGACTTCACATGAAGCCTTGACAAGAAAACCAACTTCGCCTATAACAAAATCATCACGTGAACTCACTTAATAGGTTCTGTGTTTCTGACATATTGTTTCCCCTTGTGAATGAATACTCTTCCAAATAGAGAATGACCTAACCTCCCATCCAATCATATCAAGACACATCCCCCTAGTTTCTCTCCTTCTTCCCTTTCGACATCTCAAGATTTTGGGTTCTTGTTTTTGAAATCATGAAACATTCTTCCATGCCTGGTTTTGTTTTCTGGACCATTTCTCTCCTCAACGTCTTCATACTTGCTTCTTCATCAAATGGTACGTATATTACACACTAATACACATATATGTACAAGATTAATAAATGTTTAATCTTCATCTACAGATGGACCTTTCTACGATTCTACTGCCTACACAGAGGTTTAGAGCAATGAATTGTTACAATTTCGTGAGATATTTACTTATATATGTTGTTGAACCGCTCATATGTATAAAGTATATGTCTGGTTTCTGTAAAATACAACGGAAATGAGCAGTGTAAAGCGGAACCAGAGAAGCCACTCTACAATGGAGGAATGCTAAAAGACAAAGAACCTTCTGTCTCAGACACAAACGTTGGTGCTCGTTACACACCAGCTTACATATTGCACAATCTCACTCAAAACACCATCTATTGCTTCTCCAGTTGAGTATTTCACACTGTTAGGATTTATATACTCGTTAACGGATAAAGGATTGTGGCGATCTGAATGATTTGAAAAACAGTTTGGGTGAAGATAGAGTCTGGTGCTGCATCAGCTCGTGTAAGAGCAAGGCTGAGAGCAGACAACGCCACTTTAAACTGTGTTGGTTCTGTTTCTGCTAAACATGGTTGCTGGTCTTTCCTCAAAGGCGGTTTCCTTGTTGATTCTCCTTCCAAACTATCCATCCTCTTCTTCGAGGTAAATAAATTCCATATAGATGCTCAAAAAGACTTGATTAGATGATCCCAAAGATTGTAAAATTTTCTGATAATGCAGACATCAAACGACGATGGTAAGATCCAATTAGAAGTAGCCAATGCCTCACTTCAGCCCTTCACGCAGGAGCAATGGAGGACCAACCAAGATTACTTCATTAATACCGTAAACACACAAAAACTTTCTAACATCAAAATCGAAACTATAGACATTCTTTATGTGGTTTACAGTTTCAAAGCTTTTTTCAGGCGAGAAAACGAGCAGTGACAATTCACGTGTCCGAAGAAAACGGAGAGAGCGCTGAAGGAGCAGTGATCACATTAGAACAGATCTCTAAAGACTTCCCCATTGGCTCTTCCATCTCCAAAACCATTCTTGGAAACATACCTTACCAAGTAAGCCACTTCTTGAGCTAAAAAGCTATGTCGTTTTCAGCTTATTATCTAATCTCTCTGTTTTCGTAGGAGTGGTTCGTGAAGAGATTCGACGCGACGGTGTTTGAGAACGAGCTGAAATGGTACGCGACGGAGCCAGATCAAGGCAAACTCAATTACACATTCTCCGATCAGATGATGAATTTCGTCCGAGCCAAGAGAATCATCGCTCGTGGCCACAACATCTTCTGGGAAGATCCCAAATACACTCCGGGTTGGGTTCGTAGCTTAACCGGAGAAGATCTCCGGTCGGCGGTTAACCGGAGAATCAGGAGCCTTATGACTCGGTACAGAGGAGAGTTCGTGCATTGGGACGTGAGCAACGAGATGCTTCACTTCGACTTCTACGAAAGCAGATTGGGTAAAAACGCGTCTTACGGTTTTTTCGCGGCGGCGCGTGAGCTTGACTCGCTGGCGACTCTGTTCCTGAATGATTTCAACGTGGTTGAGACTTGCAGCGACGAGAGGTCGACGGTCGACGAGTACATCGCGAGGGTCAGGGAGCTAGAGCGGTACGACGGCGGTGGCGTACGGATGGACGGAATCGGGCTCGAGGGTCACTTCACGACGCCGAACGTGGCGCTGATGAGAGGAATCCTCGACAAACTCGCGACGCTCGAGCTTCCGATTTGGCTCACCGAGATTGATATCAGCAACACCCTCGACCATCGCACTCAGGTAAAACTTCCGCCGTTTCCGGTTTAACTCGGTTTAGTTTAGTGAGAAATACTTACCCAAGTCAAACCGATTTAACCACCATTTGAATCCGGTTCTTATGACACATTTCTGCGGTTTAGTTATACGCTTTTTAATGGATTTTGGATGCGAATGGTTGTCTAATAGTATAATATATGGTACTACAATGAACCATTTGTACGGATTTGATTAGGATTGTGTTTGAAACCGATTTTACGGAGTTGATCTCTATGGTTAACAATCCATAAGAATGGTTAATTTTTGTGGTGGAGGTGGATGATTTTAGGACGTTAAAATATTTTTTTCTTTTTTCTCTCTTCATTTTATTCATCGTAGTATTAATATTCATGCCGATTGTCTTACTAAAACGGCAAGAGTACGCGGGTTTTTTTTTTCAATGTAAGTTCGTCGATTTCGGATTGGCTTCCTTTTGAGGATGACATTTTTTCGCAATTTTAACGAATGAATACGGTGCTTTTGATGTCAAAAAAAATATAGCCATTTGTTTTGTTTTGGTATATAGGCGATTTATTTGGAGCAAGTGTTACGTGAAGGATTCTCGCACCCATCAGTGAACGGTATAATGCTATGGACCGCACTTCACCCAAATGGCTGTTACCAAATGTGCCTCACTGACGATAAATTCCGAAACCTTCCGGCCGGAGACGTGGTGGATGAGAAGCTTCTAGAATGGAAAACCGGTGAGGTTAAGGCGACTACCGACGACCATGGCTCCTACAGCTTCTTTGGCTTCTTGGGAGAGTATAGAGTTAGCCTCAAATACGAAGGTAAGACAGTAAATTCCACTTTCTCCCTATCTCGAGGCCCCGAGACCAAACATGTTAGGCTCCAAATCTAACGTGTGAACTATATATTATGTATAAGATTAGCTTCCGGTTGATTGATACGTCTTCAAGTATAGCAATAACAAATCATTTGAATTTACTGGTGGAGAAAAGTGACAATGGGTCAAAAAGGGAATGGAATGGGACGCGACTTTGTGGCGTGGGGCAACTTTTTCAGAAATTTTATAAACATATTGAGACATAAAATCAACATAAATCCCTGAAAAGTAACATAAAAAAGCTAAGTGGCATCATTCACATCACACATCCATTAACTATGGTGAGGCCCAGCTTGGCTCTGGCGACATTATCATAGTCTTAAATGTTATCAATTCTTCAAGATTTAAGAAACAGACCAACCATTATTCAGACATAATAAATATCAGTTTTAATTAGCGGATTTTAACTTTGGAACTTTTGAGTCTAAACCCACTTAAGACCATTGAATCACCAAACATATCTCACAATTTAATATGAAAGCAATCTTCAAAGAAGATGATGAAACTAGAACACGCACACACAAAGCTACAATGCAAAACCCTAAAACCCGAAATGTCGCAGTCCTACGCCAAACATTGAGTATCAACAAGACAGAGCGAAAATTAAAACAAAGCAAATGCTAACAAAACAACTACTAAAATCAAAGATGATGCTACAAGAAAATGGTAAATGCGGCGAGTAGCATTGCCAATGTAGTGCCAGCTGGTCTGGTCGAGTCTCCCATGGCCAAACCAGCCATCCATGATCCGTCTTGTAACATTGTTGTCTCTCCCGAACCAGTACCCTGAGACCCGTCGTACCCATAACCCTGACCCTGACCCTGTCCCTGAGCCTGACCCTGTTGACCCTGACCCGAGTAAGCCGTATCCGAACCGGGCACAGGATCCGAACCTTGTGAGGTCCCCGACGAGTCTGACACTGGCGTTGGGTAGCTAGTCGATTTCTGACTGTTTACAAGAAACGAAGAAAATAATAATCAATAAAATTGTAATTTTAGATATAGCAACTGCGTTTTCAAACAAGTTTGGAATTTTCTGCAACCATTTGCTACAAACTTTCTCTATAAAAATTCATCGTTATTGACAAACAAAGAGAATCTTTTAAGCCTTTACAAATGGTGGTTTATGAAAAGAAGAGAAACAAACCTCAGCTTTTACCAGAGAAAATAAAAACATATACCCAAAATCTTTCATTATTAAAAGAGGAGATCCTAAGATTAATTATTACGAAACCCATTAACACATAAAGTTCCAATTTTTCAACAAAAAAAACCCAGAAATTGTGGAAATCATAAAAGAAAGAAAGAATAAAATATTATAGCAAGTGAGAACATCAATGGTAACTTACCTTGGGGAAGAGGGGCAAAACGTCACCGTATAATCTCCACCGGAGCAAGTGAAAGTGCTCGTAGCATCGTCGTAAGCGTAGCTATACGACCGAGGACAAGCGGATTTAAACATCTCCGAGTAAACCGAAGGCCGACAAGTGGACGGTGTAGCGTACGCGCCGCTGCAACAGTACTCAGGACTCCGAAACGCTTCACACGCGCTTTTACAAGCGTCTCCGTCGCCGAAACGCAGCTCAGCAGGACACTGAATGTTAAGATCGGAAGTGCATCCCGTAGAAGCACACTGCCCAGATCCACCGGCGACTTCAACGATCATCGGAATGTTGTAACCGTCGACGAGGCTCACGTCGTAGAAATCGTCGCCACCAGTGCCTAGAGTGAACTCAGCGAGAGTTACGGGGGGAGCGGCTCCTCCTCCGCCGCATTCGACTTGGTTTGAGCCGCAATCTCCGGTTTTGCATGTACCGGAGCCAGAACCGTCGAAGCTGCAACCGGTTCGAGCCCAGAATCTACCGGACCAACCGGTTGGAGCTTGGAGAGAGCGTGAGGTGTCTTTAGGGAGCTCGAATCCTGTGGTGGAGAGTGTAGGTGAGCCCGCATTAGCAAGAATCCCAGGCCATACGGTGAAGCCGCACCGGTTAGCGAATGTGAATGTTGACCCATTCGAACCTAAGAACAAAGACCAAAAGGAACAAAGACCAAAAGGAACAAATGAAAACTTTGAAACGAGTTTAAAAGTAAGTGAGTGAGACTCAAGAAGTGGTTTATATACCTGTGGAAGCTAAGAGAAGAAGTATGAAGCTAAGTGTGAGAGTGGAAGAGCCTCGAAGAGAAGAAAGATCCATTACTCACTCTTTTTGGCCTGATCTAACTAAAAGAGGAGATCTTTGTTTGTTGATGTTGTGAAAAAGATATGAGAGAGAGAGAGAGAGAGTGAGGCTATTTGGTTGTAATGGTTTTTTTTCTTGATTTTTAGTATTTTATTTCTTGAATTTGGTATTGTGTGTTACTGGGGCTCTATATGCCTGAGACCTGACAAATTTTATTTTCTGCAATTATTAAAATAAGACACGACTAATGGGTAGAGAGATAGGACCAAATGGTTTCGGATATCATTATTTTGTTCTGTTTTTCTGTCTATATTAAAGTTTAAATTTCATTCAAACCATGCGTCATTTTGTGTGTGTAAAATCATTGATGACAATGCTGTCTAAATTCGTTGATTAGCTAGAAATTTGTGTGTGATTCTCATTTAATTTTCTTTTTGAAATGAAAAAATAAAGAGGAAATAGAGCATCAGACGACTGTACAGCCCATAGGATTAATTGGGCTTGAGATTCAGCCCGTCTTAAGTTGGAAAGTAGGGCCGGCGTTGGATATTTTTCAGTCATTTGGTTACGCAAAGTGTCAAAAGACAAGAAAGATGAGAGAAGCTTTAGATGGGAAAGCATATTTATATCGTGACGTGACATTTCGTGATATTACTATAATTGCTCCACACCACTCAAATTTCTTGAGATATTCGAGTTTCAACCCCTTAGTTTTATACTAGGACATATCAACCGTTTGACTAACAAATTTTCCCAATCTCTGAGAATGATGAATATCTACCCAAGATTTTTTTATTTTATTTTTTTTGTCTACCCTAGATTTAACACTTGATAATGAAGAAGAAACATTGTTACGATTGTGCTTACCACATAAAGCCATGTACCGTTCTATAGGTTTAAGCTCGGAAATTACAAAATTTAGAAATTCAAAACGCAACATATAAAAGCTATAAAAAAATAATCCTAGTTTGCGTGCATAAAGCCACAATAACACAAATAATGTTTTACTACAAAATGTTGCCAAAAAAATTGATAATTTAATCATGTAGACTTTCTTGTTTTCTAATTAAAAATTTTATTTTTAAAGGCTGTAGTTGCGAGGCCATTATATATTTATATTTTGATGGAGGTAGTAGTAAATCGTTGATGATCATGTAGGAAAATGTGACGATGTAGATTGTGACACGTGGAAGAAAGACAGCCGGAGATTTAGTCGTGACCACAAGCAAGTATATGGCTAAATACACAGGATAACTCTCGTCTTCAGATGAGAGAGAGATTTTTACCCATTCATTAGGGTCATTTACTATTTGACAGCTGACCCTTGACTGACTCTTTGACTCCTAAATCTTGTCAAGATTCTTTAAGTTACACGAGGTAAATCACAAACTCAAAATCCTTTATTAAATTGGTTTTTTAGAACAATTTTTCAGAGGCACTTATAGGTTAGTGTATTTGTTTGTTTTGGTAACAATGCTCAATCTACGTTGCTCAATTTTTTTTTTTCTATAAAAAAACGAAAATGCTCAATTTAGGGTAAAGAAACACACTAACATAAACATAGAGTAATGTTTATTAAAATAAATTAAATAAGAAATGTCGCATTATTTATTGTAAACACACCAACATAAACATACCGCAAGATTAGTGGAAAAGTTTTATATTATCTAGGGACTAGTGTTATCGTTTAGTGCAAATATCAGTAAACTTAGTATTTTTAAATTTTGGTATAGAAGAAAGAGTCAAACCCAAAATATAAAAGGATAGAGCTAGCCTCGGTTTTGCAGACAAGCGTGCAAATGGGCTGAGTCTTCTTTATCGAGCCCTTGTGGGGTTTAGCCGTTAATGGATGGGGCCATACTCTTTTTTCGTTTCTAATTCTAATTTTATCTTATGATTTGGTTGATAAAGAAATAGCAGAGGACAGAACACAACAGTTTTTTAATAAACTTTTGAAACAAGAAAATTAATGCAAAACATAAGGAGATTTACAATTTTCTACCTTAGTATCACCGTGATTGACCTTTTTTTTATCTCTATACATGAATTTGCTATCTGCCTGCAAGAAGAAAAGAGGAAATGAAAACAAATGATAAACCAAAATCGCCAAATGCGAGTAGCGATACTAAGACGGACCTGAGACATATAAGGAGGCGGGCTCAGCTGCTGTGCGGATGTGGCAAATGTATCATGCTCTTGTTTACTAGCGGCAGCGTCGCCCCATCTTTCCTCGATCCTAAAAGCTTCTCGCTGCAAACAAAATCCATAATCAACACTTGCTAAGCTCATTACACCTAACTATGTTTTCAATAAAGGAGCTCCTCAAATCCAATCTTTGCCGAATTCAATCCAAGCTATTCCAACCGATACAACCGGTATTAGAACGATGACACTCTATATGTTCATTACACAATGCTTACGCATGGTACATTTTTTTCTCAACCCAATCTTTGTCCAATTCAATCCAACCGCTACAATCGCTCCTCGAGTTTTCGATTCAATCTAATGAAACTGTGCTACAAACTTGTGTTACTCACCTAATCAGAGTAAAAACTCTCTAATCCTAGAAGATGATCATTTGTTCCAAGCATACCAATCATAACGACAAACTTATTAGCTATAAAGTCTAGTAATCAACGGCTCGGATCATATAATGACAAAACAATCTCTCGAATCTTCCAGCCTAACTAACTCCAAACCAAACGATGAAATCAGACCTCAAAGGAGGGCAAAACGGTAAATTAAATTTCTGACCTTGTGTACGGCGGCGGACAGAAGATGATGAAGTAGTCGGCTCCGGTGGCGCAAGTGTAGGTGCTCGTTTTATCGTCATACGCGTAGCTGTAAGCTCGTGGACACGCGTACTTAAAGAAGAGCGAGTAAACCGAAGGCTGACACGTGTCCGGCGTCGCATACGCATCGCTGCAGCAATACCTTGGGTCGTTGAACGCCTCGCACGCGCTACGGCAAGCCACGCCGTTCCTTTTCCCACGCGCCACCAGTTTCAGGTCTCTGGGACACGCGCCGTTCAAGTCCACGAGACAACCCGTGGCTCCGCATCCACCCACGACGATTTTCTTGGGCAAGATTAGCACCGGGAGGTTGTAGCCGTCGACGAGGCTGACGTCGTAGAAGTCTAGTCCTCCGGTGCCGTTGAGAGTAAACTCGGCGAGAGTTGCTGGTGGTTTAGCTCCGGCGCCGGAACACTCGACCTTACCGGAGCCACAATCTGCGGTCAAGCAAACGAAAGAGCCAGAGCTCGGATCTTTCGAACACAAGGTTCGTGCCCAGAGACGACCGGACCAAGAATCAGGTATATTAACCGTTTTGGATTTTCCTCTCGCGAGACGAAAACCAGTTGTGGGGAGCGGCGCCGAGTTAGCGCCTGAGAGCAAACCGGGCCATATCGTGTTCCGGCAACGATTGGTGATCTTGAATGAAATCGGCTCAACTTCTGCCACGAGAAATGAAAAAAGGGTAAAGATTTATTCAATTAGATATTCGATCAAAGCAACAAAAGAAACATAATCAAATCACCTGAAAGAGATAGGAAAAAACCCAATATCATAAACACGAGGATTCGATCCATCATCGCTGTTATAAATGTCGACTCTGTAGTTAAAATTTTCTTCTGGGCCAAAAAAAAAAAAAAGTGGATAGAACAGAGAAGAAGAGATTAGGATTGAGAAAGTAGAATTTTGAGTAAAGCTAACAACTTTACTTTGGCTTTGGCTCCATGAATGAAAGAGCGGCGGAAGAGAGAATAGAGTGAGGGACTTGAGAGAGGAAAGCCTTTTGTCTCTTTCTCTTGAACCGAATCAAACCGAAATCGATTATTCTAGACCAAACTGGGTTGTGCTGATCCGATATTAAACCGGTTTTGTTATCCGGTTTTCTTGTTGCACGTGGACCTGTGAACATGCTCAATTATAAAAGTCTAGGCTACTCCGATTTCCAATTCATCTAAATCTTCACATTGCTTAACCAAACCCTTCAATTTACTTATGCTACAGTAACATCACGAAGAAACGGTTGCGTTTTAAACGGGAGAGACTAGAGAAGATCAAAAGTCCAAGTCCAGTAGTTAATTTCAAAAGATTGAAAATCGACATCAATTAATAACGAGACTGAAATTGATATTAAATTCTATCCAGTCCATGAAGTAAATGCCATTAAAAGCATCCATGAGCATTAGATTTTTGTAACTATGGGTTAGATCTATCGTATCCATAATCCACAAGAGATTTGAAGTTAGTAAATATCAGATCTAACATTAAGAAACAAACCCAGAATTTTTTTTGACATAATATTGTTTGCATATGAACACTTGAAACAGAGCAGAAGAAGCTTTTTAACCCATCACAAGCACCATAAAACCATCATTAAGTAGAAACAATAACCAACCATAAGTCCTAAAATCCGAAACCATCCAAAGAGATTAAGAGAAGATCTGAAAATGAAAACTAAGAAACCATCATAAGCAAAAGCGGATAATAAAGAGATAGTAGGCGGCGAGAAAACGATCTGATCATGTTTGAGATGAAGTATTCAGCCTTCTCCACCGCCGGACCGGTGTCCGTTTTAACGTCCACCGCTGGTGCAATCCCTGGCGAAATGTCCCGACTCACCACAGCTGTAGCAGCTTCCTCCGCCGCCGCCACCACCACCGCTTCCTCCGTACCTACCTCCTCCACCACCACCGTAGCCACCACCTCCTCTGTCTCCACCGTACCCACCTCCTCCGTATCCACCACCGCCTCCTCCGTATCCTCCACCGCCACCGCCGTCAGAACAGTCTCTCGCCATGTGACCTGGCTCACCACACTTGTAGCAGTCGCTTCCTCCTCGGCCACCGCCGCCACCACCTCTTCCTCCATAACCACCACCGCCGCCAAATCCACCTCCAGATCCGCGGCCTCCACCTCTTCCGCCACCACCCCCAAAGCCTCCGCGTCCGCCAGATGAACCACCACCGCTGTTTCCTTGGACAGGAGCGCCGTCGGGTCCAGACACTTCGATGGCTTTGGGACGGCCATTGTTGTCGATCTCAACCTGAAACTCGACAGATTCTTCGGCAGCGAGGCTTCGAAATCCCTCAGATCTGATGGATGACTGGTGAACGAAGAGATCGTCGCCGCCGTCGTCAGGAGTGATGAAGCCGAAACCCTTCTGGGTGTCAAACCACTTCACCGAGCCTCTGCGCCTGTCTCCGCCGTTGCTGTTGTCTCCACTCATTCTGATCAAAAATCTCTTAGACCTCTCTTTCTCTCTCAAAAACGAAAACCCTAGAAATTTCACCCCAACAGATCTCTCGACGCAGCCGCTGTTTATATGCGTAGGAGAGGTGTGACAAGGGTATGACTGCCACGTCACCACACTAATATATTTTCCCGCATATTATCAGCTTTTTTTTTTGGTTTCCTATTAAATTTTTGGTTTTGCGAAAACATATTTGGATTTTTTACCATTTCTTGGTTTTTTCCTTTTTGAGTTATTTATTATTTTTGCAATTCGAAAATTCGTATATTCAACCACAAAGTTTTAAAAGAAAAAAAAACGCTAATATGATATCTTTGGAAATTTTTTAAATAGTAAATTTTTTTACGAGATGCAGATAATTATTAAATAATTTTATTCGTTGATTTCGAAAACGAATCTGTAAATATAAAAACAAAATCTGTTACTAAAAACAAAATGATGGGAAACAAAAAAAACAAAATGTAAAATAAAATAAAATTATGTTGGAAAAAAAAAAATTTAATTAGAGGAGTTAAAAATGGGCCAGCCTGTGTTAGGGCTTATATTTATTTATCCTTTTCGGGAAACAGAAAAGATCGCAGGCCCAGCTAGCCGTTGTATCTGGACGGTTGGGGTTTTTTCAGGGGGACTATCAGCCGTCAGATTTAGAGCTAGTTAAAATTTTAATGAAGAGGGTAGTTTGGGAATAGAGAGATCATTTCATTTTCTTTACTTTTTAACGTTTCTGGTGCAGTCAACATTAAAGAATGATCCACGTCAGCAGATATTTTCAACACGGTCAATAGACTTTTTTAAAAATTTTAAGTCTGCTTAATACACACAATGGATCAGGGTTAGGGTTCGGCACGGAGCGAATATCATTAAAAAATATAGTATTTGTGATCCGTTTTGTTTTTATCGAATATTTAATTTTTCGATTTGTTTTGCTCCGAAAAATTTCGGATATCCGGATTTTTTTCAAATATTTGCGGATATCCGTGAATATTCGGATTAAAAAAAAAAAATCAAAACACCATATCTTTTTTTTAAAACTTATTTTAATATAATATTTAAACTAACTAGTGAATAAATATATTAAATTATCTAATTTTGTTCGATATAATTAAATAAAAATGAAAAGTAGAAGATTAAGATGGTAAAAAATGAAACATGTATTTTTTATTTATGAAAAAAAAAAATATTTTCAATAAAAAAGTTATAAACCTATTATTACTATAAATATTTCGTCAAATCTATTTAAAAAATCTAAAAATGCAAATATACATTATAAACCTATCATATTATTATATATATATATATAAGTAATATACAGATCGGAAGAGATATTCGGATTTTTAAAATTAGTATTTGTGATTTGTTCCGCTTTATACGGATACTAAATTTTACTATTTGCTCCACTTTGATGCATAACGGATATCCGAATTTTTCGAATCGAATCAAAGCGAATTTCGAATCGGAGTGAATTTTATTTGCGAAGCCCTAATACGCATTTACTGTCCCACTTTCCACATGTATATTTATTTATCAACCAGAAATTATATTTTTACCAAATAGTACTATGTAGTATATTATTTCAATGAAGTCAAAACGCAGCCGTTTGGTTGATCTTGGAACCCTCTAACCCAAAGAGAGAGTTCCCCTGCATCTGCATCTAACGAGTCGCTTCATCGCTCATTTTTCACCGGCGGCTTCTAAAACCGATTAGGGCAGAGATTAAGAGATGCTGATCGAAGAAGATAGCGTTGCAACGATGCATATAAATCGGTAATGGACTTTATGTTAAACCTCAGATCTTTCATATTATGTTTTTTTTTGTTTTTTTGGGACATAGCCTTTACAATAAGGTTGTACATTTCAATATTATTGATACCGAAGCTCCATGACAGTTTCCAAGAGCATTGAACATAATTTCAAGATCATTGCACTTTCTTCTATGGTTAAGAGTTTGAGGTAATTTATCCTTTTTTATTTCCTATAACAATAGACAGAAATTACAATTCCCTACATGTTACAATTGGTTTTCAAGAGCTATGATGCCTCGTGTTAGTCCTCTCTCAGGTCACTGAGTTCTATTTTCTCGCTGTATAGATTGATCATTGCAACACGATGCAGATAAAAAAGGGCATTGCAGCAGAAACATAGCCCACTCTCAGCTCAGGTTAGCTCTCTTTCACTTTTTGAGCCATAAACTAGTTTTAATCCTGAATCTGCTTTTAACTGCCAAAATATTGTAAATTCCTTTCATTTCGTATAATAGTAAGCATGATTGTCTTATTTCTCTGAATATATGTGTTCACATTACTTCACAAATCTCTTATTTTGGTGAATCAACAACCAGAGTTTAGTTTAGGTATCAAGCTTTCCTTCTGCTTTACCGATCTAAAGGCAAGTGCTTAATTCTTATCCTTGATTTCTGGATCCCTGGAAGAAAGTATCAAGTCCAAAATTTGTTCTGCTGGAGAAATCATCTCTAGCAATTATATATATCCATTAATGAATATCAATATACAGCCTCAAATCACACACACACACACACTGACATGTTTCCATACAAATAAACAAACGACTTAATACACAAGAAACCCTAACACAACAATGTTGTCTGATTCTTTTCAGTAAAACAGATATACAAGTCTCTAAGCCTTCATATCTCAATCCTTACCCTCGGCTCTTGCAAAGGTGAGCCCAACGCAAGCATCAACAAAATCTTTATCAATGAAATCAGTGGAGAAGATCTGCAATTTGTCAGCACATCCTCTCTTAACACATTCTATGATGAAAACCTTTGCGTAGCAATGAATCCGGTTAGTCACCGGTTTGACACATAATATCGGGTTATCGGGCTGCGGCGTGACAGTGTTCTCAACCCGGTAGAAGAATTTCCGAGAAGTAGCCGGTTGCTGCTGGCTCAAATGCTTCAAATTGCTCTCGAATTTAGTGGAAGGAAGATCCGTATCGATCCAATTGTCTTTCAGATAACCCGCACTCCACAGCGGATCACCGTGCTTAGGCTGAGGCGATTTCCGCGGTTTCCAAACGCAGATCACTCTCTTTGGAAGCAACTCAGCGACTGTCTTGGTGAATACGTTATCATCCTGGTGAATCAGATGCTCGCCGAGCTGTTCGATTAGGTACTTATCGAAATCCGGTGGATCTTCGTGTCCAAACTCTGTTCTGATCTCGAGGATCACAATCTCTGACTCTGTTTCGGACAAGAACCGTTTAAGATCGGTTAAGACAACATCGACGCTGTAAGTCTTGAGGATTCCGTGGCAGACACGGCGATCTTCTTGGACACGAATGTCCAAGACTCGAGCACCCGCCACGAGCTGGTTGTAGATAGATAGAGACTGGCACTGTGCGAAAGGACGAGACACGAATCGGATTCCGATTTTGTTGGTGGCTGAGTCGTGAGTCCCTGGCCACACGATCTTGTTGATATGAAGCTTTTCAGGTCCAACGCCGGACATCCAGATTTTTCGATCGGACGGCATGTAATCACATCCCGGAAACTCGCAGCCGCATGATTTCTGGAGATCGGTGAGGACTTTCTTCTCGGTGGAGATTGCTTTACGACGCTCGAGCTGTTTTGATAGGTGAGATCCCATTGGTGAGGATCAGGAAAAGCTTGCTCTGTTCTTCTTGTGATGAGTAATGAATGGTTTTCTCTCGAAAACGTTAGGTGTAAAGATGACTTTATAAATAAATAAATGAAATAAACAAAACTGATAAGTTGTTATGATTGTTTTTTTAATTGTTATGCTTTGTTCTGTTTACGATTATTATTGGTACGATAAGTTGCGAAATATGCGTTTATCTTTTAATAATTACGGTAATTTGCCAAAACACCGTTTAGATCTTCAGAAATTAGGAGTGATTCATAGACGTATTGTTATAATTTTCTTCTAATTTCTTGGGAATTTTATGTGAACTGATTAATTGATTTTTTTTGTTTCTGTCACAAAAATGTGAAATGATTTGATTAGTTGAGATATATTCAAAGAGTGGTTGGGTTGTAATTGATGGAGAGTTTATAATGTTTGGTAGGCCCATTTTTATATCGCTGTCTTCAATTTTTGTTTGTTTTGTCACATCCTATGAGCTGGCTTTCTCCGACGTGAAAGATATCAATACAACGTGACTTTGATTTCTTATAGGAATATTTATTTTTTCTTCGTTATGCATATACAAGACACATGTTCAATTTCTATACATCATAATCTGATATCCAAATTCCCATATATTTTGAAAATAAATATAATAACTTTGGATAAAATTTAGATAGGATCCGAAGCGAAAACAATCGTACACATGGCCTACCATGTGTTTTGTGTAGGATCCACACAATATGTCAAAGAACATAAAACAAAGGAAGCACAACACAGAGATAAACCCTAAACACATAATTAACCACTAGTTAATTTTTGGGAATCGATAAAAAAAAAAATTCTAAAGTAAATTTCTCCCAAACTTTTGAGGTACATTGGTTAAACTAAAAATATTCCAAATTTTTTTTTAGATTCCGATTAGTGATTTTAAACGGTATGAATTTTTAATAAGAGTGGTAAACAGTTATAGAATAGTTAAAAATGTAAGAATTAGCATTAAGAAAAAACGGTATGAAAAAATTGAATGTAATACTTTTGATAATATTTTTTTGTATAGTTTTTGATAATATTTTTTTGACAAAAAATTATAAACCGAATGTAACATTTTTATTAAATTTTTTTTTTTATGATATTTTTTATATGGCTTTTATGATTAGTAATTATAAAAACGTTATATTTTTATATCTTGCTTTATAAAATTACCAATCAAACCAATGATTAAACCAATGATTCCAGGAAACTCCAATTTTAATCTGAATTTATTCGGCTTTTTTAATTTATTTTTGTTTGAACATCGTTTATAATATTTTAACCAAAACAAAAGTTGGTTAATAATGGTAAACAGTAGCATCATATCGGAGAACAGCATCGCCGGTTTTCATATCGATCTGATGCGTTTTGATTTTAACGAAACCTCTCGCCATTCTAAATTTCCCACGGCCGCCGACGATAGCGATCTCACGCTCTCCGGCCTCTTCCGCCACCGGATTTCTCGAGAAGACGCTAATCGAGCTTCCGTTGAATTTCCCCGTCGTGAACGCCAAATCGGCGTACATGACGATCGTGAATTTATTCATGTCTTTGCTCCCGGAGACGTACATCCCACGGCCGTTTCCGATCTCCTTCGAATCTTTCTCCGGCCCGACGGTGAGCGGATCATCCATAGCGAACAAGCTTCCGAATCCTACCGGCGAATTAATACCGCCGGTGAGATTGGCGTGTGCGATTCTGACGGCGCTAGGGTTTCTGCCACTGAGGATATCATGGAGATAGAAGAGGACACGTGTCACTTTCTCTTCCTTTAGATTTGCCCGCTTGGTTTTGCCGTAGTAGGAATCGTTACGCGCCATAACGGTAACGGCCACCACGGTTAAACAGAGTGCGAAGATTAATGTTATTATTCTGCTTTTCATAATTAAGAAATAAATGAAGGATTAGCATCAAAAATGAATATACAAATTTTTATAAATAGTTTCAGCAGTAATAGTTTTAAGGAAAATTGTAGGTGAGATATTCTTCTATGATATGATACTACATAATTAGGAAGAACAAATTAAAAGAGTGTATTTGTCATTATTCATAAAATCTATTGATATATTTTTCTACATTAAGAAAATGGTAGCAACTCAGTTTGACTAAATATATTATATTATACCATAATAACAGCCATAAACTTTGTTCCTTATGTCAACTAATTGATTATATAGACCACGCACTTGTGTGCATCGCTAAAAGTAGACCACGGGCACATTAGTGTTGTCAAAAACGCTAAGCCAAATTGTGTATTTTTATGGTTTTTACTTTCGAGTTTCGAGTCTTGTCCAGACCACACCAAACAAGTAACAAAAAGCAGAGCTAGCCATGTCAATTAAGAGTGGTTTCTATCTTTATGAAGCCATCGAAGGCTGCCCTGCGTTACGCATGATTGGAACCTGCTGTCCCGAGTAAACACTAGAAGCAATCATCGCAGGATTCGCAGCACAACAGTCACTGGACTCGTGTTCAAAATTTAAAACTCTGATGTCTAGAGAGTCGAGTGACCATCACCTTGCATCTCTCTAGTCTCTATATTGGTGGATCAAAGTTAAATCACAGAGAAAAAATATGTGTTGAAAACAATATGAAGAAAGAAAACAATAAATGATGAAACGAATAACAAATTGTACAACTCAAAATAAAGACAACCAAAACCCTAAAAAATTGCAACAGAGTATGCAAACAAGACTCAGAGAGAGAGAGAGAGAGAGAGAGAGATTATAAGTAAAGACCCTACCAAAATTTTCTATAGAATTCCACACACAACTTCTCACCGTCCAAATTTAACAACATAAATTCTCAGAAGCTAAACCTCAAGAACTCAACTTTTCTCACCAAAATCCAAAAATGCTTCTACTTTTTGTTCTCGACCTCTTCCTCATTAGCCTCTTCCTTATTAGCCTCTTCTTCTACAGCTGGTTCCTCCCCTTTAGCTCCCTCCTCAGATTGCTCAGTGCTTCAATGTTCAAAGACAAAAACAATCCAATTGTAAAAACACCGCCTATACGTTATATAATCTAACAAGTTTCAGAGTACCCAACCACACTAATTAAAACAGCCATACAAACAGGGGATGCCATATTGAAAAAACAGAAAGATCATAATGTTGATCTCAAGACGTCAACTTCCATGTGTATTCCATTACGGATGGGATGGCATAAAGGACACACCAAATCTTACACATTAGAAACTACTCTCTCCTTTAACACATTTTTATCAAGAGCCACTATCAATTATAGCACATACGAACCATATCTCTCACAAAGTTGATAAATTCCTAGACCAAATCAATAGCTCCTGAGACACTAAGAGACCATAACCACATACTTGGCTACTCTAAGATGCATAAATATGAGAGAACAGACGAGCAAGCAAAGCAAGCAAAAAAAAGAAAAGTTTTGTAGTCAAAGGAGATACCTTTTCTTCCAACTTTTTTCAGTACGATCGTCCTTACGGCCATTGCCAAGACCAAACCCCATCTTCCCTGGAGACTTCTCATCAGACTTCTCAATGGCTGCAGCAACATCCTTTAACTTGTCAGCCTCAAGCTTCTCCTCAATCTCTTTCCAATCTTGCCCTTTCTCAGCCAGAACCTCCTCTCTTGGTCTGGCATTCCCAAACGGATTCGCACCTTTAGGTCTCTCTACAGTGACCGTCACCGGGCTTTCCGGCCTCACATTCACCGGACTTTCCGGCTTCACCTCCACAACGGGCACGGGAAGTGTACGTGGCTGCAACACCAATTTAGGCCGTGAGCCACCGCTCGTTGGCGGTGCGCCGTTAGCTCCGCCGCTCTCTTCTCTTCTCCTACCCCAGCTGTCTGAATCCGACCCACCGCCGAATTGTGAATCCCTGTTTCTAGACAAGGATTCGAAACTTCCCCTTTTCTCGAATCTATCGCCACCGCCGTTGCTAGAAACGAATCTCCGTGGCTCCGATGGCTTAGTCGAGACCCAGCTATCGACTTCATCAGCCTTGGACTGAGACTCAAAGAATCCGCCGCTTCTCTCTCTCCTCTCGAATCCGTTTCCTACAATTGGTTTCTTCGCCGCCGCCCAGTTATCGTTCTCATCCGCACGAGACGGACCCGAATCCCTACCAGATTCCCTATCCCTGTTAAACCCACCGCCTCTCCTTTCCCCATCTTCCGAAACCCTAGACGAACCCCACCTCGAATTCGACGAGTCATCCCCGTAACGATTTCCAGGTCCATAGCTCCTGAATCCCTTAGATCTATCGAGTTCCTCGGCGGAACGCTCACGTGGACCGGTCGGAAGGGAGACGAGCTCAGCCTGAGTGAGCCGCTCCGTCTGAGGAGCCGGCGCCGCCTTAGCAGTGCCGTAGGTAGCGAATTCAGCGAGAGATATGGTTTGTCCCTTCTTCTTCTTCGTTTTGGTGGTCGCCGCAGCGGCCAAGGAAGGGAAATCGGTGGAATCACCGGCGGAGGATTTCTGGTTAGAGGGAGGGGGTTGTTGCTGGAGCTCGGCTTCGTGTTCCTCAGCTTCAAGAGCCCAAGCACCAGGCTTTGCCCAAACAGATGATACAGCAGCCGCCATGGTTGATTGTTCCTTCGCTTCTCTGTGTCTCTCTCTTTGCTTCTTTGTGTGAATGAATGGCTCTCGTTGTTTAGAACGCTTAGAAAACACGATCGCCTTTATATACTTTGATTTTTGTGGGTTTTGATCCGACGGTCATAAATTTATCAGATTTATAAGGGTTAATTATATTAATTTCTTTCCTTCTCCTGCAAGGAGAAAAAATAGCAATTTCATTATCTCATTCAAGGTCAACAAATAAAATTCAAGATAATATTACATCTATATTCATTCTTACACAATGATGATAACAAATCTGTACTAAGAGATCAAAAAATAAAGAATGTGAACAAAATAATGGACGACTTGAATAGAGAAACCACAAATGACTATTACAAAACTATCAAGTATACACAAAGCTACATTCTTCCCCACTAGAGATAAGATGATTATGCCATTTGATGATCATCTGATTCGGACCCCAACCTTGTTCAGTTCAACACAAAGACGGTCTAAACGAAGTTAACTTTGAGGATTTACCTTCCTAATACTCAGGACTGTACAAACTAATGAGATGTTCTTCGCTAAAGCTCTTTGTTGAATCATGCCATCTCATTGTTCCTGAAGAAGCTTGCTCCTCTTCTCTAGTCGCATGGAGTATAACTGTTCCCGTAAGCACAGTGATGAATCCACAAATCTCAGAGGCTATGCTGTCTGTGTTTTGCCCGTACCAGTCCTGTACAAAAGGGAGATTATATTAACTGTTTCTCCTATGACCATCTTGAAACAGAATCATTGCTCTTAAACATTCATTATGTTAGCTATAATCTATTTACCTTGAACATGATTGCACTAGCAACAATTGTGAGGGTTGTGAACATCACATAGTAGATTGGAGAAACGATTGCTGCGTTGAACGTGTCCAGCGCCTGGCAAAACAAAACATACTCGTGTTAACATAACATCGGCACACAGATACAAGCACAAGTTTCTTCTTACCTTGTTTAGGTAAATCATTTGCATAATGACACATATTGCTGCAACCATTATAAAAAACCAAGTCTCTGGATACCAAATCTGGTTTATTCCCTCCAATGTTAGCTTTATCGCAATCCCCACGGCCTTTATGCTCATTACCTAGTTAACCATAACAAAAAATTTAGAGAACGCGAATGGGAAAATAAAGCTCAAAACTATATCCAAGATGCTTACTGTGAGAGAACCCATTAATGAACATATTCCGATATAAACAAGAATGTTGGTCTGGCCGCAGAGAGGTTCACAGTACAGAATCAAAGCCAGGACAATCGACATGGATGTGGCTACGTAAACTAGAAAAGCTGTCTCATACAAAAAGAAAAAAGAAGGAAATCCGTTATTCCCCAGATAAGTAACATGATAAAGACACGGTGTAAAAGAGAGATTCAAAGAGCAAAACCTGGTTGCATTGCTAGTTTCCAGATTTCTTCAACAGAATCCGGTGTCTGCTCCTGAGGTGCGTGAATGACGATCATAACTGAGCCAACGATGCAACAAACACATCCCCAAACTCCCATTTTTCTAAGTTTTTCGTTTAGTAGGAAATGTGCCAAAACAGCACTAGTAATCACACGGGAAATGAAAGGCTAGTCAGCGAAGATGCGTAATACCTCTCAGATGAACGTTCATCAGAAATCAACAAAAGAAAGACAACTCAACCAGAATGTCATAACATACCTGATGATTATACTTAATGCACCAAGAGGGGTGACTAGTACAGCCGGTGCATAAACGTAAGCCACAAAGTTGGCAATTTCTCCAAAAGTCACTGAGTTACACAAATCATATTTAGGATGTAACTATTCGACTAAAAGAGTTATTAAAAAAGGAAGAAGGAAAATATAACATGGTTTACTCACTTGTCACCAAGCCTACCCACCAAAGTGGCTCTAGCAAATACGTATAACCTCCAAACCCTGCATCATCAAACCAAGTCATAATCCCATGATAGTAGAAAGGTATAGAACCAATCGCAACAGTTGGCGAATCACTAAAACTAGGAGTACAAGAGCCATTCTTTCCTCAGTTTTATATCATATTTTGCAATAAACTGAGGGGAAACATAACATATCTGCATAAGAAATCTATAGATGCTACTGTATATTAGAGGAAACTAACAAAAGTGATAATAAAATCCATTAAACGTCTCCAAAATGAGCTCTCACCCGAAAAATTCTTACTAGATCTGTGTACAATTCAGACGGCAAAACACTAACTTGAGCAGATGGGTACTTCGAAGTTGATTTAAGCATTTACCAGAAAAAATCTAATTCAGGATAAAACAATATCTCGAGCAGAAGATGTATCAAAATCAAAGCAGGAAAATTGTAAAATTGTAAAAAAATAGGAGGGTAATCGAACCAGCTCGGGTGCCATTAGCAGCAGCACGCTTGAGACCTTTCTTCTTCAAGATGAAGCTGGAACCTATGAATAAACTCGACGAAACAGCTAATACCAAACCCATCTCATTGTCCGACAACATTGTTGTATCAATTTCAATTCTATGTTTCCCTCCTTTCTAATTGAATCTAACCCCCTAAATTTCTGAAATCGAATCGAAAAGAAACTAGAATCCGATGAATCTCGGTCGCATGCAATTTCTCTTTGAAACTCCGTCTCTGTTGGTTGTTTATCTGATTGTGTTGATCATCACCAACAGCAATTTCTCCGACAGAAAAAGAGGATCAAAGGAAAATCTGCAAATGTAGAGGAAATGATACAGGGAGAGAGAGAAGAAGACGAAGGAGAATCGCAAGAATTTAGCTTTTTGTGAATTTGAAATGTGTGAGAGAGAGAGAAAACTTGTTCCTAACTTTTTTATTCCCCCTCTCGATAGACGACGGCTCATGAAACGAAATATTAACGAGGGACGTTCTGGTAGTAAGTAATCTGCTGCCTCGCGGGACTACCATTGCCGTGAGACAGTTTGTTTTCTTAATCAATTGACAGCCAATTAAAATACTTGATTAATAAACTAATGAGAGTTTTTTTGGGAGAGCTGAGTATATACAACGTGACATTTTCGAGAATTGTGCTAAAAGTTGGAATATTCCAGATACACGAGAGAATTTTTCATTTAACCATCAAAAATCATAATTATTTATAAATGTATAAATATTTATTGGATTCGATTTTCAAAAACGAGCGTACGTCTTTCACACGTATGGACTTCATTAAGCTTCCTCACATATTTTATTCTGAAAGCATATGCTCATAATTTCATATTTCATTATTAAATAAAATATATAAGCTTTCGTCAAATTTCTTTATATATGATCTGTTTGGGCCTGATTTAAGGAGCAGGCCTTTAGGGGTTAAGAAGTTACTTTCGATAAATCGTCGGTAAGGCCCATTAAAAGGTTTTGCTTTTGCTGTGATAAACAGAAGTCGTCGACAGAAAAGGGCCAACGGGTGTTATTATTGTCATTGATTGGTTTTCTTACTTTTCTCGATCCAAAATTATATATCCTCATTATAGCTATCAGTATTAATCCCCAAAAAACTAAATTTAGATTAAAGGAGAAATTTTACCCCAAAAAAAAAAAAAAAAAGATTTAAACGAGAAATTCAATGCACTTGACCACCATATTCATATGGAAATGGAGTTTAATATAAGCAATTTAGAGAATATGACCATATATGAGTGGGTAAAATCAAGGTCATTATTTATGGTGTTAATTAGATGGAACAAACTCGAAAGTTTTTTATTCTCTCTTGTCAATCCAAAAGACTAACCATGAGAGAACACACCAAACTTTATGACTACACATAAAAGACACCAAAAGCAAAAGGACACCACCAGTAACTACTAACCACCGGAGGATATATGAGATTTTTTATAAGACCATCTAAGGAAGCTGACCACAATCGGCGACAACCACCGGCTTCGACGGCTTTCCAGACGAAGATCCGACCTTCTCGATCGCCTTCACAACGTCTAAGCCTTCAACCACCTGGCCGAACACCACGTGCTTACCGTCAAGCCAATCGGTTTTCACGGTGCAGATGAAGAACTGAGATCCGTTCGTGTTGGCACCGGCGTTAGCCATCGACAGGATTCCAGGACCGGTGTGCTTCCTCTCGAAATTCTCGTCCTCGAATTTCGCACCGTAGATCGACTCACCTCCTGTTCCGTTTCCGGCGGTGAAATCTCCTCCCTGGCACATGAAATTGGGGATCACACGGTGGAACGAAGATCCCTTGAAGTGAAGTGGCTTGCCGCTACGGCCGACTCCTTTCTCTCCGGTGCAGAGAGCTCTGAAATTCTCCGCCGTCTTCGGAGTCTTATCGGTGTACAACTCCATAACGATCCTTCCCGCCGGTTGGCCACCGATGGTCATGTCGAAGAAAACCTTAGGAAACGCCATTGTCGTAGAGATCGAAGAGAGAGGGAGAGGTTTTGTTGGATCTGTTTGAGGATGGAAGAGGATTTAGCGGTCATGTGTTGATTTTATAGCGTTAAGGGGAAGCGGCGAATATCTGAGGTGAAAAAGAGCTTCGTCACGAGATTGATACACGTGGAAAGATCTCAACGGTTTTTAAAAAGGTAACCGTGGTTAAGTTAGAGTTTGACCACCGGTTAAGTAGGGTCAGTAAGTGGGATGAGTATCTCAGACTTGGCATATGCCCATGGACCTGCCGCTCCAAACGTGTCACACGTGTCTAGAATCAGAAACGTTTCTAAAGAAACGCATAATTTACGGCCTCATTCATAATGTTGGAAAACGTTAAATCCAAATTTCTTAAAAACGTTATAGAAAAAGTAAGAAGGATCTAGAATAGTGATTATCAACAACAACAAAAAAAAAAAAAAGATTTGATTATTCTGAAGTGCACTTTATGCGGTGTAGATTGAGAGAGAACCAATGAAAAGAATCTGTTGAGGTAAGCGTTTTGGAAAAAAAATGTAAGCAAGAGCGGCCCAAAAGGAGTGGACAGCATGTGCCCAACAATTTTAAAAGTTTGGGCTATTATTAAAAAAAAAAATATATATATATATATATTATTTATTTATACATATATTGTTATGGACTAACTAAATTTGATAAAGTTGTTAGAAATATTTTAAAAAGAAGTAAACCTTGTTTATAGTTTAAACTTAACTATATAAAATAAATAAATTCACATACTATTATTATCTATAAAAAAATTAATTAACTAATATTGATTCATACAAATTAATATTAGTTCTCATAATCTAATTTTTTATGAATAAAATGCAGATGAACTTTCTGAAAAAATAAATAGATCATGTTCATAATTTGAAACATAGAAAAAACTGACATAATACCGATATTAGTTTCTATAGTCTAAATTCTTAGAGTTTTAGTTTAAAAATGATTTGAGAAATACATTTTTATAAGATCTTACAAATAAATCTAAATCCAATATATCTGAAATAGAAGATAAAATATAATTAAAATCAAAGATAGATCAAATAAATATAATATATAAATAGTTTTACAGGCAACATGAAAAAAAAATTAGTCAAAAGTAGTGGAAGAATTTCTAACAGAACTCACAAAAGGATCTAAGATAAAAATCTGTAGATGAACACCCATCCAGGCCTTGATGAAATACAAGCTAACAAACGACAATCCTCTTGACGCTGCTCAATCTTTCTCTGGACATGATTACTCTTCTTGGTCTCCTCAGGAGCAGCTGGAGTTGCATCTTCACCTTACTAAGCAGTCAACAGAGTAAGCTTCATTCTACTGCTACAAACTTAACAGACTCAAATCATATATGCCAAAGAAAAGAATGTTCACACCTTCCTTGTTGGTGGCATTGTTCTCTTGCGACCAACCTCAACACCAAAGTGCAGGAGATACCACTGCTTGAAGGGAGCAGCGTCCACCTTAACAAGGGCACTCTTAACAAGTGTTTTTGTTCGATCGTTGGAAGCATTGTAGACCACATCCAGGACTCTGGTCTTGTGGGTAACTGCTTCAACGCTCGCCACTTGATCTTACCTCTACGGATCTTGATTCTTCTAACTCTCTTGTTGCTGGAATCCTTTGTGTTGGCATGCCTTCCCATCTCATACCTTCATAAACACATATACAACAAAATGAAACAAAGATGGCACCAAAACTGTGAGAAACAACAAACAAGCCATTATCAGAGAAACAAGTGTTTTTGTTCGGACCTTGGAAGCATTGTAGACCACATCCAGGGATCTGGTCTTGCGAGTAACTGCTTCACTTCCCCAGGAGTAGTTACCATATTAAGCCTCCACAAGAGATTACCTTTACGAACCCTGAATGTCTTGTTGCTGGACAACTTTGTCTTGGCAGGCTGCCTTCCCATGTCATACCTTCATAAACACATATACACAAACTTTACAAGACCCGAAAATAAATCAAAGATGATTCAGAGGCACCAAAATTAAGACAAGGAATCTATTAAGGCAATTAAACACCCGGATTAACAAATAACAGCATCGCATAAATCAAGTGTACACTTGCTCGTTTCTTAAACTTTTGTAAAAAGAGCAGAAAGTTAAAAAAAAACATATCGACAACTTACTTTCGCTTCTTCCTCCAATGCTTCTGCATCTGCTTGCCTCCAGTGGCACGCCTCTTATGCATGGAGTCGCGAGAAATACCTAACAAAAATCAAGTTTCATATCAGATTTTCTAGCATCAAGACATTCCCTACTATACACAGAAAAGAAGAAAATACATCCATCGGATAGAGAAATCGAGAAGAAATTATTCTTACCCATGTTAGCCCTATAAGATCTTAGGGTTTCTATCCCACATACAACTTTTTAGATATTGAGTTGGATAGTAATAAAAGAGGAGCGACATGCCAAAAAACCTAGTAGTTCCCGGCCTTTTACTATTTCACACATTTTAATTATTTGGATCTGTCATATGCCCCTTCGAAATATCTCCACACATCCTAGACCACAAGTCACATGGTCATCAGTCATATTATGCCACATGACATGTGTTTCAAAATTAAAGAACTAGTTCAAATAATTATGTTTTCGAATTTTTTTCACAAGATATTTATCGTCTTAATTAACTACTAACCAATTACTTCACACAAAAAAAAAAAAAAAATCTGTTTCCATCTTTTAATCCACGATCCTCATCTCCCCTTCTAACTGGGAGAACACATTTTTCTTTTTTTGACTATAAAACTCTCAGAAAACACAATAATCTAAAGCCCTAAGAAAGACGAAAACTTAAATGAAAAATAGAGCATAAACTATGGATTCCCAAGTCATGATTAGAGTTTGTTTTTACTGTCGAATTCTCATGAACCCTTGAATAAAAAGGGTGGGATTTTGCTTCTATCCAAATTGGGTGAATTTTGTATTCCCAAACTTTTCTCATGCGGCTCCAGTAGAACCATTCACATTTGATGCAGTGCAGACAAAGATGTTTTAGTCGTTGTGGTGTTGGATAGTGATCTCAACAAGTACGAGAGGAAACTGCCGTTAAAACTATCATTATCAGTGAAAGCGGAAAGAAGATTATCGAGTGTGTGACTGTAAATTCAACGATTTGCATTCCTAATAAAGTTACATTTTAACCAATGAACTTAATGGTGCTTCTGTTAATGTGTACATGAGTATATCTATTGTTTTTCATAATAAAATAAGAGACTTATATCTTTTGTATTTCACCATATCATTTCATCCTATGTTAGAGATATGCTTCTGCATCATAAAGGAGTTGCAGCTATCATTAAGGAGTATTAGAGAAGATGTTCTACCTTGATTATTAGATGTGTTGTGGCTTGAAAGAGATGTGTTAGAATATCGAGATGAAACACAAAGAGAATTAAACTGAAGACTTGAAGAAAGGAGCTTAAAGAAGACACCGAGAGTTTCTACAACCACTAAGAAGATTATTGAGTGACAAGAAAAAGTTATGTGATGAAGAAATTGAGTTAATAAAACATGAATTTTTTTTTTTACGAATTTTGGTTTTACTTAACATATTTTGTTTAGAAAATTATTAAACTTTCTTTTATTTTAATTAAGTTTTATGGAATATGTATTCTCATGAAATTAAAAAAAACTTGAAATAACGAATAATGAAATAACGCTTTAACAAAAAAAAATGAAATAATGAAATTACATTTTAATAACAAAAAAATAAATAACTAAACCCACAAAGCCATTTCGGGAAGATTCCACGCTACAAGCAACGGGTGTCATATAATGCTTTCGTCACCAGAGGACTCTGGTAATGATTTTGTGGAGGAACAGGATGATGAGCTTGCAGACTTGGTGTTTGATGCATCCAGTAAGCATCGTTAGAGGTACTAACAGCTGCACCGGGCTGAGAGAATATGAAAATGAATACTAAGTTTTCGTTATTAGGATAATTTCCAATAAAAAGAGTCCCATGGAAGAAAGCAATAAGAGATCATGTCTAGACTGTTTGCACATAAAAAAAATTCAAGAATTGATTCTATGCAGTATTGCTTGGTAGCTAACAGGTCAGTTACTATCACTCTTTAACCAACTTAGTTGTTTAATAAGGACATAACACAAATTTGATCAATAAGCTGCAAGCAGAAAAGCATTATAAACTCAAATAGGCTTTAGGACGCAAACTTGCTCCACTCCCTCATGAAAGTAAAACCCGAACCTGCTGAGAAGGTGGACATAAGACGGGGCATGTTGAGTATTTGAAGCAGGCATTTCACTAGTAACACCTGGAACTGGAAAGCTCTGACTATATGCACTTGTGGCAGACAACTTTTCTGTGCCCGGGGCACATGGGACTTCTGTTTGGCTGTAATATTCTGACCATTGTTGGTAGTTCTGTTGATGATGTACATGTGTTGTGGTTGCAGTAGTAGAGCTATGAGTGTTAGCAGCGTCAGAAGTATAATTTTGATAAGGGTTTGAGGTGTAGTCCGTATAGTTTCCCTGGTTCGAAGCAGGAGCCTGATTGCTGTAATTTGTACTTTGGTAACCTCCAGCAGTCTGATAATCAGAAGGATTGTAGTAAGTTCCTGAATAACTTGCAGTCCCAGCATAAGATCCTGGATTCTGAAATGAGGAAAAAGGCTGAGGAGCACTTGTGTTTTGATACTCCCCTACAGGCTGAGGATATGACTAGATAGGTTGCTGTTGATAGCCACTGTAGTAATTGGAATATCCCGTGTTTGAATAGTTGTGGGTCAGAAGAGGTCTGGTATGGCGTATATCCACTATAATCTTCTGCCACATTTGCAGTTCCAGACGTCGATGAGATAGTAAAGGATGCAGTATTCGGTATTTCTTGCACATTTCATGTGGGCTGTGGATGGTAATAATTTGAATTTGAATAGTTCCCATTCTCTACAGCCTGATTTTCCACAGTATGCACTGTCCATGGGGCACTATCAGACCCATAAAACTTGGGAAGATAACAATATGGATTTCGTGGAAGATTTGCCTACATGACAATGATTTAATTCTATTTTAGTGGTGGTGGATCGTTTAAGCAAATTTGGTACTTTTTGCGGGTTTAAGGCATCCTTACACGGCTGATGATGTTGCTAAGACATTTATTCAGGAGATTGCTCGGCTCCATGGCTTTCCAGTCTCTATTGCGTCTAACAGAGATAGGATATTCTTAAGCAATTTCTGGAAGGATTGCTTTAAACAAGCTGGAACCAAACTTAAGTATAGCATCGCATTTCATCCTCAGACGGATGGTCAGACTGAAGTATTGAATCGAAGTCTAAACACATATATGAGGTGTTTTGCTTCAGCTCACCCACGTACATGGCTTCAATTCTTACTGTGGGCAGAGCTTTGGTACAATACAAAAATTTATGGTGTTATCCTCTCGTATTGCATCTAAAAATTAGGAAATTTTTTAAACTATAAATTTTAACGAATTTTTTATTTTATTTTAAAGAAATTAGAAAATTAGGCAAATCTCTCTATAAATTTATAATTAATATCTCTATAATGGTGTACGTACACCGATTCGCAGTCAAAATCACCAGGGAATCTAAAAAACCATACGTACCAGATTGATTAAGGCCCGGTTCTGTTTCACACAGGGTTTGGTTATCTCTGGACTGGAATCTCTATAGCAATCCAGGATACAGAAACACAACAATTTTCTTCAGTGAATCCATACATGGTTCCAAGTACGCATGCACTTCTGTAGCTGATCAAGTGAAACAAGTAAATGTTACAGAACAATTTTCCCTTTTTTTTTTTATTTTCCTCGCAACTAAATTGATCGCTCAAATCATTGAAGTAACATTTTCAGGAGAAGAAGGGAAGAGACAGTTGGTTGTGTTACCTTTCACTAGCTTTTTCAAGTCTTTGGAGAAGTTATCCACACGGCCAAACACAGGATGGATCCGGCAAACCTGAACAACACAGAGTTCCAAGTATAACGACATCTCTGTCATTTGGAGCAGCAAAAGGCACAACTTGTTTACTTCACCGGGAACCTCTTTCGATCTGTAGTTATCACAAAGCTCAGCCACAATCGCCGTCGCTTGGTCCTGCATTTTTTTAAATATACACATTCTAGTACCAGGCACAGAAGAAGAAGAAAAAAAAGAATACACTGTAAATCACTCTTCTTGTTCTCTCAAGTTATTATCGTACCTGTAGACCGTGCAAAATCTCCAGCTCTGGAAGCTCAGGGAAATGAGCAAGATCGACATATCCCACCTCATCTGCCCGTTTAACAACACCCTCTGCTTGTAAACACAGAAAATTCAACAAAAGAGAAGCCACTCTATAGATCTGTACCGCAACCGAGTCTGAAAAGTGGGATTGAGGAACAGATCCAGGATGTTCTATCGTTTGTCCCCTAACAACTAGAGCAGTTGAGATTGATACAGCACCGAGCTTGGGTTTCCCAACACAAACTAAAGGCGCTAGAGCAAACCATCCGTGTTTGCTGTTGATGAAAGACGGTCTTTTGTAGGAATCAAACTCTTCTTTCACTACTGGAGGGCATAACAGATGAGATGTTTGACTCCGGGACTCTCTGAGGCGTTGAGGGCCTTTGCTGATAAAGGCCAAGAGATGTATAGTCATTTCTCTTAATGGAGAATCCATCTCCTTCATAATTTTAACCCATGATCTCCAATGGCTTGCTAATGCACACATCAGAAGGAGAGTATGCTCGGTTTCTCTCAGATAAGCAAGGGAAGTCCATGTCCGTTGAGTTCGTGGTCTCACTTTGTCACGATCATCAGAAGGGAAGTCCGGCGCAGCGAGATAATATGAGATCATGTAACCTTTCTCTGCGAAAAAGTAAGATATGACACTCTCCACAATATCAGCACCCACAGAAACGGATCCTAGAGAATGAACCATGGCCGTAACCACAGCCAAACTGATTCCCCAGATATGCTGAGGTTTTTCTGTCTTTTCTAGCAGCGAGCCCTTCTCGTTGTCGGATACCAAAGTAGACATTCCATCCGGTAAGTCAATGAACAAACCCCTAAGAGTTGAGAAAAATCCGGAATTTAGAAGCATCTGAGCACCGCCATGAACTTGAGCAATAGTTAACAAAAATTTCATAACTGCTGAAACGGATGCCGGGGATTTCTTATCCTGAAGCTGTAGAATAACATGCTGCAAGCGGAGATGACTCTGTATAATAGGGAACCATGTCTCTGGCGTCAAAAAATTTCTGAGAATCAAATCTACCGTGGTCAGGCAGAGAGTCAAGTACTCGGGATTCCCCATGAAGTTGCAGAGAAGGGGTAATAATCCAATTGTCGCATCAGATATTTCAGCAAAATCTTTGGCTGGCACCATATGTCCAATCCCACTCGAGTTTGGGTCTGAACCAAAACCCACAACTAGGAGCAGCACCTCAAGCAGGAGGTTTATCGTCTTCTTCAATATAGCACTTGAATGCCTCAAACTACCAAGGATTTTGAAGCCAGGCCCAACATTTCTCAGGACAAGAGCACAAATAGATAATGGCAGATTTTTCTTCGCGGATTTCAAAAGGCGGGATAGCAAGTCTGCCTGTGCTGTAAGTATATCAAACACAATCTTGGGTGCATCCCAGAGAGAGGCAAGTGAATCAACCGTGGTGCAGAATTTTTGGCACACTTCATCAATGCTTGCAAGAGTGACTCGAGAAGGGATTTTCCTTTCCACAGCCGCACTTCCTTCAAGAGACTGCACACAAGGTGTAGAATTTAGATGTTTCTAGATCATGAGTTACGACATGCAACATTTCTACTGTCTAGTACGTTTGGGTTAGTTATCAACTAATACGTTCAATGCGAGAGGAAGGACAATCCAGCCCATGAATGTATATGGGACAAGTCATTAAAGAGCAAGTCTCAGCAAAGCTAACTAGAACAAAGAAACTTACATTATCCTCGTAAAGTATCAAGACGGATATCAATGCATGCAAAACAGAGAGCTGCGAAGTTGAGAGTAAAACCATCGAGTTTGCTCTCTGCATGTAACTCAACATTTCCTCAGTCGTTTGTTTAGATGTCTTCCACTCGGAGAAATCCCAAATATCAATACCTAATTCTGTTTGTATGTGCTGAGTGTCAAACAAACTATTGTCCCCAAAAGCCATATTTATCGCATCACTTTTCTGTTTGTATTTCTCCCAAAAGCTCGACTCAACTAGAAACTGGAAAAGCTCTTTGAATGGACCAGTCGGGATATCACGACCCTCGAGTTTTCCTTGTAGATGACAGTATAGATCGTTGAGAATCAATGGCAACAACTCCTTCCCTCCACTAGCAATAGAACCCAACAGATTATAAGCAATAACGTGATGATATGATAAACTCTTTGAAAAACAGGAGAACGAATAATTAAAGATAAAAGGAAAAGCATGCTACCCCCGTAGAGTTATAAAGATAAATGTGTCACTGGAAAGGTTTAGTAAAATTGGTCTTACCTATAACCAAGTTTTGAATATTGTGCCAACAACTCAGAAAAAGCAGGTTGGGCACAAAGCTGTCAGCAGATTGTTAACCAGACGTCAGAAGCAGATATGACAAGGCCTTGAAAAATGTCAAGTGCGACGAAGAGACTAAAAATATAGATTGAGTGAAAAGAGAGGAACATACCATTTCTGATATGAGTTTGATCTTCCCAACTAAAGCCATAGACAATGATCCTGGGCCAGATGTTTCCAGTTTCACAATCAAATGCACATTAAGTAAAACGGCAGCAACCTATCAATGCAAAAAATGAGCAACATTTAACTATTTCTGAAAGACGGAGCACCTAACCAAACGGTGGAATGAAACTCTATTGCTTGAGCTCTACAAGTAAAGGATATATGCCAGACAGAAGATGAACCTTTGCTTGGAAGTTTATATCGGTTTCACCATCTAAAGAAGAAACTGACTGGATAAGGCCATCTAAAACAGATACGTCACACCATTTTGAAAAGATATCCTTGGGATCTGAATCAGCTGTTGGAGTTAATCTGGGTGGAGATACTACATTATTTGTCTTCTCTTTTGGCTCCAAGCATGGTTTTTTAAGTGACTCCGCAAACAACAACTTCTTGTTCAAAAACATATTGCAGGCCATAATTTCCAAAACAGAAGACTGACACTGATATTTCACAAACAATTTAGAGATTTCTTCCTTGCCTAAACTTCCAACAGGCGAATCTTTTAGCTTAGACACCTGTGATATGATGTTGGAAAATTCCTGCCACAACCTTTTTGACGCCCTAAATGGTTCCAGCATATTCGCGTATTGGCCAGCCTCTTGCCAAAGGGTTTTAAGGAAATCAAGTAAACTCAGTAATATATCTGTGTATCTGGAGAAAGTGAGACCATCAGCATAAATATGTCAGGGATCCAGGCTATTTAGAAGCTTTCATTAGAAATTCAGCGTAACTAGAAGACTGATTGAAAAAATATTCAGCTTTTAACGTACCTATTGACGAAATCAGTTGCTCTCTCAGCATATTGCAGGATAATGTGCAATACGCGAGATTTACAAGGCACATTAGGAGCTGAGGAAGCATCTTTGCCTGACTGTTTTAAGTTACCAGCATCTGAGTCTTCGTTTGAATCAAATATGGCAACTAAAAGAGCAGGCTGAAGAAACAAGATATTAAAATGAAACAAATTCAGTATGATGAAACTGGAGAATCTAAATGGTTTCAAGAAGATCGTGGCACAAACAGCGATTTAAATAACCTCAAAGGCCTGTGAAAAGAAAATCAAAGAAAGAATTGGAAGCAACCTGATATCTTGCCGCAACAGTTAGTAGTTTCATGGTGGCAACGACTAGATCTTCATTTTGTCCCGATAGATCAAGTACGATCTGGCTAACCGAATTTCTTAAATCTGTGATCTAAAATGAGAAACCATCATTATTCTTTACATATATACAGTAGAATATACTAGATGAACATAAAGAGAACAGATAAGCAAGATATAATTCTAACCTGTTTATCGTCTAGACCAAAACCTGCATTGCTAATTATATGTAGTTGTGATGATTCTGCCACGGCAAATAACTTTGAAAGTACTTTAGCAGCACCAACCTGTATAGTCTGCAGGAAATATTTGATTTTTAGACATGTGATTGGTCAAAGCATCAACTACTGCGAATTTGGATGAAGTCCATACTGGATTACGGAAGTAAGATATCAGTGATGTGATAGCTGCAACAACTGGGATTGGTTTAGTTGTAGACGACAGCATAGCTTGATGAAACACGGGAAGACCAGATTGTGTGCTCTGCAACAATTTATAGCAAAAGTATCAACTACCACAATGCCTGGAAGGAAAATAACTATGACCAACCACATACATTTAAGTGAGAGGAAAAGATGTTAAAAACAATTATAGCTGACCAGAGCAAAATTCAAGGTGTTTGTGTTATGTTTGCAAAACTAAAATTGTCTATTGTCTGTTATGGGATGTACTTGCAAAGCTTTTAACAAGGTTAGAGACGAGGCAACACTTTTACCTCAGAAGATTGAGAGAGTGTGATGTCTAAAACATCCAAAACAGAGACAATAGCAAGTTGCCATCCTTCAATCTCTGGTGGTTCAATAATACGGCTTACACAAAGGTTCTGTCGCAATGAAACATATCAGGAAATCAATTAAAGCATCTCAGACCCTAGGGCAGTCGAAAGAAAGACTATTCCAGAGCATATCCAAACCTCTAAAGTTTGCGTAGTCGTACAAATGATTCGAAATAGAGCATTATGAACAGAGGCATCGTTCAGCAAGATATCAAGGAGAACATCCTTCAGCTTTGTGGAGAATTTACTGAATCTGAGACACGTTTTCATCACTTCAATGACCTGGAGAAACCGACAAAAAAAAAAAAAACAGAGAAGATATTTTAAGAAATAAGCTAGGAATCCATCGACTCCAATAACCAAGTCAACACGAATCTGCCAGTAGACAGAGAGGGGGAGCTATAGTTAATAATCAGCGACAAACCTTTAGTGTCACATTCCAACGCATATTTTGATGATTGTATTTCCAATGCTCATGACTAACAAGAATATACTGCAACGAGAAAACAATTAGAGCAAGAACTAAGTCATTCTCCAGTCCTCCCTCCACAAGTTGCATGGTAAATTCCAGAACTGCAAAATATAGAAACAAATAACATTAGGTAATAAGGCGACAGGTTAAATAAACAGAGAACAGACACAGTCATGTAGATTACGCAAAGATTCTACCACAAACTTGCCTGATATGACCAACAGGCAGCCTGTATCATTCTTTTCGCAGTCAATCAAGATCATTTTTGCCAGTTTCCCGGAGAGCGACCAAGATCCGCTTTGTGTATATAAACAACGGAAAGAGTAAGTATGTAGTCAAATCATCACAAACTAGAATGCAGCCAGAGAATGCACAAAATCATGGAGTACAATTAAATAAATTAAACACCTTCGTCCAATTAAGTCTCGTTTCTACAAAGAGGTATCCCTCAAAATACAAGTTTAAAAACACTAAAAACAGTACTTTTCAACAATGGGCCTCCTTGGAAACAATAGGATGGTGCCTAGCAATTAACAGCATACTCATGTGAAAGTTTGTCTTTTCGGAGAAGCATATCAAGTTTTGCTTGCTATCTGTTAAATATTGCCTCGTGGATAACCGAAGATTCTAAATGGAAAAAAAAAAAAATCTTCTAGGTGTGGTAAACTTCCATGAGCACTGTCTATAACTATGGGTACAAAATATTTGAAAATGAACTAAATTAGAAAATAGAACATTGTACGTGACATTTGTGGTCCAACCTCAATGAAATATTGTAGCCACTATCTGGGACGCCTGATCCCGAAGTCATGTCAAATATATTTTCCTTTAAAACCATGGGAGCAACATTTGATGGGGAACTGCTCAAAGAGAAAATAAAGTTAGCTATCAATGTTCCACATAGAACTTATACCAAGTTCCAAAGAATATCATATGACAAGGTATTGCACATGACGGTCAATACTGAGACAGATATTTGCTAGAGAAGGAATATTGAAGAAAAAGTTTGATAACCAAGATAAGAAAAGAATAAACATCACAGGAAATTACCATCGCAGCATCTTAGCTAAGATATCAATAGCCATTGCCATCACAGCTGCGCCGCTAGAGTCAAAAGTCAAGCTTCTGACTGAATTGCAAATTATATCAACCACCCTGAAAAAAAATCACAAAGATAAATATCTCTTTTGAAGCACCCTAGGAAGAAAGCGTGTAAGAAAGAAATAAAATGCAAGAACTTCACCTCACATCACTTTCCATATTCCCATTCATGTAAGAATCATGAACATGAAAGAAGTGGCTGATATTCAGTAAGGAGAAACATACGGCCTGAAATCAATTTAGAAACCCTGGTCAGAGAAGAAAAATAAGGATGCATATTTTATGACAGAAAAAACGTCCAAACATACAGCCTTAGATTGATATTTTGAGAAAATGGTCCGAGAAGAATCGATTCTAAGGAAGACAAAGCCATAGTCTATCTCATGCTGTACACATACTAAAGCAATCCCTGGTCAGAAGGAAAAATAAGGATGCATATTTTATGACAGAAAAGACGTCCAAACATACAGCCTTAGATTGATATTTTGAGTAAATGGTCCGAGAAGAATCGATTCTAAGGAAGACAAGGCCATAGTCTATCTCATGCTGTACACATGCTAAAGCAATCCCTGCTCAGAAGGAAAAATAAGGATGCATATTTTATGACAGAAAAGACATCCAACACAGCCTTAGATTAATATCTGAAAAATGGTCAGAGAAGAATTGAATCAAAAGAAGACAAGGCCACAGTCTATCTCATGGTATACAAATACTAAAGCAATCCCTACTTCATAAACCTGGATAAAAATGAGGATGGAATGCAGTTACCTTGTTAAATGTTACCATTCGACGAAGCAGCTCGAGAGTCGCAAAGGCTTCACGATTGTTATCAGTGTAGAGTCCATTGGCCAAACGGATGATCAACACTGTCACGCCGGATAGTGAATACTTGGAAAAGACAATGCATTTCAAGAATCAGTAATTCTCAAGCTAAACCATTTAACAGCACTAACACTACAAAATATATAACACTGGAGGAGTCTTCTTTGTGAATAGTTTTTAAAATCATAACAATCTGACAATGATATCACTTACCTCCCACCGTACAAGGCCAGTATTTTCACCGATTATTCTCAGAATTTGCCCACGAGTATTGCTGGGAATAACTAAACCTTCAAGACCTGGAATATGCAACGGGCGGAAAGTTTCAACAAGTTGGGAGGCATCATCCATTAGAGAGTCACTAGTAATATCAAATAAGGTTGATATCCCAACTGATTTATCCAGAAAGTTGTATCTGCACAAAGAAAGCACAGCAGATTGCAGTGGGATGATGGTTGGCAACCAATAAATGAGAAATTCTTAAGTGTGACAAGAAAGGAAGCTTGGAATGATGCGTGCAGGGTATCCTGCCTTTATGCAGAATATTGCTCTTGTCTAGATAGAAAAGTTCCAGATAAAAGTACATACATGCACATAGCATATTGTCCGATTACTACTTACACACATTCAGCAGGCCAACTTCCTTCACTCAGGGACGACAAGAGACGAATGAATTCAGCACTTCTGAATGGGAATTCACTCTCCAAATCAAAGAGAAGACAGCGGATAGGGCCATCAACGAAACTTTTTCGATCCCAAAACTGACTACAGAGGGACTCCTGAAAAATTAAGTCCCACAATGAGCATTTATGGATGTGTAACATAGAGGAAAAAGTTAGGGACAACATGCATAAACCATACCTCTCCTTGGTAAACCTTGCAAAGGATGTCCAGTATTAACTCGAGGGTAGCATCTTCCAGCTGCCAAAAAAGTAGAGATGAGTAAAATTTTGAAACAGTTCACAATTATATAATATACTATCTACAATTAATGGAATTTTACCTGAATATTTATCTCATAAGACGCAATAAATGCTGAAATAAAAGTCCTCAAGACACTACGATAACCAGAGACTGGTCCCTGTAAAAGGTTTAAAATAATGATAGAATCAACATAGCGAAGGATGGCATGAAGAAAACTTGCAGAGGATTAGTGAAATAGAACTACAACATTATTTGATAAATAAATAAATGACAATCTCAAGTAAACACACCAAGTTAAGCTCGGTAACTGGAATTTAATCTCGTAACTTACATCGAAATCATTCAACACGTTACTTTGAAGGATTTCAAGGAAATAGCTCAAGGATGCTGCCTCAAAAGCTTGATGAACATAGCTCACGTGATCTATCTCCTGGTTATCAAGAAAAATTAAATACATATACATGAACTATGTGTGTCCTCTGGCTAGATAATGGAAGTATTCTCACTTTCATACCATCAGGAACGGACTTTCCTCCTTCCCAGGAAGTGACGAAATAAGACACAGAAACACTGCCCATGCAAGAACTAGAGGTCCTGCTTCTTTTACTTCGAAAGTGTTGAGGCTAGAGATTGTTGCATCCATCTCTTGGACATCAATAATGGAAAAACCACAACGGCCAGACCTTAAAAGAAAAATAGAACCTTTAGGCAATATCGACAGATATTCAAGAGAAAGTAGGATAACGGAAATTGCTGATTATATATCCTGTTTGAAGAAATTTAACTTTCTCTGTGCTGTGTTCCTCAAGAGTTAGTTAAACAAACCTGAAAGGTACTCCGTCTTGAACCATTTGTAACAGATTCTCCATATCCAACGTTTCAATAAGAATCATCAACAACTGAATTTTTACACGACATGCAGAATGCTGTGCTTCAGCTGACACTGCCAGCTTCCTGAAATTATAGGAGCCCAAAAGAATTCCCTGCACCACAGCACTTATGAGTAAGTAAGGTTGGTTAGAGAAAAACTGGAACCAGCCTCGGGCATGTGGGTGGTGACTCGAAATACCTTGTAGAAGGAACACAATTTTCTCCATCTTTCTCCATTACAAGTGGAAAACGATTCATGGTAAAGAACGAAAAGAATATCCAAAACCAAATTGTTCTCAATTAGTGTCTCCTCCGCCCACAAAGTAAATAGATTGACATCCTACAAAAATTTTGTAGATAAAATCAAATTTGGACCGGCAATGTAAATTGGAATGATAGAATCAGTTCCCTAAAATCAGTAGAACCTAGGGTCCTACATAATAAGATCCAATGAGATGTTACGAAGAGCAAGGACTCTGAACACATACCATCTGCTGTGGAAAAGAAGAGGACAAAAGGTCCTTAAGAACTGATGATTGTTGTCTTTCAAGCCCATCTGAGATCAGCTTTACAGCTTCGTCCCTAATAGTACTTTCCTCTCTTGCTGCATATACTGTACAGATGCTACAATCAGTTGAAAAAAGAGACAGAAATGGAAAATGTGGGTAGAATTTCAGACGGGAAACCCCACCATCGGAAAATAATATTTTGTTTTCATTAATAGCATCTAAAAATACAACTATACATGCCCCTTTTTGTTAAGACATTTGAAACTAGGAAAGATTGGAAAAAATGGGAAAAACACAATCATGACTTACAGGCATGGATGAGAATACGCTTTGTACACTTTAGTAGGCACTGCCGCTCTATGTAATATTGAAGCAGTATCTTCAAAAATAGCATTGGAACAGAAGAACAGTAAAAGTGTTAGCAAGAAAGCTGAAGAAATACGGGGTTGAGTCCTAACCGCTTACAAATTAAAAGTCATTGGTGAAAATATCAGATAGGAGCAATGACATTATAATGAGCCATAGAACCAGCTATAAAAATAAAACACAGAAACAAGTAGCCACATCACAACTAATAAAAGCTGGTCTTTACATGCTATTGATATGGCCATGGTAGCAACAAGCTCCATAATACACAAGTAACAGATTACAGAAACGAATGCTACCATATTGGATGGATATTTCTTGAATTCTTTCATAAGTAATTTATATCAAAAACAGCAATCAGGATATTCAAAAGAAATCTCCTTACTGAAAAACTGGCAACGAAGAAAGCAATTATTTTACAAAACTTGTGAATTCTAACTCATAGATCATTTCACAATATTCAATTCATTCAACAAACCGGAATTTGTATGCAAAAATGAACACCGAATATATTCAAAGTAAGCTGAGACCCGTAAGCTACTAACCACATCAAAGAATTCTTGAGCTACCGAGTCAGTTGTTCCATATTCCTGCTCCATAGATCTTTCCACAAGGATGTATGATTGGATTTCATCTAGATTCTGGCAAAGATATCAGAAATTGAGTAAAAAAATTATCGTTTTCATTCTCCACATCGAGTTACCCGCATAACTTATATAATCATTTTCACTCGTACCACTTATCAGTGTGGACCTGAACCTTAATCAGTAAGCAATAATTCCAAATTTAAGCACATCTTCTTTGCGAAGCGAATTATAGAGATATGTAATCATTCTAGTTTTCTACCGAGCTATTAAAAGCTTCTTCTGATAAACTAACCAGATAGGAGCTGATTCGAAGCGCTTTTTCTTTTAATTCGGGCTTTATCACCAACTGGTGCTCCTTAATTTTGACTACATCCGAATTCAAAGCTTCTTTTGATTTCAAGCTCGGTGACTTGAACATCGATAGAGTGTCAACGAACCAAGCGTGGTTTTCCTCCAGCTTCTTCACCTGAAATTGAGATAGCAAACCAAAATAGCACCAGTAACGCTGCACTAAGACAACCCCTATCGCATACGTATATGAAGAGGAAGAGAGATGTTACGATGGGCTGAGGGAGCTCATCGGAGAGAGAGGCATTCTCGAGCTCGGTGAGAAGAGAGTCAAACGGATCCCACCAGAGGGACGGATCGACGGATTTAGGGTTCGCCATTGAAAGAGCTCAGTGGAAGACCAGTACGAGAGCGCTTAAACCCTAGAGAGAAAGAAGAGAGATGAAAATTGGAGATTTTGGGATTTTAATTTTTTCGCGCTTTTCGGCTATTATTTTTTCAGAAAAATAAATTACCAATGAATAAAGGGATGATTTGTAGAATAGCCAAAGAAAAAAAAAATATACAAGAAGTAACAAAAAACCGAAGGAGATTAAGCCACATAAGGGGTTTTGTTAGATTTTTAGTTTGTTTTTTTTTTCATACTCATTTGGCCTAATTTCTCATGAATAAATTCACTTTGGGCTCGACAACAAAAAAATCGCTTTGGGCCCTGAGTTCTATCACTTTAAAGGCCCAACCTCCAATTGCATGTTTCTCCCACTCTTCAAGCTGTTTATCTCAGGAAATGGTACGGGAAATCAAATCGCGAGAAAAGGATGGAAAATTCGGATAACGAAAAGGGTTTGGAAAATTCTCATTGTTAAAATCTCTTTCCAAATTTTCAATAATTTGGAAAATTTATAAAAAAATTTGGGAAATTAATAATAATTTTTAAAATTTTAATTTTTAAACGGATAATTCAGGTATCTCATCTCATATTCCTTTCCTTCTCATGCCCTTCCCATACCGTTTGAATAAAATAAACAATTCGAACGAAAAATTATTTGAACGGAAACGGGAAGGGGACGGGTACGGGATTGGACAGGTTTCCCGTCCCAAAATGGACAGACCTACTTCAAACCAATGTGTTGACTATTATTATTCTAATGAATTTTGATATATATTATCTTTTCTATATTTTTTTTACGAAAATCAAATATATTATATCATAAAAAATTTATACAATACATAAACATTTTCGATACAACCATTAACTCAAATTATATTATAACGATACAAACATTATCTTTTATATTTCATCCATTTCATAATATAAAATATTTTGGAAATTTTTTTTTTTTTAAATATAAGATGTTTTCGCATTTCTATTTCTGTGCAACTTTTAACTTTATTGGATATTGTGTGACCAATAGTATTTGCAGTCTTTTCATAATTGATTGAATTGTTTTTATCATATATAATAAATTATACTTTTTAGAAAGAAAAAAAATTAAAATTCACGCTTTTAACTAAAATTTCTTATATTTTGAAACGGATACCATTTTCCCGCTTGTAATAGGTCTGGGGGTACGAGAAAAAAATGGGAATAAGACGCATTCTAGAGTATATCTCATCTAAAAGTATTACAAACAAATTATATACAACTATTAATAAAGAAAATAAAGAAAATCAATGAAAATACATGGGAAAAAAAACTCAGTGAAAATGGATAAAGTTTTCAATTCATGACAACAATACTATTATAGTATTATGCTATGCGTGACAATAACTTTCACTTTTCTTCCTAGATCATTCCTGAGTATAGCGTCGTTTAATTCGTTTTATTCAAAACGTAAAAGTACCAAATGGCATTCTATTTCCTTTTAATTTTTTTTAACTTTTTGTTTATAAACGCCACTTTCAATTGATTATTTTTAATAGTCACAGCCATACTTAACTTTTTTTCATGCTAATACTATTTTAAAGTTGGAACTATATATATCGTCGTTTCAAATTACTACACTGATGACCTGAAGATGATCATATCATCATTGCCATATTATTACTTGAAGAGATAATAAACAAACAGTCTACACATATATAACTCAAAGAGAAAGCAAACAAAGAAATAAAACAAACATGCAAAGATATTATTAAAAAAACAACACGTTGATTATATATGATGAGTATACGTATATATATATATATATACGTATTAATTTCTCAAGGGTGTGAAGGCAACGGAGGCCATTTCCCGAACTTGGGGTGGTGAATGTATTTAGGAGGAAGAGGCGGAAACTTTGGAAGTGGTGGAAGCGACGGAAGTGGCGGACATGGCTTCTTCGGAATCACCACCGGCGGTTTGTATACCGGTACCGGAGGAGGACACGGCTTCTTCGGGATCACCGGAGGTACGTAGATTGGTGGATGTTCTATCTTCGGGGGCGGCTTGTAGATCGGAACATGCGGCGGAAGCTCTATCTTTGGTGGTTTAGGCGGACACGGCTTCTTTGTCGGCGGCTTGTAGATCGGAACATGCGGCGGAAGCTCTATCTTTGGTGGTTTAGGCGGACACGGCTTCTTTGTCGGCGGCTTGTAGATCGGAACATGCGGCGGAAGCTCTATCTTTGGTGGTTTAGGCGGACACGGCTTCTTTGTCGGCGGCTTGTAGATCGGAACCGGTGGTGGAAGCTCGATCTTCGGTGGTTTAGGTGGGCAAGGCTTCTTTGGTGGCTTGTGGATTGGAACCGGCGGTGGAAGCTCAATCTTCGGCGGCTTAGGCGGACATGGCTTCTTCATAATCGGCGGTGGCATGTAAATCGGAACCGGAGGTGGGTGCTCTAACTTTGGTGGCGGCTCGTAAACCGGAACCGGAGGTGGGTGCTCTATCTTTGGTGGCGGCTTGTAAATCGGAACCGGAGGTGGGTGCTCTATCTTTGGTGGCGGCTTGTAAACCGGAACCGGAGGTGGGTGCTCTACCTTTGGTGGCGGCTTGTAAACCGGAACCGGAGGTGGGTGCTCTATCTTTGGTGGCGGCTTGTAAACTGGAACCGGAGGTGGACACGGCTTCTTAACCGGTGGTGGAAGCTCCACCTTTGGTGGTGGCTCGTGAACCGGGACAGGTGGTGGAAGCTCCACCTTTGGTGGTGGCTCGTGAACTGGGACAGGTGGCGGAAGCTCCACCTTTGGTGGTGGCTCGTAAACCGGAACCGGTGGTGGAACCTCCTCGGGAGGACTTAGTTTAGGTGGGCAAGGTTTCTTGAATTTAGGAAATGGTGGAAGTTCCAAAGGTGGAGGTAAAGGCCAAGGATGATCAAAGCCCTTAAAAGGAGGTAACTTAGGCATAGGCCAGAAGAATTTCGAAACGCAAAGTTCGGGTGAAAACTTCAGATTTTGTTTGAGACCCAAAATGTGTTTATCTCCGGATTTGGATAAAAAAACAATCTTGTTGGCTTCAAGACCGTCGTGAGCCGGACAAGGTGTTCCCACCGCGCTGTGAAGCTGAGCGTAACACTCCTCCTTTAAAGCTCCGTCGTCGGAGACAATGTCATGAGGAATATTAAGACTAAACTTTCCTTTATCGTCAATGTTTCCGGAACCTTTTGTTACAAAATGGCCTTTATTCACCTTACAGTCAATCGTCACTCGGAGTCCTATAACACATAATATCACACATTGATCAAATAATCACAGGAGATGAAACTATATATTATAAAAAGAATAATGTTGTTAAGTTGTTATAAGTTACCTGAAAATGCATGGGGGTTTTTGATCTTGCTCTCGGCGTAACCGACAACTTCGACGACACGAGCGAGAGAGAGAGTTGCTGAAAAGAGAACCGACACGAGGAGGAGGAGGCACGTAACCGAACCTCGAGGTTCGGGCAAGATCCTCATTGGGATTCTCACCCTCTGACACACTACTCTCTTTCTTCTGCTGCTGGAAATATAAAAGTGTATAAGAAGAAAGAAACTATATGATATATAGATTATTAGTGGAGAAGGTGATATGATTATAGCGAGACTCCCCTCGTTTATATAATGGTCTTATCACAGGGCTTTGAAGATGTATCTTAATTATTACTTCTTAACTCTTTTTTTTACCAACAATAATTGGATTCGGCGGTTTCTATTATTTTGTATTGTTTATTTAATGTCATGGTCCATCTCATCGTTGTAACTTTCGTCTTTTCGGTACTTTATGATATTTCATGCAGGGTGGTTGAAACAAATTGACTTTTTTGTTATATAATTTTAATCTTAATACGACAACGGCATTCAAATTTACATTTTGTTTCCTTTATCAACGTTGGCGTAGAACTTTTTGCCACACGGAACATTTTGATCCGCAAATACGGTTAATTTTATCGTTGTAGAGACTGCAGGATGACCATGCATATATTGTAACTCTTTTTTTTTGGTTTCACACACGCACTATAATGTATATAGTTTTAATATGAAAAACAAATGAATTAATGAGTGTGTGTATACGTTCCACCAACCCAAAATTGAAGCGAATCACATTATGGTTAGAAGAGAAGCTTAAATATTTATGGGGAAAAAGATAGTCACACTACTTGTGGACTTGTAGTTCTTGTCCACTCCTTAATTAATTCTTTTTACCAGAAATCCATGTACACAGATGTGCCTACAATTATTACGTCCGACATGCAGTCATGATCTACTTTTTTAACCAACGTACCGTGTATAAGTCAAAATAAAAATAGACTACCGAATTTGGCAACAGGAGAAGCTTGATTTATTGGCATTTGGTTAGATGGGAGAGAGAAGTTAATATTTATCATAAATCGTCTTCTTTTTGAAGTTGGCAAGGCCCATCATCCTTCAATTAAAATAGCCAGCTCAAAAGCATACTATTTGTTCCTTTTTGGGAATAATTATCTGTAACGTTTTACGTTTTAATAAATCACGTTTTGTTCGAAATGAAAAGAAGAGTCATAAGAAAGGATTGTAACTTGAATTGAAAACAAGTAAGAAAACTTGAATTGAAAACAAGTAAGAAAGGATTGCACTTTTACGAATGCAACTAATTAAGACTGCTAGAATTTTTTCTCAAATCTATTTATTGTAAATTGTGTCTAACACAAATGACCAATCAAATTTATAATCCAAAATTCTCAATAATTCTGTTGGTTTTTTCAAGATCATGTCCAACTCCATCTATTAGTATGATATTGTCCGTCTTGGGCCCAAGTGGCAAAACCCGCACGGATTTGTTTTTGGACTCCTTCCTAAAAGACCTCATACTAATTGGAGTTGGACTTCGCTTATATATTAGACCATTTCTGTCTAAACTTCAGATGTGGCACTTGGATTGATATCCCAATACTCCTCCCCTCAAACCAAGGACCACACAAACCCGTGGCCTCCTACCTGCAGCGAAACCTGGCACCCATCTTGTATCGCCATACTCTCCACCTAACTCTTGGGATACCGTTAGGAATACTTTCGACACAAGGCACCAGCACCCTTAATCGCGAAGTCACCTTAAGGGCTCCTCCCACAACGAACATGCAGCCTACATCCACTTCTCTAGGTCCACCTTTTTCTGAACTTGGCTCTGATACCATTTGTTGGGTTTTTCAAGTTCATGTCCAACTCCCTCCATTAGTATGATATTGTCCTCTTTGGGCCCAAGTGGCAAAGCCCGCACGAATTTGTCTTTGAACTCCTTTCTAAAATGCCTCATACTAATTGGAGTTGGACTTCACTTATATATTAGACCATCCATGTCTAAACTTCAGATGTGGGACTTGGATTGATATCCCAACATAACCAAGTTGATACGAGCTCGTATCAACCTGGCTCTGATACCAAGTTGATACGAGCTTTCGCTCTCGTAACTGGAGCCATTGTGAACGTGAGAAACAGAGAAATGATTTAAGCAAAGCTTCCTCTTAATCCTAGTCTCTCTTAGAGAATAAGGTTAATTGTTGGAAGTTCATTTCTTATTAATCAATAAAGACCCTTATATAGGCCAAGATATAATCAACCATAAATATAACGTAAAAAGAAAAACACCTTAAATCTAAACTAAAAAGGAAAACACATTAACCTTAATTTTAATGCAAAAAGGAAAAATACCAAAACTCTTAGAAAATCCATTAACTGTATCATTACTCCCCTCCTCGACTGGGAGCTTGTCCTCAAGCTCCAACTCTAAGTATGCCTTTTGCGGCTTCTCCCACAAGCTTCACCATGCTCCACAAACTCCCACCAAGTATTCCTCTTCTTCCTTTTGTGGCTTCTCTCCATCTTCAACGGTTGTACCACATACATGTCTGAGCTGTTGTCTCCACCTCCTCTTTCTTGCCTCCGAACATCATCTCGAGAATAGCTCGGCTGACCTTCGTTGGTTAGTACTCCAATTGGTTTAACGTGCCAATCACCTCCTCCATCAATTCCTCTATCCATCCGACGGTGACCTCGTTCTCTGTCTATTGATCGCATTGGCCATGGTCCTCCAGAGTAAGTAATTCTCTGCTCGTTTCCTAAGTTTCCTCCACTTTCTGCAGGCAAACCGTTGGTTATACTTTCTTTAGAGGTAGACGATAAACCCTTACCACCGCTTGCCTCCACCAGCAGACCGGTGTCGGCTAACGCATGTTGTTTTGTCCCCACGTTCTCCAGCAATGCAGTGTGCTCTTGGCTACTTTCAGCTATCGTCGCCTTGGTTTGTTCGTGTGCTTCCATTTGTGCCACTGTGACAGCTTCTAACGCTGCTTATTGTTGCGTTGTTGTCTTCTCTTGAAGCTCCACTAGTGATGGTTTCATCAGACCCAACGTTGTATGGATCTCTTGCACCATCACCATTAGTTTTCCAAGTTGCTTCATGACTACATCATTGTCTCCCATCGAATCAGAAGTCTCTGATACCAAGTTGATACGAGCTTTCGCTCTCGTAACCGGAGCCATTGTGAACGTGAAAAAGAGATAAGAGATTTAAACAACGCTTCCTCTTAACCCTAGTTTTTCTTAGAGAATAAAGTTAATTGTTGGAAGTTCATTTCTTAGTAATCAATAAAGACCCTTATATAGGCCAAGATATAATCAACCATAAATCTAACGTAAAAAGAAAAACACCTTAAATCTAAACTAAAAAGGAAAATACCTTAACTTTAATTTTAATGCAAAAAGAAAAAATACCAAAATTCTTAGAAAACCCATTAACTGTATCATTACTCCTTAGAAACTTGTCCTCAAGCTCCAGCTCCAAAAATACCAAAAAGGAAGTGTTCATTGCTGGGAAAACGGCCTATTCATGCCCCTACTGTTGTACACGGTCCCGTTACGCACATGTACTCGAGACCTGTGCGAATACATACTCATACCTATTTTTAAATTCAATTTTCCTACATAAACCCTTGTATTGTGGCTTTTACATACGTTGACTGATATCTCGTTAGTCAATCTGTTATTTTTATCTGACGTGGATATAATCCCGTTATATGTTTCAGACATCTGTTATATGTATCTTACGTGGTGCTAAGTCATTTTGTAAAAAAAAAAAAGATAAACATAAACATGTTTTGTTTATTAGGTTTGAATGAATAAAAAATAAACGGCGTCGTCTTCTCTTTTGGTCACGAGTCTTCTTCTTCATCGAAGTTTCCCCCCTTTTGTCTAGTCTTCTTCTTTTTCTTCACATAGGAAATTTGAAGGTTTACCAAAATCGACTCTAATGTCTACTTCATCGAATCGAGTCTCCTCCTCGACATCAGGAACGACTGCAAGTTTCAGACGATGTGGTGGTGAAATGGAGAGAGGCATGCCGAAAAGATGTAGGTGTGGAGAAGCTTCTGTGATAAGAATATCGAAGACCTCTCAAAATCTTGGAATAATCTTCGATTTTTTAATTGAATAAGAGGAGAAATTATAAGAAGTGGGTGGTGGGTCGTGCTTGGTCTAGCAGAGAATCAAAAGCAGAGAAGATGTTGGGATGCTCAGTAACAGAGGAGTTGTTCTTGTTATGGTTAAAGAGAGGATTAAGGGCTTGCGAAGTGTTTCTAAGCAAATCGGAGCATTGGATCTGAATATTCGAGACAGATTGTGGTAAATTTAGTTGATTTCTCTGTTTCGATGCTGAGAAAATGTTTGAATCCATCTGTAAAAAAATTGGGGACAAAAAAATCCAAATAAATACTCTGGATCCAAAGTGAATTTGAATTCTTATTTTTATTTGTAAGTTTGAATCCATCTCTAAATTTGAAACGTCTCTCCTCTGTAATTTTATTTTTACGGAAAAAGTTGAACGTGGAATCTAATGTTTTATATAATTCTTTGATTGGAGAGATTGTGGAAAAATATTTTGTTGGGAAGAAGATTCGACGAAGAAGCCTGAAAGAGGACGAAAAAGCGTGAAAGAGGACGAAGAAGATTGATTAATTTATCGAAAAAAAAGATTGATTAATCTTTGCACAAAACGACGTCGTTTTGGAGATTTTGTTTTCTGATATAAAACGACAAAACGACGTCGTTTTGTCAATACATTTTTTTTTAATTGACTCAACATCCACGTCATAAATTACTAACGAATTGACTAACGGAAATTGGTCAAAGTATGCTCAAGCCGAAATACAAAAGTGTGGGTATGAAATTTAAATTTACTTTTTGTACATGTATGTATTCACACAGGTTCTTCGTATAAGATCGTAATGGGAGCGTGTACAACTGTTGAGGTATAAAATAACCGTTTTCCCGTTCATGGCTACTCAAACCTTTACACGCTCTTATAAAACTGATGCAAATATTTGATGTCACAAAATTGACACGATGCATATATGGGTGTATGCAAGCAATAGTTAGTCCAACTTTCAAATTTAGAGACCTGATTATAAAAGAAAAAAAATATTAATTTGGTCCAGAATGTGTTTTTAGGTGTTAGTGTTACAAACTTACAATATTGCCAACTATAAATAAAAATCGACGATTGTTTTTTTTTTTTAATTTTTTTTTATTGGACTATATATGGTTAGTCGAATTATGTGAGAGATGAGAGATAGTATCATTATGTTCATTGCCATATTAAAGCTCTACCTACTCATCCACGCCCATTAATACGATCGCTTTGGACAGTTGGACAATAAGAGGCTCAAGTTAAAAGTTATACTAATATTTATCTCCCGGTATAATGTCTACATATTATAAATACTTTTTTTTTTTTGAAAAAAGCTTTCTATTTTTTTCTTTTCTTTTTCATACCTCATTTTCCTCTCTTTACTCTTTCAAGCCTCAGTTTACATTACTTTTTATCCACATACATACATTATCACCAATGAGGCCCATTTCTTCAATGTAAAAACATGTAATAAATAGCATAATTGTGTAGATGGTGAGTGTAATCGATTGGGGGTATAGCCTATATCGACTTTGCTTCCATATTGTTTTTTCGTTTTCAAAAATGATCGCTAATTTATGAAAAATACATGTTTATATGTAAGGTTATATCTCAAATTATATAGGGCTTATTTTTTCTTATTTTTGCATTTGTATTTATGTCTACTTTTATGGTATATATTGAAATAGTAAATATGTTATTTAAAATCAAACGAAAACACAATCTTCTAGTGTGTTTTAAAAAAACAAAACATTCAAAAATTGTAAATGTAATTTAAAAGTTGATTTTTTTCTTTTGAACATTTATAAATGATGTTTTATAAAAGAATTGAAGTTTTCTACTTATTGGATATTAGCATTACGGGAGCTTTTGGTTAATTTAAATGTGTGGTTAACAAAATAAATAAATTAAGTGTTGTATTCTTTTATATAGGATTCACATTTGCGTTTAAAACAATCAATCAATGTCATACAAAATCTAAGAGATTAATCAACACAGATAAACGACGGTGAAGAGATTTATCACCAGAAACAATCGTATATATAAGGAAGATAAACCCTAATAGCTTGCGTAGCAATAATAAATGTGGTGTGAGTTTTACGATATTATTTTTGTTAGGTGACAGGCGATAAATATGTGAACTGTATATGGTTCCACATTGATTGAATAGAAAAATGTTTTATGTATAAGAAATCGTTTTTCTAAAACAAATCTGATACGTACCTAAGAAAATATCCCGACTAATCCAGATCTGGATGTTGACCTATTCTCTGAGTATACAGCTGCATTGTTTATAAACTCACACATATATATATATATATATATATATATATATATATATATATTGAATGTAAAGGACCAATGGATGGACCAAGAGATTTTTACTACTTGTAGAAGTAAACACAAAGGTTGATGTCCAAATTAATTGTACGGATGGTTTGATACGAGGTGAAAATGGAGATAAATAATATAAATTGTACTTCGGTTGAACAAAAGTAAAAGAATGTGGAGAGATCTCATCTGCTAGCTTGTGAATTAGTTTCTGACAATATTGTCTCCATGCGTGCAATGAATTCATACCCCAAATCGAAGCTAACCTTTAGAGACAATGAAACTTGACAAAAAATTATATTTCAATGGGACAAAGAGAGTTATAATTTCTGGTGTTTGATCAATGATGAGCTCGTATACTGCAAATTAAGAGAAAATATTGGGATTTTCTGAATGGATATACTTATTTTAGAGTTTAATTTGTTTGATATAAGATAACAAAATTAACATTTTTTCCGATTTGATTTTATTTTTTCGACACATTTTTTTCGATTTGATATAGCTTGTATTTTTTTTTTCCCGTCTAAAATTTATTATATTAAACTTTTTTTAGATACAAACATCGACGGCTAAACGAAAAGCCTCAGAAACAAAGCCAGAGGATTAATGAATATCTCCGGAGTCTAAAAGCCATGCGAAAGAGAGAGATAAGGTCTTACACAAATCGGAAAAGATCTAAGCACAAAGATGACCGAAACTCGCAAATAAAAACAAAAACCCAACAATAAAACCCGAAAATAGCCATAAACCCAACAATATAACTTTATAAGATGTAAAAAAAAAAAAAAAATTGACTTGTAATGAATAATAGCACAAAGCCCATTTAACCTCAATGAGCCTAAGCCCATTTTAACGTCAACCTTACTCGGCCTGTCGGCCACTCCACATTGTAAATATTTTTGACGGTGGTATTTTCTTTTCCTCGTAGGCTTTTGATTGTTTTGTCTCTGTCCAAAACAATGTTCAATTCCGCCGCCGAAGAGCCGCCGCATAAGAATAAGAAGGAAGAGGAGGAGACACTTCCGCCGTCTCTGTTTTCGTCGCTTCCAGATGCGGTGGTTCTGAGTTGTCTGGCCCGAGCCTCAAAAGTTGACCATGCTGCCTTCTCTCAAGTCTCCACTAGTTATAGGTCTCTCGTGGTTTCTCATGACTTGTACAACACGCGATGTCTATTAGGTTGCACCGAGAAGTACCTCTACGTATGCTTACGCACTCCTCCTCCTGCTCCAATATTCTCACGCTGGTTTATCTGTCGTTTTGGAAAAACCCTAGACGACGCCGACACGAAGAGACCTAGTAATCGGTTGTGTCTGATTCCCTCGTCGCCTTCTCAGCCTTCTGAGTCCTCGGTCGTGGCGCTCGAATGGGGGATTTATGTAATCGGTGGGAAAATAAACGGTAAGCGGACCTCGGACGTGTTGCTCTTAGATTGTAGGTCTCACAAGTGGCATCAAGTCTCCTCCATGGGAGTGGCTCGAGCTTCTGCAGCTGCTGGTGTAGTAGACGGGAAGATATACGTGTTCGGAGGCTGCGAGGATAAAGATTACTGGGGAGAAGTGTTCGATCCAAAGACGCAAACTTGGGATACATTGCCAATCCCGGATTGGAGTATAAGCCATGATTGGAACCGTGGTAGTGTGGTGATGGAGAAGAAGGTTTATGCGTGGGATAAGCGGGGAAAAGGGAATTATGATTCCATTAATAATAGATGCTTGTTTTATTACTCGCCGAGTGAAGGTAAATGGGGACAACGGAATTATGATTCCAATCGAGAGAACACAAGGTGTTGTGTTATAGATGAATTGATATATTGTTGTGATACCTTGGGCAATTTGTTATGGTGCGAGGGTGAAGAGTTGAAGTGGAGTGAGCCAAATGGGATAGCTTGGAAGAAAGTGAAGGGTTTGAAGGATCTGCGGAGGAGTGTCTCGGGTTCGAGAGTTGTCCACTTTGATGGAGATGTTGAGGAGTTGTCCACGTCTTGTATGTCCGAGAATGGTATCAGCAGCATGAGTAACTTTGGTGGAAACATTGTGGTCTTCTGGGATGTGGTTGTGGTGGGTCTTGATGAGAGTTTGAAGATTTGTTGTGCCGAGATTTCTTTGGAGAGACGCGAGGGAGGCGAGATTTGGGGTAAGATTGAGTGGTCTGAGGCCGTCATGACAACCGATCCTCTCTTGTATAGCTCCGAGGTTTTACATTCGGTTTCTGTCAGCGTCTGAAATGAATGACCTAGGTGTTTTTTTTTTATCACTATCCAAGGTAATCTGTTAGTTAGCGGAAGTAAAAGGTATTAAGTCCCTTCATCAAAACATGTGCACAATATGCAAAACTTGGTTTATATTGTTATCTTTAGTAAACCTGATTTGTGTCCGCCATGTTATGGCTACTTCAAAATCTAACCATGCTGGTAAATCGCAGGACCGGTCTTTCTTATCACCATCATAAGATGAGGGACCATGTGCACTTTGTTAGTTAGTGAAAGTAATAGCTATCTTTGGACTATCAAAACCCTTGATTCGTTCTAGTTTGTGATTGTTTTGAACTCATTGCTTACTAATTCCTTTACGTTTAATAGAAAAGTGGATTTTTATTATGTTTATGTCTTTTTCTTCGTCATGGTTACTGATTAGTTTTTAGTTGGATCATTGGTAATGCTAGATCAGTATGATTTGATGGTTAGATGATGATGATCTAGGTTAATCCTTGTCAGATCCTTCATTTAGGTTGAGATTAATACTAGTTTTGATTTGATCAATCAAAATCTAGATCTTAGGCATTTTATGTCTGAAAGCTATTCGTGAAAATGTTTGAACCAAATTTTTTATGAGCTTTTCTTCCCTAGCCAATGAAAATTGATGTTAGAGTGATGAGTGAACTTAATGGACCTAATAATAATTCTTGTTAATTATTTAATTTGCAAATAAAAGTTTAGCTAAATTGGATAATTAACAAAGTTGATTAGTGCCACAAAAGTGGATTATTCATAATTAAGTGCTCCATGTTCTAGGATAGTGTTTGATTTTATATTTTACACCATTGTTTGATTGCTAATCCATTCTTATCATAGTTAAACTAATAACTATGATAAGCTAATCCATTCTTATCATAGTTAAACTAATAAACTAATAACAATGGATTAGCTAATCCATTCTTATCAGAGCCAGGTTGATACGAGCTCGTATCAACCTGGCTCTGATACCAAGTTGATACGAGCTTTCGCTCTCGTAACTGGAGCCATTGTGAACGTGAGAAACAGAGAAATGATTTAAGCAAAGCTTCCTCTTAATCCTAGTCTCTCTTAGAGAATAAGGTTAATTGTTGGAAGTTCATTTCTTATTAATCAATAAAGACCCTTATATAGGCCAAGATATAATCAACCATAAATCTAACGTAAAAAGAAAAACACTTTAAATCTAAACTAAAAAGGAAAACACATTAACCTTAATTTTAATGCAAAAAGGAAAAATACCAAAACTCTTAGAAAATCCATTAACTGTATCATTACTCCCTCCTCGACTGGGAGCTTGTCCTCAAGCTCCAACTCTAAGTATGCCTTTTGCGGCTTCTCCACAAGCTTCACATGCTCCACAAACTCCCACCAAGTATTCCTCTTCTTCCTTTGTGGCTTCTCTCCATCTTCAACGGTTGTACCACATACATGTCTGAGCTGTTGTCTCCACCTCCTCTTTCTTGCCTCCGAACATCATCTCGAGAATAGCTCGGCTGACCTTCGTTGGTTAGTACTCCAATTGGTTTAACGTGCCAATCACCTCCTCCATCAATTCCTCTATCCATCCGACGGTGACCTCGTTCTCTGTCTATTGATCGCATTGGCCATGGTCCCTCCAGAGTAAGTAATTCTCTGCTCGTTTCCTAAGTTTCCTCCACTTTCTGCAGGCAACCGTTGGTTATACTTTCTTTAGAGGTAGACGATAAACCCTTACCACCGCTTGCCTCCACCAGCAGACCGGTGTCGGCTAACGCATGTTGTTTTGTCCCACGTTCTCCAGCAATGCAGTGTGCTCTTGGCTACTTTCAGCTATCGTCGCCTTGGTTTGTTCGTGTGCTTCCATTTGTGCCACTGTAACAGCTTCTAACGCTGCTTATTGTTGCGTTTTGTCTTCTCTTGAAGCTCCACTAGTGATGGTTTCATCAGACCCACGTTGTATGATCTCTTGCACCATCACCATTAGTTTTCCAAGTTGCTTCATGACTACATCATTGTCTCCCATCGAATCAGAAGTCTCTGATACCAAGTTGATACGAGCTTTCGCTCTCGTAACCGGAGCCATTGTGAACGTGAAAAAGAGATAAGAGATTTAAACAACGCTTCCTCTTAACCCTAGTTTTTTCTTAGAGAATAAAGTTAATTGTTGGAAGTTCATTTCTTAGTAATCAATTAAAGACCCTTATATAGGCCAAGATATAATCAACCATAAATCTAACGTAAAAAGAAAAACACCTTAAATCTAAACTAAAAAGGAAAATACCTTAACTTTAATTTTAATGCAAAAAGAAAAAAATACCAAAATTCTTAGAAAACCCATTAACTGTATCATTACTCCTTAGAAACTTGTCCTCAAGCTCCAGCTCCAAAAATACCAAAAAGGAAGTGTTCATTGCTGGGAAAACGGCCTATTCATGCCCCTACTGTTGTACACGGTCCCGTTACGCACATGTACTCGAGACCTGTGCGAATACATACTCATACCTATTTTTAAATCAATTTTCCTACATAAACCCTTGTATTATGGCTTTTACATACGTTGACTGATATCTCGTTAGTCAATCTGTTATTTTTATCTGACGTGGATATAATCCCGTTATATGTTTCAGACATCTGTTATATGTATCTTACGTGGTGCTAAGTCATTTTGTAAAAAAAAAAAAAGATAAACATAAACATGTTTTGTTTATTAGGTTTGAATGAATAAAAAATAAACGGCGTCGTCTTCTCTTTTGGTCACGAGTCTTCTTCTTCATCGAAGTTTCCCCCCTTTTGTCTAGTCTTCTTCTTTTTCTTCACATAGGAAATTTGAAGGTTTACCAAAATCGACTCTAATGTCTACTTCATCGAATCGAGTCTCCTCCTCGACATCAGGAACGACTGCAAGTTTCAGACGATGTGGTGGTGAAATGGAGAGAGGCATGCCGAAAAGATGTAGGTGTGGAGAAGCTTCTGTGATAAGAATATCGAAGACCTCTCAAAATCTTGGAATAATCTTCGATTTTTTAATTGAATAAGAGGAGAAATTATAAGAAGTGGGTGGTGGGTCGTGCTTGGTCTAGCAGAGAATCAAAAGCAGAGAAGATGTTGGGATGCTCAGTAACAGAGGAGTTGTTCTTGTTATGGTTAAAGAGAGGATTAAGGGCTTGCGAAGTGTTTCTAAGCAAATCGGAGCATTGGATCTGAATATTCGAGACAGATTGTGGTAAATTTAGTTGATTTCTCTGTTTCGATGCTGAGAAAATGTTTGAATCCATCTGTAAAAAAATTGGGGACAAAAAAATCCAAATAAATACTCTGGATCCAAAGTGAATTTGAATTCTTATTTTTATTTGTAAGTTTGAATCCATCTCTAAATTTGAAACGTCTCTCCTCTGTAATTTATTTTTACGGAAAAAGTTGAACGTGGAATCTAATGTTTTATATAATTCTTTGATTGGAGAGATTGTGGAAAAATATTTTGTTGGGAAGAAGATTCGACGAAGAAGCTGAAAGAGGACGAAAAAGCGTGAAAGAGGACGAAGAAGATTGATTAATCTATCGAAAAAAAAGATTGATTAATCTTTGCACAAAACGACGTCGTTTTGGAGATTTTGTTTTCTGATATAAACGACAAAACGACGTCGTTTTGTCAATACATTTTTTTTTAATTGACTCAACATCCACGTCATAAATTACTAACGAATTGACTAACGGAAATTGGTCAAAGTATGCTCAAGCCGAAATACAAAAGTGTGGGTATGAAATTTAAATTTACTTTTTGTACATGTATGTATTCGCACAGGTTCTTCGTATAAGATCGTAATGGGAGCCGTGTACAACTGTTGAGGTATAAAATAACCGTTTTCCCCCGTTCATGGCTACTCAAACCTTTACACGCTCTTATAAAACTGATGCAAATATTTGATGTCACAAAATTGACACAATGCATATATGGGTGTATGCAGCAATAGTTAGTCCAACTTTCAAATTTAGAAACCTGATTATAAAAGAAAAAAAATATTAATTTGGTCCAGAATGTGTTTTTTAGGTGTTAGTGTTACAAACTTACAATATTGCCAACTATAAATAAAATCGACGATTGTTTTTTTTTTTTTAATTTTTTTTATTGGACTATATATGGTTAGTCGAATTATGTGAGAGATGAGAGATGTATCATTATGTTCATTGCCATATTAAAGCTCTACCTACTCATCCACGCCCATTAATACGATCGCTTTGGACAGTTGGACAATAAGAGGCTCAAGTTAAAAGTTATACTAATATTTATCTCCCGGTATAATGTCTACATATTATAAATACTTTTTTTTTTTTGAAAAAAGCTTTCTATTTTTTTCTTTTCTTTTTCATACCTCATTTTCCTCTCTTTACTCTTTCAAGCCTCAGTTTACATTACTTTTTATCCACATACATACATTATCACCAATGAGGCCATTTCTTCAATGTAAAAACATGTAATAAATAGCATAATTGTGTAGATGGTGAGTGTAATCGATTGGGGTATAGCCTATATCGACTTTGCTTCCATATTGTTTTTTCGTTTTCAAAAATGATCGCTAATTTATGAAAAATACATGTTTATATGTAAGGTTATATCTCAAATTATATAGGGCTTATTTTTTCTTATTTTTGCATTTGTATTTATGTCTACTTTTATGGTATATATTGAAATAGTAAATATGTTATTTAAAATCAAACGAAAACACAATCTTCTAGTGTGTTTTAAAAAAACAAAACATTCAAAAATTGTAAATGTAATTTAAAAGTTGATTTTTTTCTTTTGAACATTTATAAATGATGTTTTATAAAAGAATTGAAGTTTTCTACTTATTGGATATTAGCATTACGGGAGCTTTTGGTTAATTTAAATGTGTGGTTAACAAAATAATAAATTAAGTGTTGTATTCTTTTATATAGGATTCACATTTGCGTTTAAAACAATCAATCAATGTCATACAAATCTAAGAGATTAATCAACACAGATAAACGACGGTGAAGAGATTTTATCACAGAAACAATCGTATATATAAGGAAGATAAACCTAATAGCTTGCGTAGCATAATAAATGTGGTGTGAGTTTTACGATTTATTTTTGTTAGGTGACAGGCGATAAATATGTGAACTGTATATGGTTCCACATTGATTGAATAGAAAAATGTTTTATGTATAAGAAATCGTTTTTCTAAAACAAATCTGATACGTACCTAAGAAAATATCCGACTAATCCAGATCTGGATGTTGACCTATTCTCTGAGTATACAGCTGCATTGTTTATAAACTCACACATATATATATATATATATATATATATATATATATATATTGAATGTAAAGGACCAATGGATGGACCAAGAGATTTTACTACTTGTAGAAGTAAACACAAAGGTTGATGTCCAAATTAATTGTACGGATGGTTTGATACGAGGTGAAAATGGAGATAAATAATATAAATTGTACTTCGGTTGAACAAAAGTAAAAGAATGTGGAGAGATCTCATCTGCTAGCTTGTGAATTAGTTTCTGACAATATTGTCTCCATGCGTGCAATGAATTCATACCCCAAATCGAAGCTAACCTTTAGAGACAATGAAACTTGACAAAAAATTATATTTCAATGGGACAAAGAGAGTTATAATTTCTGGTGTTTGATCAATGATGAGCTCGTATACTGCAAATTAAGAGAAAATATTGGGATTTTCTGAATGGATATACTTATTTTAGAGTTTAATTTGTTTGATATAAGATAACAAAATTAACATTTTTTCCGATTTGATTTTATTTTTTCGACACATTTTTTTCGATTTGATATAGCTTGTATTTTTTTTTTCCCGTCTAAAATTTATTATATTAAACTTTTTTTTAGATACAAACATCGACGGCTAAACGAAAAGCCTCAGAAACAAAGCCAGAGGATTAATGAATATCTCCGGAGTCTAAAAGCCATGCGAAAGAGAGAGATAAGGTCTTACACAAATCGGAAAAGATCTAAGCACAAAGATGACCGAAACTCGCAAATAAAAACAAAAACCCAACAATAAAACCCGAAAATAGCCATAAACCCAACAATATAACTTTATAAGATGTAAAAAAAAAAAAAAAATTGACTTGTAATGAATAATAGCACAAAGCCCATTTAACCTCAATGAGCCTAAGCCCATTTTAACGTCAACCTTACTCGGCCTGTCGGCCACTCCACATTGTAAATATTTTTGACGGTGGTATTTTCTTTTCCTCGTAGGCTTTTGATTGTTTTGTCTCTGTCCAAAACAATGTTCAATTCCGCCGCCGAAGAGCCGCCGCATAAGAATAAGAAGGAAGAGGAGGAGACACTTCCGCCGTCTCTGTTTTCGTCGCTTCCAGATGCGGTGGTTCTGAGTTGTCTGGCCCGAGCCTCAAAAGTTGACCATGCTGCCTTCTCTCAAGTCTCCACTAGTTATAGGTCTCTCGTGGTTTCTCATGACTTGTACAACACGCGATGTCTATTAGGTTGCACCGAGAAGTACCTCTACGTATGCTTACGCACTCCTCCTCCTGCTCCAATATTCTCACGCTGGTTTATCTGTCGTTTTGGAAAAACCCTAGACGACGCCGACACGAAGAGACCTAGTAATCGGTTGTGTCTGATTCCCTCGTCGCCTTCTCAGCCTTCTGAGTCCTCGGTCGTGGCGCTCGAATGGGGGATTTATGTAATCGGTGGGAAAATAAACGGTAAGCGGACCTCGGACGTGTTGCTCTTAGATTGTAGGTCTCACAAGTGGCATCAAGTCTCCTCCATGGGAGTGGCTCGAGCTTCTGCAGCTGCTGGTGTAGTAGACGGGAAGATATACGTGTTCGGAGGCTGCGAGGATAAAGATTACTGGGGAGAAGTGTTCGATCCAAAGACGCAAACTTGGGATACATTGCCAATCCCGGATTGGAGTATAAGCCATGATTGGAACCGTGGTAGTGTGGTGATGGAGAAGAAGGTTTATGCGTGGGATAAGCGGGGAAAAGGGAATTATGATTCCATTAATAATAGATGCTTGTTTTATTACTCGCCGAGTGAAGGTAAATGGGGACAACGGAATTATGATTCCAATCGAGAGAACACAAGGTGTTGTGTTATAGATGAATTGATATATTGTTGTGATACCTTGGGCAATTTGTTATGGTGCGAGGGTGAAGAGTTGAAGTGGAGTGAGCCAAATGGGATAGCTTGGAAGAAAGTGAAGGGTTTGAAGGATCTGCGGAGGAGTGTCTCGGGTTCGAGAGTTGTCCACTTTGATGGAGATGTTGAGGAGTTGTCCACGTCTTGTATGTCCGAGAATGGTATCAGCAGCATGAGTAACTTTGGTGGAAACATTGTGGTCTTCTGGGATGTGGTTGTGGTGGGTCTTGATGAGAGTTTGAAGATTTGTTGTGCCGAGATTTCTTTGGAGAGACGCGAGGGAGGCGAGATTTGGGGTAAGATTGAGTGGTCTGAGGCCGTCATGACAACCGATCCTCTCTTGTATAGCTCCGAGGTTTTACATTCGGTTTCTGTCAGCGTCTGAAATGAATGACCTAGGTGTTTTTTTTTTATCACTATCCAAGGTAATCTGTTAGTTAGCGGAAGTAAAAGGTATTAAGTCCCTTCATCAAAACATGTGCACAATATGCAAAACTTGGTTTATATTGTTATCTTTAGTAAACCTGATTTGTGTCCGCCATGTTATGGCTACTTCAAAATCTAACCATGCTGGTAAATCGCAGGACCGGTCTTTCTTATCACCATCATAAGATGAGGGACCATGTGCACTTTGTTAGTTAGTGAAAGTAATAGCTATCTTTGGACTATCAAAACCCCTTGATTCGTTCTAGTTTGTGATTGTTTTGAACTCATTGCTTACTAATTCCTTTACGTTTAATAGAAAAGTGGATTTTTATTATGTTTATGTCTTTTTCTTCGTCATGGTTACTGATTAGTTTTTAGTTGGATCATTGGTAATGCTAGATCAGTATGATTTGATGGTTAGATGATGATGATCTAGGTTAATCCTTGTCAGATCCTTCATTTAGGTTGAGATTAATACTAGTTTTGATTTGATCAATCAAAATCTAGATCTTAGGCATTTTATGTCTGAAAGCTATTCGTGAAAATGTTTGAACCAAATTTTTTATGAGCTTTTCTTCCCTAGCCAATGAAAATTGATGTTAGAGTGATGAGTGAACTTAATGGACCTAATAATAATTCTTGTTAATTATTTAATTTGCAAATAAAAGTTTAGCTAAATTGGATAATTAACAAAGTTGATTAGTGCCACAAAAGTGGATTATTCATAATTAAGTGCTCCATGTTCTAGGATAGTGTTTGATTTTATATTTTACACCATTGTTTGATTGCTAATCCATTCTTATCATAGTTAAACTAATAACTATGATAAGCTAATCCATTCTTATCATAGTTAAACTAATAAACTAATAACAATGGATTAGCTAATCCATTCTTATCAGAGCCAGGTTGATACGAGCTCGTATCAACCTGGCTCTGATACCAAGTTGATACGAGCTTTCGCTCTCGTAACTGGAGCCATTGTGAACGTGAGAAACAGAGAAATGATTTAAGCAAAGCTTCCTCTTAATCCTAGTCTCTCTTAGAGAATAAGGTTAATTGTTGGAAGTTCATTTCTTATTAATCAATAAAGACCCTTATATAGGCCAAGATATAATCAACCATAAATCTAACGTAAAAAGAAAAACACTTTAAATCTAAACTAAAAAGGAAAACACATTAACCTTAATTTTAATGCAAAAAGGAAAAATACCAAAACTCTTAGAAAATCCATTAACTGTATCATTACTCCCCTCCTCGACTGGGAGCTTGTCCTCAAGCTCCAACTCTAAGTATGCCTTTTGCGGCTTCTCCCACAAGCTTCACCATGCTCCACAAACTCCCACCAAGTATTCCTCTTCTTCCTTTTGTGGCTTCTCTCCATCTTCAACGGTTGTACCACATACATGTCTGAGCTGTTGTCTCCACCTCCTCTTTCTTGCCTCCGAACATCATCTCGAGAATAGCTCGGCTGACCTTCGTTGGTTAGTACTCCAATTGGTTTAACGTGCCAATCACCTCCTCCATCAATTCCTCTATCCATCCGACGGTGACCTCGTTCTCTGTCTATTGATCGCATTGGCCATGGTCCTCCAGAGTAAGTAATTCTCTGCTCGTTTCCTAAGTTTCCTCCACTTTCTGCAGGCAAACCGTTGGTTATACTTTCTTTAGAGGTAGACGATAAACCCTTACCACCGCTTGCCTCCACCAGCAGACCGGTGTCGGCTAACGCATGTTGTTTTGTCCCCACGTTCTCCAGCAATGCAGTGTGCTCTTGGCTACTTTCAGCTATCGTCGCCTTGGTTTGTTCGTGTGCTTCCATTTGTGCCACTGTAACAGCTTCTAACGCTGCTTATTGTTGCGTTGTTGTCTTCTCTTGAAGCTCCACTAGTGATGGTTTCATCAGACCCAACGTTGTATGGATCTCTTGCACCATCACCATTAGTTTTCCAAGTTGCTTCATGACTACATCATTGTCTCCCATCGAATCAGAAGTCTCTGATACCAAGTTGATACGAGCTTTCGCTCTCGTAACCGGAGCCATTGTGAACGTGAAAAAGAGATAAGAGATTTAAACAACGCTTCCTCTTAACCCTAGTTTTTCTTAGAGAATAAAGTTAATTGTTGGAAGTTCATTTCTTAGTAATCAATAAAGACCCTTATATAGGCCAAGATATAATCAACCATAAATCTAACGTAAAAAGAAAAACACCTTAAATCTAAACTAAAAAGGAAAATACCTTAACTTTAATTTTAATGCAAAAAGAAAAAATACCAAAATTCTTAGAAAACCCATTAACTGTATCATTACTCCTTAGAAACTTGTCCTCAAGCTCCAGCTCCAAAAATACCAAAAAGGAAGTGTTCATTGCTGGGAAAACGGCCTATTCATGCCCCTACTGTTGTACACGGTCCCGTTACGCACATGTACTCGAGACCTGTGCGAATACATACTCATACCTATTTTTTAAATTCAATTTTCCTACATAAACCCTTGTATTATGGCTTTTACATACGTTGACTGATATCTCGTTAGTCAATCTGTTATTTTTATCTGACGTGGATATAATCCCGTTATATGTTTCAGACATCTGTTATATGTATCTTACGTGGTGCTAAGTCATTTTGTAAAAAAAAAAAAAGATAAACATAAACATGTTTTGTTTATTAGGTTTGAATGAATAAAAAATAAACGGCGTCGTCTTCTCTTTTGGTCACGAGTCTTCTTCTTCATCGAAGTTTCCCCCCTTTTGTCTAGTCTTCTTCTTTTTCTTCACATAGGAAATTTGAAGGTTTACCAAAATCGACTCTAATGTCTACTTCATCGAATCGAGTCTCCTCCTCGACATCAGGAACGACTGCAAGTTTCAGACGATGTGGTGGTGAAATGGAGAGAGGCATGCCGAAAAGATGTAGGTGTGGAGAAGCTTCTGTGATAAGAATATCGAAGACCTCTCAAAATCTTGGAATAATCTTCGATTTTTTAATTGAATAAGAGGAGAAATTATAAGAAGTGGGTGGTGGGTCGTGCTTGGTCTAGCAGAGAATCAAAAGCAGAGAAGATGTTGGGATGCTCAGTAACAGAGGAGTTGTTCTTGTTATGGTTAAAGAGAGGATTAAGGGCTTGCGAAGTGTTTCTAAGCAAATCGGAGCATTGGATCTGAATATTCGAGACAGATTGTGGTAAATTTAGTTGATTTCTCTGTTTCGATGCTGAGAAAATGTTTGAATCCATCTGTAAAAAAATTGGGGACAAAAAAATCCAAATAAATACTCTGGATCCAAAGTGAATTTGAATTCTTATTTTTATTTGTAAGTTTGAATCCATCTCTAAATTTGAAACGTCTCTCCTCTGTAATTTTATTTTTACGGAAAAAGTTGAACGTGGAATCTAATGTTTTATATAATTCTTTGATTGGAGAGATTGTGGAAAAATATTTTGTTGGGAAGAAGATTCGACGAAGAAGCCTGAAAGAGGACGAAAAAGCGTGAAAGAGGACGAAGAAGATTGATTAATCTATCGAAAAAAAAGATTGATTAATCTTTGCACAAAACGACGTCGTTTTGGAGATTTTGTTTTCTGATATAAAACGACAAAACGACGTCGTTTTGTCAATACATTTTTTTTTAATTGACTCAACATCCACGTCATAAATTACTAACGAATTGACTAACGGAAATTGGTCAAAGTATGCTCAAGCCGAAATACAAAAGTGTGGGTATGAAATTTAAATTTACTTTTTGTACATGTATGTATTCGCACAGGTTCTTCGTATAAGATCGTAATGGGAGCCGTGTACAACTGTTGAGGTATAAAATAACCGTTTTCCCGTTCATGGCTACTCAAACCTTTACACGCTCTTATAAAACTGATGCAAATATTTGATGTCACAAAATTGACACAATGCATATATGGGTGTATGCAGGCAATAGTTAGTCCAACTTTCAAATTTAGAAACCTGATTATAAAAGAAAAAAAATATTAATTTGGTCCAGAATGTGTTTTTAGGTGTTAGTGTTACAAACTTACAATATTGCCAACTATAAATAAAAATCGACGATTGTTTTTTTTTTTTAATTTTTTTTTATTGGACTATATATGGTTAGTCGAATTATGTGAGAGATGAGAGATAGTATCATTATGTTCATTGCCATATTAAAGCTCTACCTACTCATCCACGCCCATTAATACGATCGCTTTGGACAGTTGGACAATAAGAGGCTCAAGTTAAAAGTTATACTAATATTTATCTCCCGGTATAATGTCTACATATTATAAATACTTTTTTTTTTTTGAAAAAAGCTTTCTATTTTTTTCTTTTCTTTTTCATACCTCATTTTCCTCTCTTTACTCTTTCAAGCCTCAGTTTACATTACTTTTTATCCACATACATACATTATCACCAATGAGGCCCATTTCTTCAATGTAAAAACATGTAATAAATAGCATAATTGTGTAGATGGTGAGTGTAATCGATTGGGGGTATAGCCTATATCGACTTTGCTTCCATATTGTTTTTTCGTTTTCAAAAATGATCGCTAATTTATGAAAAATACATGTTTATATGTAAGGTTATATCTCAAATTATATAGGGCTTATTTTTTCTTATTTTTGCATTTGTATTTATGTCTACTTTTATGGTATATATTGAAATAGTAAATATGTTATTTAAAATCAAACGAAAACACAATCTTCTAGTGTGTTTTAAAAAAACAAAACATTCAAAAATTGTAAATGTAATTTAAAAGTTGATTTTTTTCTTTTGAACATTTATAAATGATGTTTTATAAAAGAATTGAAGTTTTCTACTTATTGGATATTAGCATTACGGGAGCTTTTGGTTAATTTAAATGTGTGGTTAACAAAATAAATAAATTAAGTGTTGTATTCTTTTATATAGGATTCACATTTGCGTTTAAAACAATCAATCAATGTCATACAAAATCTAAGAGATTAATCAACACAGATAAACGACGGTGAAGAGATTTATCACCAGAAACAATCGTATATATAAGGAAGATAAACCCTAATAGCTTGCGTAGCAATAATAAATGTGGTGTGAGTTTTACGATATTATTTTTGTTAGGTGACAGGCGATAAATATGTGAACTGTATATGGTTCCACATTGATTGAATAGAAAAATGTTTTATGTATAAGAAATCGTTTTTCTAAAACAAATCTGATACGTACCTAAGAAAATATCCCGACTAATCCAGATCTGGATGTTGACCTATTCTCTGAGTATACAGCTGCATTGTTTATAAACTCACACATATATATATATATATATATATATATATATATATATATATTGAATGTAAAGGACCAATGGATGGACCAAGAGATTTTTACTACTTGTAGAAGTAAACACAAAGGTTGATGTCCAAATTAATTGTACGGATGGTTTGATACGAGGTGAAAATGGAGATAAATAATATAAATTGTACTTCGGTTGAACAAAAGTAAAAGAATGTGGAGAGATCTCATCTGCTAGCTTGTGAATTAGTTTCTGACAATATTGTCTCCATGCGTGCAATGAATTCATACCCCAAATCGAAGCTAACCTTTAGAGACAATGAAACTTGACAAAAAATTATATTTCAATGGGACAAAGAGAGTTATAATTTCTGGTGTTTGATCAATGATGAGCTCGTATACTGCAAATTAAGAGAAAATATTGGGATTTTCTGAATGGATATACTTATTTTAGAGTTTAATTTGTTTGATATAAGATAACAAAATTAACATTTTTTCCGATTTGATTTTATTTTTTCGACACATTTTTTTCGATTTGATATAGCTTGTATTTTTTTTTCCCGTCTAAAATTTATTATATTAAACTTTTTTTAGATACAAACATCGACGGCTAAACGAAAAGCCTCAGAAACAAAGCCAGAGGATTAATGAATATCTCCGGAGTCTAAAAGCCATGCGAAAGAGAGAGATAAGGTCTTACACAAATCGGAAAAGATCTAAGCACAAAGATGACCGAAACTCGCAAATAAAAACAAAAACCCAACAATAAAACCCGAAAATAGCCATAAACCCAACAATATAACTTTATAAGATGTAAAAAAAAAAAAAAAATTGACTTGTAATGAATAATAGCACAAAGCCCATTTAACCTCAATGAGCCTAAGCCCATTTTAACGTCAACCTTACTCGGCCTGTCGGCCACTCCACATTGTAAATATTTTTGACGGTGGTATTTTCTTTTCCTCGTAGGCTTTTGATTGTTTTGTCTCTGTCCAAAACAATGTTCAATTCCGCCGCCGAAGAGCCGCCGCATAAGAATAAGAAGGAAGAGGAGGAGACACTTCCGCCGTCTCTGTTTTCGTCGCTTCCAGATGCGGTGGTTCTGAGTTGTCTGGCCCGAGCCTCAAAAGTTGACCATGCTGCCTTCTCTCAAGTCTCCACTAGTTATAGGTCTCTCGTGGTTTCTCATGACTTGTACAACACGCGATGTCTATTAGGTTGCACCGAGAAGTACCTCTACGTATGCTTACGCACTCCTCCTCCTGCTCCAATATTCTCACGCTGGTTTATCTGTCGTTTTGGAAAAACCCTAGACGACGCCGACACGAAGAGACCTAGTAATCGGTTGTGTCTGATTCCCTCGTCGCCTTCTCAGCCTTCTGAGTCCTCGGTCGTGGCGCTCGAATGGGGGATTTATGTAATCGGTGGGAAAATAAACGGTAAGCGGACCTCGGACGTGTTGCTCTTAGATTGTAGGTCTCACAAGTGGCATCAAGTCTCCTCCATGGGAGTGGCTCGAGCTTCTGCAGCTGCTGGTGTAGTAGACGGGAAGATATACGTGTTCGGAGGCTGCGAGGATAAAGATTACTGGGGAGAAGTGTTCGATCCAAAGACGCAAACTTGGGATACATTGCCAATCCCGGATTGGAGTATAAGCCATGATTGGAACCGTGGTAGTGTGGTGATGGAGAAGAAGGTTTATGCGTGGGATAAGCGGGGAAAAGGGAATTATGATTCCATTAATAATAGATGCTTGTTTTATTACTCGCCGAGTGAAGGTAAATGGGGACAACGGAATTATGATTCCAATCGAGAGAACACAAGGTGTTGTGTTATAGATGAATTGATATATTGTTGTGATACCTTGGGCAATTTGTTATGGTGCGAGGGTGAAGAGTTGAAGTGGAGTGAGCCAAATGGGATAGCTTGGAAGAAAGTGAAGGGTTTGAAGGATCTGCGGAGGAGTGTCTCGGGTTCGAGAGTTGTCCACTTTGATGGAGATGTTGAGGAGTTGTCCACGTCTTGTATGTCCGAGAATGGTATCAGCAGCATGAGTAACTTTGGTGGAAACATTGTGGTCTTCTGGGATGTGGTTGTGGTGGGTCTTGATGAGAGTTTGAAGATTTGTTGTGCCGAGATTTCTTTGGAGAGACGCGAGGGAGGCGAGATTTGGGGTAAGATTGAGTGGTCTGAGGCCGTCATGACAACCGATCCTCTCTTGTATAGCTCCGAGGTTTTACATTCGGTTTCTGTCAGCGTCTGAAATGAATGACCTAGGTGTTTTTTTTTTATCACTATCCAAGGTAATCTGTTAGTTAGCGGAAGTAAAAGGTATTAAGTCCCTTCATCAAAACATGTGCACAATATGCAAAACTTGGTTTATATTGTTATCTTTAGTAAACCTGATTTGTGTCCGCCATGTTATGGCTACTTCAAAATCTAACCATGCTGGTAAATCGCAGGACCGGTCTTTCTTATCACCATCATAAGATGAGGGACCATGTGCACTTTGTTAGTTAGTGAAAGTAATAGCTATCTTTGGACTATCAAAACCCCTTGATTCGTTCTAGTTTGTGATTGTTTTGAACTCATTGCTTACTAATTCCTTTACGTTTAATAGAAAAGTGGATTTTTATTATGTTTATGTCTTTTTCTTCGTCATGGTTACTGATTAGTTTTTAGTTGGATCATTGGTAATGCTAGATCAGTATGATTTGATGGTTAGATGATGATGATCTAGGTTAATCCTTGTCAGATCCTTCATTTAGGTTGAGATTAATACTAGTTTTGATTTGATCAATCAAAATCTAGATCTTAGGCATTTTATGTCTGAAAGCTATTCGTGAAAATGTTTGAACCAAATTTTTTATGAGCTTTTCTTCCCTAGCCAATGAAAATTGATGTTAGAGTGATGAGTGAACTTAATGGACCTAATAATAATTCTTGTTAATTATTTAATTTGCAAATAAAAGTTTAGCTAAATTGGATAATTAACAAAGTTGATAGTGCCACAAAAGTGGATTATTCATAATTAAGTGCTCCATGTTCTAGGATAGTGTTTGATTTTATATTTTACACCATTGTTTGATTGCTAATCCATTCTTATCATAGTTAAACTCATGGTCCAACGCTTTTCTCTTGTTTTTTTTTTTGCATTTGACCTTCTTGGTTTGACCTTTTTGGTTTGACCTTTTTGGTTTGACCTTCTTGCATTTCTTAGCTTTCAAAACCATTAAAAATACAAAAAATCATTTGCTATAACTTAGTTTGTGCCTCGCATCTCTAGTGTGCAAGCTTTAGTCTTTGGGATTGACCTTTAAATACTCCTCGGTATTTTATGCACTTGTGGATTAGTTAAGGCTTTACAAATTTCAAAATTTCGATCGTCTATTGAATCTTCGCTCCATAGTGAAGGTAAAATAGTGCGTGTCATAGATATTGTGGTAAACTCGAGCTTCTATAACCTCTTCTAAAAAAGCTCTTCTGTCCAGACAATAGACGCCAATGTCACCGCACCACAAAACCACAACAGTACATACGCCACGAAAATAGTATTTGACGCTGGCCTCATCTAGCATTTTACAGAAGCTCGTGCAACTAATTAGAAACACCATAACTGAAGTCATTCCGAGGACATTGTTGAGACTGTAAAAGTGTGTTCTGAAAGACGCTAATGCCTCTTTAAATTGGTTTGGTGGCAGCACAAAGTTCTGCATATTCATCAGACGCAACGCCATACCTAGACGCTTTTTATGCACTAAACTTCTCCCTCCAATCAGAAATTTTTTAAACGAACATAAAAAAGTTGTGACTACTATTAAGACAAGTTTCTCCCAGCCATCTTCTGATGATTCATAGAATAGCCCGAAGCTGGCGACTAAAAAACCAGCTGTTAAATCATAGTCTTCATGTATACTAAAAAGAACCATGACGAGGACTAAATGAAGATAGAAGCTACTGCATAGAGTTATGGCCAAAACTCTCTCTTTATCCTTTAGATGACCATCTAAGTATGTAAATAAGGCTAAGGTAAGCACTTGTACTAGTGTTTTCATCAACATATACATGTTGTGGTTCACATGAGCCTTAATAACCTTCTATGAACCAGTACGTCTGCCTAGACTATAGATGCCAATGAAGCATGGCCAGAGCAACATGAGGATTAAGCGACAAGCATAGTACCACACACTGACTTTGCCTAGAAGAGCACAATAGCTGCAAAAATTGATGAGCAACACTATAATTGAGGTCAATGCGAGATCACAGTTGCGCCTGTAGAAACCTGTTCTAGTCATTTTCCCTTCAAACTTGCTCCTTTTTTTTTGGGTTGAGCACTCGAGGTCTTTCACGATAAAAGCCATTTTTATCTACACGAAAAATCAGAGAACAGAGTTATTCTTTTTTTGTGTCAATGTTCGATGTTCAGTTTATTGAATCTTGTGGTGTTCAAGGATGTGGTTGTGGTGGATCTTGATGAGAGTTTGAAGATTTGGAATTTGGGGTATTACTATTAATCTCAGTAAAGTAAATCTTAGTTTTCGTCTATCTCTGGACCTCGGCTGGTGTTTTATCAGGGCAAAGAATTAATTAAAACCGTGGGGTTACAAAGTCAGGACTGCTTGTACACATTTCAAAGGAATCATGTACTGTACAAAGGATAAAACAAGATGTCTTAAGCAAAAGTGTCCTCCCGATCTCCCTGGGCAAGCTCACCATCCTCCTCCATATTGCTGAACTCGAGGAAATGAGTGGGTCGGTGGTCTTGGTGATAGTACTCCTTTGGGCTTCCGAGTTCGACGCTGTATTTCATGTCCATTGTGTGCTTCACTCCCATGAAGTTGTAGTTCCAGGGCCCGTTCTCAGGAACCTATCATTCAACAATGTGTTCATTTCAATGTGATATGATAGGAAATATAAAAAAAGCCAAAGCGCAACAACTAAGGGGTGGTTTACTGTGTGTTCTCACCATATAGAACCCGAAGAAGCGGTCACTCAAGAGCATCTGAACCTTCTCATAGTGGGTGGGAAGGTAACCATGGGGATTGCTGCCTGTGTCCTTGTTCAGCCTTCCCCATTCATATCCGGTTTGCATTAGCTTGTATGACGTCAAAGAGCAGGATCCCGGAGTGAAACTGCATGTCAGGATGATGCATTTTTCTGTGTCCCATTGCTTGTTGTTCTCCAGAACACGGGAGTGAGAGGTCACATCCTATAGCAGCCAAAAACAAAATCAATTAGAAAGTGTAAAGTTTGTAATGAGGAAAGAAGGTAATATATATGCATACATGTGGTGACAACTGAGGAAGCTCGTTAGGCTGTGTGTGCATCCATCCCAGTGGCTCTAAATCATCCAGGAAATCATGTTCCGGAAGAGACGACGGCAGGTGAACTTGCTGGTGACTTCCCCACTGCGGAACCATCACAACGCAACGGATTTCCTTCACTTGGGGATTATCCGGGGGACTTATCCCATATAAGTATCCAGCAATCTGAGTGCGAAGATCCGCTATGCATATGAACTTCTTCAAAATGTTCTTTGGCATAATGTAGGTGTATCCGGTTTCCTGTGAACAATAACAAATACGTTTTAGGGCGGCTTTAGTTATTAATTTCGCTAAGCGAGGGAGAGCGAATCTGACTACTTACCTTTATGTCCTCTGAGTTCACGTAGATGTGGTTGACCCTGAGGTAGAGGTTAGTAGCTGAAATTGCGCGCACACGCCAGTCTGTTTTGGAACCGAACGCAGTTTGCTCATACGGAGTAATGGTGCTGGCAATCAGCTCATCGCCATGTACATTTGTGGTTCTTGTTGTGACTGCAGTAAGCTGGCTCGCTTCCTTTGCCTGCAGCAGGCAGGACACAAGATTTTTTTAAGGTAAGCAAGAATAAATCTAATATCTGATTGTCCTGTTTCAAAAACCCTAGAGAGAAGTGGCAGTTACAATTACCTGTTTCTCAATCTCAGCTATTTGTTGCCTCTGCTGAGACGGTGGAGTAATCTCAGCTCCAAGTATAATATCTCTCATCTCCGACTGTGTCAAAGCAGACGTATTCACATTATTCTTCTTCGCGTAGTCAGAAAGGATGAGATCTCTAAGAGCAACCTCCACCTAAATATAACAATGATCAATCAGATGTGAGTCAGGAAGGAGAAGAACAACTACTCCAAACAAAGAGAAGAAATCGAAAAGCATTATATATAATTTAATTCAAAACTAAGTAGAAACCGCAGATACAAAAACCAAGCTGTCTACACTGGGAATTAGACGGAACACTAGTTCAAAGGTGGCGCAAGGGTTACCTTCATCCATTGGTCGTCAGTGAGAGAGGGCCAGATGTGATTTGGCTCAGTGACAATAGACTTGTCGGGCTTCAATAACATCTTTGCCTTCTCATTGTTTACGTGAAGAGCACGAAGGATCAGAATGAGCCTCGAAAAGGCAGTGTATGAAGAAATACTCTTCAACCAATCATCATAGATATTGAAGAGGACCATCTGCGGCTCGGTGGCCTTCAAAATCAGATCACCAAATTTTTCTATCTTAAGACAAGCCTGGAATGGAAGCTGGAGTTCGCTTCCCTTTATAACAATGTTTGGGAAATCCAGCAGGTGAACCTCAAGGGGATCCAACATTCCTTTACGAGTCACAATAACTTGTTTTGGCTGTTCTTCAACAGGGAGAGACCGCACAAGTGCAGCAACCTCTTCAGCAGTTTTCCATTTCGCTAGCTGACCAAGACGCTTCTGACCAGCCCAAACGCTTGTATGGATGACCTAGTGGGACACAAATCCAGTTAAGATCCCAATGCATGTTATTATAGTTATACAGATGAAACGTTATGTGTCACAATGCATATGCATGTTCTTATTGGGAAGTATGTGAAAAGGAAAACTACCTTTAAGAATAGCTGCCCTGTTCTTGGATTGAAAATAAAAATCGCACCGTTGATTGGCTTTGTTGTTAGATTTCCTTCAAACGTCTTGTGGATTGTGACACGATATACATTGGTATCATCAACGAACCATATGATCTGATTGCTGAATATTTCGCCATAGTTTTGGGACGACAAATATGGCTCTGTAGGCTCAGATGAGTACAGCTGCAAACCTTTCCTTACCCTCTCTCTCAACACGTATAGAGCTGGATTTGACTGTAATATTTAAAGCGTAAACGATAAGAGCCACATATGTAAGCCAAAAAAAAGACACCATGAAATAGAAGTTATAGTACCTTCATGATCTTGTTCATTGCCTGAGCAAGAAGAGGTTTTGAACCAGGGAACCAATTACCAAAGGCAGAATGCAAGTTGTATGCCAGATCAATCCCAACCATTACACCTGTAAGGATTTTTTTCAAAAATAAACGTACTGCAGAAAAGCGACAAACTTCACAAAACTTGACAAAATTGGAAAAGTTATAAATACCTGTCGGGGATGGATAGATAGACATGTTGTCCGTTGTGTAATCCATGAATTTGGCCCTAGTATAGCGTTCAATATCATGGGAGTCATAATCTCCCCATCGAAGTTGCACATCTATCCAGTACTTGTTACTTGCTTTCTGATCAAACATATCCTTTGACTCAGCCACCAGACTCGGCTTAGACATTGGCCATTTATGGACAGCAAATAGAAGAATATCAGCACAAGAGCTATTCATTTTGTAACTCTTCCGTGGATGAATTGTCTCTTTCTGAACAGTTTCTATCTCCAAAGCATCCAACTCTTGGTCCAGTACTTGGCAAAGATCCATAACAACACTCTCATGGATCTTTTGCCACAAATGGGCACGGAAAATCTGAATCAAAGATATCTTAAGAGTCGGAATCTTTCCGTGCATAAAGATTCCTGTCAGATCCAACTGCACTTGGAAGCCCACATACACATTCGCTCGATTGATTGTTGGCGACCACCAGAGCGTGAATCTTCTATTCGGAATCTGGTTCAGACCAGACCTCTGCGCATTTGTCAGCTTCTTATATTTCATAGACTCCTCAAAACCAGATGCCTTCTCCCAAAAAAGACCCTCCCACGTCGGGAAGCTGGATTCATGCAAAACAAGAAAAATTAGCAAATTTGATATGGTAAGCTAAGTACAAAAGCTGTGAGAAACAGAACATCAAATGTTGATGTGAAACAGAGATCATAATTAGTCGAGCACAAACAAAAAAACAGACTCACTATGTTCCCTTGAATAACGTGTGCTCAAGAATACCCTCAACACCTCCAAGAGCTTGGATCACATCAGTGCGGTAATTGTTCAAGTTCCACAACTTCCCATCATGCCTCTGGTGTGTCCACCAGAAAGGATTTTGTTTCAGGGCTTGGTATTGTTTGAAGTCAGTCCGGACCCTCCAACCTTTATCATATGCTAAAGTGTGCCTATCTTTCTGAAACAGCGTATTTATACGCGGAATTCCCCTATCCCAAGAGTCCTGCCAAAAACGTTTTCACATGAGTTAATGTACCTTAAATCGATCATCAAAACTTCCCAATCAAACTATTACGCTACTTCTTAGACCTCCACGAGAGGACAAGGCAACACAGATATCATTTCCCCAAAACCCAATGTCAAGTTAAGACAAAAGGAAACACACAAAAATCTACTTCCAAGACCACTGAAAGAGGGCAAAAACTAGCACATTGATATCTTCTCAGAACTCTACATTAAGAGTAATGAGGAAACATAATCACAAGTACGATACTTACTTCCAGATCCTCCAGCGTAAGACGTCTATTTTGGGCCTGTGCTTCCTGCCTCTTCAAAGCATACTCTGCCCACACCCGCTGTGAATCAATAAACTCGCTTTCCCATGGCTGTATGTAACGGTAAAGATTGGGAATCAGCTGATCCTCCTCGTGGCTCATTCCACTCCTGAAGTGGGTTACACCAACATCTGTTTGCTTGCTGTACCGAAGGTCACTTTGTGGGATCAAAATATGACCCATAGACAACATTCCAAGCCCGCCAATTTCCTTTGGAGTGTAGAAGATAACAGGAGGAAATCTAGCAAGGAAAAGATGAAAAATCAGGTTACAAAACATAAACATACAACTCTCATATGTCGAACATGACGAGTAAAATAGCATTTGCTCACCGACTAGGCATCTTTGAGTTCAGCCCAATCTTAACCCTTGTTTGGATTTTATTTTCACATTTAACCAGCAGGTCCAAGCGCTCTGGCGTATGCACAGTGGCTTCACGGAAGTAAGTCATGAGACCTGTACAAAACCAATAAATGTGCTCAGATCATGCTAGCCAAAATTTAGCAAATGCCAACAGTACTGCAAAAAAAGTCTCATAAGACATACCTATCAGAGCTGTATTCCATTTATTGACGATTTTGGTAAATGTGGTCGATCCTGACGACATAAGAATCTGCCTTGCACGATTCTCAAACACCTTCATGTGTTCATCATCAACCCGCAGAAAAGCAACTGCAGTCCTCTCTTTAGTCTGTTCATTCTGCAGATTCCAGACACCATCCTTTGTGTTGCCGAAAGCTTCTTGGCTCATCCTGATCTTTGGAAGTATGCGGACTTCAAATCCACACCTGCATGCAAGAATGCAAACCAGTCAGATATCAGCAGCATTATCAAATAATAATTATCAAATAATGGCAAAACCAAAGGCCTAGCACTAATTTACAGCAGCTTCACTAGAAAACTGAGACAAAACGCATACATGCTGAAAAGCAGGTTTGGATTATCCTTGCTGTACACGGAGACGAAACCATTCTCCCACTCCAAGGTTGTGATGCTCCGGGGAAGACGATTTTTCATATCCCAGAAGACACTTCTACCGAGATTGACTGCAAGATGAATAAATAATGAGCATTATCAGGTGCATAAATGATAGTCAATCTAAATTTGAAAATAGAACATACCATCATGTTTCATTAACCTCATCCTCGCATCTCTTGGCCAGCACTTTTTATTGTTATATCCCACCATGTTTTCATTGTTGGGATCAGGATGCTCCGTGAGATAACGTTGAATAAGATCCCGAGCCTCTTCATGGGTAAATTTAAACATTATATGCACTTTGTCTATATACCGAGAATACAGTCTTATGGGATGGCATGTCTCAACTTTTGTATCCCAATAGGTCATAAACTCGTTAGGCATCTTCGGTGGCCCAGCAATTTCACTCGCTCGAGTCAAACCAAGAAGCAAAAGATCCAGCACTAGTCCGTAAAACTGAACAACGAATGATGCGAACTGCAGCCCCCTAATGAGACCATACGTATTAGTATAGCTCATATCCTTGTAAGACAGAACCACATTATTCTTGCCAGTCACATAGCTTGCAAGATTTTGCTCAAGAATCAAAGGAAGAAGGCTGAAAGAAACAACAGAAAAGACGTGTTACTCCAGAAAGTCTAGGCTCTATGTCTATAATCGCTTAAGCATTTAATAGATAGATACCTGTGCAACAATGTAAAATCAATCTTCTCAAAGAGTTTTTCGAACTTCGTCTGGAGCATCACCACACACTGACCATCACCTGTGTCCCATATACCTTGCAAATTATTGATACCTTGACACCATTTATAAACCAGAAGCGGTGGCGGCTCTGAGTCTGCAGGCTTAATCCAGTTGGGAAACAAGTGGCGCTTGTCACCCTCGTACCACAAATATTGATCAAGATAGGCATCAGTAATTTTCTCCAGGGGATCAATTTCATAGACTGGAATCAAATAGCTATATAGATCCATAAACTCTATGCCAACCTGCAGAAAAATATATTCACCATCAGTTTAACACGGTAACCTTGAAGACGCATCTTCAGAAATTGTTCCATAAGGAGTGAATTATCAACTTACTTCTTTGAAGCTACGCTGAGTGAGAAGATGACGTTTTATTCGCATCAGAGCTTCATGAGGATTGTCATAAGCTTGTTCAATTAAACCAAGCTCTTCTCTCTGCTGCTGATTCAACCTCACAGCTGCACTATATGATTCTTTCAGCCTCTCAAGGGCCAAGATGAGCAACTTTGTGTCATGTTTATATGATAATGGAGGGAATGGGATTGGTGAAAATTTCCTAGATTCCAGCCAATTAACAGTGGTGGTATAAATTGTCATTCCTTCCTCCGCAGTGACATATGGACCATCTTTCTGAAAATTGTGCTGTCGTTCCTGCAACAGGTTTACAAGGACAACACATTACAGAACTGGGAAATCAAGAATACAAGGAGCTAATTTACTCATATCAACAAATGAAGCCTCTTCATAAGCTTTTTGGCAAGCAACAATGATGAATACGTTAGGAGTTAAGACAATGTACAGACCTGTTCTGCCTTTAGCCAAAGACGAGTCAGCCTTCCAAGATTCTTTCTACAGACTGTCTTGTCAACAGTAGCCCCTCTTCTGATGCGCTCACGATTGTAGTGAGCAACATTTGTCCACCAATCAGCCTTAGACTTGACATATCGTAGAATCATATTCTCAACTAGCAAAGGCAACCCAGGGACCTTCCATGGGATATTAGCTTTCCAGCACCGCCATGCCTCACTAAGATGCTGAAATATGGTCTTCACTTTATTTTGTTTGATACCCTCTGCACATTAGCAGACAATTTTAAGCAAGAAGGAAGATAATTTTTTTAAAGCAAAGCAGTGACAGATGAAAAAACAAGTTAAAAAAGAATGAAAACCTGGCATTGCATCAATGACATCATGCATGACAGCAGCTCGAAGCTCCAAATCAAAATTGCTTTCAACTCTCTGTTTTGTAACTGTTTTGGCCACTCCTTTTGAATGACGCCCCTCAAATTGCCGTGCAAGAAGATTCCCTAACCATCGCTCTAGAAGAGGAACGATTCCGCGAAGGAAAAACAACCATACCCTCCACATTGGAGCCCAAAATCCACACCCTGGTCCTTTACCCACAGGACCAGTATTGAAACGGTAATAGATCAAGTGTTTTAAATCCTTGCACATCCTGATTTGTCTCATAAGTCTGTACTTATAACGATACATACCTGTCAATTGGCCTACATGGGAGAAAATATATTGCAGGCCGTCAGCCAATTGAAAGGCATCAACATTACCAAGTCGGAACTGAACATTTGCATCGACTACAAGTTTTGTCAGCCGAAGGATCTCACGGCAGAGATGGAAAGCGTTTCCAAAACGTGACTTTTTCCGCTCTTTGGTTGTCAGAGTTTTCACAGGCTTGAGGTTGAAGTTATAATCAAGGTGCAGGTAGTTCAAATTCTTCCTGTGAATCAACAGGTTCAGCATATTATACCCCTGCCGGCAGACTTGCAGACCCACTTCAACCCAATCCAGTTCAGTGCTCTGGAAAAACTTTGTAGCTGCAAGAGATCGGAACAAGTGCTTCTTCTTCTGAGCTTTAGGTGCTCTATGGTGCAACTCATTCAGCACATAACATTTCAAAAGCTTCTGGTAACTAACCCGAACTTTGACTGGATATGCTGGAGGACTGCAGATAATGAGATCACCAAATTGTTAGAACACTGATTAGTAAATTTCAAAGGGTAAAGAGAACTAAAGCTGCATCAGAAAAAAATAGGTTACCAGTGCTCCTTAAACCACTCTGCCACCAGGGGTATATCTTCCGCCCGTCGCGTCCTCCCAGACCTCATATTGAATGGCCGAGGGGCAAACAACAAAGAAATGCCAGCAGCTGTAGTGTCAGTGTAAAGTGGGGAGTCTTTTAGCAAAGGTTCCACTCCTTCTGGTAACACAAAATCATCCTCATCGACATCATAAACCTTCCTTTTGTGCTGTTCCTTATTAGTGTTACCTATTGGGTGAATTAACGGATCATAATAAAACGCAGGAAGATCAGGATCCTCAGTCTTTATGTACATAACCATAGGAGTGTGATAGACACAGAGTTTTACTTTCCTGGGCCTATTATTGTACAGATGGGGAAAAGCTACTCTGTACTCAGTTCGCAGTGGGGATCGAATGATGAGCTTGTTGATGTCGTTAAATTCATTCCAGTCCTCATCCCCCTTATCCATATCACGGTACAAAGGCTCAAACTTAGGACCTCCTGAAAAAGAGTACCAGAATGCATCAGAAAAAGAGAACAGAAGGACAGCAACTGAAGGACAATAGAACAGAAGGATAATAGCATACCAGGTATGCACATGTTCAGTGCCTTCGCTGTGAAGAATGATGGCATGTCAAACAAGTAGAAGTAGTTGCGATCACCCAAATCAGACAGCAACTGGCCTGCAAGCCTGTGAAGGGTTGACATAATTGGAAGTGAGAGATTCCACTTCTTATAACTTGGACCATTGATCAGTTTTGTTTTTACGAGTGGCTTGTGGTCATAAAACCAAGTGTATACAGCAGAATCTTCTTCCTCGTCTAGCTCCAACTGAATTGGCTCTAGAGGATCCACGTCCAACAGGTTATCAGCATAGTCTAGAGGGGGCTCCTCATCATCAAAAGGTGGAAACCGCATCCTCTTGAAATGACGACGATCCCTCTTCTCCCTTCTCATCATTATCCACATAGAACCCCACTGCAAACCAGAGAGAACGAAAGAATCATCACTCGAAAACATCTCTCGCAAAATCTTAAATGCACAGAAAAAAAGAACACAGAGAGAGAGGTTATTCACCCACCTGAGCCATGTAAATAGGTTCCACAACCCATGGTACCTCGTTCACAAATGTAATAGCTCCAGTGATGTGGTACAAGACCTTCACGTCTCGAACCTGGAAAACATCTGAGTATAAAAATTTTGAGCAGATGACGAGAAACAAGTAAAGCGAAATAGAGGTCAGTTGAAGCAAAATGAGTACCTGCTCCCATGGCATAGGCATATTCTCGAGGAGCTTGTAAACTGCGTGAGGGACGAACTTAAGTGCTCCGAGGTATACACGTTTATCAAGACGATGTTTCTTCGACGACATATCACCATGATCCCTGAATCAAAACGCATCGTCAATCTCAATCTAAGTAAACCCTAACCTAATCACAGAAATTGGGAAAATCGTTCCCAAGCAGAACCAGATTTCGAAATCAAAACTGCAAAGAATAGAAACTCGCCTGATAATCTTCCTGACGTGCTCAGGAGGCATATCCTCTTTCTGAGTTTCGACGAACCCAAACTTCCTCTTATCGCCGTACCGTTTGGAATTTAGCTGCATCCATGTTCTGGCCTTCTTCTCAAGCTTCGCCTCCGATTCCTCAGGAGAAGGCTCCGTCGGAGGATTCCGATTAGAGGGAGGTGGAAGCGCCGTGTAAGAAGGATGATCACCGGACGGTGACTGCATCCTTGAGCCGTCGGTACCAGGAGGAGCTAATGCTGCACCGTCGTTGTTCCACATAGCTTCGGATTTCGAATCCAAAAGCCCAGTGAAATCGCCGACGAATAAACCCTAAAACCTCCGTGCTAAACCAAAGAACAAGAGAGCCTTGATGAGCACGAAAAACCCTAAATCACCGTCGTCGGGTGAGTCTGTAAGAAAGACGAGTAATTAATTAAATTAACTAACGAATTTATAAATAGAGTGTCTTCGAGCCCTCTGTGTCGGCTAGAGGCATACGTAAGTCAAACAGAGTCATAGGTAAGTCAACAACTTTAAATATCTTCAAACCAAGTAAGTGGGCTTTTGATTATTTGAAATTGGGCCGGAAACTTGTGAAGTTGTGATATTCTTTTTTTGTCAACAAGATTTCAAAGTTTAACTGCCCGCCTAATATGCAGGGTTTTAATTATAACTTATTTATAAATGATAAAAAATAAGTAAAACGTGTCGGTAATCGTTTAAATTTAATAAAGATAAAATTTATAAAAATGTAAGAAATATATGTTAAATCTTGTTGATGTAAATATTTAGATTTTGATTGGTACTCGTACACTTATTTTAGATGTTGATTAGTAACTTTGTTTCAAACTGAATTTCAACTCCACGTATTTCATCTCGCAATACAACTCATGTATTTCATTCATAATATTAAAACCATACTCCATGCATTCCTTGTCAATCAATAATATACAAAATTTTCATATCAAAATAATATATGCATAATACATTCTATCAAATTTATGTCTATATATATCATTAGTGTTAAACAAATAGTAAGAAAATTAACAAAATATATTAGTAAATAAATTTAAAAGTATTAACAAAACATATCGTAATCTCATGAATATCAATTTTTTATATGCCGCACTAATACTTTTAGAAATTGGAAATAATTTGTCTTATTTTCCTTTTTTAGTTTTTTTATTTAGTATTCCCTTTTAATTTTTTAATAATATGTCTTATTTTCTTTTTTTTGAATATTATTTCATTTTAGTTACACTACAATTATAAATAATTTGTCTTATTTTCCTTTTTTAATCTTTTTGATTTACTTTTTTTTTTTTTTTAATAACATGTCTTTTTTTATTTTAGACTATTATTTCCTTTTAGTTACACTACACTTTGATTTAAGAAATAAATAATGTAGAGAAAAAAAATTTATATTTTTATATTAATATATTGACACATCTCACAATCTCAATTAAAATTAACACATGTCACGATCTGGTGAGTTACGATTTTGCCTACGTGTCACACTCACATTGGGCAACATTTAAAGTAAAATAACTTTGATCGATTTGTGGAACTCTCGAATTCATGATTTGCTTGAATGATGTATATTTTTTTTTTCTGTCTCGATTAGTTATGACATTTTTCCTTCTTTTTTTTAAACGTATTGACATGAAACAAATTTTCTTTTTTTAATGATATTTTTTTTTCTTTCTTTCTCGATTAGTTATGGCATTTTTTCTTTTTTGTTTTTAAACGTATTGACATGAATCAAATTTTTCCTCTTTTTTAATGATATTTTTTATAAATTTTCTCTTTTACCTTTTTAATGACATTTTTTACAAATTTTTCTTTTATCTTTTTAGTGACATTTTGTTTACAAATTTTCCCTTTTTTTAATGACAATTTTTTGTACAGAAGGACATTGACTTTTTTTTGTTACGTTAGGACATTTTTTTTTTTGCGATGATGTATTATATTTTTATATTAATATATTGACACGTGACAATCTCAATTAAAATTAACACATGTCACGATCTTGTGAGTTACGATTTTTGCCTACGTGTCACACTCACGTTGGGCAAAATTTATAGTAAAATAGCTTTGATCGATTTGTGGAACTCTCGAATTCATGATTTGCTTGAATGATGTATTTTTTTTTCTTTCTCGATTAGTTATGCCATTTTTCTTTTTTTGTTTTTAAATGTATTGACATGAAACAAATTTTCCTTTTTAATGATATTTTTTTTTACAAATTTTCTCTTTTACTTTTATTTTAATAACATTTTTTAAAAAATTTCCCATTTACCTTTATTTAATGACATTTTTTTATAAATTTTTCCAATGATGTATTTTTTTTCCTTTCTTTCTCGATTAGTTATGGCATTTTTTCTTTTTTTGTTTTAAACGTATTGACTTGAAACAAAATTTTCCTCTTTTTTAATGATATTTTTTACAAATTTTCTCTTTTACCTTTTCTTAATGACATTTTTTACAAATTTTCCTTTTACCTTTTTAATGACATTTTGTTTACAAAATTTTCTCTTTTTTAAATGACAATTTTTTTACATAAGGACATTGACTTTTTTTTGTTACGTTAGGACATTTTTTTTTGCGATGATTTATTTTTATTTTAATTTTTAGATAAAAAGAAAATATTATTTAAATTAAAATTAACTTTATATGTTAATGTATTAACACGTGTCATCATCTCAATTAAAATGACACATGTCACGATCTAATAAATTATAATTTTAAGTGCATTCTCCTTTATATAATAAGATTTTTACTAAATTTAATCCGTTTTGTCTATGCCTAAATATCTACTAACTCTAACATATAGTAATATATAAAATATTTTAAGTAACTTATTTTATAATAAAAATTAGAAAAAGACTCATTTAATAGTAAAATTAACATTCTATATATTTTTTTTTTTGGAAACTTCTCTTTTCAATGCCATTATATATCTTATTATAAAATGTTAGATTTTCATCTTATTATACTAAGATACATGAGACTTTATAACTTACTAAACTTAGATGTGTGTCAATATCATTTGAGATTTTGATGTGACAATTTTAGATTTTAAGTTTAAATTTAACATCTTACAATAAATTCTTGTTTTATGATTTGTAATATGTAGGAAAGAAAATAATAAAAAAAAAAAATATGTTTATTCTAATTACAAAATTATAATATAGAAAGATAAAAAAAAAAAAAAGAGAGAGTTTATTATCAATTTAGTTATCACCGAAAAGTAAAAAAAAAAAAAACGATGATGGGCCTTGAGTGATAGTCCATTAATTTTTTAAGACTATTAAGAGACTTCACAATCATGTGTGGAATGGGTAATTTAGTAATTTAAAGCAAGTCAACCAAAACCGGACCTTTTACTCCGATCAGATTCTGATAAATAGTTAAAACCTTTTTTCACTTCGCCGAGAAAATCAGAGACAGAAGAGAAGAAGAAGAAAAAAGCGAAAAAGGAAAATCGAGCATGAAGGGGACGAAGACTCCGATCCACGCGGTTTGGTCATGGGTAAGGAGACAACCTCCGAAGGTGAAAGCTTTTCTCGCGGTGGTCACTGGCATGGCGGCTTTGGTTCTTCTCAGATTCATTGTTCACGATCACGACAATCTCTTCGTTGCCGCTGAAGCTGTTCATTCAATCGGGATCTGTGTTCTCATCTACAAACTCATGAAGGAAAAGACCTGTGCCGGTAAAATTCCTTGTTTAGTTGTTGTGTTTATCACATCCAATTTTAGGGTTTTTGAAGTCAGTCGTGCTCTCAGCTTCTGATCGTATATATTCGTCTGTTCTTAGCAAAATTACTTGTCTGCGTCACAACTCTCTTGTTTATCCCTCAAAAACAAAATTTATCCAAACCACCTCCAAAAGTGTATACCTTTTGTGTTTTTTTTGCTCTTGGTGTTTATATTACTCTGTGGATAATTTTGCAGGATTGTCATTGAAATCTCAGGAGCTTACGGCGATATTTCTAGCTGTTAGGCTGTATTGCAGCTTTGTAATGGAATATGATATACACACCATTCTGGATTTGGCTACTTTGGGAACAACTCTCTGGGTTATATATATGATCCGTTTTAAGTTAAGGGCTAGTTACATGGAGGACAAAGACAACTTTGCTCTCTATTATGTGGTAAGTCATTTGGTTTGATCCTCAAATTGCTGTACCACTCATGTTGGTTATAAGCAACTAAAAGTCTTTGTTATTAGTTAAGCTTATGTTGTAAGGTTAGGGAAAAAGGGTAGGCAGTAACGATTTTCTGATTTTAATTTGTGCAGCTTGTGCCCTGTGTTGTGTTAGCTGTGTTGATCCATCCATCGACCTCTCACAACATATTAAACAGGATTTCGTGGGCATTATGTGTATACCTTGAAGCTGTTTCAGTGTTGCCTCAGCTGCGAGTGATGCAGAACACAAAGGTCACAACTTTATTTCACAATGGAAAGTTGAGAACCGAACTGAGAGACACAGTTGTTTTACTCACTTATCCGCATCTATTTGGTTGTTTCAGATTGTTGAACCGTTCACGGCTCATTATGTTTTTGCACTTGGAGTAGCAAGGTTCCTTAGTTGTGCCCACTGGGTTTTACAGGTTAGTTGTGATCTTCAAGAGAGAATAGAAATTAAACAGATAGCAGTCTCTCTCTACTTGACAAGTGTTATTGGTTTCTAACGTTCTACTATCGATACATTGAAAGTCGGATCTTATAAAATGTCTTATGTGTTCAAAACAGGTTGTGGACACGCGGGGACGATTGCTTGTAGCATTGGGTTATGGATTGTGGCCATCAATGGTTCTGATCTCAGAAATTGTTCAAACTTTCATCTTGGCAGATTTCTGTTACTACTACGTCAAAAGGTACCATTTAGTCTTCTGACTTCCACTCTTTAGCTATTTACTTCTTCATTTATACAACTCAAAAAGTTTCGAAACTGTCTACTCTGCAGCGTTTTCGGAGGGCAGCTTGTTCTCCGGCTTCCTTCTGGAGTAGTATAAATTAAAAGATAGAATACTCCAATGATCTCAAATCCGATGAGCTTGCCGGAAATTCAATCGGGAAAGACGCTCAAGTTTTCTTTACCTCTGATCTTTACTGTTTCTGTGTCTGATGTCGCAAAGTGACTCGGTAACGAATTAATTTTACTGTGTTGTATATTTTTTACTATTGAGCTCTCCGGTTATTTATTTCCTTTGACACGGTAATAATTGAGAAAAAGAAGATATCAACTTCATTTAAAAACAAACTAAAATTTTGATCACCTAAAAGAGTGAACATCAGGAATATAGTAATCATCGGAAGTCAGTGAAACTGCAAATGCTGTTGAAACTCATTTTAAAGAATCACGGTTGATAAAAAAATAACACACAAGTTAAAGGTCTGAAAGGTTTTTCCCATTGATGAAGTTGATCACTTTAGTGGCAGTTTCCTCTAGGGCAGAGGTCACAACTGCCAAGTTCTGCAAGAACTCCTCTGCAGTCGGTTTATCTCCATCAACAAGATCAGTCACGGCTTTGAGGAACACGACTGGTACTTTCAGAAGATCAGCCACGTACGCCACAGCGGCACCCTGAAAAAGCCAGAGCCAAAAGAGTTTCAAGACAACGGATTCCACTGGTTTCATAAGTTCTTTGATTTTCTTGCTAGATTCAGTGATAAGAGAGCTGTTAACCATCAAATTACCTCCATGTCCTTCAGCGTAGCCTCATTGGCAATGATCAATGATTCATCTTGCGTGGACATATCCAACGAGTCACCAGTAGATAACCTGCCAATCTAAAACACCCCATTTTCTGAAAATGCTTCTGATATTGTGAAAACTGAAATAGTTAAAAGATCCAAGCTGCATCTAGCAGGAACTGAGAAACAGTCTGAGCCAATGAAATACCTTCAAATTGAGTTCCTTGAGGAGATTGGGTGTTGAGAACGCTTGACGAAGACCAACTCCATACAGGTCAAACATCTAAAGAGATAAACATTGCTCAGGAACTTGCAAGATCAAATGGGAAAAAGGAATCACTAAACATTAAGACTACCAAAACTAGAACTGAAAAAAGGAAGAAGAACGTACCGGGATTGGTATTCTTCTATCATGGAACACAACATCAGATACAAGAAATACGTCGCCTATATTGGCTCCTTTAACCTGAATATGTTCAGTCAATCAGCACTTTAATCACATGAAAATCAACCGACTTCCACAACATGACAATAGAGTACGAGAGAAAGAGAGAGATATTTTCATGATGCCACTCAAATTTCGGGGAAGTTCAGATTGAATCAAGTTCAATAAATAACAAAATCAAACACGAATATGATCAACAATCGCATTCTCACAAGTACACAGAGAAAGCGATTATTCGCAAGGATGCAGGAAATACATGAAGAAATAAAGAGTATACCTTAAACCCGCCGCAGGTTCCGGCATTGATTATAATGTCAGGTTGTAATGCTTGGATAGAAGCAAAGGTTATGAGAGAAGCTGGAACAGTTCCAACACTATCGATCCCTGAAGAGAAAATCAAAGTTACTTAAACATACTTGTAGCATAAAAAAAAGAACATTCCTTTTCCTTCTAGAGCTCATTTCATCATTACTAAACAATGCACCAACTTGAAAAAACTAACTTAAAATCAGAGAGATTCACGGAGCTATAATTATATCTGTGAGAGTATGCAAAAAACTTGCCTAAAGCTGCATCTCTTCCAGGGCAAACTACATTGATTCGAAGATCTTTATGCACCCCATGATACAAAACCCATGGCAATCCTTTACCAAGCCTGCAATTTCATCACCAAAAAAGCTCAAAAATAAGGACTTTAAGTTACTTTTTTCCTAATCGAGATCAAGATCAAACAAGCTAAATCACTAATCGGAAATTAGGAGGTCTTAACGGAGAATCAGTAGTTTCTGAGAGTCCGAACTTGTTGACCAAAGGTAGAGCCTCCGCTTGCATAGCTGCAAGCTCCATCAGAAAACAAAAGTGAGAAGAAAAAATCGATCGATCGATTCGGTATCGATGATAGAAGGAGAGAGGTAGAGATGTAGAAAGAGTAAAGTTACCGATGACGAAGACGACTGTGGAGATGGGTCGACGACTCTCCTCCGATTGAGAAACATCAGGTTTCTCCATGTCAATTGATCCATCTCCATGAGGAGCCATATCTCTTCCGATTCTCGTTGGCTTTCTCGACGCGTTTTTGATTCCCAGGAAAATCTGAGAATCGGGAAGAAACGGCACGAAAATCCAGCGAATATGATAGTTATTCGTTTTGGACCTTTTTGGGTCCTTTTCTGCGTTAACAGGAACTCGTGGTTAAAAACAAATTTTTTTTTTTTTTTTTTACTATTTTGTGCTAATTTTAACATTTTCTTATTTTTATTTTGCTTATATACATGAAAAGATGTAACAACTTAACTCTAGAAAATATCGAGTGAAGAAAAATTTTCATCGCTATAAGAAGATGCTAGTATCTTTGTTTAGTCAGTGTTTGGTTTTTTCGACATGTCTTTATCCAAAAATCTCCGGAAGTCTAGAAATTTTATATGGTTTGGTGTTTTTTCTAGGTTCAAATTTAAATCGGCTTTTTGTCATATGTTTTTGTGGTATTTATTTTTCTCTGTATTTGTTGTTTCGTTAGCTTTATTTCATAGGTTTTTGTCTCTAAAAACAATTTTGTTGGCTTTGTTTTCGGAATAAAAAATCCAGATGATAGGAAAACAAAAACAATACCATCAATTTTTTTTTTTTGGATTTAGTGAATAGTGGTGGCACGAAAACTGAAATCAATACCAGATTCGTGAGTGAAAGATTTGTTTTTTTTTTAAATTGTAAATATCATTTAGAAAATGAATTGTTAAGGTATTACATGAGCCTTACCTAGAGAGAGTAATCTTGACAAAAAAGATTAAAAACAAGATTACAATAATATTGGATAAAATTTGGGGTTGATACCTAATCTATAAGAGCATTAGATTCTTCCAACGCTTTCGGTGTCTTCTTGAGTTGATGATGTTCCACACTTCCCGATCAATAATCTTGAATACGGTTAGAGGAGGGATGGACTGGTTGTTATGCAGTACATTATTCCTCTGCTTTCAAGTGTGGTAGATTACCGAATGAACTGCGATCTTCCTTAGGAGTGATGGTGCCCGAGTTGATGATTGTCGAATGCAGGAGAGAAGCTCATTCCAAGAGCAGAACAACTGATGATGAGGACTTAGTCTTGAGAAGACTTGGGTCCAAATGACAGCAGTAAAGGCACAAGAGAGCATTAGGTGATCTCTGGTTTCAGGAAGAGAGGAGCAGAGGCAGCAGTCAGAACAACTTGTGACTCCCAAGCAACTAATCTCTGTCTAGTAGGTAGTCTGTTGATATTGGTTACCCACATGTTAAACGCATGCTTTGCACCCTTGTACCAGTCGGAAAGATTTTTGGTGTGCATTTCATTAACTTGCCCAACGCATGAGTAATAATAAAACATTACATGATTTTTTCTTTTGATAAAAAAACTATTACACGACTTAAAACGAAATAAAAACACGAGTAAACATTGCATTTTATCCCATGATGGAAAAAAAATGCATGAGCATAATCACCACACCCACATGAGGAAACCACAAACTTTGTATCTGGGAAGCGGCTTTTTCTTATACATCCATAAGTAAGACGGTTTTCCTCAATAATCTAAAACTTTGGGGGGGGGGGGTAAAAACTCAAAACCATAACATTTTTGTTGTTGTTTCTCCCCATTTAAACGACTATAATTAATTAGAAGGCTCCTCCTCTGTTTCAGCCGGAGGCGGCGGTAGAAAGGTGGCGGAGGTGAGCGGTTCGTGAACCACCGAATTAGAGGAGACCGAGATCGGACTACCCTCGAGCTGCAACATTAAACTTCCCAATATCTCAGCCATTGTTTTCTTAAACTCTTCTTCCTTCACCATCTTTCCATCATCTCCATTCACCATCTTCAACGCTTCCATTATCATATTATCCATCTTAAAACACACAAATTTAACTAATCAATGTCGTTGAAACTAAAATCACTGACGACTAACTAAACACCTCTATAATTTCAATGTAATTTTTATTTGCATTTGCATGTTAAGTGTTTTTTAAAAGAAAATATTTTAGCATTTAGAACACTATTTTTTGCGTTTACAATTTGATAAGAAAACATTTACTACTTAAGGTCGCTAAAACATTAGTTGTGATTTCATTCGAAAAGTAAGCCAAAAAAAATTGTTATAACACATAACATGCAAACATAAACGCAAATGCAAACGCAAACTAATCATCCAAAAGCCAAAAATATTTGAATCTGGTATTATATACCTGGGACACTGCACCTATTGGTGGTAAAGTCGCAGATGGTGCAACAGTGTCGAGCACAGCTCGTAGATACTCTTTAGACACCTTACCGTGACGGTCTTTTGGAATTATCTCCAAAGCAACGTTTAATGCCTGCGACCAAAACGTTTCGGGTCATGACTTGTGACTCGTTATTATCAATTCAAGACTTTTCTTCTTGTTATACCTAAGCTTGCTAACATATATATATGTACGAAAGTATGAAAGTTTACCTTATCGAATTCGAATTTATTGGACAAGAGCCTCCTGACGCCGCTCCCATCGAAGGTGTTTTCGCTGTGAGCAACGATCACGGGCTGTTCATTGAGACGTTGAGCCACTCGCTCCACAACTCTCTTGAATGCTTCCAAGAATCTCTCCTGAGACACGCTCTTCTCTCTCTTTTCTTCTTCATCAAGACAAGAGTCAACAATTGGTTCTACGATGTTGCTCATCACCTGAAACAAACACTTAGCTTTTTAGACAAGGTCACTAGTCTCTAGCAACATATAACATCAAACACGAACTTGGACATATAACTATAGATAAAGTTAAGTACCCATGGGTCGTTGGAAGGAGGCATTCCATGATCAACAGAAAGAGACTGGAGAGCTTTGATGATGCAATCACGGAGCAATGCTTCCTCGCAACTCGAGAGCTCCGAGAAGTAGACTGAGACGATCTCAGCTTCGTATCCAGGGCTGTGGATAAACTCCGAAAGATCCTCACCGTCCATCCTGAGGATGACGATGGGATCGCGTTTCAGACCAGCAGCCATACCCAACAAAATATCCGACAACACTTCTTTGAACTCTGTCTTGCTCACTTTCTCTTGACTTCCATGAGTGAATTCGTTCAAGACCTGTAATAGTTTGTTATTATAAACGTTACAAATGATGAAAATAAATGTACGGCTGAGACAGATATAGGGTTGTTGGTTTAATCTCGTTGTCTATTATTTAAATACACCAAAAAACAAAACCTAACGATAAGCGATTGGATATTGATTTGTATCCAATGAGAGGAGATTCGTACTCGGATTTACTTCTTCTTGGATATTTTTTTCCAATAAGATAGCTAGCGAATCTTAATAAATTACTTCGGACTACACAATTTGTGTATTTATTCGAAGCCCTCTTTGGTCTAATTGATTAAACCACGTGATTCATGCGAAACACAACGTAGGTTTAACGTATTAAATGTATTTTCAAGTTTCCATGTCGGTAAAAAAAGAAATTACAAATTTACAATACAATTTTGTTTCTGGTTCACACCAAATAGTCTGTGATATTTTTATGTGTTCTGTTGGATGTTTGAAAAACAAGGGACGGCGTTCGATTTCGTGATAAAATATGCTATAAATAAGGTTTTTCGTTAAAAAAATAAATAAAGTGGGACATTGTATTTTTAATAAAGGTTACGTGATAAAATATGCTATAAATAAGGTTTTTCGTTAAAAAAATAAATAAAGTGGGACATTGTATTTTTAACAAAGGTTACGAAAGTCTCAGACGACAAAGATATGAAGCCGACCAAAGCTTTAATAAAGAAAATATTAAAACATTAGAAAATTGTCAGCTAATTTTAGCCTCAGCGATGTATTGCAAATGAATAAAATTAACGTATGAGATTAGCCAAACTAAATAAATTTATAAAATTTTGGCCTAGCTATATGACGTAGAAATTAGACAATATTATTATAACAGCCACTAGGTTAAAATTTTATACACTAATTAAGAATAAGTAGGTGAGGATTCATAAAGCGATGTTTCAAGCTTGACACGACAGGGAGAAAAGCGACACGAGGGGCTAATTTGAGATATGATAGAGGATAAGGTCACCGACCAAAGCTATTCTCATTTATTTAAAACTGGTTTTATTATCTTTTGACCTATTTTACACAACATTTTTGTATGTATTATACAAATGAAATAGAATGTATCCACCACACCCTACGCAAGTATCAAGAAGATAACTTAAACAACTATAGTAAAATGAAAATGTTAAGATTCCTTTTTAACTTTGTCGGTATCATAATTAGGCATTCGTGTTATAAAATAAAAATACGATTATGACCATTCCAAAATGTTGAACTATTCTTATAGATATTTTCTAATATAATATCACTTCTTCTTTTTTACTTTGTCAGTAACATTTAGGCCTTCGCACTTATAATTTTTTGCTTACAATAGTCTAGGTATGAGCCACGACGATTCCAAGATCATAAAGAAACTACGGATAAAACATTTACATTCACCATACGTATGAGTATTATTATTTTTCTCAGCAAATTATTTTGTAAAAGGTGATGAAGTTTTGTATATCAAAAGCTAAACTACTATATATGCCGCTTCTTACAATTAGTTTTTAGATTCGTTACGGTATTAGATGCTAAAATTTCTAAAATATGCGCTAATCGGATAAAATCAAGTATTACAACAACAACAAAAAAGTACAAATGCAAAAATCAATAATATACAAAAGTAATAATAAATACTGCATGAAGCCTAGCTATATGCAAATTAGACCATATATCATGAATATTAAAAATATATATTTATATATTAAAAGGAAGAAAATGAAATTACCTCGGAATAGATGTGATCGGAATCAGGGGAAGTGCCCTGAGCAGGCAAACCAAGGGCGGCGCCGATATCAGCAACGGCGGGTTTTAACTCCCTCACGGAGAGCTTACCATCTTCGTCTTGATCCAACTGTTGAAACTTATGTTCCACAAATTTGTCAAACACTTTCTCGTTTTCCACCAGCTCAACTATGTCCGACCCATCAAGTACTTGTTGTTGTTGCTGGTGGTTGTTGTTTTTCATGTCCATTTATGGAATCTACGCTTCTTCTTTCTTTCTCTTTTTCCTTTTTTGAGTCGCGAGAGTCTTGTGAGAGATCTCGTGATGGAAGCACGAGAAAAGGAAGAAGAGAAAATTGTCACACACGCGAAAAAAAAACACTTTTTTCTTTCTAATTAAAACTCGAAGTGTGTGTTGTGTTCTGGTTTGGTTCGGACTTGCCTGTTCTTTATATGTGTATGAAGATAGAGAAAAATATTAGTTGTTAATTGAAAATTACAAACATAATTTCTTAGTATTTTATGACTCGTTTTTATATAATTTCAAATTAATTTTATATTTGTGGATTCGTCACCACCAAACATATATACTAACCATATATCCCTCTAGCTACATTATAACTTTGAAAGCGTTTTGTCTTTTCTCCCACCTAAGAGTATTAAAAAGAATCATTTCATAAAAGGCTAGTTTGATCTTTTGATTGCAGAGAGATAATATGGACGAAATAAGTCTAAACCCAACTTCTTGTAATGGAATACAGTGTATATTTTCTAGAGAAATTGCAAAGATGCAAATGCTTATTGTGTTGGTCGAGACTACTATTACTAATGGACTCGTTCGATTATAACCTACGTACAGTTATATATTCTGTGATTTATCTTTAAAATTTATCATATAAACCAGATCTGATTACCTAAACAAAGATATCTAATTCAAAAATATTTTTGGTTTGGCCTAATTCAAACTTTTTAGATCTCACAATTTGGATGAGAAAATTACTTACCCATAGGGTGTGTTAGGTTCGCTATCTCACTTAAGTAACCGACAATAACATCATCAATCAACACAATGGTCGGTTCCTTTGTAATAGCTTTTCAAACTAAATATTTAGCTAATGATTTTTTTGAATATTTTTTTCAAAAACTTGTAATTAATTATATCAGCTGACAAAAAAATAATATTATAGCTGCTTCAAAACAGGTCAAAAAAAAATCATTAAAATACACACGATCCTGACGACCGTATTATAAATAGAGACCGACGAAGTAAGCAAACCCCAAGAAACAAAAGTGGAACATCGAACAATCTCGACCACTTAATCCACTATGTGGTCCGTATCACACGGGCAATAACATTTGTGTGAATACATATGCCGGCCAATTTATTATTCGGATTATAAATAACATAAATCAGTAACCCAGTCGTGACATAATTATTATTTTTTTCCACAAAAATGGTTAAAGAGAGAGACCGTTTCCGTACTGATGAACCATTCAAAACTTGACACGTGGCACATATCTGACGGATCTAAATATTCTGACAAGAGTGTCTTACCCTCTAGATCTGTGATGACGTGGCAGTCGTTTATGAAAAGTCGTGGGGACACTTGTTGATAACTTATCTTTCTGTGTTGCTAGGTCATTGGTCGGCGTCTCTGTGCTGGCGAAAACCTTCAAGACCATTACAAAGTCAAAACCGGCCGGCTATAGTGCGGCTATCCATGGATTAGGCAGTTTATTACATATAAATTACAAAATTTCCTTATAAATCTAGTATTGACATTATCTTTTGATTTCAGAAAAAGATGAAAAGATAGTACATTTTTTTTTTTGGAAAATAGATTAAATTTCGAATTATTGTCTTCGATTCTTTTTGTAGATATAGATGTAGATGTAGACCTAATAGTTAGAAGTGGAGGAGTTGGTACGACATACTTTCTTCAATGTAGGATAGATTCATAATAATCTTTACCAAGAAAACAAATGTAAAAGGACATAATCACTAACATCTTTCTTTTTTGGTACAAACTACAAAAGTGACAATACCAGCTTTACAAAAGAAGAGGAAAAGAGATCTTACGATAGCACACTAGAACTTCGTTCCATTCCAAGTAGCTTTCACTAGATACGTTATATATTGAAATATATACTTTGTGTCCAACTTTTCTTGTATGGGATTTCAAAAGGTTATGTGGGGCGGGATCCATACGGACCATACCAAAAATGTTACATGTATATTGTTTATAAGTAATAGTTTGATTCGTCAGAAAATTATTTGACGAAACAATAAAAATTTATATATTTGTCCTTTCAATTTTGATGAGATGGTATTGGCTAAAAATACTTGAATAAAATTGCATATTACTAATATGAATATAGGTTTGCATGCGAATAATTGTAGAAGAGCAATGAATCTAAGAACAATTTTACTTCGAGGAATTGCGGATTTGGTGTCCACATTGAATTTCTGTCAGTTGGAAAGAAAGATGAAAAGAGTTAGGTGTGTGTAATATTACACTGATATTTAATTTGATTATAAGGGGAAATTCTTCATTTTCACATTACACTTTTACTATGTTTCTTTGAAGTTAAAAGAAATCAAGAAGAAAGGGAGATGTCACAAGCTCTCTTCTTGTCCCTCACCTGTTCATGTTTTGTCAAAATCTCCAAATCATTTTTTTTTGTTTCGGTTTGATAATTGTGTACTGGGCTTCTTCCTGATAAAATTGTGAATACAGCCCAATATCTCATGTTAGGAATTGAGTTATATACGGTAGATTAGATTAGGATCCGCGTAATACGGCAGAATTTTAATTATAAATAAATAATAAAAAATAAAGTAAAACGTGTCGATAATCGATTAAATTTAATAAAGATAAAATTTATGAAAATGTAAGAAATATATGTTAAATTTTGTTGATGTAAATATTTAGATTTTGATTGTTACTCGCACACTTATTTAAGATGTTGATTAGTAACTTTGTTTCAAACTGAATTTCAACTCCACGTATTTCATCTCGCAATACAACTCATGTATTTCATCCATAATATTAAAATCATATTTTTACTCCATGCATTCCTTGTCAATTAATAATACCCAAAATTTTCATATCAAAATAATATATGCATAATACATTCTATCAAATTTATGTCTATATATGTCATTAGTGTTAAACAAATAGTAAGAAAATTAACAAAATATATTAGTAAATAAATTTAAAAATATTAACAAAACATGTCGTAATCTCATGAATATCAATTTTTTATATGCCGCACTAATACTTTTAGAAATTGGAAATAATTTGTCTTATTTTCCTTTTTTAGTTTTTATTTAATATTCCCTTTTAATTTTTTAATAATATGTCTTATTTTCTTTTTTTTTGACTATTATTTCATTTTAGTTACACTACAATTATAAATAATTTGTCTTATTTTCATTTTTTAGTCTTTTTGATTTACTATTTCCTTTTAATTTTTTTTAATAACATGTCTTATTTTTTTTAGACTATTATTTCCTTTTAGTTACACTACACTTTGATTTAAGAAATAAATAATGTAGAGAAAGAAAATTTATATTTTTATATTAATATATTGACACATGTCACAATCTCAATTAAAATTAACACATGTCACGATCTGGTGAGTTACGATTTTGCCTACGTGTCACACTCACATTGGGCAAAAATTAAAGTAAAATAGCTTTGATCGATTTATGGAACTCTCGAATTCATGATTTGCTTGAATGATGTATTTTTTTCTTTTCTTTCTCGATTAGTTATGACATTTTCTTTTTTTTGTTTTTAAACGTATTGACATGAAACAAATTTTTTCCTTTTTTAATGATATTTTTTTTTACAAATTTTCTCTTTTACCTTTTTTAATAACATTTTTTACAAATTTTCCTATTTACCTTTATTTAATGATATTTTTTTTTACAAATTTTTCCAATGATGTATTTTTTTTCCTTTCTTTCTCTATTAGTTATGGCATTTTTTTTTTTTTTAAACGTATTGACGTGAAAAAAAATTTCCTCTTTTTTAATGATATTTTTTACAAATTTTCGCTTTTACCTTTTTTTAATGACATTTTTTACAAATTTTCCTTTTACCTTTTTAGTGACGTTTTGTTTACAAATTTTCCCTTTTTTTAATGACAATTTTTTTTACAGAAGGATATTGAATTTTTTTTGTTACGTTAGGACTTTTTTTTTTGGCGATGATGTATTATATTTTTATATTAATATATTGACACGTGTCACAATCTCAATTAAAATTAACACATGTCACGATCTGGTGAGTTACGATTTTGCCTACGTGTCACACTCACGTTGGGAAAATTTTAAAGTAAAATAGCTTTGATCGATTTGTGGAATTCTCGAATTCATGATTTGCTTGAATGATGTATTTTTTTTATTTTCTTTCTCGATTAATTATGACATTTTTCTTTTTTTTTGTTTTTAAACGTTTTGACATGAAACAAATTTTCTTTTTTAATGATATTTTTTTTTTTACAAATTTCTCTTTTACTTTTATTTTAATAACATTTTTTAGAAATTTTTCCATTTATCTTTATTTAATGACATTTTTTTTTACAAATTTTTCCAATGATGTATTTTTTTTCTTTTCTTTCTCGATTAGTTATGGCATTTTTTTTATTTTTTATTTTAAACGTATTGACATTAAACAAATTTTTCCTCTTTTTAATGATATTTTGTTCAAATTTTCTCTTTTATCTTTTTTATTGACATTTTTAAAAAATTTTCCTTTTACCTTTTTAGTGACATTTTGTTTACAAATTTCTTTTTTTTTAATGACAATTTTTTTTTACAGAAGGACATTGACTTTTTTTTTTGTTACGTTAGGACAATTTTTTTTTTGCGATGATGTATTTTTCTTTTAACTTTTAGATAAAAAAGAAATATTATTTAAATTAAAATTAACTTTATACGTTAGTATATTAATGCGTGTCATCATCTCAATTAAGATGACACATGTCACGATTTAATGAGTTATAATTTTGAGTTCATTCTCCTTTATATAATAAGATATGTTTGAGTTAGATAGAATACGCTGATAAAATTATATATATATATAAAAAGATAAAAAAATTTGTTATGATGATATAGGGTTTTTCATATTCTATATTAATAAAATTATATGTATTTAGATGGAATTTTATGTATAATTAGATAGAATTATATCATATGTTAATAGAATTCTATGTATTTAGATAGAATTATATCATATGTTGATCGATTTCTATGTATGATTAAATAAAATTTTATGTATAATTATATTGAATTTTATCAAATGTTGATAGAATTATATGTATAATTAGGTAGAATTCTATCATATGTTGATAGATTTTTGTGTATGACTAGATAAAATTATATCACATATTGATAGAATTTTATGTATATATATATATATATATATATATATATATATAATTTTATGTACTTAGATAGAATTCTGTTATATGTTGATAGAATTTTATAAGTTTTATGTATATTAGATAATCGGTTATGGTAGGATGATATATATACAGTTTTTTTATATTTTCTATTGATATAATTTTATGTACTTAGATAGAATTCAATCATATGTTGATAAATTTTTATGTTTGATTAGATAGAATTCTATGCATAATTAAATTATAGAATTCTATGTACTTGATAGAATAATATCATGGTAGATTTCTATGTATAATTATATGTATAATTCGATAACTTCTATCATACGTTGATAGATTTCTATATATAGTTAGATAAAATTACATCATATGTTGATATAATTATGTATATATATATATATATATAATTCTATGTACTTAGATAGAATTATATGTATATTAGATAGAATTCTATCATATGTTGATAGATTTTTATGTATATTAATTAGATAATCGTTTATGGTAGGTTTATCTACTTATATAGAATTCTATCATATGTTGATAGATTCTATGTATGATTAGATGTATAATTCTAATAGATTTCTATGTATGATTAGATAAAATTATATCATATGTTGATATAATTTTATGTATATAAATAGAATTCTATGTACTTAAATATACATAGAATTCTATCATACATTGATAAAATTTTATGTATATTAGATAATTATTTATGGTGGAATGATATAGTTTTTTCATATTTTATATCGATAGAATTTTATGTATTTATAATTCTATAATATTTTGATAGAATTTTATGTATATACATAAAAATCTATGTATTTAGATAGAATTCTATGTAAATTATAGAATTCTATCATATGATGATAGACTCTTATGTATAATATAGGTTCATATAATTTTTTCATATTTTATATTGATATAATTCTATCACATGTTGATAAGAATTTATGTATATTAGATAACCAATTACGTTAGGATGATATATCATATTTTATATTGAGACTTTTATGTACTTAGATAAAATTCTATCACATGTTGATAGATTTCTATATATGATTAGATAGATTTCTAATCATATGTTGATAGAATTCTATGTACTTATATAGAATTCTATGTATAATTAGGCAAAATTTTATTAACATTGATAGAATTATATATATATATATATATATATATATACTTAGATATAATTCTTTGTATATATATATGTACTTAGATATAATTCATATGTACTTATATATATATACACATAGAATTCTATGTACTTAGATATAATTTTTTGTATATTAGATAGAATCTATTATATGTTGATATAGTTCTATATATATTAGATAATCGTTTATGGTAGTATGATATAAAGTTTTTTTCATATTTATACTCATAGAACTTTATGTAATTAGATAGAGTTCTATCACATGTTGATAGATTCATGTGTATGATTAGATAGAATTCTATGTATAATTAGATAAAATTCTATTATATTTTGATAGAATTCTATGTGTTTAAATAGAATATTATCATATATTGATAGATTTCTATCTATGATTAGATAGAATTCTATGTATAATTAGATAGAATTTTATCATATGCTTATAAAATTTTATGTATATTAGATACAATTCTATCATATGTTGATAGAATTGTATGATATGTATATACATAAAATTCTATGTACTTAGATAGATTCTATGTATATTATATTTTTTTTTTTGAATTGAATAAAATTTATTCAAACCAAATTTTTTTTTTTTTTTTTTATAATAGATGTGTCATTGTTTTAGAGTTTTTCTTGAAATTTAGATAATACGTGGAGCTAAAATAGAGAAGAGAGCGATGACTTCAACGTGAACCAAACCAAGCCACTAATCCGTCGGCATACCTAGAATCGATGTCTCAGATAGAAAATACTCTGTTTCGGACTTGTTTGTCAATTTGTTGAATGAGACGAGTTGTAGAAATAGGAGAGTCACCGTGTCTTCTATAGTTTTTTTCCCGCCAAATATAGTATACTTTGGCCTGAAAGACGTATCGAAGTAGGAACAAATTAATGAAGTCATGTGTCTCGATGGTGAGAAGCTGAGCAATATCATCCGAATGCATTGTGTAGTTGGAGGTTAATAGGTTCCGAGTAAGACCAGACCAGACTTCCTCGGTAACGCGACACTAAAAAAATAGGTATATTATATATTCATAGATTCTATCTATTTAGATAGAATTCTATCATATGTTGATAGATTTCTATGTATGATTAGATAGTAATCTATGCATATTAGATTAAATTATATTATAATTTTATGTATATTAGATAATTGTTTATGGTAGAATGATATAAGTTTTTCCGTATTTATATTTGATAGAATTCTATCACATATTGATAAAAGATAACTCCTAAGGAAATTGGCTATATATTTAACAACTTCTTCATCAAATCTAACAATATAAAAGATAACTTCAAGGTGAACCACTTTTTCCAAAATCCATCAGCACAACAAAAGCAATGGGGGTGTTCCGAGGTCTTAGTGGAAAGAAGATCTTTCAAGACCAATCAATGGCATGGTTTCGACACCAAAAGGCTTTCTTGCAGTGTATGTTGGGGGAAGCCAAAGGAAAAGATATGTGGTTCCAGTTTCATACTTGAAACATCCTTCATTTCAAGCTTTGCTGAGTAAATCCGAACAAGAGTTTGGGTTTGATCATCCAATGGGTGGCTTGACGATCCCTTGTCCTGAAGATACTTTCATCACTATCACTTCTCAGCTTCTATAGATCCAATTCACAAGGATCACACATACATGAAACATTTTTGAGGTAAAAGATATATTTAGAACCCAATGTATATTACTCATAACTTTGTTCCTTGTTCTTGTTGAAAAAGTCAATACAATATCGCTCCACGACATTGACACAGGCATATAAAATCGATAAACAATCTCATAATAATTTTATGAAATTATTGTCGCATTTCATAACAGCCTAGCTTACAATAAACAAAAGAAATTTATAAGTAAATATTTCCAAAAAAAAAGAACAAAGTCAAAGGTCAACGCCTCATGGCGTGTTATCTCCCGTTCTAACAATCTAGACAATGATTAAGAGAAAATAACCCAAATGTTGTCTCTTCTTCTTCCTCTGACCTCACTCTTAATCCAAATCCAATGCCTCACCGTTGAGTCTCAACCGGTTCCGTTAAACCAAATCTGCTCAAACGTCACCGGAAATTTCACCGTTAACACCACTTACGCCGTCTCGACCGTCTCATTTCCTCTCTATCATCTCTCCGACAAAACCATAACGGATTTTACAACATCTCAGTCGGAGACTCCGATGAAAAAGTCAACTCAATCTTACATTGTAGAGGCGATGTCAAACCTGAAGATTGCACCAACTGCATCGCAATGGCTGGAAAAAGACTTGTCACATTGTGTCCGGTTCAGAAAGAAGCGGTTATCTGGTACGACAAATGTACGGTTAGGTACTCAAACCGGACGATTTTCAAAACACTGGAGATTTTCCCTCAAACAAGCATAACCGGAACAAGAAACTTCACCGGAGATCGTGATGGTTGGGAGAAATCATTAAGGGGTTTACTCGAAGGGCTTAAAGACAAAGCATCCGTGATTGGTCGGAGCAAGAAGAATTCTGTTGTCGGAGAAACGAGCGGGCCATTGTTTCAGACATTGTACGGTTTGGTTCAGTGCACACCGGATATTTCGGAAGAGGATTGTTCGTATTGTCTGTCTCAAGGTATTGCAAAGATTCCGAGTTGTTGCGATATGAAAAATGGGTGGTTATGTGTTGCCTCCTAGCTGTATGTTGGCTTATGCTCCATGGAGACTCTATGATCCAGGGAACACTGATGATCCAGGCTCAGTGCCTCCGAAGAACGAGACGAGGAGTGTCGCGCAAGGTATTCTATTTCTTATGGAATTGAAAGTTTTGAGCTCTATGATTTAGATCAGAATGTAGAGCTTGTTTTAATTTCCTAATGTGGAGATTTGAGTTTGTTATAGTAAGATGGATTTAGTCATTTTAGGTAATAACCATTCTGTTTTGTTTTTTGTTCAGGGGATAAAAACAGAGGTGTACCTAAAGCTTTGATCTTTATAACCTGGAGTTTTTTTTCTTGACATACATATGAAGACATTAGCACAGATTCCATGAGATTTGATTTCACTACGTTACAAGATGCAACAAGTCATTTTTCACTCGAAAATAAACTTGGAGAAGGTGGATTTGGAACAGTTTATAAGGTAATCTTAAAGACTAAAGAAGAAGAAAATATTATCATATGCATTTTACTAAAGCTAAGCAATCACATAAACTTTTGGAATGTGTTTTTCATTAGGAATGTACTTTCTGATGGACAAGAAATAGCGGTGAAAAGGTTGTCGAAAAATGCACAACAAGGCGAAACCGAATTCAAGAATGAGTTTTTATTGGTGGCAAAGCTTCAACATCGTAATCTCGTCAAGCTCTTAGGTTACTCAATAGAAGGAACTGAAAGGCTTCTCGTCTACGAGTTCCTCCCTCACACGAGTCTCGACAAGTTCATCTTCGGTATAAGTTTCTTCGCTTTCAAAAAGTTCTCGCAAACCATTCTGATGTTTTTTTGTTTATGATGTTCTCAAGTGTTTTGAGTATTTGTATAGATCCGATACACGGTAAGGAATTGGAGTGGGAGATTAGATACAAAATCATTGGAGGTGTAGCTCGAGGACTTCTTTATCTTCATCAAGATTCTCGTCTCCGGATTATTCACCGTGATCTCAAAGCTAGTAACATATTGTTAGACGAGGGAATGACCCCGAAAATCGCAGATTTTGGAATGGCTAGGCTTTTCGATATCGACCACACCACTCAACGCTACAAGAATAGGATCGTAGGGACTTTGTAAGTAGCAAAAACTAACATTCATCTCTTACTCATCAAACTCGATTGTGATCAGTCAGTTGGTGTAAACAGTGGATACATGGCTCCAGAGTATGTAATGCACGGACAATTCTCGTTTAAGACAGATGTTTACAGTTTCGGAGTTTTGGTTCTTGAGATCATAAGTGGGAAGAAAAACAGCTGTTTCAGCAATGAGGACAACATGGAAGATCTTCTTAGCTTCGTAAGTATATTATATAAAGAAACATTGAGCTTTGATCAATTGATTCTTAATTCACATCACTGACTTCTAATGTATTTTTTTGGTGAAGGCGTGGAGAAATTGGAAGGAAGGTGTTGCTTTGAATCTCGTGGACAAGATTTTGATGACAATGTCGAGTTATTTATCAAACATGATCTTGAGATGCATAAACATTGGTCTTCTTTGTGTCCAAGAGAAAGTTTCAAAGAGGCCAAGCATGGCTTCGGTTGTTTTGATGTTAGATGGACATACTCTTGCTCTTTCAGAACCTTCAAAGCCTGCATTTTTCTCACACAACAACACGGTATCCGATACTTCTTCTTCTTTAGGACATGATGCAATAACTTCAAATTATAATTCCAATACTGAGTTGTATCCTAGGTAAAATTTGTTTGAAAACTGAAATTAAGATTTTCACGAAATGATGACTTAATTGATGAATCATGAGGTTTGATTAGATTTGAGTCCAACTCACTGTGAGTGAGGAAAAAGAGTGTTACAAGTCTCTGTTTCACTTTCAAGGAGAGATGTTTCTAAGTCATCTCATCTCTTGAAGAAAACTCATTGAAAAAGATGTACAAAATCAATGAAAAAGGGTTATTTGAGTGAGTCATGATCAGCTGAGGCGAGAAGCGAGATCGATAAAGATTTCTTCGCTGCAAGGAATTGTGAGGCCACCCATTGGATGATCAAATCCAAACTCTTCCTCTGCCTTTCTTAGTAGATCTTGAAATGAAGGTTGGTTCAAGTACGATATTGGAACTACAAATCTCTTCATCTTTCTTTCTCCTACGTAAACCGCTAAGTAGCCTTTTGGAACATCAAGAGAGCTAGAGGAAGAATATGAGAACATTTTCGCTTGACGGAGAATCTGCTTCGATGATTGTAGCACACGAGGAACCCTGATCGCCATATTTTGTCTTGTGTGTTTCTTGAATTGAAAGTTTAATGCTTTACTGGAAAATGTGAGAACTTGGAGAGCTTAAAGGACATAGTGATGAGTATATATAGATAAGAGCATAATTTGAAAGATAACATTTTATTGGTGTAGACAAGTTTCAGCTCATAAATGAAATCCAACAAGCACATGGGTTTGCCGGACCACGGCATGATATGTAAGGGACCTCTAGTGATCAACTTCATGATTTCTGATGTGAAGACACAAATAAATATGACCACTTGTTAGTTAGATAGACATTATAACTAGTCGAATTTTCAATTCTTGCCACAGAAATTTTGCAGGCTTTTGTGACTTTGTCTGTTATATAATAAAGTCATGTGGTCCTGTCTTTTTGATATCATTGAGAAGAAGTTATGATTTAATCAGTGATAGAGACTTATGGTTCTTTAGGTATACAACTTCAAGTCCCTACATAAATCTACAGAGAGATTTGGCATGTGATGTCCTTGAGACAATAAGCCCCAATGAAGTTATCATGTAGGACATCTTTAGACACTAACTTCTCAGACACCATTTAATGATCTGTTCTTGGTTTAGTATCTCGAACCCAAAGCCATGTGCTATTGTAATGAAAAAAACCAAAAACAAAACACTTAATTTCTTTCATATATTCGTTTATATAACAAGTAACAGAAAACCATATTGATTCACAAACTAAAAACGATCCAAAACAAAAAAAAATTAATCTCAAAGCTTTCTCCAAGAACAAGAAACCCTTTTAGCTTAAACACATCAAGCTTCAAGACAACATTAACAAGAAAATGGCTTTTTTGAGAAGTTTCTTGGGTGCTAATAAGCAAATTATGAGAAGGGAATCATCATCTTCGACACCAAGAGGATTCATGGCGGTTTATGTTGGAGAGAATGACCAGAAGAAGAAGAGATATGTGGTGCCGGTTTCATACTTAAACCAGCCTTTGTTTCAAGAATTGTTGAGTAAATCTGAGGAAGAGTTTGGGTTTGATCATCCTATGGGTGGCTTAACCATACCATGTCATGAATCTTTGTTCTTCACCGTCACATCTCAGATTCGATGAATTACAAGAACATTCCATTTTTTTACTCATTGTTAAAGTGTAGATATTGTTAGCTAATTTCCCCTGGAAATAATTGTAAATTGTTTCAATGAGAGGAATATACATACAACATACATGATCCCTTATAGTATAAAGATATATATATGTATTCATTGCATGTAAATGATGTTTTGTCTTGCAAAAAAAAAAACAAAAAGAGTAAATACATATCTGTGTCATTTATATTATCTCTGGACAGCAAACATTTCGTAAATTGATATTTTTTTGGTAGTTATTTACAATTTCTCAAAGAACAGTTATGTGACTATTCATTCCTTGCGACAACTCGTCAACTGTAATAATGAGAAAACTTGGATTTTTTTCTTTTTTTTGTCTACAAATAAATTTTAAAACATTAATTATAAACACTATATCGGCCCCCTAACATATTTTAAATAGAACCCCAAGCCCAATCCCAAAGCCCAAAGCCCATAGATCATTGCCACGCGCTCTTTGACAATGTTCCCGCCGACATTAGGATAACAGATGCGCGTGGGGGGAAGTTGACACCGTTTTTTATTTGCCAACGTCTTTGTAACGTTTTTATTTGTTTCCATTATTTATTTTCTGATCCTTCTTTTTCGCCATTTTTGTTAGTTAGTAACACTTGTTTTTTTTCTTTCGACACCGACCGTTAAGTTGTTTAGTTTCTTTTTGTTTTGTTTTTTTATATCAACTTTTTTTTATTACATGTATATATGCTTTGATTTTTGCAAAAATCCCAATTTATTATGAAGTTTTAAAACGTCTGTTTTTTTTCTAACATACATCTGATTTATTATTGAGTTGTGCATAATGTTATTCTTTAATAATAGCGTTTAATATGTTTTTATTCTCTTCTAGATGATATAATTTATTTTTTGTTTTTTTAGGTTTCGTTAAAAGACCGATAGTCTAATGGTATAGAACGAATCAAATTACAATTGATTACTACTAGTCTGATCCGCCGCGAACTAAACTTTTCGATTGACTAACCCAATTTAACATTCATAGTTGTGAATCAAATTTTAAAGTCAAGTCTAACCATAATTTTTAACTAAAAAACTTCCATAGGTCAACAATTTTTTTTTTTAAATTAAGGAAATATACAATTTTCTTACATTCAAGCTTTTATTTGTTGTCCTCCCAAAAAAAGTAGAAAAAAGATTCAAACTTTTGCAAATGGAGGGGCCCTTGGAAGAGGCAATTAAGCATTAATATATGGTTTGTCACATGCCAAATTAAGTAAGAATACGACCTCGAAACCCTACCTCAACACCCATTTAGCAGATAAACTAATCGATATGATGGCTAAAGAAAGCATAATCCTATCTTTTTGCAGTCTCGATCGTTTTCTCTAGGTGCCACTCTGTTTTCCTGATGTTGCCCCTTTTTGAAAAATTCAACTGTTGATCATCGTACAATGAAAAATTAGCCAATCTGATCTCATAATTATAAGTTTATTGTCTTTTCTGGGTCCAAATTTTCCTGCAGCCCATGTGATGAAAAGACCATACGTTTCACTTCAGATCTTGCCACCTATATTTTTTTCTTGACTTACAAAAAAACAGAGCTCATGGTTTCTCTTTCACGTGAATATACAGTTTAGATTTAATCACTTCCTAAACGAAACATACTTCGAACTTTCTGAGATTTTCTATCTTTGATTTGACACAATTATTGAGTAACTATGCACTAAAACTATTTCTTGAAAATCAGAAATAAAGAGTGTGTTGAAACATGCTATACTCTGTTTTCTTCGGGAAAATAACAGAGCTACTCTGTTTTAGGTTTGGACAAAAGCATAGTTGTACAAACAGGACACTTTTTTTCAAGGGTGGTTTCTGATTTGTGGCCGTGAAAGTAGAAAATAGAGACTCAAGAGTTTCCACAAGTGAGCAGACAAATTAAAATCTGCATTAAAGAAGTTTCATTTGCACTGTAAAAACGGAAAGTTGTACAAAAGAGGACAGTTTTAGGGAAGGAGGAGGGGCAAGAGTAACATGGGGCTTTCATGTGCTTGGTCGAGACGAGAGACATGTCCTTTTCAATCCGTAAGGCGAAATTGTCCCTTCAAAGATTCGTAATTTTCTCACTAATCCTCTTCTTGTTTTCACTGAAAAATTTCCCTCCCCCCAACAAATCTCGTTCGCAGAACATGCTAGCCCCTCTCCCTGACAACGACCGCAAACTCTCTCTCTCTCTCTCTGTGGTTGATAAGAGAAAAAAAACCATGATTGTGATTCACTTGTTTGGTTGATGTGATAGATTTCGGATTCAACTCGCAAGAATCAACTCGAGATCAAAGTTTAACCTTTGAAGAGTTGCAGTGTTTGAAGTTACGTGTGAAACAAGTAACTGACGTTGATTATTTGATTTTAGGGTTTTCAGAACATCCATATTGCTTAAACAGAATAAAATATTATACAAGATAGTTGCACTAAATGACCATGAACATTTATTAAATTAGGTGAATGACTATGCACAAAAATATGTATTAGATAACATCATGATTTACTCTAAATAACATGATTTTTTTTTTGTAACAAAATTGCGTGTTATTTAGAGAAATAATACACCAATTAAGTGTTTTTGCAAAAAAAAAAAAAGCCATGTCCTTAATCAATTCCCACAATATGCTTATCTACAATTCTATCTAATTGACCTTATTTATTTATTTTTTAATCTGCATTATGGCCGGGGACATGGATTAGGAAGAGGAACATCACAAATATAATTAACAAAGATGGGAAGCTCGAGATCGTGAGACTTAACATGTTCTTTGTCCCTAACCTTTTACGACCAGAAACAAAGATCTAATAAATGCCCATTGTCTATAAGCATATAACTATCGAACATGGTCAAAACTATTGTAAACATATACGGTCACTTGCAGACAAGAGTCAAGGCGAATCTTACTCAGTTTTTTGGAGTTTTTTTAAGTATGCATTTGTTACAATGTGCTCTCTCAAATAGATATTTTGAAATAACCAGATGGTTGTAATTAAATTGTTTTGTTTGCTGGTCAAGACAATTATAGTAGATTTCTCTACTGGTTACATTTTCGGTTATTTTGGAGTTTATCACATGACAGTTGTGAATTTGGCAATTTGTCTAGCCTTAGGTCCTAAAAAAATCTGGCTAACAAAATACGTCTATTGCAAAGTTTATATGGTAGTTACAAATCGCGTGATTAGTCTATTTTAGGTTTAAAAGATCTAGTTACATTAAAAAGATTTGAAGTTTTAACAGGTCTTGATTCTAGTCCGGTGATATCGTTTAGTTGGTGTAGACAATGGATTGATTCTCATTGTAGACATTTTTGTCCACTTTAGATTTTACATTGTGGCTGCTACTCTTGTGATTAGTCCAAATCTAGCTACCTAAATTAACGAAATATATATTTAAACGGTCGTGTTTGAAGATTATTAAACAACAAAAGTTATGATAACCAGAGGTGATTAAATTAGGGGAAATTGCACTATATATTAGTCATTACATCTATAGTTAACTATCTAATATCATATAAAACAGAATATAGTAACTAACATTTAGCTCACCTAAAATTCTGATTTTACTCTTAATGAAAAACAACAAAAACTCATAAAAGGAAAAACCTTAATTCATCACTTCTTTTTTTTCTTCTTCCATCGTTTCTGAGTTTCTTCTTCCTCCATCGTTTGTTTTTTCCATCGTTTCTGAGTTTCTTCTTCCTCCATCGTTTGTTTTTTCTTCTTCTGCTTCTTCTTCCTCTTCCATCGTTTCTTCTTCTTCCTCCATCGTTTGTTTCTTCTTCCTCTTCTTTTTCTTCGTCTGACACAAGTATCATAATCGATCTCGTCTCTCTCTGGTGATCCACAAAACCAACTCTCAATCACTTTGTCTTATCTCGTTGCCATTGATCGAAAATCTCTAATCGTGGATTAAGATGGAGATCGATATAGTTAACTATGTTCGGAAATTAATAGGTAATTATGTTTCTGATAATAGTTAACTATGTATGTTATTCTTTTTTCTTATGCAAACTATAATAGGTAACTACGTTCTGAACATAGTTAACTATGTTTGTTTAAATAAATAACTATTACAACAATATTTTCATGTAGTCAACTATGTTATGAAATCGGTAGAGTAGACAACTATACTATGAAAATAGTTAACTATACTTTTAAATTGGTAACTATTTTATGAAAAATAGTTAACTATATTTTATGTTTTAGATAGTTACAAAATAGTGTGAGATAGTTAACTATTTTCTAAGATCAATAGAATATGTAGTTTCGAAAATAGTCAACTATGTCATTAAATAGTTAACTGTTACAACATATTTGTTTTTTGTCATCTTTTTTCCGTACGTTTTTTTCTAACCCAATTTTATTTTGTTTGCAGAGGAGCTTTGCAAAATAGGGGCAATTTTTCCAGAGATAGAAGAATATAATATTTTTAGGGATTTTTTGTTCATATTTACCTTAATTACAGTGTAGAGACAATTTCGTCATATATTTAATTCTCTCTTCTACTTACTTAATTCTATTTTTTGACATATTACTTACTCAATTTCCTCTTCTAAAGGTGATATTATACTAATTAACTCGTAAATTAGATGCATTCTTTCAGCTATATATACTTAGCCAAAAAGATTAAGGAGTACATATAATTTGTACTTATAGTACATATTTATATACCTCTACGTACGTAATTATAAAATTTAGTTACCACATTGATATTTTTCCCTATTTATGATAATAAGTATAATGAAAGATAGAGAAGAGGGACCATGGTGTCTTGGGGAGGACCAACAATGAAATTAAATCCCAATGGGTTTGGATCCCACACTGTCACATGCCTCTCTATATCCCTCTCCTCCTGCTTTTCTTCTGCTCCTTAAAAATAAAACTCTATATATCCAATATTATACATATTTATATATCATTACAATATTACTAGTTCTCCATAATATGCATGTGAAAATATTGGAGTAGATTTACTAATATTGAAAACATCTAAATTACCCTCATCCTCCTTAAAATAACAAAAAATCTAAATCCGAACTTATTAATTTTTCTAAAATTGTATATAGTTGATATATATGATCATTCCCTCAAACAATTAGTGGGTTTTCTGAATTTTCAGTTGAAATGTAGAATTATATTAGAAGAGTCTTCCAAGACGGCACTAACCAAATTTTTAGATTATTGATTATAATCATTTGATCATATATTAATATTAAATAAATTTCGGATAATCAAGAAATTTAAAAATAATACTATTGCTTTAGCATCCTATCCTCATCCTCCTCCATAAATAACCCCTTTCGCCACCTCTCTCTCATCAAACACTTTCTCCTTTCTCCTTCAAATTTTCTCTTCACTCTTCTCTCACTCTCATCAAGAAAAGAAAAACCACAAAAATTTAAAACAATGGCGGTAAAGAGATCTTCTAAGCTAACACAAACAGCAATGCTAAAGCAAATCCTCAAGAGATGCTCGAGCTTAGGCAAGAAACAATGCTACGACGAAGAAGGTCTACCTCTTGACGTACCAAAGGGACATTTTCCGGTTTACGTAGGCGAAAAGCGTACGAGGTACATCGTACCAATCTCCTTCTTGTCTCATCCCGAATTTCTCATCCTTCTTCAACAAGCAGAGGAAGAGTTTGGTTTCCACCATGACATGGGAGGACTCACTATCCCTTGTGAAGAAGTCGTTTTTCTCTCTTTAACAGCCATGATCAGATGAGATGGAGAGACTTTATACATTATGATGAGGACTAAGATTCTTTTTTTTTTTTTTTTGCCTTTGGATAAAGATTTGTTATCCAAATGGTTTTTTTTTTCCGGACTAATTAAAACCTGTAAAGATCCACCTAAAAGATAATTCTCTACACGGATCATGTAAATCTCGGGTTTTTAGTTCGTTAATTAACGCCCTAAATAGGGTTTGTATTCGATGAAATGGGGATTTTTTTTTTTTTTTTATGAGCTGATAAGTGGTGGCTTGTGGTAATAGATGATTACTACAAGTTGAATATTGGCCAATTATTGTTTAGGTTTGGATAAATGATCGTTCGAGTTCTTTGAAACTAAGAAATGTTTGATTTTTGTATGAGTCTTTATTGGGTTTTCCTCACGGATGTAACTACGTTTTAAATTGTATGCGAGTGATGTATAAATTAAAATTTTCATCCTAACCTTTTCTTCTTCTATAATTTATATTTATTATAGCATCTGAGTATATTGTAAATGAGAATATATCATATCCACGAGACACAAACAAATAAATCGATCCAACCCGCAACACAAAAGATCATCATATATAGACGACTCAATATTCAAAATATTGATGCTTCCGAAAAAGTTAAATTCGCATTGGAAAAAAAAATACATTTGTTAGAGTTGAAACATCAAACCTTATATAAAAATACCACTCTAAACAATTTGGTTTAAAATATATATAGGTTTTTTAATCCGACTTTGAGTTTTGACCTTTAAAGTATAGTACGCAGACAGATTTTGAGTGGATTACTTCTTTAGGTGGAGCAAAAGCATATTTGTCTCTAGTAATTATATGTTGGTCCTATATGTATAATATTAATGTGCATTGGAATTAATTTAATGCTTTTAATATTTTGAAATATATATTATAAATTGAATGCACTTACTCTTCTCTCTTTTTCCTTTTCCTACGAGCCACAAATCGTATATGATAGCGACTACTCTTCTTAATGCACATACCTTTTTTTTTTTTTGCCTACATACTTTTAACCTTACTCTCTCTCTCTCTCAAGAATATCTTTTGGTTCATACCAATTTTATGTTCGGAATAAATTGCATCCACAAGTACCAATAATATCTATCATGCCTCATCACTCATAAATATATATGTATTGTTTAGTCGAATACACAAAATAATCTAACTTGTTGATGGTAATAATATCTAATAACTCTCGTTTGGTCCGTCGAAATGATGTCAGATTTTAAATCTATTAAAAAATCTGGTGAATAGATTATTCGACGGCTACACTTACCTTGAAAGATTAATCGGATGGTAAAAAATTCGGATCATCCCGAATTATTAAATATATACACACACAACAAATCAGTTGATTAATGGCACCACAAGTGGCTAAACCATGAACTTGAATTCGACTCTCGGACATTTTAAAATTTGCAGAATTAGCACTAATTAAAATGATTATCTATAGCAAATCCTTGTCTTTGTTATTTTTTATCATAAACCTAAAACGCCAATAAGAACAGGTGAATCCAAAATATTCTAGATTTTTGGGTCTATGATTTTTTGGAATGAAATACAATATAAGTGTATAGTTTTCCTTAAAATTAATAGATCCCAAGCTCATAGACAATGATTATAACACGATAAGAAAAACCATTTTACGTAGTGAAATGTATATCCAAGGTATGAATGGAGATGAATAGAAGAAAAAGCCAAGAGGTATATAGATCTCAATTGGATTAGCAAAATACAAAAAGAAGAATCTCTAAATATTATTGTCCCTTTCCGTACGAATTAACTCTTTTGTAGGAAAATTCTTGGAAGCTGCATTTGTCATTTGTCAATTTCCACTCAATAGTGTCAGTGAATCATATGGCCTTTATTTTTGATAACTATTTCAATTTATTTTTCTTGGTTTTAATGAATTTCAAATCTTTAATGCATAGTATTTTAATAAATAAAACAGCCCATTGTTAACCAGTTAAAACCTCGAGTTTTACATTCATACTGATTATTCAATTTTCTTTTACTTTTAAGAACCTTGAGAAAACCATTAATTAACCTCCTCTGCCAAACCCTTGCTTCAAATCCATACTTTCCTCTGTTTTCAAGAATGTAAATTTCGTATATTACAAGCAACTGAAAACCAAAGATAAAACATAGGATTAATTAACGAAAATAAACAAACTAAATCATGGAAAACTAAAAGTTACTTCTGAATCCCATGTAACAAAAGAAAGAAAACTAGATTATAACTGAAATAGTAACTGCTTTTCTCTCTCAAGCGATTTGGTTGATCCATCGTCTTCTTTCCTTGGTCACTTTCCAAATTTCACTGGTTTATGCAGAGCCGGCTCTAGGACATGGCGGAAGGGGCCTACGCCCAGGATCCACACAATTTTTTTAAAATTTCTCAAAGAAAAAAGACCAAAAAAAAAAAAAAATCACACTAAAAAGGGTCAATTTTTTAAAAAATATACTAAAAAGGCCCAATTTTTTTTCCTACCTAAGGCCTTATAAAGAATTAAAATGGACATGGGTTTAGGGCCGCCGGCAAATTTCAAATCTCACTGGTTTAGGGCCACCGGCATTTGCCGGTGGTTCCATTTCTTTTCCTGTTTCAATTTTTTTTTTGTTCAATAATAAATATAACAATTCTCAAACGTGGCGATAAAAACAGTTTTTAAAGATTTTTGATCCGGTTTGATGCCGGTGGTCGACGCATCTCCGTGTCGATACCGTGTCTATGTTATCCATATTTCCTAATATATCGCTTCCTCCATTTCGATCCGGGTTGGATTTTTAAGTTTTGTGAAAATCCCTTCACTTTCATGAAATAAAGTGTTGTCATCGATACCGTTTAGCACGTTTAGATGATTGTGTGTATCTTGAATGCGTTGGTGGATTCGTTGCAGTTTCATCAACCGTTTACGGTGGTTTCTTCATACGACACCGATGGTGGTGTATTATAGTGATTGCTCGTGATGAAGTTATGCGGCGATGGTCCATGTTAGTTTTCATTCAAGCGTAGAGTTTCCTTTCGGCGACGTCGCTATAAACAAGGCATCTGCCGGCTTTTCGAAGCAATTGTATATGATTGAAGAATTGACATAGCAATGGCTAACTTAATATATGATGTATATCATTGTATCAAGTTACTTGCGTGTGTTCGAATGATACAAAAATGAAGGAATCATCTTATTTGTATTCATCAATTTTCTTCATAAATTATATACAAACTTTTAAATATTAATGGAATGTCAAATGTATAAAAAAAAAAAATCATGGAAAACTTGTCAAGTGAACCTAACTGAAGAACAAATAAAAAGACGGTTTGGAAACAATCACTGATGATCCTTTCCTCTGTTCTATCAACTAATAAACAAAAACTCTTACAAGAACATGAGATTCTCAACCTGACCAGAGTAGAAAGACTCTGCATCACAACCCTTACACTCCTCTGTGATTCCTTCTATGTAAACTCTTCTCACACTAGTTTTCTTCAGATCACAATAGACAACACTAAATAGTCATGCAGGCACATCATAAGTTAGTGCAATAATAATCTCACCCGTGTTATCGTCAGTGGTGAGAAACCTTTTCGAGACATTTATATTAGGCAAAACAAAAGTCTTCTTGGACCATTCCTCCTTAGCAGCAGTTTCAAGAACCCACAAAGCAATAACACCAATGGATTTCCTTTCAAAGAAGATGACAGCTAGCTTTCCCTCGTAGCTTGTCAACTCTAAAATTTTGCGAAAAATGCAAGGTCCTATGATAAGATCAAGTTTTTCGGATCTAACATCAAAATTCATAATCGCGTGATTATTTAGTTTTTTGCCAGTGAAAGCTCGATAATACAAAACACCGTTGATGCACAAGTCTTGACTTATTGGAGAGTGATGAGGAATATTGCCTTGAATCACTCTCCAAGAACTCCCAGCTCCCAATGTCAAAATGTGTATCTCCTTAGCTAAACCGCGTTTGTTTCTCGACTTAGGTATTGCTCTTTTGATGCTGCACGCCGACACTTTATAATCATTGTCGATGGGGTCATAGCCTACGTATTGGTTTATGTGTGTCCTCCCTGAATAGAGCATGGGCAAGGTAATGGATCGTCTAGTGCAAGAGTTATAAAACTCTATAAATTAATAATGTCGGGACAACGATACTTTATTAATTTATAGAGTTATTAATTTATAAAAAATACTAATTGTATGGAAAAACCAATTTAGGACGGGAAAAATTTATTGATTTATCGAGTTATTAATTTATCGAATATTAATTTATCGAATTTCTACTGCATCACGAGTCTAGAAGCATGATCTGGTTCATACAAAATCAAACCGTGGACGGAAGGAGCGATGGTCGTGCATTGTTGGGTGTGGCAAGTCACATGGTAAGTGGCTAAAGAAGCAGTAGAAGAAGATGCTTCATGTGTATTTATAGGGTTAGCCAGCGATGAGAAGGCTAAACCCTTATATTCTTTTCTGAATATGAAGATGAGACCTCTCGGTCTAGTCAAGGACTCATTGAGGAATATTTTCATGACCTCTCGAGTCTGAGTTTACGCTTTTCTTTGTAAGCTTCGTCCCCTGTCCTTCCATGGCGGAGAGACCAAAACGATTCACGTTAATTTGCGTTTTTCCTTCTTCTCAAAGCCAACACAAAACTTTTTAGGTAAAAAAAAAAAAAACCCTAAAGCATAAAGTATCTATTTAGTATGTAAATGTGATGCAGTTTTGGAGTTTTAATACGAGGAAAGGTTTGACGGTTGTGAGTAGGCATGGACGTTCGGGTATTCGGGTCGGTTTCGGTTCGGTTTTCGGATCGGTTAGGGTAGGCTTACTGAAAACAGGCTAATAACCGAAAATAGTCGGGTAATTTTTGGATTTCGGTTCGGTTTGGTTTTTCGGATAATTCGGATAATTTCAGATAATTTTCGGGTAATTATCCGAATATCTCCGAAATTATCCGAACTAACCGAAAAAATAACAAAAACAAATTGTAAAATTTACCCCAACTATCCGAACATACTCGACTAATAACCGAAATATCTTTAAGTTATTTATGTTTCGAGTATTTCGGGTACCCGCTCGGTTCTCAGTTCGGTTCGGATACCCACACTTTGAAAATATAGGAACCATTCGAGTATTTTAGATTTTCGGATCGGTTTCGGTTCGGATATTTTTAAGCAGTTTCGATTCGGTTTTTTTGGTTCCAGTTAAAAACGCCCAGACCTAGTTGTGAGGGCCAAAACGGCAATCTTTCCATTACTAAAACATCGAAATAACAAGTACCTCCCGACATATGCAGAGACCATCTGCCTTATTCCTATCGGTTCAGCTCGAAGAATTGATAAACAAGTATGGCTCCCTCTCAAACATGATGAGTACACTAGGCGCTCTGGATATGGCATCTCTATTATTCAAGATATTCTGTCTCCCCAACTTCAGTTCAATTGGCAAAAGCATGTTTGGAATGTTCCAACTATTCCTAAAATAAAGAGTTTCTTATGGAAAGCTATTGTGGGAGCTTGATTTTCCCGGTTGGATTACTCTTAGTTCAAAGGGGAATTGATGTGGATCCCAATTGAGAACGTTGCGGTACACCGGAATCGGTGCTTCATGTTTTAAGGGATTGCCCTTTTTCCATCAAAATTTGAAGTCTTACCTCTATATCGGGTCCGTTTCCGAACCAGGGAGATATTTTCTCCTTTCTCTCGACACTGAAAATATTAAAAACCCTACCGCCTGTAGGTGTTACTTTAGCTGCTCTCTATTCCTGGATTTTATGAAACCGCTAGAAATCACTTGATTTTCAATGATAAACTCTTCTCTGAAGAAGACAGTGTTTAAATCGATTGTAGAAGCTCAGCCTACTTTGCCTAGTAAGCCTAGCACTCTGCAACCTCCGCGGATTTAATAAAAAACTTATTGTAATTTTAGTAAGTTTTATTATGGGTAATTCTCAAAAATACCTAACTTTTAAGTTTTTATTTCAAAATACAATTATTAGTTTTTTTTTCCAAAAATACTACTAAAAATTTTGTTTTCCCAAAAATACCACAAAACTAAAACTATATTTTAAACCCTAAAAACTTAACCCTATACCCTACCAATTAAATTTTAACCTCTAAAATCTAAACCCTAAACTCAAATACTAAACTTAAATCCAAAATTTTAAATTAATTAAAAATTATTTTTAATGTTTGTGGTATTTTTGAAAAGAAATTTTTTTAGTGATATATTTGGAACAAATATTTAATTTAGTGAAATTTTTTTAAAGAATTTCTCTTTTATTATTGTAAAAAATAAGAGTATTTCACATGAATATCCGGAGTATGAAAAAAAAAATATATATTAATTGTGTGAATATCTCAAATAGTTGAGAAACCACATACAAATTTGATAATGCAATTAGGGTTGGGTTTTCTTTGTCAATCCGTGTTGCTAAGATAATCAAAGGTATAGAAAAATACAAATAATACAATTCGCTAAATAACTGATTAACTATCACATATATAAATATAGTTTCTCTCCTGGCCTAAAAAACATCACCCAGAAAAATATTAAACCTTTTTGCTCTTCTTAACCTTCTCAAAGTGTACACATTACACAAGCTTTAATCGTTGACAAAACAAAAAATAGACAAGCTTTTAATTAACGAATCTGGCTTTGGCTTATCCTTTTCAATGTCTAATTCGGTAAAGATTTAAACGTCCATATTCACAACGTAACCTACAACATTCACAACTTTATTATAATCCCTTAAACTCACTTAAGCCTCCCCAAAACTCTCGGAGCTTAACTAAGCTGTTACTCAGATTCCTTTATGGCGACCTCCTCCATAGAAATATCGTCTCTCTTCTCTTACTCTCCATCCATAAACCCTAAGAAAGTTTCTCAAAATACCCTTTTCCCTTCCTTTGTCAAACCCTGCCTTAAACCGTACGTTTCCAAAACCCTAAGCTTCTCTGTTTCATGCAAAAACCCAATTTCCCCTGTTTTCTCGGCAATAACACAGATCAGCGAGGAAGACGAAGAGGACAAGCTTCACGAAGAATGCGGAGTTGTCGGAATCTACGGAGACCCTGAAGCTTCTCGTCTCTCATACTTGGCTCTTCATGCGCTGCAACACCGTGGCCAACAAGGAGCAGGAATCGTAGCCGTTAATCAGAATGGTCTCGAATCAATCACAGGCGTCGGATTAGTCTCAGACGTGTTCACCGAGTCCAAACTAAACACTCTTCCCGGCGACGTAGCGATAGGTCATGTCCGGTACTCAACTTCCGGAGCCTCAATGCTCAAGAATGTTCAGCCTTTCATCGGTAGCTGCAAACTAGGATCACTCGCGGTAGCTCATAATGGTAATTTCGTGAATTACAAGCAACTGAAGGCAAAGCTCGAGGAGAAGGGTTCGATCTTCATCACAAGTTCTGATACTGAGCTCGTTCTTCACCTGATCGCCAAATCTAAAGCCAAGACGTTTCTTTTGAGGATCATCGACGCTTGCGAGAAGCTTCGAGGTGCTTACTCGATGGTTTTCGTCTTTGAAGACAAGCTTATAGCTGTCCGTGACCCGTTCGGGTTTAGACCACTTGTGATGGGCAGAAGAAGCAACGGAGCAGTTGTTTTCGCCTCCGAGACTTGCGCTTTGGACCTGATCGATGCGAGTTATGAACGTGAAGTGTGTCCCGGCGAGATTGTGGTTGTGGATGGAGATCATGGAGAAAGTTCAATGTTCATGATGTCTTACCCTGAACCGAAACAGTGCGTTTTCGAGCACGGTTACTTCTCGCAGCCCAACTCAATCGTCTTTGGCCGTTCTGTGTATGAAACCCGCCGCATGTACGGCGAGATCTTAGCCACGGTTGCACCTGTCGATTGCGATGTCGTCATCGCAGTGCCAGACTCAGGGACAGTAGCCGCTCTTGGATATGCAGCCAAAGCTGGTGTGCCGTTTCAAATTGGACTTCTCAGATCACACTATGCTAAACGTACGTTTATAGAGCCGACTCAAAAAAATCCGTGATTTTGCAGTGAAGGCGAAGCTATCTCCTGTCCGAACAGTCCTTGAAGGGAAGCGGGTGGTAGTAGTGGACGACTCTATTGTCCGAGGAACCACGAGTTTGAAGATAGTTCGGATGCTTAGAGACGCCGGAGCAAAGGAGGTTCATATGAGAATCGCATTGCCACCGATGATCGCATCGTGTTACTACGGAGTGGACACCCCGAGGAGCCAAGAGTTGATCTCTAGTAAGATGAGCGTCGAGGAGACCCAGAAGCATATTAATTGCGATTCCCTGGCGTTTCTACCATTAGATAGCTTGAAAGAAGTCTATGGACCGGTCAGGTCACACAGGTATTGCTACGCCTGCTTCACTGGGAAGTATCCCGTGACCGCAACAGAGATCGAGGAGGAGGAGGAGGAGGAGGACAAGGCCGAGAGAAAACTCAACGCTCTCTGAATTATTACAATCAGAAACCTCTCCTATCTGCTTTACTTTTAAATTTTTTGAGAAGCATAGTTTTTAATTTATGATATTATTGTGAAAATTTAGGCACTACATTGTTCTCGAATGCTTTCTACTTTCAAAGAAATAATCGGATTGTCTTTTATTTAATCAGCCAAAACTCAAGATAATATTTTATTTAGAACTATTGAATATAAATTTGCTCATCACAGTTTCAGACATGTTTTGAATGAGATGTGATCTTACAAAACATGTGGTTGAATCAGCCGTTTTCAGCTCGGTCATAAGCGTTGGATTTGTGCTTGGGGGCAAACGTGAAGCCTTCCGGAACCTTTCCAAGCAGCAATTCCGATATCCGCACCTGCACGTTGTAACGTTATATCAAACTTGAGTTCGTATAGTCCAAAAGTAAGAAGGCGGAATGACGGAGAAGAAAATTACGCACCCAGTCACCCGCAGATTCAGACATCATGAGTGTCTCGAGATCATCACGGCCAAAGTAAGAAGGCGGACGCCAGTTGATTTGCTGCGGGATCACATCAAGCAAACCTACAGGTATGTACCTAAACGTGTAGCTTAGCCACTCCAGCAAGAAATGCCTAGTTGTCTCAACTCCTGTTTAAAAGGTTAAAATAACGGCAGAGCTTTAGCCACAAGGGAAAGAGCAAACCAGCAAAACGTCGTTTCAATTCCATGCCGTGTGTGTTTTTTTACCTTTTGTGTCGGATCCCCAATGTTGAAGACCAAAACGTACAAAGTCCTTCATGATGTTAAGTCTTTCTCCGGAGGTAATGTCCCAGTGCCGTTGCTCTTTGATTTCAGTAAATATCCAAGGCTGCACAAGTCAAAAGCCCATTGAGACAAACTATAGAATGATTTACTAGGGAAGGCTTAATAGTATTACGCCATACACACACCTTGATCAGTGCTCCACGAGCAATCATGCAGCTAGACAACTCAGGACAGTCAGACTTGTGTTTGTTCCAGTCTAAATAAGAGTACACATCTCCATTTCCTATAACTTGTAGGTTAGCGGGAGCGTTTTTGGTACACCGGTATATATAGTCCCAATCCGCAGACTTGCTATAACGTTGCTGTCTTGACCGCCCATGAATCGTCACTGCAGTGGCTCCCCAATTTCCAATATCTGCAATTAATGAATCTATCCGGTTCTTACCCTCAAAGAATGCCGTACGTACCTGGCACCCAAAAGGACAGGGCAAGTAAAGAGTGGTTATAATACCAACACATTTGCATCCACAAATGTTCAAGTTTCATATAAAAGGCGATTTAGTTTCTGATTTGCATTAACCGATTATGATAAATGCTTCGCAGTTACCTTGATAGTGATAGGTGTTTCAACAATGGAAGAAGAGACTTCCACGATGTTCTTCATTCGTAATGGTTTGTTGAGAAGAGCTGAACCAGCACTTTTGTTAACAACCATATCTATCGGGCAACCCATGTTGATATCTATGAAATCAACCATGCATTCTCGATCTATAAGCTCAACCGTGCGCGACACCGTGTCAGGAAAAGAACCGCAAATCTGAACACCAAACAGATCTTCTGATGAATGCCGTCTAAGCAGAGCCCATTCCGAAGCTTGGCCCTATAGTAAACCATTTGCAGGTTTCACATTATTACCCAAAAAAAAAAATGTTTTATCATGTATCAGTCCACACAACTTGAGTGAGCTAACCTGCAAAAGATTTGTGCACATAGCCATCTCACCACATGTCACATCTGCTCCCAACACTTTGCAGAGTCTTCTGAAGGGAAGATTGCCCACAGTTGTTAGGGGTGCAAGGTACAACTTATCCCTAAAATCAATAAGCTTTTTCTTTTCACGAGGGTGCAACTTTAGACTGTTATCAGTTTCAACAATTTTGATACTATTTTCTTCTTCTACTTCAGCTTCTGACCGAGAGTGCCCGTTCCTTTCTGTTTCCTCTTCCACTTTCACGCCTGAAGTAATACAATTTAATGGAACATTAGCAAATTTTCGTGTACCAGACCCATCTCTTGTCAACTCTTTCTCTTACTACATAACTAAGAGATATAACGATAATTTTCAACATCTGAACCATGCAACCATCTGACACATTCAAGAAAATAAATCGGCATTTCGGGAATGGTATTTTCAAAAGAAAGAGAAGTGAGACTAACCATCATTGACTCCACCAACTTCATCAGATTTCAGATTCTCTTCATCCTCAGATTTTGCCTTTTTCATCGGCCGAACTTCTTCAGTTTCTAATGGTCCAGGAATATCAACATCTTCAATCAATTCTGATGTAGGCTCAGAACTGTCAGCTTGAGCGCCATTTTGAGATTTCTCTGCGTTGTTTTCTTCTGCAACATTGCTTTTTTTGGCATGCCCCTAGAAATTGCATGAAAATAAAGAGACAAACCACAGAAGTATAATCATGCATCATGCTAATAGATATGGGAGTGAAACTGCAGTATATGACATGCCAGAGAAACTGGACAAACACAAAAAACATGGAGGTAAAGAAATAATACTCTGTAGGACTTACCAACAGACCGAGGGACTTGAGTTTTGCATCTGCTTTGATAAAAGTCATCTTATTTTTCCATAAAAGCCTCTGTGTATCTTTGTTAAAAAAGTTCATCTCTGAGTTTTCCTTCCCATCCGAATTACCAGCAATATCTCTGTGAGTCCCTAAGAATCTACATGATAAACCATATGCGCACTTCATTTCAGATGCCACAAATGGGCATTGCCCCTCTATATCATCTGGTTTCTGCAGTTACAACAAAAAATATTTTCAGTTGATTTCTTTCTCAATATCATCCAAATTAGTTGCAATCAATCACGCATATTTATAGTATTCATAAACCACATAAGTATCAGGAAACTTGCAAAAGCGAGTACCTGAGCCTTGAAAGCTTCAATATCATGATTAAACCGGCATTTCTCTTGATACTGACAGGAATTAACATCCTCTGTTCTCGCAATTTGCGGACAGAGATTGATTGTAGATTTCTGCAACAAAGACCAACAGAGATTATCCCTTCGGATTAAGACCATTTTCTAAACTATCCAGTTTCACTTGCCAAAAACCAACTCGAAACCATAGCTAGATTCGCAGCTATACTAGCACCTATGTACAAAACCCTAACCAATCTCTGCTTGTAAAAATTGGATGAATCAAATACCTCGCGTCGTTCCCGTTTGAGTTGTCGTTTAGATTTCTTCTCCTGGACCAAACCCGATTGAGGCGCTCTAACGTCGGCGGCGTCATTTTGCTTCCCGGCACGGCTAGGAGGAGGACATAGAAACTCCTTCTTAATAGGAGCCATTGATCTTTCTATAAGCTCTTCCGAAGTAGCTTCATACACAGAGAACTGCTTCGTCGACTGTTCCGGCGATTTAACCGGCAACGAAGGCTTTGCATCTCCTTCAGCAATCGTATCCGCCGCGAGCTCCGCTACTACATCGGACATAGCGGACAAGCTCCGTCGTCGCGGCAAAGATAGTAAGAGGTACACGAAAATGAAGTGAGTGAGTGATAATGCGGTTTAGGGTTTTAGATATTTTCTACAGAGACGAAGGCAACCATGAAAACGACGACACAGACGGCGTTTTGGAAGGAAGCGAACATTCATGGGATGTTTTCTTAATGGGCCAAAAAGAGGCCCAGCCCGTTTGCTACAATTTCCAAATAAAAAGATAAGAGACAACAAAGAGACAGAATCAAAGCTAAAAAATAAAACAAAACAAACAGAGAATCTCTTTGTCTGAAGCTCAATCTCTTGAGCCTCCATTACAAGTTTACAACCATATTTCTTCATACCTATCTACCATAAATTGAATTTTTTCTTTCTAAGATAAAAATACTGTAAAATTAAATTTCTTGGACTTACGCCTTATATGATATATGTAAATTCAACTGACTCTGCACATAAATAAAATATAATGTTTTGATTTTGATATGTAACTGAAAAAACTAAAAACTCCAATCCTTTTGATCCAGCCACCACAGCAACAACTTCTCAGCTCTATTCATTTGATTCAGGTTTTGTTGCCATGGTGCCATTCTGGTTCTGCTGAGGCTGAGACTGAGACTGTGGCTGCTGTCTTAACTGGCTGATGTTGAGTTGCTGGAACATCTCAGCGTTGAGTGATTGCATCTTTGATCTGTCGGATTCGCTGTGGCTGGTCTCGCCGATTGCCAGTTTCAGTCGTTGGACTTCCCCGTTCAGTGCTTCGTTCAGAGCTGCCACGGAAAAAAACCATCATTTTCACATTCATTAAGGGCAACAAGATGACATATTTGCCCCAAAAAAGGGAGATTTTAAAGCATATAGAGATCTAGTAGTTGTCCCAGTAGGCTTCGAATACAAAAAATATAGAGAGCTCTTCAATTTCATACCGATTCATATATATATATATGAGTGAGATGAGAGGCGAGAGTCATGTTAATAATATAGTAAACCACTGAACGAAGAATTTGATCTAATTTTAAAGAGAAATGTGTACCATCGCGAAGTCGCGCTTGCTGCTCCATTGCTTGAAGACGAAACTTCAACTCATTGTTCTGGTTTGTCAACCCCATCATATCTCTCTGGATCAATACAATAACCACGATCGTTAAAAAAACAAAAACACACCAATCTAGTCTCCCTTATAACATTGTAGACTACGCACCTGCAAAAGCGTGAGCTGAGCAGACAATGTAGTAGCTTCTGTCTGAAGAGTCTGCACTTTGTGTTCCAATTCGACTATGTAACGCATCTTCCTCTCCTTTGACCGTGCCGCGGACTGACGGTTCGCCAAGATTCTGAAAAGAGGATCATTGCATAAACATCGGGAAACCTTATTTAAAACCGGTAACTTTAGTCACAACATTCAATAATACCTTTTGACACGCTTAGGGTCAGCCATTGCCATCTCAGCTAGTTTATCATTTGCCATGATCTTCTTCATTTCCGCTGCAGTAAACTCACCGTTCTTAAACTCGATGCTAAAAGCAGCACCCGAATTCCCATCAACCGAATTGGTAGGTGAAACTTTCCGTGACAGAGTTCCAGGAGAAGGAGGCGGCTTTAGTGATTCGTCGCCAAAAGACAACTTCTCCATGAAACAACTATCAACCGAAACACTCCTAAAATGTCTGCTCGTAGGAGCAATATCTCCTCCTCCAGCTCTTCTCTTCACGCTTTCTCGCTTTTCGCCCGAAGATTTCAAGTTATTGTGATCATTACCACTCTCATTCACACTGCTACTCTCTCCTTCAGTGTCACTACCGTTAGTCTTGGTCCCGCTTGCTCTACTACTCTCCATATCTTCCCTATTCTCATTACCGTTGTTCTTGCTATCATCAGCTTCCGAGGAGTTTAAAACATCAATGTTTTCAAGATTCATATATGCTGAGAACAGATCATCCATAGCTTCTCTCTCTCCAACACCTTCTCTTTCACAGCTCGTTTCCTTCTTCACAAAAGGATTAGTCTTCGACCAATCAGCACATTCCCCACCAGAAATCGACCTCTCCAATGGTCTTGGAGGGATCAAAGGCATCGGATTAAACCCACTTGGAATATCACTGTTTGAGCGTCTATGAGACTTTCTCGGAGGTAAACTCTCACCACCGACGGCTCTCAAGGAGCTTGAAGAAGTTGAGTTACATCTCGTAAACGGCGACGGAGGCAACAACGAAGCGTTGTTGTTGTTGTTGTTAAACCCACCGGAATCTCTATCCTCCATGGAGACATCGTGATCTCGAAACGGAGAAGGGCTTAACGGAGGTAACGAATCGAAGGAGAAGAAAGAGGAAGGTTGTGACATTGACCGTGAATGATTAGCTCCTCCCGGGTTGAAACCGGGTTGTTGTCGGGTCGTCGAGATCTGAGAATACGGCGAAGTCGGTGGGAGTACACCGATTCGTTTGCTACTGTCAGTGAAAGGTTGAGAGAATTGGGGGAATTGAGTTGAGCGGATGAAATTAGGGTTTAACTGAGGCATATCGAGCTGTTGTTGATTCAGAGAAATGGGATGTTTCGGAATCGAAGAAGACGATGTTCCGAATGATGAATGGAGTCTTTGGATCATCTCAGTGTTACACTTCTCTGTATCACCCATTAGATCGGAGTTTGAAGGATAATGCAGTGAAACTCAATCACTCGAAGAAGGGACAAGAAACCTAAAAGATCAAAGCTTTGGTAATAACACTTATCATCAGAAAGAGAAAAAAAAAGCGATTTTTTCTATAAGTGAAGGAATCATAAGAAAAAAAAAATCAGAGCTTTCAGAGGAAAAAAATGCAAGTGGGTACCTCTGCTTCTTCGAACTTGAATCAATCAATGGCGCAAATGACGAGAACTTAGAAGAAAGACAACTCTTTTCTCTCTCTCTCTCTCACAACGTTGAAAATCTAATCTCTCTCTCTCTCTCTCTCTAGAGATTGGAAAATCACAGAGCCATTTTGTCTTTGTTTTGTTTTTCCACCGCGATTTTCTCTCCTCTTGATATTTTTTTAATTTTCTCTCGAGAAAATAGTAAAGCTCGAAAGAGACAACGACTTTTATTTATTTTTTTGACACGAGCAAGAAAAACTAAAGAAAATAAAAAACACGGATTTCATGGGAAGTAAAGGGAGAAAAATACTATAAAACACCCAACAAGACGCGTGAAATTTACCACATCCTCTCAAGATTCTATTAAATGCAATTCTATCCAAAAAACTTTATAAATTTGATTTTATATTATTTGTAGCCGTTCGTTTTATATGTTTTTAAGGGAAAAAATTTGAGCATAATTGGTATGAAATATGCATATATAACATATACACTATTAGAATATGGAAAATTAAAACAATATCTAAATTTATAACCAAAACATTATAAAAAAAAAAATTCGTTTCATCTAAAATATGGAAACAAAAATACAAAGCAGAGATTATTTAGTGTTCAAAACATTTCAGAAACGAAAAGAAAATAGGCTAATAAATTGAAGATAAACTTAAATATGATAGAGATTTTTGATGATTTGAATATGGATTGAGTTTCGATTGTATTCCGATTTCCGACCACATTTGACATTTTTGCAAAGACGAAAGATTCTGTCTTCGTTATGTCATGTGTCTCCGCATAATGTAAAAAGCCATTCTTTGTATTTGTGCCTCTTAACTTATATATTTGTTAAATTAATATGTAATGGACCGCCATACTGAAAGATTTGTTCCGAATATTTTTGTCTACAATTTATTGTTACTAAAAAAATGCAGAATGGAGTTACGAAAAGTTTTAGAGGTCGTCTATTTTAATCTCGTGCCGCAACGTTAAATGATACATGAACGAAGAGATAGATTCGTTTTTTGGCGATAAATATAAGGTTATAAGTTGCATTAGCATGTGTATTCAAATATGTTTATTCTAAATCTATTTATTTATTATTTATATTCGTTTGTTTCTCTTTTTTTAGACGAAAAATCTAAAAAAAAATTCATTTCTTTTCGACGATTCCGCCGCCGCGGATTCGTCGCCAATAGCTTTCATAAGCTTGTCAACGGCGTGTCTTCCCTCCAACGTCCTCATGCTCTTGCTTCGCAATATGAATTTGCTCCATCCCGAACTTAATTGATGGAGAACGTTTGATGGAATCTTTAACGATGTCGTCGATGTGACCTCCCACGTGAACCTCTCTATCGAAGCAATTTCTTCCACTCCGACGGTGAAATCTATCGGAGCTATGTCTCCGTCGCAGGTTTCAACAAAGAACTTGGAGAAGGTGGGTAATCCTGTTCATAATATCGTCGAGGGACCATTGAGATCCCGGCAACAAAAATCGTTCTTTTTCTCTGCTCAGACGAAGGTCCCTGGTATGAGCGATGACTCCCTAGACTTGCCTTTATCGAATTTCAAAGGAGCGTGGAAGGACCAGATTAACATTCTTCGAAGTTCTGTTTTCGGTCTTCCTGCGGTGGCTCCGGTAGTGCCGACTTCCTATCCAGAAGTGTGGCCTTCACTATTGGCCTCAAATGGTAGGTCTGGTGTTGCAGGTCTCGAAAGGAGGCCTACCTACATCGAGTCGAAGGATGATTCAGTGAACTTAGCACCGGAGGAGAAGTCCCTGAAAATTTTGTCTCGAGATTATTATTGGGCTGCAAGGATGGATCAGACAAAGCGTAATTTGCACATAGAGTTTTCTCGCGTTTCCAAGAGTTTCTGTTTCCGAAACGTTTCTAAAATGGAAAACGGACTTCGAACGGAGTTTCTATGCAACCTAGGTTTAAAGTAGGATTTAGTTGAAAAATATATATATATATATATATATATATAGGATATGTCTACTGTTTTAATACCCGGTTAGAAAACAAAATTTGGTGCAAAAATGTTCTAAAGGTTGTAAACAGAATTTACAAGATTAATAACCAATCATAGTGAGTTTTGCATGAGTCTTTGTTTTTCATTTAACATTTTGTAAGATTTAAGTTTCGCCTATCAATATAATTATATTCATCTGCCTTTAATTGCATGAGACCCACCACACAACAAATACATATTATTGACTCTTATAACCACCTCTCTCCATGTTTCTTATAATAAAATATCTACATATCATTATTTGGTTATAAAATTATAGTATTTTATTCATCACCATTATTATTAATGGTTATGAAAATAAAACATGAACTAACGTGGATGGAAATACAATATACAACGCAATAGTCATACATATCAAACAAACTAATACAAGTTATTCTCATTAGCTTTGCGAAGATGGCAATTGTGACATATAATACGGTTCTTGCATACATTTATAGCAGCATATTAATTCAAACAATCCAATTACCGTTATCAACATTTTGAATAGGAGTTCTATCTATTAAAGTAAAAGAAAAAATGTAAAAAGAAAAATCAAAACACCTCTTATATGATTTACTAATGTATATAGAATTAGGTTAGAAATCGAATCCTACCGTATAAATTTCTATTGTTGATTTTCTCTCAAGTTATCTAGATGTTGAAAACAGTAAGAAAATCTAATTATTTTGATATATAAAAACTAGTATGAGTTTAGGCTCAAGATAACTCATGTATCTTTAAAAAAAAAAATGAATGGTCTTGTGTCTATTGATTTTTTGAATTTAAGTTAAAACTGAAAAGTGTTTTTTTGTATATTCTTTTGAATTTAGTTTTGTTCCAAACAAATGATAAGACATAGATCCGCGTGTGAATTGGATAATGGAAAGTCGTAATTAAGGTGTAAATGACGTGGATTAGGTCTTAGTCATATCAGAAATGTCGTGTTACCATTAATTAACAGAAACCGAACAACGTCTATATATATTAACCGAAAAAAGGTTGCACGTTTAAAAAATCAAACCACGATATATAAATAAATTTGTATGACCATGTACTATTTGTATATGCAATGGAAATGATCCAGTGATCTAAATGTGGGCCAAACATATTTATCAGATTAATATTAAAGTGGGACCTTGTTCTTGAACATGAACATGAAGAGACTTGTTTTTCTTTTTTTAACGAAAATAATTTAACAAACAAACCTTTCCTGCAATTTATTTCACAAACTAAGGAAAACTGTTTGTTTGCTTTCGATAAATTCGTAAATGTTGTTTATCTTTTCACGTAATCATAATCTTTTATTATAATACTTGGCAAATGCAAATGCCGCAACATCCATTACCATTGGTCGCACATATAAAGTTTGGAATATTACCTTTTTCCTATAAAACGAATATACTCTTGGTAAGCACATTTAATCCAACTAATTTTTAACTTCTCTTTCAATACGTTCAACAACTTTGACAAAAAGAAAAAAAACTTCGAAAAGAAAGAAGAACAATTTCAACAACAACTTTGGCCGAACTATATTTTTTTTTATTTACGTAAAGTTGGAATTACATGACTATACATATGAATAAAATATTTAGAAAACGCATTTATTTTCTGCGACAAAAAACAACAAATTTTACTACAGTCGCCGTGTCTCTTTCTCGACGGTGATGCCGTCTCCTCCTTCACCGAGTTGCTTCGACACCGGTGAATATCTCTGTCCTTTTTCGACGGTGATGGAGTCTCACCTTCGTCCGCCAAATCAGATCCAATCTTCTGCAGATGAAAATCACACTTCTTCCGGTGAATCTCAAGGTTACTTTGCCATGATTCAAGCCCACCACGGCGAGACTCAATCCATCGCCGCTAGCCCTCCGATGAGTGATTCTACACCCCAATCGAACTAGAGAATCCACACTCTGAAATCTATGGTAACGCCGAAAATCCTTCTTCGCCACAAGAGAAATCCGACGGCTATCCTCCTGATGCAGCCACTGAAGCTATGGAGAATCCATCGATCCCTTTTGTGCTATCACTTGGGGCATAGACACAGCGGTTAAAAATCATCCCATAATTGAAGGATCCAATTTCTCAAGAACCTCCATCTTCTGAATCACCAAGGATCAATCAACAACCAGCCTCCGACATCCTCCCACCGGAGTTAAAAGCGAATGGACAACTACGCTTCCCTTGGGCTGCAAAGATGGACCAAAAAATCCGCAATCTGGAGCCTACTTACTTGGAAGATGGCACACCTTTGGTCGAGATTCCAAATCACGTTTTGATGCAGAGACTGGAAAACCAAAAGGAATATGTCATTGGACAATTTTATCGATGTTCTACGCCATCAGGAGGCCTTATTCACGCTGTGGCTAATCGGATTTGGGGTAAGAGATGTAAGGTCTTCTCTCGTAAATTAGGGGAATCCTCTTTTTTGTTTCATATTCCGGATGAGTCTACTAGAGCTTGGGTGTTAGAGAGAAAACTAGGACATTTTGATGGTTGCATTATGTTTGTTGCCCCTTGGACTCCTACGGGTTCTTTAGCTCTACCGGAGATAACTTCAGTTCCGATTTGGGTCACTTTGAAAAACATCCCAAACTGCTTATACTCAAAATGGGGAATAAGTTGGATAGCCTCAGGACTAGGGGAACCTATGCTCTCTAATAAGCTGTTATTAGACCCGACTTCAATGGGTGAGGCTAAGTTAATGGTTGAAGTGGAATTAGATAAAGATTTTCCACAAAGGATTGCAGCTGCTGATAAAATAACAACCACTGAAGTTGTCAATGCTCCTACTGCTAGCCCCATCGATTCTGCTCCACTGGATACACTTGTGAAAGTGGCTTATGGCACTTCAACCATTGATATTGTTGCACCTACACTAACTTCAGCCTCTTCACGTGAAGATGCAGAACCTGCATCCCTTATGTTAATGTTCCCGTTGCACTTACATCAACTACTCCTCCTGCGCTTGAAAACGCCAACATCATCCCAATAATAGGTCTTCCCTCTGCTTTGGTAACACTCTCTACTCCTATGTCAGATTCGTTGACAAATGAAGATGACATGAATGTCTTTTCCGACAATTTTTTCTCCTTAGGCTCAGATTTTTATGGCTTTGAGATAGATGACTCTTCTCATAGGTCTAGAGGAGGAAGACTAATTAAACCAACTCAAAAAATCCAAGAGATGCAATGGAGTTTGGTAAGGGGACAAAATCATAAAGGTCGAGGTGGTCGAGGAGGCCGCAGACCACCAACTTAGGAGTATATAGAGATTCTTCTCAACATCCGCCTATCTTCTCCCGTGAATGGTCATCGTCGTCGCGGTAAACTCTCAAGTTCCATAAATAGAACTACATATGGTACTTTCTCTATCTTTCTCTCATATGTTTGTTTCAAATGTATGTTATTTTAATTGTAAGGTTTCTATCTAACAATTGTAAACTTTTGTTACTTTTTAATATAATGCATCAAACTTATAAAAAACAAAAAAATATTCGTATGTATATATTTATGAATTGGAAAGACAAAAAAAAAAATTAAAGTTTTACTTTTTTTTGCAAATTTGTAGGTTTTACTTTAAAAGGAATAAAAAAAGAGTTAATTGGCTTAATAACAAAAAAAAAAAAAATCAAATCTAAAATCTAACCAAAACTCTAAGGTGGTATCACTCTACCCATTTATTTTAGGGATTTTAGTTAGATTTTACGGTTAATTTGGTCGGTAAAAAAAAAAACTAAAACAAAAACTCTAAAATTAGTGGTTAGAAATTGGCACATAGAAAATTTTGGTTAATTTTTAAGATAATTTTTTTTTGGTTATATCACCAAATTTCTTTAAATTTTATATTATATATATTTTTTTGTTATTAAACAAATGGACCCTAAAAAAAATTATATATATATACGTGTATAGGTTAGTGGACCCTATATCTCTCTCTTATCTTCAATTTCAAACCAAACTAAACTTCGCGACAATTCCGCAGATCGTTCCACGTGGTTTCAAGTATATCCGTTAGATTGACAATGGACTTACATATGGGACCCAGTTATAAACCATTATTGGAATCACTATGACACGTGGCGAATTCCAGGAAATTAGAGACCCGAGATGGGCATATCGAACGAGAATCCGATTTTTTTGTTGGTTTAGATAAAAAAGAAGCGATTATTATAAACTTTCGCATTACAAAAAGTCTAGATCATATTAATCAAACGAAAATAACAATAAGCTTAGAATACGGATAAATAATAAAATCTAATTAGAAAAAAAACATTTACTTCGAAGATGGATGATAATGATCCATGGTGATTAAAAAACTCACCTAGTACGACATGATCTTACTTTGCTATGCAATGGGAAGGAAACGCTGCGTTTTAGCTCCGATGTTTTATTCTCATTGCACTTTTTGGTATCCGAATCAACCACAATGGCTAAAGTCTTGCAATTGTTATTCTCACTTTCTTCATTTCCACACTTTCCGACCGGGCCATGAACACTTCGTCCTTTTTCTTCTTCTTCGTGGTTCGACGAATAAGCCAAGAAACGAAGACCGAGCGAAATGAGAACCGGAAGAAAGATTAAGACCAATGCATAGTAGATGATCCATTGGAATCCGGTATGGTACTTACCATGATATGCCCATTCAAGGGTAAAAGCAAGGCCTGAAGAAAATGTGACAAAGCTACTTATAAGAAAGATTTTGACGATACTCGGGTTAGGAACATCGACTAATGTATCGATGCGGTTGAGCCAACGGTTTCGTGGTCGCGGTGGTGGGCTAGTACTCGCGACTGTCTTTGGCTTTTGGTCCATGTTCTTTCTTTTTGGTGAAAGAGAGGAAGAGAGACTAAAGAAAACGTTAAAGCTATTTGACTAATATACAAAATTATAAAACAAAATTCCTATTTTTTAGTTGAATCAAAAGATTTTTTCATCTACCTGTTAAGATTTTTCAAAATCTTAAAACAAAAACATAAGACGATTAATTGGTCGTAACAACAAAAAAAGGTAAATAATTCACCTATCTTTGTTTATTAATTACATAAAACATCAAACACAATACACTAAATATAGACAATAAAAACAATGAAGAGCCTTAAGCTTCATTTCTTTCATTCGACTTTTGATCCTAAACTATTAAAAACTAAAACGAAAATAGCAAAAGAGATTAAGAAAGAAACATACTTGATATATATATTGGCTACTTGATAGTGATGTAGCGGTTCGTGCCGTGTCTAGCCCAATAGTCTTTGAGATCAACCGGAGAAGAAAGCTCCTGCCCTTCGCCGGCTAAACGACTAAGTAACCTCGAGAAAACACTTCCGCTCATTTTCCTACCGCCCAGTCGAGAATGCCGCTTATTTGGCATCTGCGGAAGCGGATATTCAGACAATGTAGTTGTGCAACAAGACGATTGCCACCCACCATTTCCCCATTTGTAACATTGTCGAGCTGTCCCGGTGCAAGTGCAAACGGGAACTTGCATTGTAGTTTCATCGAATGTGACTAAGTTTAAACCGATATCGTTACTATCCCAATCTTTTCTACATTTCATTCCCGGAGAAGCAACTAGACGGTTTAAATCCTCGCTTACTTTCTTTACCTTTGATCGTGTTCCCTTGCTTTCTCTCTTCCTTTTGGTCGGTCTCGTGTTGGCTACTTCGGGTGGAATAGTAGATAAAGGAGAAGGATCCGGTATTTGGCTTTGGGAACCACCGCGTTTTGCGCACGATAAAATGTAGTTTAGATTGTTTTCGCGGTATTGAAGAGCGTTCAACGCGCTTTCTCTTTCCATTATAGCGTTATCTCTCTCAGATAGAGCTTTGTCCCGTTGCTCAAGCGCTTCATCACGAGCAGCTAATGCTTCTTTCTTTGCAGCTACCGCTTCGTTTCTTTCCTTTATTGCTGCGTCTCTCTCGGCAAGTATCGACATGATCTTCTTATTCATTACTAACGCGTTATGTTGCTCTTTTATCTGATGCTGCGGCGTTATATTCCACTGTATACATAGTTGTTGTTTAGCTTTCGATCCAAATAAAAACATGTTTTTGATATGTTTCAAGTGTTTTGTCTTACCACGGATTGTGTTCCTTTGTAGTAATCGGACTTGTATCGCCCGTTTTCGTATTGCCCACCGTTCTCCATCTTCTTACTTCAAAATATACCCAAAAAAATGGCGAAAAAATGATATATAACATTGTGATTAGCTCTCTGAACTAATCAGAAATGCTTGATGCAGAATCAGGACTCACTTATTGGATAAGCAATCAATAAGAACATGGAATTGAAATCTAAGCTTTCACATTTTGATTCAAATCATCTAAATCCACCAAATGACACAAATATTGGAATTTTTGAATCTAAGATAATAAAAGAAAACTACAAAATCTTCCCTTTTGAGGAAAAAACTAATTGGTCTCTGCCACAGATTGAAATCCACAATTTTACCAAAACACAAAGATATATGACCAGAAAAGAGATCGAATTTCAATTTGAAACTATGGTAAGAGCTCCCAAACAAGAACAAAAAATTTGAAAATTACAAATTAGGGGAAACAATTGGGGAAAATCAAAATTGAGAAAGGGAACCCTAGAAAGTCAATATATATACGAATTAAGCAATAGATCAATCAGGAAAAAGAAACAGAATGATCGAAACCTTACAGATTTCTTCGAGCCTGTAAGAGAAAGATCTCAGGGAGAGAGATGGTGTTCTGTGAGAGCGAAGAAGGTGGGAAGTGGAAGAAGAGCGAAGATACTTATAGAAGTTACAAATATACCCTCGTCACTGTTACTCACCAAAAACCAAGGAGGAAGGTTATTCTCGTCTAACTACATTACCTGTTTAGTGCAAAGACGTTTCTGTTCGAATCTCTCCAAATACACCAAACTTGCTAACAAAACACAAAGTTTATCCTCTCTTTATATATATTTTTTTTTTTAGGAAAAAAAAAACATAAGATTCATGTAGATGTATAAATACAATGACTACACTACAAATGTAGCATGTATAGATTTGATTAAGCGTAGAGATTATTTATTGTTAGCGAATAAACGAAGAGATAATTACTTCTCTTTTTTTTTTTTTTATCAAATCCTTAACTTTTTAATTCGAAGTCAAAATTCTATAAGTTCTCTATTTAACTGTTTTGGTTTCCAACTAAATTCTATAAAAATTATTATACATTTTTTTTCAACAACTCACATATTATTGGACTTGATTCCGAATTTCTATTGAACTAGCCATATTAATTTAGATCTTTGAGTCATTTTTTTCAGTTGTATTTTTTTCTTCTAGAAAATAACTCGTTGAATATTTTAGAAAACCAAGCATTCACCATTTAAATGGAAAGTGGACTCAAACATGGGCTCGGCCCAAACAATAAGCTTATCTAATCCGGGTCGAATACGGGTTAACCCGGATTGAGATCCCGACGTGAGCGCTTCGCTGTTGTAATATTATATCAGGATCGGAACTCAATTCTTGTCCTCATACACGAAAATCAACTGAGAGATCTGAGATCAGATTCCGGCAACATCTCAAGATCCAGATTTGTCCCGAAAAATGTCTACGTTCAGTGGCGATGAGACAGCTCCTTTCTTCGGTTTCCTTGGCGCTGCAGCTGCGCTCGTCTTCTCATGTAAATCGATTCTCTCTGAGATTTTCTGAAACTTTCTCTGATCTTATGTGGGTTTGGATCGGCTCGGAGAATCTCACCGATCTGATTGTTTCTGTTGTTCTTCTGATGATTCCACTGGATTTGATTTGGGTGAATTTAGAGGATTCTAGTTTCTCGAATCAGATTCTTAAGGAACTGGATCTATATTTGCTTTTAATCACAGCTTCCTGATATTTGTGATTTACTTAGCTACCATCAAAATTAGTTGACTTGCTTTAGATCCAAGGCATGTTGATTTACTTGTGTTACATTGTGATCTAATAGAATACAAAGTATCTTGTGTTATTTGCCTGACATGGTGGAGTTTGTTTACTGTTTAAACTAAGGCATGGGAGCTGCATACGGAACAGCGAAAAGTGGTGTTGGTGTGGCATCAATGGGTGTAATGAGACCAGAGTTGGTGATGAAGTCTATTGTACCAGTTGTTATGGCTGGTGTTTTGGGTATTTATGGTTTGATTATTGCTGTTATCATCAGTACCGGGATTAACCCTAAGGCTAAATCTTATTACCTATTCGACGGATATGCGCATCTCTCTTCTGGTCTCGCTTGTGGACTTGCTGGTCTTTCTGCTGGTATGGCCATTGGTATTGTTGGTGATGCTGGTGTCAGGTATGATACCTACCTTTCCCTCCATGTCAGCTTCACACGCGTTCTTCTTTATAACTCCTAGCGTCTTAATTTGTTAAAGAGTAGAGATTTGTTGTAGCCTTACCGAGAAGAATTTCGCTCGTGAATGAGAATAACTTGAGTTTGGGTTGTCTTTATTGATTTGATGAAAATTGTTAGGGATTATGTTGCACATGCTTTTTTGTGAAATGTCTCTCTAAGTTCTACTGATCCTTGCTTGTGTTCTTGCTTGTACCATGAAAATTGTTAGGGATTATGTTAATGAATGAAGTGTCAATCCATTGCACAGGCTTTTTTGTGAAATGTCTCTCTAAGTTCTGGATCATGGCGTATTTCTAATTCGATTAAAGTGTGTGTGAGAGTGTATATTCCCTCGTATTTATGTGCATTGGGTTTTTGATAAAGCAACTTTGTGGTTTGATGATTCACAGGGCCAATGCGCAACAGCCAAAACTTTTCGTTGGTATGATTCTTATCCTTATTTTCGCTGAAGCTTTGGCTCTATACGGTCTCATCGTCGGTATCATTTTATCTTCCCGAGCTGGTCAGTCCAGAGCCGAATGAGAAGAGAATGCGGTTTCTTGAATTCCGCGTGATTCTTTCTTTGCGTTTTTTCGCCGGTCTCGCCGGGATTTTCTTATATGATTCCTCAGGTTAGCAGTGGTTTTGCTGCCTTGTAGCATGTTTCTTAGAAACCTGTCTGCTTGAAACAAAAAAACCACATCCCATCAAAGTGTTGTTCGTTTTCACAATTATGTCATGTTTGTAATATTGACCGTGACGGATTCTTCTGGTCCCAGTAAGATAACTGTGAGAGATACCGTATTTATACTTTTTTATCAGTCCAATAAATCTAAAAAAAAAACTCGATTTGATATTGTTTATGAAACTTGTTTTGGTTATATTTTCTATTGGTTTTGTTGTTGTGGATGATTAATGGTTCGTCTTTGTGTTTCCTATGTAAACTCTTACTCTTCACAAAAATTCTATTATATCTCTTATTAATACATTAAACAAATTTTTCTCTCTAATTAATACATTAAAATAAAAAGATTAAAACTGAAATTTTGTCAAAAATTCTGCATTGAACATACAAAACGACATTCTTTTTGAAATAAAAATGAAGTCGTAGAATGACACTCTTTATGAAACGAAAAGAGTACTATTTAATTAATTCAAGAAAACCATAAAATTGACAAAATTTGCTCAGTTTAGCCTTACTTCAACTGAAGTATTGTACATAGGATCTTGTCTGATCACATTTCCTTGTCTAACAATTCAAAAATACAAAACCAAGCCCTAATTAAATCTTAAGCCCAAGCCCATATTACATCGACCATTACGCACCGTACTGTAATAAAGTTAAAGACGTGAACACGATTCGACTTTACTTGTCGAAATTTGATTCTTGTTCCTCCTCACAGGTAACTCCATTTCTCAAGCGATATTCTCTCTTCTTCTCCGATTGTTTTTTTTACTCGATAATCTCAAATAGAAGGAAGGTTTTAGTTATAGGGTTCCGATTTGGGCTCGTTCACTTCAATCGGAGACAATTTTGATCGGATTTGTATGTTGTAATTACGATAGAAATTGGAGGTAGGTTTCAAGATTAGGGTTTTTAAGTTATAGATGAGTATAATCGAATTTTGGGTCTTAATATATTATAAAATTTCACTGAATTGGTCTTTTCCTATTGACAGTTGGTTTTACCTGCGAATAAAAATATGGTAAAGCTTTCTCTTTCGTTCTTGAATCAGTAATCTTTCATTCTCGAATCAGTATTGTTCTTCAATCTCATGTGTTTGTATCTCTGCGAATTCAGTTTTACGATGGATATGCGTATCATAGAGCAACCTTTGAGCAGAATTACCGGTGTTATCCATCATCCTTTATTGATAAGGTTTGACTTCATTGTTTTATAATACTTAACTAAGTAAAATTGGACAACTTGTGCAATGTTTAAAACCTCTTTTTTTTTGTTTCTTTTCACAGCCTCAAATTGAAAGTGGTGACAAGAGTAAAGTCTTTTAATCTTACAAGTCAATGTTACTCTTTTTGTAATGCTCAAGTTTTGAAATTTTATTTCCTTGTTTTCTATTTCAGTTATAATGCCACCATCAGCTCTTGATCGTCTTGGTATATTTTCTTCCTTTTGATTTTTGATTCTCTTTTCGGATTTTATGTGATTGATTAATTAGAGAACTAACATCCTCGAATGTGTCTAGCCTCTTTGCATATTGATTATCCCATGCTCTTTGAGCTTCGTAATGCTTCAACGGATAGTGTTTCTCACTGCGGTGTCCTTGAGTTCATCGCAGAAGAAGGCATGATTTACATGCCCTATTGGGTAAGAAGCAGTTTCTCGGTTTTTGTCACTCGAGACTTAAAACTGATTGTTTGTTGTTTTCTATATGAAATACTCTTTAATCCAGATGATGCAGAACTTGCTATTGCAAGAAGGTGACATTGTGAGAATTAAAAATGTCACTCTTCCAAAAGGAACGTACGTTAAACTACAACCCCACACAACAGACTTTCTCGATATATCTAACCCGAAAGCCATGTAAGTCCGACTTATTTTCCTTCTCTTGTACTTATGTCTCCATCTAGACCATGTAAGCCACTATATCTATTATGCTTTCTTGGTTTGCAGCTTGGAGACCGCATTGAGGAACTATTCGTGTCTAACAGTCGGAGATAGCATTATGGTTCCATACAACAATAAGAAATACTTCATAGATATAGTTGAAGCAAAGCCTTCTAATGGTATCAGCATCATTGAAACTGATTGTGAGGTTGATTTTGCTCCTCCTCTTGATTACAAAGAACCCGAACGACCTATAACAGCTCCCGCAGCTAAAGGTCAAGCCAGAGGTTAGTTGAAAAATCATCGGTTGGAGTTAAAATACTTCGCTGTTAAGTCTTTTAGATTCTCATGTGTGTATTGATGCAGCTGAGGAGGTTGCTGTGGCTGAACCAGAACCAAAGTTTAACCCTTTTACGGGTTCGGGTAGACGTTTGGATGGACGACCTTTATCCTATGAGCCGCGGCCTGTTGCTGCTAACGGAAACGGCCAGTCACAACCTGTAGCAACAAGTAGCAGTAGTGGATCAGAGAAGGCTGCGCGACCAGTTCAAGGGAAACTTGTGTTTGGTTCAAATGTAAACCGGTCTAGTAAAGAGACTACAAAGGTAAGAATCTTGTTTTAAACTCCTATGTTTCAAGCTTTTAGTGGTAACTAATAATGTGAATTGTGTATCTTACTTAGGTTGGAGCTGGAAAAGAGAAGAAGCAAGAGGAAGAGATTGAGAAGAAAGAGAAGGAGGCTAAGTTTCAAGCTTTTAGTGGTAAAAAATATTCACTGAGGTGAATGAATATTGTGTAACTTGTCTCTCAACTCTTGTCTTATTTATGATCCTACTCTCATGTTGTGTATTTTTTTTTTATCAAATCAAACGTTTTAAAGGAAAAAAACCAAATAAAATTCAATAAACATGTTTTGGGATTTTTCTTAAATTTTGGGAAACAGAAGAATGCCTCTTTGGTACATCTTATTAGGGGGCCTATATCTCATTTTGTGGTTGCAACTTTGCTGATTTCGTTCATGTAAATTAAATATTCAAATTTCAGTTAATTTCAACAACCATTCAAAAAATGAAAAAGAGAAGACAACCGTTCAAAGGACAAAGTACCAATTTTATAAAACCTGTCTCTATGCTATTTAACTTCCAAAAATCATGAGAAGAACTAAAATCGTTTTTCCCTTTTGTCACATTATTTTCGTATTTTTATTCGATTTGAAAATCTATATAAAATTTAGAAATTTTTGTAAAATTCATTGATTTCAAAAATTAACCGTAAGTTTTTCCTCAAATTTAAATTTATGTTTTTTAACCTAAAAATTCTTCTATATCCATAGAAATCTAGAACGAAATTAAATCTATACGTCAATTTTTAATATTTAATAATAACTTATATTTAAAAATCATATAACGAATACTATATGATTTTAATATAAATATTAAAATCAATAATCCAATAACATACGATTTTGTCTATATTTCAAAATCAATTAATATCCGTAACCCCGTGATTAGAATGCAATTTCCTTCATGAACAAGCCAACTGGTTGTCGTTTTCCCCATTTGAGTCTTTTATAGATAAACAGTTTGTAGTTTTGTATTGCAAAATCTCAAAAACGCTTCGCTGTTTACCTAATTCACAAGCAAAATGTGTGTTGTTTTTATTGAGAGAAGAACCGAACCGGCTTTGGGGTTTGATTGGTTTAAACTCTGAAATTTTCTAACCGTCTTTCCGAAACAGAAGAAGAAGAAAGAGAGTTTGTGAAACTCAGATTTCTACACACAAAAAAAAAGTAAAAAATCCGATCGTATGTTCATCTTCCTCAAAACGATTATAGAATTAGGGTTTTATTTGTGGTTTCGTCGATTGTATGATTTGTTTATATATCTGCAGATGTCTTCTTCCTTAATTAGGTCACCGAAGAAACAACCTCCGGAGCCGCCTTCTCCGATTTCGTTTCTCCCTGAAGAAATCTTCGTCGATATCGTAGCCCGTGTTCCGAGATCCTGTTACCATACTCTCTCTCAAGTTTCCAGGCGTTTCCGATCACTCGTCTCTTCGCCGGAGCTTTACGAGAGACGATCCTTCTTCGGAAACACAGAGCAGTGCCTCTATGTCGCGATTTCCAAAGATCAAACCTCTGATATTCATTGGTTTACTCTATGCCGGAAACCTAACGGAGAAGAAGGAATCTCCGGTGGTAGTGATAATCGATTGGTTCATATCTCGTCTCTTCCTCCGATGCCATTACATGGAAGCTATGTCTCCGTTGGTTCAAACATCTTTGTGATGGGTGGATTTTGCAATTGGAAGATCACATCGAGTGTTTCGCTTATCGATTGTAGATCTCACACTGCTCAATCTCTTGCTAATATGCCTAAAGCTGTTGCTGGTTCGGTCACAGAAGTTATTGATCGGAAGATTTATGTGATCGGAGGATCAGATACGCTTTCTCCGATGAAATCTCCGTCGAGAAGTATGATGGTGTTTGATACAGAAACTGAGGGTTGGGAGCTTAAGATGAGACCAGATTGGGAACAAGGGAAGAGATGGTTTAGTAGTGTGACAATGGAAGGTAAGATTTACATGAGGACTTGTTACAATAGCTTCGTTTACGATCCGAAAGACGGTAATTGCGATAAAGACGAGGTTTTGCATTCTAAGGAGTGGTCTAGCTCTTGTGTGATAGAGGATGTGTTGTATTACTATGATGTTCGAGGGAAATGTTTGAGAGCTTATGATCCAAAGCAGAGATCTTGGGGAGTGGTGAAAGGTTTGGAAGGATTATTGCCTGAAGGTTGTTCTTGGTCTAACACGGTGAGTTACAACGGCGGGAAAATGGCTTTGTTCTTGCAGAAGAATGAGATTTGGTGTGCGGAAATCGCAGTGGAAAAGCGCGGAGGAGGAGAGATTTGGGGTAAAGTTGAGTGGTGTGATGTTGTGCTTGGTGGGAATTTTCACATTATGGATTGTGTAGCTGTTAATGTCTGATCTTATGATATAAGGAGATAGATTGTTTTGTCCCGTTGGTTATGTGTTTGTTAGCTAGTGAATGTGCTTCGAAACCTCTCTGGATTCTTCTCAGACGTCAAATGTCTGAGAGGAGATTTGGGGTTAAGGTTGTATGGTGTGATGTTGTGTTTGGTAAGGGCAATGTTACGTTTGTGAATTGAGTTAACTTAGTCCCTCCCCTGCTTGTTCCTGTGTTTTGTTAGCTCTACTGAATATATTCTATTGTAGTGATTCCAAACTTATTTGGGGTCTATTCTCGCACTTTAGGAGAATATGCGTCGTTGATAATGTATTTTACTAGTATGATTTTTGTAAGAAGAAGTTAGAGAGCTTATGATCCAAAGCTAGAGGTGTTTGCGAGTGGCGAAAGGTTTAAGATTTAGGCCTTAGATTGGTCGATCGTCTTTCATCGCAAAATCCAATAGGAGAAAGCTGACAATATTTTGGCAAAAAAGGACGATTTCGGGAAAGGTTGAATGGTGCGATCTTGTGGTTCATCGAGGTTTTTGTGTTGTGGTTTATCGCGGTTTTTGTGTTTTGAAATGTTTCTGTTAAGGTTTGATTTTGAATCTTGATGCAATTTGATCAAGTATAGGCTTTGGATGAGATAATGTAGATATGTTGTTTTATTCATATGATTAAGAGTACATTTAGAATTGAAAATTCATTAGTAAGACATAGGACTCGGTATGGGAGAAGACATTGAATCTAGAGATTCAAAACAACAACAAACATTTCCATCAAATAATTGTTCACACTCTCCTCCATTGTGCCCCATAGATATGCATTTTGTATTGCATGCTGATGTGGTTGTACATCCCCCCATACATGGTTTAGATTCTCCTATATAGTTAATAACCAAACACATTAACAAGATCTTAACTATAAAGATGGTTAATTTAAGATATTAACATGTACTATATTATTTAGCAAAAAAAAAAAAAAAAAACATGTACTATATACAAATACAAGCTTTTTTGTTTTTAACATTATCGAACCCTAAAGAAATAGACGTGTTACCTGAAATCATAAGCGGAAGGATGAGAGTAAACACCATCAACCAAAGTAATTGTAGAAATGAAAACATTTTAATTGTCATTAGTTATTATTTTAGAGGATACAATAACTCTTTTTTGAAATATCTTTCAATCTCCCGGAAAGTAAAACCTATAGAAAAATAAGATTACAAATCAAAATTAGAATTAAGAACTTCGGTATAAGAGGAACATATGTTATTTTCTTCAATAGAAAATGTCAAACATTTTTTTATGAAAGCTAAAAATATATTCATAATAAAATTTACCTTTTGCCTTTCGGATATTCTGAAGTTTAGTGAATATTGATCGTGTTGGTCTTGTGTATGCATTTATATAGATATATATATACATGTATATATAGAGTACTCATATATATATATATATATTTAATAAAACTTCCATATTATGTGATGAGTAATGCGTTTTCCATAACATAGATTTGACTTTATAGTATTATTTTGGTAATTTAGTAAGTGATTTTGGTCAAAAGGATTCATTATTTATTCATATTGTAATTTGTTTGTGATTGTGTTTACATGTTATATTATTATGTTCATATCAAAAAATTCAAACGTTATTTTATTTTATCAACTATCTTAGTATGTCGTGACACACCTAGCCGGAAAAATCGTATGTATTCATTAATGTTTATTTCATTTAAACGTAAACATATTATTTAAAATATAAATCATGTTTTAAACATCAAACAATTGATATATATTCTAAACATCCTAAATGTTGAAATCATAGATTTCTATTATTGGTATCTTGAATACATTGTATTGTATTTGTTACCAAGTTAAAAGAAAGAATAATGTATTATAATGGATTTTCCAAAACTATTTGGGTTTGAAACTAAAATTTGATAAAGTAATTTTTAGTAGATAATTTTATGTTCTTAGTAATTTTTTCTTTTAATTTTCTTGTGTTTAAAATAAAAATTACTTTTTATCCTTAGCTATGAAATTAAATTAAATTAGTATTTATATTGTTAATTTTTAAATCATCTCAAGCTCATCTCTATTTTCTTCTAAATGCAATTTTGGAAAAAAATCTTCTGTAATGACACTCTATTTTAGAGTTAAACTTGTTTATATACAAAATGATTCGGCAAAATTTATACGTTTTTATTTTCTCTTTAAACAAAAGTATAAGATATATTGTTTCAAAGTTGAGGATAAATTTGTTAGTCTCCCCACAGAAAGAAAATTGGGTCAAATGACCATAAAACGCATTAAAATTAAGTCGATAACCATGTGATTTATATGGTCATGTTCTTAGGTATAATTGATCCAATTATGACTAAAATACCTCTTTATTAAACACAAATCCATCTTCTCTTTCTATACTTATACTTCTATCAGTTATGTGCAAACTCTTTTCATTTTTTGCATATACCATGATTTAATTTTTTTTAAGTAAACACAAATTATTTTAGAAAATGGATAAGGCTTGTATCATACAAATGGATATAATGTTTTTTCTTTATATAATTGAAATTACATATAGAATTAGGAATTAATCAATAATTAGGAAGATTGAACATAGGAGAATATTGAGATCCAAAACTGATTTTGCAGCAACAAACAAAGGCACCAAATAATTGTAGACAAAAGCCTCCTTTTTTACCCATAGATATGCATTTTGCATCGCATGACGCTTCGCTTTGACATAGCTCCACTGCACATGATTTGACATGTTGTCCTATTTGTTTCATAAGCAACATTAAATATTTTAAATACAAAATGATTAATTTAATACATTAACATGGAAATTGCAAATACAAACACAATTTTTGCATCTATTAACTTTGACACTGCCGGTTAAAAGAAATCTCAAATTTCTAAGAGAATTTTAAATTGAAGATGTTTTTTTTTTTTTTTTTTTTTTTGCATTTTAGTAGACAAATAAATGTATTACCTGAAACCATAGGTTGAATGATGAGTGAAACGACCATCAACGAAAATAAAAAAAAGAGACAAACTTTTTCATTGTCATTAGTTATGTTTCTAGAGGATGCAATAATTAATCTGATTTTCTTTCGTCTTTCTGACATTATAATACTTATTGAAAATATATATATATATATAAAATGTTTGACCTTCTTTATTATTACACATTATTTTCAAAACAGAAATTTGGTATTATAGTTTTATTTGATAATTTTAACCAGTGATTTTTTTTTTTTGAGAAACTTTATTTAGATTCTCATTTGGGATTGTGTTTTCATGTTAAATTATATTTAAAAAATTCAAAAATTTTATTTAATTATATCAAATAAATTCGTGTGTCGTAACACACATAGAAGAAGAAAAATGATCGCATGGATTCAAATGAAAAGTAAATTTAATGGTTTTGAAATATAAAAACAAAAACTGTGTTTTGAACAATCAAACCATTTATATTAATTATAGATCTCCAAAATATATTGGAGTTATGTTAAGTTATTCTGGTTATATTAAAATATATACAAAAATTTATTCTTTTTTTTTTTTGAGCAAAACAAAAATTTATTCTATTATATCAAATATCTTTGTATGTCGGTCGTCATAACACACATAGGTGAAAAAATACTGCATGCATTCGTTAATGTTTTATTTTCATTTAAACGTAAATATAATATTTTTAAAATATAAATACAAAAATTGTGTTGTAAACAATCAAACCATTAACTATTTGTAATTAATAATTTATATTAATAAGAAGAAGAAAATTAGAAAAAACCTCTCTCTGCAATCCTCGCTAACTGCCCTTGCTTGGTTTCGTTCCGTTCGCCAGCGTCATTCGGGGCCACATGCGTTTGTCGGCGGTTCCTCACTTCTTCCGCATCGCTTTCTCTTTAATTGTTTTTAGAAATAGTTTTCAATAAGAATTGATGGATCTATGTCGAAGAGAAAATGAAGAAGAAGAATCAATGGAGATTTCGAGTAGTTGGTTCGGATTTCTAATCAAACGGATTTCTGCCTTCTTCCACTTCATTGCTATCTACAATTAAGGAGCGATTGAGAGGCGATAAGAAAACTGTCTTCTCCGATGAAGGTTCATGATTTCGTCTCTTTATTGTTGTTTCATAGTTTCATCATCGGTGATTAATTGCCGATTCGTCGCGCTGATGCCATGGGTGATAAGTTTCCCCTCTCGTTTCGGTGTCATGTTCTCGTTTGATGTCGGTTTTTATGGGTAATTGCTTTGTCTCTCAAGGGTAGAGTCCCCTTTCGGTGACATTTCTATAAACAAGGCATCTGCCGACTTTTCGAATCAGTTGTATATGATTGAAGAATGGGTATAGCAATGGCTAATTTGGTCTCTTGTATCAAGTTATTTGCAGGTGTTAGGATGATACAAAGATGAGGAAATCACAATTGCTATCTTTTGTATATCTCTTCTTATTTGTATTTATCATTTTTCTTCAAAAATTATGTACAAATCTTTCACGTTTATTAAAATATTAGATGTTAAAAAAAAAACAATCAAACCATTTCCACCAATTATAGACCTTCGAAATATACTGAAGTCATACATTATTATAGTTGGTGTTCAATATACGCTAAGACAATATAGCCCTAAACAAATAAATCTATTAACCAATGATTTTAGTTTCAAAAAAAACAAAACAAATAAATGTATTATTTGAGAGTAAATAACATCAACAGAGAATAGAGATAATAGAATATATTAAAATTTCTTGATTGCCACATTAGTGTTTGGATGAATGTAGATAGTCTAAGAAGAAACATACCTTAATATATGTTTTTATTCATATATAATTGAGAATACATGTAGAATGAATAAGTAATTAGTAAGGAGGACTGGACATTGGAGAAAATTGACATTTAGAATTGCATTCGCAGCAACAAACACCACCATAACTATATTCTCGACAAGACCCTCCTTTGGGGTATCCCATAGACATGCATTTTGCATCACATACCAGTGTGCTTTTACATCCGTCCCTCGTACATTTGTAATATTGTCCTAATTGGTTCATAAACACACATTAACAATATTTTAAGTACAAACATAATCAATATAAAGTTTTTAACATATTGCATATGCAATTGGATTTTTTTTTTTTTTTGTTGTTGTTGTGTGTTAGTGAATTTGGTTCAACCAATTTTAAAATCTCAATTTTTTTTCAAAAACTTTTGTATCGAAAAAGTATTATTTTTGCGTTTAAGACAATCTATCTTTAAACAACTAAATATGTCACCTGAAATCATGGGTAAAAGGATGAGAGCAAACACCAACAACGAAGATAATAGAAGAAATGGAAACTTTTTTGTTGCCATTAGTTATGTTTATAGAGGATGCAACAACTTTTTGTCTCGATATTCTTTAAAAACCTATAAAACAAGTAAGGTTCAAAAATCAACGTTAGAAGAAATTATTGTATAATAAAAACATATGTAGTAAGTATACATAGAATAACAAAAAAAAATTGTACAGTAAGAAAGGTTAGTTTTGGGGATTGCACAAAGATTTTTTTTTTTAACTATTTGATAAACGGTTGTTGTCTTCTTCAGTTAGAAACTTTCAACATTCTCTAAGAAATTGAACTTATATATATTTATAGTCCGATTTACCTTTCGTTTTTTCTGATATGCTCAATGTTGGTCTTGTGTGTTTGTTTAGATACATATACACATGCATGTATATAATAAATCTTCCATATATATTATGTAATGAATACTACTATTTAACGAGTTTTCCATAACATAAATTTGACTGTAAATTTAGTCAACGAATTTCATCAGTTATTATGTTTCCATGTTAAGTTACTCTGTTAATGTAGTTTCAAAAATATTAAATTTAGTTAAACTTTTACGGGTAAAAAAGAAGAAGAAATTGATAGCAAACAAAAAAATCAATTACAACATTGTCTGCTTCAAAATCAAAAGACAAACAAAGAAAGAAGAAAAGACACCAAGAAAGATATACAAAACATGGCTTCTGCTACAAGAAACCCAAAAGTAAAAAACGTCAATGGCGAAACAAACGTTAGAAAAGCGTAGGCATGCTTTTTCTCCAACTATGTGATCTCCGAGCTGACAAGAACGAAGGTGGCGCAAAGGTCAGACCAAACATCTCCTTCATGGCTCTGCCTTGCTCAGCAAACCTCACAAGCTTGGCTACAACATCTGCACTTTCCACAACCTGAGTCGTGTCCTTTGGATTGCTCCAAAGCTCATTCACAAGCTGTAACCGTCTGCGTTTCGAGTTAACCGCAATCCCAAACTTGTGATAGATTCTCTTCCTCTCTTCTCCTGAAAACCTTTTCCCTACAAGCTTGCTCAGCATCTTTCTCTCCCTGTGAAGCGCCTTTCGACTTTACCAAAACCAAAGAAAAAGAGAGTAGGCCTTAAACAAAACTGCAACCGAAAATGCCAAAACGCTATTTAACAAAAACGCTAAAAAGATCAAACCTTGAAGCCAATGTTAAGGCTTCTCCTCCTTCTAAGGTTTGGTTTCCCTGAGAGAATTTATCTTTCATAAACAAAAGTCTTCTTAGCTCAACTCCGATATAGATTGAGTCCGCTTGATCTCCTTTGAAAAGCAAGTAGAAGTATGTTCTATGCACCAAAGAGACATTACAGATTTGCCATAACTCAAGAATCTCTTGCCTCTGTCTCTCAAATTCCTCGTCCATGGAGTCCTCAAGACCAATCTCCCTCCCCATTTTACCAGAATCCTCCGCATTCGAGACCTGATAAAAACAAAACTTGAAAATGAAATTGCAAACTACAAAAGAAGAATCGATTCGTAGCTTTTGAGCTTACCTCGCCTTGACGCTTAGCCATCTCCTTAAGCCCTTCGACGAAAGTCCGGATGCTAGTGATACCTCCCTCTTCTCCCAAAGGTGTTCTAATGCTCTGAGCCTCTGTGGAATCGCTCCCGAAGGAAGACATAGAATCATTCCTCGACACAACAGAACCAAACTCTAAATCAGGAAACACAATCTTGTGACTCTCAGGTCGTCCGAGGAAGTCTGTCCCCATGTTTTCAGGCGGAGTGCTCGGTCCCGACATGGTCTCTCTACGACTCCAGCTTCTCATCCTCACATTAGCATCCTCATTACGGCTGAAAACGTTTTCAGGTTCTGCTCTATCATCTTTGTGGTTATTATAGACTTTGGCTGATTCCTCAATCTCAATGCATTGAACTTCTCTGCAATATTCTTCTGATTGATCTTCCGAACGCCTAGGCAACTCTTCGTCGTCAGAGTGAGACCGAACATAAGCTCTTGATATTGAAAGCGGTGTCGACATTCCATCAGATATGAAACTCCTTCTGTCTAAATCAACCACTCCTGATGTCTCTGATACTGAACCATCCTCCCACTTGTCTGTGTGGTTTCCGAAATGCGGAGTTCCAGACTTCAACAGAGGAAAACACAGAAGCAAACTGTTTAGCAGAAATGCCATAGAAAACATTTGAATTATCTGTTGCATAAAGTGAGTTTGTGGGAAGAAACAAGCAAATACCTTTGACGACTCATCGTGTTCAACCATTTTCATGAAATCTTCAAGCCGGGATTGAGCAAGATCCCTCTGTTTTCTCAACTCTGCGATCTGCTTTTCCATCTGCATATATAACCAGCCAATGTCATACCAAACCTGAAAAGGAAATCTATGAAACCGATTTCTGCATGTTCACAAAAGCACAAACCTTTTGTATCTGAAGATCTTTCTTCCTCACCGTCATCGAACAATCACAGTTTGAGGCAGGTGAGGCAGGGTTTCTCAGCTCGGTCTCGAGCCTCGCAAGCTCACGCTGTAGTTGCTTAAGCAGAGCCTTGTCTGACATAACAACATTGATCCGTGCCTTTGTGGTAACTTCCTTTGCACAGCAAGCAAACAAGAGAGTGTTCCTCGTTAGCTCTACATGACTCCTCGCCGGGCTCAAAGTGCAGATAATGGCGGTTCTTGCATTACCCCCCAAGCATGGTTGTAGAATTCGTGTGAGCTTGGAGTCTCTAAAGTTTATGTGACCTTGTCTTCCCTTACTAAATTAAGCGTAAATCAATCTACTGAGCATGCGAAAGACAGCAATGTATGAGGATGTATAGTTTGCTTACACACCTAAGTTTACGGATCACTGTTCCAAGAGTCAGCAAACTTCGATTGATATGGCAACCTTCCTTGAGTCTTGCACCAGCTGACATCGCTTGTGATGCACGCTCGCTTCCCGCTAGATCGATGAAATTCTGCAAATAAATGGCGATAAACATGAACACGGTTACTATAAAGAAGGGTTGTTTAGCTTTGAAGATGAGAGCATACCACACTAGCCATGAGGGTGGTAGAGTTTTCTTTGCCTAAGAACTCACGAGCAGAGCTTTCAACTGTCTAAAAATTAACATTACAGTTAAGTAAGAGAGAATCGTTGTGTCTTAAATCCAGTGATAGATCATAAGAGTCTAACCAGTCTGATAATTTGATGAGATCTGGAGCTTCTCTCATTCAATGAGGTTTCACCAATCTTACGCTGTGCTGCAAAAATAGTAGAAACATGTAAGTTTTCAGACAACATTTTCTGAAGAACAATCTGAGTTTCAGACCTTCGTAGTAATGAAAAAGTGATTTTGATTTTTGAGTTTTTACCTTCACAAACAGATAGAAGCTCCTTCAGATGGTTCCAGTCTCTTAGAGTTTCCTCTGTGCCTTTTTCAACAACTGTCCCTTTCTAATAAGAAATGAAAGAACAAGGAGAGTCAGACAAACTTACAAACTAAAGTGATAAATGACATATGGGTTTGTAATCATATATTTACCTCAGGATCGTCTCGTAGCCTCAGCGATGTACCATCCGAGCTAAGCAGATCTCGTATGGCCTCATTGTAGATCTCTATAGCTGAAAATTTCACGGAAAACGCCCTTTCTTCATGCTGCAACATCAAGATCCAATTAGTAGTGCATAAGAAGAATAGATAACAGCATCAACTGATGTAATGAAGCATGTACCTGAAATATATAGTCAAATATGTCAGCCACAGCAAACTCAGTAATACCAGTCATGGTGTATGTCTTTCCGCTACTCGTCTGGCCATACGCGAAAATACTACCTGTCAAAACGTTACATTCATTGAAGAACTTAGCATATCGTTTCATCGATGTGTGCATCAGCAATGTAATGGAGAAGGAAGCTTTACAATTGATTCCTTTGACAACGGACATGGCGATTTCCTTGGTTCCATCCTCGTAAACTTGTCTGGTGGGACATTCACCTCGGTAAGCTCTATCTGTGTCACCAAAACATCAAAACAAGAAATGGGAATCTGAGTGAACTTAGGGATGAAAAAGGTGAGATCTTATCAAATATAAAGTAGAAGAGGTTAAAGCACTATATTTCTCTTCTTACCAAATGAATATGCAGAAGGAAAGTTTGAGCCTTCGCGCAACGTGTTTCTGTACAATACGGTTGTATCATTGATACATTCCCAATCCGCAGGTTCGTTAGCCGCAACCTCTTTCTCGTTTAAGGGCCTCAATCTCACCAGGACCAATATCTTCTCTTCTCGGGCTACTTGCATCTGTGTCTTCTCCATCTTCTTCTGCTCTTCTTCAGCAAATGCTACCAATTTGCTCACCATTGGTTTGATTTCAGAGGAACCTTGTTTTCACGACTGTTGGAAGAACATCAAAAGCAGAACACTTTTGAGGAGAGACGAAAAGGGCTCTTATCTTCCAACTAACACAACCATAAATAAATGGCAAAAGTCAGACAACTGATCTCACCAAACCAAAAACTAAGAGATTAAAAACATGAAACATGCCTAGAAAAGGAAAAAGCTTTCTCTGTTCTGCTGAAAGAGAACACTTGGAGGAACATTCAATGAACCAAACACACAAAATAAGAGAAGACTTCTTGTTTATTATAATATTAACACAGTTTACTTAGAAGGTGATCATCCTCAACTGAAAGAACACACAAAAAAACAAAAAGATTACCGACTTTTTCTGTAATGGTCACCCACTATGCTTGAAGACTAAGTCACGTTTTACAAATCTAAAACATTCTTTAATCGAAAAAGAGGTCCCACAAAACCATATATAAGTGTAGAGAAACAAAAAAAAAGTTATCGTATAGTAAATTTGAAAAGTGACTTGGATTATAATACTAGTACACGCAAAATCAAAACATAAAGAAAATAACTTTTAGTTTTTGTATTCATAAGTCTTCATCACTAGAGAGAGAGACGACAACGTCAGTAGTCACAAATGCGCGTTTAAGACCATCTCCAATGTATTTTTCTATTTTTTACTCTAAAATAGAATAAAAAATAATATTTCTCTATTTTCACTCCAATGTATTCCTCTATTTTAGAGAAATGCTATTTTTTCTCTATTTTAGAATAAGACAAAATATTCCTCTATTTTTTTCTCCAAATATAGAGCAAAAAATAGCATTCTCTATTTTAACTAAAATAGAAATAGAAAATAGAAATAGAGATGGGTTAGAGAGAAAAATAGAGAAATGCTATTTCTTACTCTATTTTAGAGTAGAAAATAGAGGTGAGTTGGAGATGCCCTAAGGTAAATAAAGGAGCTTCGAGTTTAAACTTGTCATTTGCACCAATCGTACATTTAAAACATCATTACCAAAAAAAAAATGCAATCTCAAAATCTTGATCCAGAATCGTAATATAAGGTTACATAAAGAAACATGCAAAACATGCAATGTGATTCCAAGAAACCTTCTCTCACTCGCACTCCAAAGCTCTGATCTGCAACATCCACTACAGATTTCAGCATTATTGACACAAACCCACAAAATCATCACGCCTTAAGAAGATTTTGCAATGATTGTCTACTTAATTAGAGTTTACTAATGACACACACGAAAAAACTGATTTTGAAACATTTTATGTAAAAACCAGAAATAGTAACAAAGAGGGTAGAGAAACCGAAGAAAAAACAACAATGTGAAGGAGATGGAGTTGTTACTACTGATTTGGTTGTTGTTGTTCTTCGTCGTCTTCTTCTCTTACATTTTCTCACTCGAATCTCTCTCTCTCTCTCGGAGGGACCACTGGACCGATCGCCATTGATTTTGTCCCAAAGCAGCTTTGTCTTTTATTCGCCGGTTTCTCTTTCTGTCTCCATTTGGCCGAGTGCTTGTGGGTGAAAAATCTTGTAAATGACCGTTTTACCCCTGATTGGGAGCCTTACCGCCACGTGGACCTCTACTTTTATCCGTTGGAGAGCTCAGAGCCCAATAGTCAGGGCCTTGTCTTCAGGCCCAAAAGGCCTACTAATTTTTAGTTTACATTTTTTTTTTATGTTTTAAGTGATTTGGTTATGTGCTCTATATTGGGTATTAACGATATATAGCCCATAACCAAGTGAAGCCCAATATTAGCAATGATCTACTGCTTCACACCTACTGTCGTCACTCGTATCATGTTTCGATACTAATTAGTTTTTGTTTGGTTTTGTTCTCTTCGGTTTAATACTTTAGTTAAGACAAGTTTAAATGTGTGTTTGTTGTCTAAAACTAACAGATCCGTTCATAATCTAGAAAATAAAGGACGAAGGAACTCAATTAACCGTTGGATTAGTTATGTGTTAGAATTATTTTTCGATCTTTTATGTATTTTTTTGTTTCGGATTTTGCAGAGATTTAAAATATGGAAATATTAATATTTTTTCTTGTGTTCAAGTATATTCGTCAAAACTATCAAATTTGTTTTTCTTTCAAAAGTTGCAAATACAGCAAAATATCAATTACGTAAAGTTACAAAATTCAGCAAAAATCACGAAAACGCTGATAAAATATAAAAGAAGAAAATATAACAATTTATATATACACTATGGTCTATGGATACTCGTTGGAAAAACAAAAAATGCGGAAACAAATCTAAGAAAATCTAAAGTGATTATTAAGATCTTAGTTAAATCCGAGTATGGGCAAGGAAAACAAAATAAATAAACAACTTTAAACGAAGGCCACTAGAATAGTTTTGAGAGTTGCTTTCAACTACTTCTCGACCACCAATTTTTTAAATGGCTAGTGACATTTGGCCCACCCACCTTTTGTCTTTTTTATTTCCTCTTGTGGCTCTTATTTTTTTCCATTTATAATTTTTATTTTATTTTTTAAAATAGTCACACGTCCTAAATCTATTGCACCACTTTTATTAACCTCTAAAACAATTTCCATCATACAATTTTGTTATTTTAAATCATATAATATTGAATTGAGTGTAAAACTTATCACAGAGAGTGATTCACCAAAACGAAAGAAACAGAAGGGAGAGTCTGCCTCAGGGAGACACATCAATGACCTTCCAGATGGCATAGAGTCTTTTGTCTTCCAGATAATTTTCTTTATTTTTTGTCTTTTAATACTTTAATCCAAAATCTTATTAAAATTAAACAAAAACATATCCAGTAAAGATATGATATTTCCATTATTTTCTCCTAATCATACTACATCTCCTGTTAGGCACTTGCACTATTAAAATCCATTGTTTTTTTTCATTAATATATTAAAAAAAAAAACCTATTTCAGAAATCACTTAAGTAGTAAAATAACAGTTTTGTCTTGTAACAGCGAGTAGGAATATTTTGATACTCTCGGCGCGTGAGATTTGATTCGAGTCTCTTCTGGTCTCTCAAGCTTCTCCTCCATTGTAGAAAAATATTTAAAAGGAAAGATTTAATAATTATAATTTTTTTTCTTTCTTTTTTCCTCCTTCATCTTCTTCTTCCCTTAATCTACTACTCTGTCCTTAATTAATCAGATTTTTCTACTTATTCCACTTCTCATCTCTTCCAATCGAAATCTGGGCTCTGGCTAAAGATTTTGTCTTGAAGGTGAGATCCATTGTTCGGAATAGAGTGAGAAAAAAGACTTTTTTAAAAAGATTGAAGAAGAAAGATGCGAATTTTATGCGATGCGTGTGAAAACGCAGCTGCGATCGTCTTTTGTGCCGCCGATGAAGCTGCTCTTTGCCGCTCCTGCGATGAAAAAGTAATTTCTTTTTTTTGACTCTCTGTGTCTATTGGAATAGTGCTCTGATGGGTTCGTGAAAGATCGAGTCTTTGTTATCTGTGTCTGGGATTTATCCTTAATTCTCAACTGATTCGGACATGGGTTGATCTCGACAACGAGTGAAGAAAGTGGAGAACTTTGAGCTGAAGAATAGATTGTGAAATTTGGTTCTTAGATTGTTCATCAAATTACTTTTTTTCAAGTGGGAATGGATAGTGAAAAACTGAAAAAGATGAAATCTTTTTGCATTGTTTCTCATTTGGTGGAGTAGATGTTCTGTAGATGATGAATTCAAGTTTGATTACATGAGATTCGAGTATTTGTTGCTACGGTTTCAATGATTCTACTCTGTGATGTACATTGCAGGGAAGGTTTTTGTATCCAAAGTTTGCATTTAGTTAACTTCTGGAGAAGAAAATAATCGATTTTGCGATTAATCCTTACTTCAGTTAGATGACTCTTTAAGGGTAACACTTTACAGTCCTTCTCGAGTCCTTAGTTAATCCTTTTTCTATTGCAATAGCTCTGAGTAGTTTTCGGTTTCGATGGATATTGGTCGAAAATGGGTTAATTTGATGTATATGATTGAAAACTTTGTAATGTTTTTTCTCTTTCAGGTTCATATGTGCAACAAGCTAGCTAGTCGGCATGTACGTGTTGGTTTAGCCGAACCAAGCAATGCCCCGTGCTGCGATATATGCGAAAATGCACCTGGTATGATCTGTTTACAACGAATTTTCCACACTAATGTTTCAATGTTTTCGCATATATATGTAGAAAAAAGGAGTAATCTCATTCTTTTTTTCTTCTCCTCGGCGTTGTGAGAACAGCCTTCTTTTACTGTGAGACAGACGGTAGTTCGCTTTGTCTGCAATGTGACATGGTAGTACATGTTGGTGGCAAGAGAACACACGGCCGGTTTCTTTTGCTCAGACAGAGAATCGAGGTTTGAATAAACTGTTTTGTTTCCCTCACGCAAACACAATCATTTTGCGTCAATTTCTTGATTTAATCGTTCATCTTGTGTTTATTGTTTTTCTTGTAGTTTCCAGGCGATAAGCCTAAACCAAACAATACGAGAGACAATTCGCAAAACCAAAGAGTCTCTGCAAATGCAAACGGCGAAGCTAATGGCAAGATTGATGACGAAATGATTGATCTAAACGCTAACCCGCAGAGAGTACATGAGCAAGCATCAAATAACCAAGTACTTGAATCTCTCTATCTATCTATCTATCTATATATATATATCTCTCTATAGATAGATAATTCTCAATCTTGTTTTTGTGTGTTTACAATTTGTTTTGTTTGTCAAATGAGCAGGGTATCGATATAAATAACGCGAACAATCACGAGCCTGCAGGTGTTGTACCAGTTGGACCCTTTAAACCAGAGTCTGAGAAGTGATAAGGTGAGAGTGAGAATCCGTTTTAAGAAGATTGTAAAAAAAGTTTTTTTTTTTTTTGGGGTCAATATTGTAAAAAGTTTCGAGAAATGGAAATTTCATGTTTTATTTTTTTTCCTTCTTTTTGATGATATGATTGTTGCAGGGTTTGGTGTAAACGAAGCTTTGTTGTTGAAGAAGGAAGGTTTGTGTTGTTTGTGCATTATCTTAGTTTAAAGGCAATGGCTCACATGAATGTATAAGCTAATATCTGAAATTCTGAATATTTATTTATTTCTGGATTTGCTCTTTTTTTTCTTCTAATTATAAAGTCTTCTTTAGAAAATTGAAGTCTTCAATAAAATGGAAAATAAAGAACAAAGAGTTGGGTCAGTAAAGAGATAAATAAAGCCCATTGGTTATGCAAAGGCCCATGTTAGTGCATATATAATTTACAAATGTAATGGGATTTATCGTTCATCTCTTTCTTTTCATTTTATTTATTTTTTGTCATCTTGAAATTTTTATTAAAATCCAAAACTAAGACAAAGCAAAACACGACTTAAACCCGAAACTCGGCAATCACATCAGACTTACAAATTTTTTAAACTTTCGGAGAACCTATGTCAATGACTTACCGAAGAAGCCTTGAACAGACAATCCATCGATAATAGACTCCTATAGCGATGAATCAAGGATTCTAAAACTTCATAATCCGGTAAAATATCGTTCATCTCCAACTTTACATATATAAAATGATTTAGAACTACTTTATTTTTGAATAACACAATACTTTAATGAATTATTTGATTTTTTTTTTAGTTGAATAACATTAACCTTTAAATCTATTAAACATGATTTATAAATATAAAATCTTTCAATATTGCTAAAGCCCCCCCCCCCCCACCCACAACATCCTTTTTCGATTGGGTCTGGCTTTGACTATTCTTCAAATGCGTCAATTAGTTAACCATGGACATAAATAAAATAATAGAAAATTGTAAATGAGAGTTTGCTACGGGAAAAATTGCTCAGATATCTGTGAGTGAGGCTTGAGTGAGGCTTATTTGGGGCCAATGTGGAGACAATGTATGTTCTTTATACCTTTCACCTTTCATAATCCTTAACTTTTCGAGGAATCCTTCATCAGTGGTTGTGAATGACTTATTTTTCTCAATCTTTTCGACCTTGGTTCCGTAGGAGCATTACTATAGTTTGTGCAATTGATTCAATTATGGAATCATGAATAGTCCCCCCACCCCAACATTTGACAATATGTAATGCAGAATGTAAAAAGGGTTATTTGTGATGTAATATCAAAATAAAAAGGGTTAGTGGTGATGTAATATCAAAATATAGACCGTTGACTCTCCAAGCAAATCCATAGATGGTTAAATCTAAAACACACGAAGCTCCAAGCCCATCCACACCATAAATCAATTGAGCCAATGAAATTGTAGCGATGAAGATACCTAACGTAAGGAATAAAACATCACATCTCTGCCACTTGGAACATATATAACACATAGTTGCGCTCACCGTTAATGAGATTATGGTAAGCAAGATTTGTCGACTTTTGAAAGTAGTGTGTGGTGGATTTGAGGGGAAAAAACAACAAACCTTCAAACGATTAAGCCTCTCAAGGGAGGTGTAGTCACATTTGGTGATGGAGGCCTAGGAAGCATCAAAGGAAAAGGTAAGACATGTGATGCAGAACGTCCAAAGTTGATGAATGTTTACGTACTTTGTTGAAGGACTGAAGGCAAATCTGCTAAGTGTGAGCCAACTGTGTGATGATGGATTAACAGCACCTTCACGAAAAATGATTGCAAAGCCTTTGATGAAAATGGAAAGGATGTTTTGAATAGAGTACGTGCAGGGAATAATTGCTACATGTGAAGTAAGTTAAACAAGTGTCTCAGTGGAAAAGATGACATCATTTTTTGAGGCACATCACAGAAGCTGGTGAGCAACATAACTCAAGAATTTGAGATGAGCATGGTTGGAGAGCTGAGGTACTTTTTGGGACTGCAAGTAACTCAGACAGAGGATGAGGTGTTCATTTTGCAAAGCATGTATGCACTAAATCTGGTAAGAAGGTTTGAACTAGACAATAACAAGGAAGCAAGAACTCCAATAAGCACACCAGAAAAGCTTTCAAGAGACGATGCAGGAGAGGCTGTTGATGAAAGGCTTTATAGAGGTATGATTGAGAGTTTGGTGTACCCCTACGACGAGTCGGCCTGATATATGCTTGAGTGTTGGGATATGTGCAAGGTATCAAGCCAAGCCAAAGCAATCTCATATGAATGCAGTGATGAGGATAATCAAGTACATCAAGGGAACATCTAACTTCGGGTTATACTACTCAAAAGGTTCGAACCAGAACCTAGCTGGATATTGTGATGCCGATTGGGCTGGGAGTGTTGATGACAGGAAAAACACTAGTGGAGGATGTTTTTTTCTCGGTAACAATCTGATTTTGTGGTTGGGAAAAAAGCAAAATTCAGTATCTCTATCCACCGCGGAGGCTGAGTACATAGCCATGGAAAGTTGTTGTGCTCAATTGTTGTGGATGAAGCAGATGTAAGCTGACTACAGGATGGATTCTGGACCACTCTTGGTTTACTTTGACAACAAAAGTGCAATAAACATCTCCAAGAATCCAGTTCAACACTCAAGGACAAAGCATATTGACATAAGGCACCACTTCATCAGGGAATTGATGTAGAAAAGACAGGTAGTGATTGAACATGTTGTCACTGAGTTACAACTCGCAGAACTATTCACAAAATCCTTGGTGGAGTCAAGGTATCTTAGTGGAAAAGAGCTGCCCGTTGTGTCGTCGTGTTCCTGACGAAGTACATGTTTCACATCGAGAAGGCAAGCTTGAAAATCCAAATAAAGGGACTGATAAGTGTTAGTAGCTGATAAATCACGGGATGTTGCTAACACGTTTGTTAGTCCACGAAAAAAAGGAAAAGAAAAAAAGGCAAAAGAAAAAATTGGTGAAAAAAAAATCACTCAAAAGCAGTCTTACACCTGAGAAGTCAAGTGATGATGGTGCTCGACTAGCAGCTCCCTCATGATGAATAAAGTTGAAAATGGAGTGGGGAACATGATAAAGACACAATGGTGTGAAAGCTTGCCACTGAGGTCCTGATAACCAGATGCTATAAATCGTGCAAGAGAAAGTTGCAATCTGTGTTATGTGCTGAGTCAGCCTCTGCAGTACCTCAAGTGAAAAGAGGGCATCTGTGAAAGAGAAGTGAGTTTAAAAAAAATCAGGGTTAATTTTTGTGTGATGGATCTTAATCGTGATACATGTGAAAGTCATTGCAGGTCTAACTCTCATCATTTGATCTGATTTATGTGGTTGTTAATGTTGGTATACTTGGCATGTGCTAGTGATTTTGGTTTTGGTTTTAGAAGAAAAATATGTTGCAGTAAACTACAAGGCTAGTTCGGGTTTTAGATCCTCAAATTCTGGATGTTGGTAGAAATGTTGGAACATACAACTTGATGTTTCCATCATTAGTCTATGGGATCTTGACAAACCAACACATGGTTGAGATGCGTAATGGAGAAGCGCTCATAGGTCACACAAGGTATACAAAAGACAGGAGGACTGGTCAGTGGTATCTTCAGAATCGTGCAAAACATTCAGTTTCCGACAAAGCTCAGGCATCCACCTCTAATCACGCTATTATGAACCAGAATGCGCCTCAAGGATCAACTGATGTACAATAGGTTGCATTGCACATTCCTGAAGGTCCTCACGTTCGGTTGCTGATGTTGTCAAAGCTCTTAAGTCTATTGCTCAGCTGCTACTTTTGACTCATGGAACACTCATAAACCTGGCCGAACAGCTGGAAGGTAAGGTTTCTCACTCCACTTTTTCCCGGTTCATATGTTGCTTGTTGTTTTTAACTTGTGTGGTCTCTCAAGCAGGGGGAGAAAAGGGCAATGCAACTGATGCTGAGTTTTAGGAAAAGTGAATGGGATTGTTGTTTTTTGGTTTTTATTTTAACTCATTCACGGATTCAGAGGGAGTAATGGGATTTGTTTTTGGCTCCCCTTAATCGTTTCGGATATGTACTGAAAAACCTTGTTGGATTTCTTCTTTTGTTTTTATTAATGAAGGTTTTCAGATATTCGGTGTTCTATGTTGCTGGTTACTTTGGTGTGTGTGCTGTGATGTTTTTGCAGGTGCTTGAGGAGACGCACAAATCTAAAAAGGGGGAGATTGAAGATGTATATGGTCAGAGGTACATTCTGTGTCACTCAAAAAGTATCTCAGAAAGCATCTGTAGAGCAAGTGACGTGGAACAAGATGGCTGAGCTAGACCAAACGAAGATGGGAGCTGAGCTGGATGATTCAAAGGATTCTAGAAGTGTGGAGAATCAGCTTGTAGGTGATCTACATCACGAAGATTCAAGCTAATCTCTTGGAGAAAATTAAGGGATTCGATAACTACGAAAACAGAGATTTGTTGTTATCTCTACTCGGTTAGTTGTTAGGTTAAAGTGGTGTAGTCTATGAGTATAAATAGATACACTCACGCCTTGTAAAGGGTGCACACTTTAGGAAATCGTTTCTTAGCATAGGGTTTTTGGGATTCCAGTAAGAAGAGCAAAAGCTAAAGGCTAAGGGGTGGTGTGTGGTTTGCTGGATTGTGTATTAGATCCAGTAAATGTTTGAGGCTAGAGATTTTCGTTTACAAGTCAAGGTGTGTCTTGATCTTGTGGAGAACCATTTAGAAAAAACTTGTAAGTGCTTCTAAGAGAAATTTCTAGTAATATTCTTTGTAGAGAAATCCCTGTACCAAGTTCTGAGTTAGTGTATGTATCAGTAGTTCTCTCTTTTACAGCCTCAGCTTCTCAACGTTTCAGCGGTTGCTACTAAAGAAGATTTGAACGGTGTAATTGGGAAAGAGATTATGGGTGCTATCAAAGAGAGGAATGAAGTGTGTTTTGGTTCGCGGTTGTCTCTTATGGATTGCAGAAAAGAAACGGAGAAAGGTACGATGAGTTATGAATGCGATGAAGCTAAGTTGCGGTTTGACCCAGGCTCTCAAATTAAGGCTACTGCTTTTGGGAACCACTCTACTTGCATCATCAATCTTTAGCTTATTGTTGATCTCTCTATGAGATTTATAACTTCTTGTTGAACTTGAGACAGGAAGAGAAATATAATAAATGATGCTTTTTCCATTCAATTTAGAGGCTAAAAAAATGGCAAAAACAAAAATTATTTTAAACAGACAAAACCAGTGTCCCAAGAATCACCAAAACTCACTATATAAAGCCATTAGAAGACCTTGATGACCATAGTCGCAAGCACACGATCACTTCTTTCGATGTAGTCATAAGGAAACCAACCTGCTTTGCCTTTACATTCTCCTTCTGACCACCCACTGCTCGTTACCTGGATTAGCAAAAAGACATGTAAATGACTCCAAAAGATCATAGATGGGCTTTAAGATTCTTTCGGTTATTTGATGTCCTAACGAAGAAAGAATGGTGGGTTTTTAGATTCTTTCGGTTATTTGATCATACCAGGTGCGAAAATGCACCTGATAAGATCTGTTTACAACGAATTTTCCACACTATATTTCAGTGTTTTCGCATATACATGTAGAAAAAGGAGAAATCTCGTTCTTTTTTCTTCTTCTCGGCGTTGCGAGAACAATCTTCTTTTACTGTGAGATAGACGGTAGTTCGCTTTGTCTGCAATGTGACATGGTAGTACATGTTGGTGGCAAGAGAACACACGGGAGGTTTCTTTTGCTCAGACAGAGAATCGAGGTTTGAATAGACTGTTTTGTTTCCCTCACGCAAACACAATCATTTCTGCGTCAATTTCTTGATTTAATCGTTCGTCTTGTGTTTACCGTTTTTCTTGAAGTTTCCAGGCGATAAGCCTAAACTAAACAATACGAGAGATAATTCTCAAAATCAAAGAGTCTCTGCAAATGCAAACGGCGAAGCTAATGGTAAGATTGATGACGAAATGATTGATCTAAACGCTAACCGCAGAGAGTACATGAGCCAGCATCAAATAACCAAGTACTTGAATCTCTCTATCTTTCTCTATAGATAAGATCATTCTCAATCTTTTGTTGTGTGTTCTCAAATTGTTTTGTTTGTCAAATGAGCAGGGTATCGATGTAAATAACGCGAACAATCACGAGCCTGCAGGTGTTGTACCAATTGGACCCTTTAAACGAGAGTCCGAGAAGTGATAAGGTGAGAGTGAGAAACCGTTTTGATTATAAAAAGTTAGTAAAAAATGGAAATTTCATGTTTTCCTTTTCTTTTTCCTTCTTTTTGATTATATGATGATTGTTGAAGAGTACTTTGGTGTAAACAAAGCTTTGTTGTTGAAGAAGGAAGGTTTGTGTTGTTTGTGCATTATCTTAGTTTAAAGGAAAGGGCTCACATGAATGTATAAGCTAATATCTGAAATTCTGATTTTTATTTTTATTTTTATTTTTGAGTTTTCTTTTTCTTCTAATTAAAATCATCTGGAAATTTTATATATAGTCTTCAATAAATGAAAATAAAAAACAAAAGATAGGGCCACTAAAGAAATAAAGAACAAATCTTGAATTTGTAAGCTTCATAATCTGGCAAAAGATTGTTCATCTCCAAGTCTCTGACATATATAAAGATTTAGAACTACTTTACTTTTGAATAACACAATAATGAACTATTTGAAGTTGAATAACATTAAAATTTGAATCTATTAAACATTATGATTTATAAATATAAAATCTAATAGTTTCTCTCAATATCATCTTTAATTGAAACCACTATCTCTTCCTCATAGAGTTTCATTCCGCCACGATAAATTAGTAACGTAAACCCCACTTGAAAATATGTAAGAAAGTAGGTAAAAAAGGTTATTGGTGACGTACTATCAAAATATAGACCGTTGATTCCCCAAGCAAATCCACAGATGGCTAAATATAAAACACACGAACCTCCAAGCCCATCCACACCATAAATCAATTGAGCCAATGAAATTGTAGCAATGAAGACACCTAATGTAAGGAATAAAACATCCCATCTCGGCCACTTGGAACATATATAACACATAGTTGCGCTCACCATTAATGAGATTATGGTAAGCAAGATTTGTCGACCTTTGAAAGTAGTGTGTGGTGGATTTGAGGGGAAAAAACAACAAGCCAATCTTAAAACGTAAACATACATTAACAAGAACCCAAAGTATCTTAGTATAACATAGCTCAAACTCATTTCTTCTTTGTATGCAATCACACTATCCCATCCTCTTGCAACGTTAAAGATCGATATGATTGCCCATCTAAGCAATAGTGCTCGTGTGATCGGATCATTTACTCCTGAAATTTCGATTTTTTCGAAATTAGTCGCTACAATATTATCTGAGGCATTCGACATCGTACAAACTTCTTGTTGCTTCTTTATGGAAACCTATAGACGATGAAGATGACAAACAAGTGCACAGAACAAACTTGGTTTTCTGTTTCTTGTTACTCTATACGTATTTACTTATTTATATACAAGACAAAGATCGAACCTCTAAACATTATAATACTATATCTTGAAAAGTATTTTTTTTATAAATAGAAGAAATCACGCGTCACATACCTCCGAAAAAAACCCGGTATATATTTAATTATTTTGTATATTTAATATTAAAAGTTAGATCCTTTTGATTATAAAGCACTACGTGGTTTTATCTCAATTTACCAGATTCTAAACAATACTCAAAAGTAGTTTATAACACATGTCTCTATTTTTTATTTAGAAAAGGTATTCTATTTAACACATGTCTATGTTTGTTATAAATTTTCAAAAATAGTTTTTTATATTCATAAAAAATACATAAATATGTTTGTCTTATTGTATTTTCTACATTATACAAAAGAAATTAAATCATATTACTAAAAGATGATTACGTTTGATTATAGGGTGATAAAGGGAAGTTTAACAATGACAACATTAAAAACCATATCTAATAGTTTATCAGATTTTAACACATGTCTCTGTGATGAAATTTTAAATTTTTCTATTTTATATCTTTTTTTTTTGCTAAAATATTTTTATTTCTATTATATATATTTGCACATGTGATTTTTCTTAAGATCGTCTCTAAATGTCAAATGCAATAAAATAAAAGTTATATTTATATACCGGAATGATATGTGATAGATTAAGATGGATAGATAACTTCAATATATTAAAACTTATTAAAAGGAGTAGCTAATGCAAAATAAGCAGAGAAAATAAATGATTTGAGAGATCGTCCTATGAAATCTTTAAAAAAGGTACATGAGATGATATCTTTTTCTCGTAATGTTGGGGTCGTGAAAACTGTGGTCTAAGATGAAATGAATGTGGAAGTTTGGGCTAGACTCCTATTTCACTGTTCTTTCACATCATCCAATTTTTCCTTAGATCCCTTATCTACAGGAAAAAAAGCAGATCTTTATCAGAACAAAATCTCAACGAGAATATTCATACATGGACAATAGAGCAATCCTAAATTATTCACAAAATACTAAAAATTCAAATTATCATACTCGAATAAATAATTTAGTATGGTAATCTACATTGATTCAGTCAACTATTTTAATGTGTGTTGACTCAATAGCCACATATAGTTTATTTAATGACTCATAGTCACATGGATTTTTAAATACAATAATATATTTAAAAATTTAATTTTTTCTAATAAAATTCTAAAATTTAGTCTACGGTTATAGTTTTTAGTGGATTACCACCATCATGGATGATAAGTTAAAATTTGAAATTCTATAGAATTTGAACATTTTAATTTATTTGGATTGAGTAACCGTGAATCTGAGTATTCGGTTATGTTAGGTTCAAGATGTGGTTTTCGCAAACCGGCCGGCTAACGTCGCGATTTCAAGATCTTACAATCGGGCCGACATGGCCTTTGCAAACTACGGCCCACTTTGGCGTCAAATGAGGAAGATTTGCGTCATGAAGCTCTTTAGCAGAAAACGGGCCGAATCATGGGTATCGGTACGAGAAGAAATCGATTCGATGGTTCAAAGTAACCAAACAAACCGGTTCACCGGTTAACGTTGGCGAGCTAGTATTGCTGGTCTGGGCATAAAACTCGAACCGATCGAACCAAAATTTTCGGTTTTCAGTTTTCAATCGGTTCAGAACAATAAACCGATCGGCATCTTTTCAAATTGACTTCGGTTCTTGGATCGGTTCGGTTCGGAGGTGCCGAACCGATCGGTTCTTCGGTTAATGTGAAAATCATCCAATCCTTCATCTTCTCTCTCGTTATCCTCTCTGACTTGCAGAGCGACATCACCGTCATCGTTCCGTTGTCATCGCCGACGTCGCTTTCATCGAGCAATTCCGTTTGATTCTGTTTCTCACCTTAAGCTCGAGACAATTTTCGTCTGCCGCCGCCGCACACGCAAACCTTCAATTAGCTTTGCGATGTGTATTTTTTTCTAACAATTTTATTTATTTTTATTTGGCCCAGTCAAAATTGCCCATTAAAAATCATTTATTTTTGTTGGGCCCAATAATAAAAATGGCCCATCAAATTTCAAAACCGATTTGTTATGAACCGATTTAATAAACAGATTCGGTTCTATTCGGCAATGATTTTTTAAGCATAAATCGAACCAAATTTTACTCTAGTCAAACCGAACCAAACCGAATTTTTGTTAAGTTAATTTCAGCAAAAAAATTTCGAACCAAAAAACCGAGAAACCGAATTAACCGTTTAACCTGATTGCCCAGGCCAAGCTCTGACGTTAAGGGTAGGTTAATCCAACGTCACAAATATTTAGTAGGAGTAGGTAAATCGTCAATGCCACCTATGCTGAGTGAGTATGCATGGGATCCAAAGTAACTTTATTCTTTTCAATACAAAGACTTACACGTCTAATTAATACCTCTGCACATGCATATTTACCATACATAGCTACTGATAATCAAAGTTGAATAATTGTTTTATTGAAAATTTTGAATTAATAGTCTATCAAGTGGCATTTCACTAAACTCCTTCTCTACGAAAACCTTTAATTCGGAAACTCATTGTTGAATTAATTAATGAGTTTGGACCTTTTGATTAAAAAGAGGAGAGTGACAGCTAACAGCTCTTTGTAATAAAGGGAATAATACCATTTTACATCAAAACCTTCTCTATAGAATAAAATGCATGCTAATTATTTTTTACAAAGTGACGTACGGAATTATAGAAAAATAAAATAAATCTATAGAGTATATAACTATATATAGTATGAAAATTATCAAGTAAGTTACGGAATTTGGAAAACAAAAAAAAATAATTCAAAAGTTTTTTACCGACTAACTTGTAGATTTGTATGGAATTAACTTTTAGATTGTAGCTACTTGTCTTTTACCATCTTTTTCCTCTCAGTGTCGGTAACTTAATTTTACATTTTCTTTATTTTGCTCAGATTCATTGAAAATATAGCACAGTGGAATTTATTGTACAATTAAGTATTTGCCTACGTGTTGATCAATCGGACAGAGATAGTGTTGGAGTGGTGTCGTCAAATCGAACGGCCGTATATGACAGATTAATTAATGTTTCGAGCAGTGTTGAAAATTTGTGTCTCCAAACTAAATTATTTTGTGGACGAAAAAGAAGATGTGAAATTTATTTATGCAACATAAACAAAAATATAACATGTCCATATATATAAATTTGAGTAATTATTCATAATACCGTTTAAACTATAGAAGAAAAACACCCATATTTCATCCCAAATCCACAATTATTCATAATAATAAAATATTTGGTTTTGGAACATTAAGTTAAAATATTTGCTTGTTGCCTTTGTCTGCGATTGGGTCTATGGGCTCTCACTTGTTCGATTTCAGTGATTTCGTCAGTGTCTTCAGCTTTGGTTGGTTGGTTGTCTCCTATTTCCGCTGCCCTGTTTGTGTCCTTTCGGCCACGGCAAAAGGCGCAGCAATTTGAGCATATGAGGTTCTTACCGAATACGATTGCGGCCGTTATAGGGACAGCTACGAATCCAAATCTCCTCGTGAGAACGAGAACGATCACAGAGGCCCATCCGTTAAGCACACCTATTTAGTAAAAGAGTAAAGAGAATTTTAATTAGAAACTGAATGAAATTGGGTTTTAACTACAATTACAGAGAAACTTAGAGAAGAAGATACCTCGATCGTTGATCTCAAGAAGCTCAAACGTTGCAGACAGTGTGTAGTATACGGCTATCACGATTAAATCTACTCCCCACGATACTTTTTGGGCCAAAAGCCACGGTTTGAGCAATGTGATTGCCCAAACAATAGTGACTTCGACGACCAAAATGAGGCACGAGTAGAGGTGAGGGTGGTAGAGGTAAGGGTGGTTTTCAAAGAAATCTGAACCATTAATCGTAAATGGCCAGTCACACCACGTCACGCAAATCATAACAGTGCCAAATAAGACCGGAGAGGTTCCTATGCTTATAGATTGTTGGAGTTGAGTACTTTCGGGAGTAACACTTTGGAAACAGAAATACCCAAACATATACCAGAGGACGCTCTGGAAGAAAAGGGCTGTCCTCCCGTTCAAGAAATTCGAGATATGGATGAATATCATGTCGACGGAAGAAGTGAGATTTAGAAATTGAAGGGATTTTTCTTTTGCGTAGTTCATGGTTATCGAAGGGAGAAGAAAGTATAGGTTTAATTAATTATGATATTATTAGGAATGAGCTGATTAACCTATTTATAGGAGATTACAAGTTAAACAAACTCATGTATTATGTATTATGTATTATGTAAATTATATCAATTAAATCCAAATTAAGCAAGTATTCACGTGAATGTGTGGTGACTCCAATTAAGCAATTAAGCAAAATATTTACGTAATTAAATTTAACAAAACAACAACGCGTGAATGTGTGGATATGAGTCAGGACCAACATCTATATGACCATTTCTACTTTATGACTCATTGTCTGTTAAACTAAAGCGAATACCTACGTCGAAGAATATGTAAATTGTAGAATACCTACTATCAACAACAACAACAACAAAAATGTAAATTTTACAAACCGATTTTATTAACCATGATTCCTTTTGACTAATGCATGTCATCAAATAAATCAGTAAATGTTAAAGTCACTCAACTTATACTCCAATAACCAATTTTAATCTCAATTACTATATACATTGCAAAACATAATTAAGAAATATCAATATCAAACAAAATTACACTTGTTTATTAAAAATATTATTCAAGACTATATTTATAAATATTAAATTGAGTAACTTCATTTTCATAACATATATATATATATATATATATATATATATGTAAAAGTTATCGACTGTAAAATTTTCATTATTTAAAGTAAAGTTTGATAGTCCCTTTGGATAAAAGTATAACTACTGAAAAAGTGTTTGTGATTTGCTAAAAGTGCGTGTGCCCATTGTTTTTATTTCTCGTATATGAAGAAGAAAGAGTAGGGGTAATTAGGGATGTTAAAAAGGGTTTTTAAACCCGGTCCGGCTCGGCCCTGCACAAACTCGGTCCTGCGCTAATTCGTCCATATCAAAAATCCTGCCAAATATATACAAACGGACTAAACTCGAGTTAACTCGGACCTGCAGTTTTTTCTTTTTGGTTTTTGTATTACATATTTTTTGGGCCTTGGGCAAGCTTGGCCTTATTAAAATCGGTGTCCTTATCATTAATTCTTGGCTGATTGCAAATTCATGGATTAGAAGGACAAATTTCGGACAAACATCAAATTTATTGGAAATTGAAAAAGGATCAAGAACAGCTTCGAACCATACATTAAAGCAATACCCAGAAGCAATGAAAGTAAGACTAGATTGAGAAAAATATTACAAGAAGATATGGGTTGCGCCTAAGATCCTCAAAGATTGCAACTTTGTGAACAAGGAGTAGGAGATATGACAAGTGAAGAAACGGTAAGGCTACGTTGTCAGAGAAGGAGCCGTGAAAAAGCTCTTCCAACCGAGTCGACTCGGCGAGGTGGTGGTGAGTGAGGAGAGACAGAAACGAGTTGAGGAGGAAGAAAAAAATGAAGAAGATATTGCTCGTTTCGTTTGCATACATTCAAACGACGTCGTCTCGCATACAAAATAAATCTTGAGTGAGAAACGATAGCGTTTTATTAAAACATAAACAAAAAAAAAAATTTGGCAAGTTAACAGGGCCAACTGTTTAACCCGTGGGCTTTACAAACTCGGTCCGTGATGAACTTGCAAATTACCAAATAAAAAAACAGGGTCAGGGCCTTAATATATCCGAGCGAGCCGGCTAACCCTGTATTTTTAAGCCCTTAATAACATCCCTAGGGGTAATTAATACAAATATCAAATTTGTCTGACGTCACATATGAACCCACGTAGGCTTAAAACACTTGCACATCAATCTTTACTTCTTTAGGAACAACAGAGAATATATTTTGCACTTTGGATAACTGACAGATGAGAATTGGTGATTTCGTAGGTCCCGCACTAGTTAGCATTGCTATGCTTAATTATTGACTATATAAAAATGGACAATTCTCGTATGACCATCAAATCAACTTTTGTTTTCAAATATAATACATATTTTAAAATATCCTACTCATATTATAATTTTATAACTAAAATATTAAAATGATCTTATTCTAATTTATTTCTGTTTTCGTCGCCGGTGCTTGCTCGACGCTAGAAAAAATATCGTCGTCGGAATTTAGATATTCTCTATCTTCTATTTCCCGTATAATCTCTCTCAGTCTTTTTTAAATTCTCTCTTCCAATTTCTAGGATTATAATTTTCGGAATCTGTTCCAAAAAAATTTAAAATCTGTAAAATGATTTGGTTTTTTGTTATTGTTTGAATTTGTTTCTGCGTATGAAGTGTTCCTACGGTGAAGAGCACAAGACAAAAAGAAATGAAGATAAAGGGTCCCTTGCCTGAGCCCTCTGCTTGGAGTAATCAAACCAAAAGTTTGATCATTCATGAGAACAGTATAAGTGACCAAAGTGACACATCCATTTAATTTTTCTTTTAAACTATTTTTAATTAGTTGTAACTAATTTTCAAAAGGAAAACACAATAAAGTTTTTTTTTTTTGAGGAAATAAAACACACACAATAAAGTTGAAGCAAAATGTATCAAAGTACTATGTTAGTAAAACAAATTGTTCGAATTCTGATTTGAAAACATAATAATAAATTTAAGAGAAAGTAAATATTACACTATATCATCATCCAATTTTGTAATGAAATTTACAGTAATGTTAACTGAATGTTAGAAATTTAAAAGTAAGAATATTAAAAATGGATTGTTACCTAAAGCTAACAAATAAATTGTTCGTAAAAAATATTTAAAATAAATTAAAAAACAAACGGTAAACTGTTGGGAAAAAAAACAAAATGATAAACTAAATATGTTAATGAAAAAATATGGTTGGGTAAGAAATTAAAATCTTCCTACAATGCAGTCATGCTTCATCTTATATCTCAAATATTGCAAGTGATTGGCAAGCTATTATTTAAAATATTGTACATGACTTTAATAAAAATTTGCAAGCTATTTTTGTTAATCTTTTTAAAAATAGAAATTATTTACACAAGTTAATATTTTACATGATAAAATTAAAGTACGATGAACCACAATCGAACCATAAATTTTTAGTTAAAATATTTTCTATTAAAAACAATTATAAACATAAAGACTACAAAATTTGAAGAATTGAAAGAATAAAAAATGTTGATTAAAGTTTTGAAATTTACAAAATTCAAAAATTACGATTAGAAAGAAGATAAAGAAGAAATCGAATGAATATATACTATAAACAAAGAAGATGATAGTTGGACCGCAAAATAAATCGAATTTGTTGTTGCCTCATTCTTTGTAATATCCATCGTCAATCGAATTTGTTATCTTCGGTAAAAACCTCATCTGCTCAAATTGCTGCGCGTTTTGCTGTGACCGAAAAGACACAAACTGAGCAGCGGAAGAAAAGGCTCGAAAGAACAGAAACGAACGTGTCAAGAAAAACAATAAGCCGTCGTTAAGGCCCAAATAGTAAGAAATAGGGGTTTGGTTGTAAAGACTTTAATTTTTTTTTAAGTCTTTAAAGTCTGATTTTCTCAATCATACATTTAACCTTACCATTACTAAAGGTTTAATTCGTCTATCCGCTACGGATAGTAAACATTATATTTGTGAGTAGTTGGAGTTATTAGCATTTAAAAATAATTACGAAAATTGCGTTTTACCGCTTCTTACCACTTCATATCATTTGAAATCAAAAAAAAATTTCTGCAAAGATTGATGGTTAAACAAATACTTTATTTTTAATAAAAAAATATTTTGAATACTAACAAAAATAAAATTAAAATTAAAACGAAGTGATATCCTCTTCTATAAAATACAATTCTTATATATTAACTCAACTAACATATATTTGTAACTAAAAAAGGTTTATTGTATATAAATAAGGGTTCCAAACTTCTTAAAAAAAAATTGATTAGTTATTCTATGAATTATTTAAATTATAATTTCAAAGAAATTACTATAATAATATATTTTTTGGTTTTTTTATATAAATTATACTAGGTGATTATCCATACTATGTGCATGGCAATATTATTATTACAAAAATAAATATAATTTTTGGTTTTGTATATAAATACAATTGTAAATATGTGGATTGCAAATCAATACGCTAATTATGTAATGATAGATTATATTTTTTTTTAAATTATGAAGTTAAAATGTTTATACTTTTATCATATTCAGTCTAATCATGCGGTTCAGCTAGAAAAATATATGAAACTGAATACAACCTTATAAATTTGGACGCTTATAAAGTAATTAGAACATATATTTGACAATATTTATGATATTGAACTTATTATCTAGTAAAATTATTTAAATATTTTAATTTTTATTAAGTTAAAATAATTCTAATATTTTAACCTTTTTATTAAGTTAAAATAATTCTAATATTTTAACCTTTTTATCAAGTTAAAATATTTATAAGATTTAAAGTATTTGATAAAACTAAATATTATAAATATTTAAAGTTTTATTAATTAAAATATTTATAATATATATCTTATTCGGTTTAGTTATACGGTTCAACAAAAAAAAACAAAACAAACTATCAAACTCATATGCCTATTAAATCAGACTTTCTATTCTTTTAGTTTCTTATTATTTTGGTTCTTTTTATAATGTGATTTTGGACTACTACTAATTAATGTGATATAATTGGTTATCAAATCTTTATTATTCCATTTCACTATAATTAGATCCGCGAGTTGCGCGGTTTTAATACTACATTGTGTTATAATTTTTCTAATTATTTATATTTTTTTGGAGATTTTGTTATAAAATATTTTAATAAATTTAATTCATGTAATTTAAAAAAAAAAATTAAATAGTTTTTTCTATAGAAATAAAAGTTCAAAATAGTATGATAAAAGGGGGGGGGGTGTAGTTTAAAATAAATCTAATTAGTGATTGCATAGTCGTTTAATATATATTTTTATGAAAATATTAAAATATAAAATAATAATAATTTCATAAAACAACTTAAACTTACCAACAATATAAAACATATAAAACAAATCGTAGAAAAACATGGCACATCTCCTTAGAAAAACAAATCGTATAAAACAATACTTTTTTTTGTGCCGCAAGTGCATTCTCCTTATTGTTTTCTAATTGATTACATACGACCGATTCATGGACGATAAATATTTTACCACACTGGTAAAAGTTATGTAATCATATCATATATAAAATTATAACTCAACATCTTTTAATCACAACATTTATAGATAACTCCAAATGCTAATAAATTGTCTAACATCTATGTTATATCTCATTTATAAAATAAAAGATAGTTCGATATAGTTTTGATATAATTTTTTAAAAAGATCCAATGTTCTACTATGCATAGTATTTTTTAAAAGAAAATAGTAAATATATTATAGCTATGAATATGGCACATCCAACCAAAAAAAAATACGTATTAGTTTCATATATAACATGGTAATTATGATTTCATTCTTCTCTTTGGTGGTAGCGCTGATTGTTCTTTTGATATGTCAACTTCACGCAATGACCCCAACATTCTCTACTCCATAAATTTAGAGCGTTTTAAATTTGTCATTTTCAAATCTTTTGGGCTAAAAGCATTTGGTTCAAATAGTGAATTCCCAAGCAAATTTTTCTCTTAAATTATAATGTAGAATTTACACTTTCACTTGAAATTTGTTACAAAGATTATATTTTTTGGTGTTTTGTTGTGCAACTTTATATTATGTGATTGTTTCATTTTTATTAATTTTAAATTAATTTATTTTATTTTTGAAAAGTTTATTTTAATTTAAGATTTTAATTTTATTAAATGAACGTATAATAATAATTAAAAAAACTCTTTTCACATTTTACATATTTTTTTGCTATTGAAAACTAATGTAAATATAACTTTTAATTTTAATTTTTCTCTTTAGTAATTTAAAATACATTTACATAAATTGAGTATCACTATATATCAATGTAAAAACAAATTGCATTTTAAATTATACTATGATTCTGAAATTTTAAAAAGGTTCAATCATTATTACTTTTTTTTTATTGTATAAAGTCGAATTATAATATTATCATCAATAAAATACTCCATAATCTTCTATTAACTACTTTCAATCATTTTTTAACTTATTTTCGTTTTTTTATCTTTTTATAATTTCTAGTAATTTTAACTAACAATAAATATTCAACATGAATTAAATAAAAATTTAAAATAAAATTTAATGTTAAAAAATAGTTTTATTTAGCGGATATTCTAGATGGAGAGATAACTCATATATAATTTTAAACTATTTTACTTCTCTTCTGAGTTTTATTTTTCAAAAAAAAACTATTTTACTTCTCAACAACAAATAACTATTGACAAAAAAAAACACATAACTTTGATGAAGTATGTATATCACATGACTACTTCACTGTTCTCTCACATCACCCAACTTTTCCATAGGTTCTCCATCCACATGGACAAAAACGGATCTCCATCCGAAAAAATTCCAACGAGAAATATTTATACATCAACAATAGAACAATGTTAAATTGATTCAGTCAACTATTTTAATGTGTGTTGACTCAACATTCACATGTAATTTGTTTGATGACTCATCAATCACGTTAATTTTTAAATAAAATTATTAAAAAATTATTTTTTCTAGTAAAATTATATTAATGAAATTCTAAAATTGAGTCCCAACCACGTGGAACGATTACAATCCGTAGCCAATGAATCTTTGTTCTTTTTTCGACCACATCAAAAAAAAAAATTCATGATCCAAGTGATATTAGCTTATGGTATTTTTCAATACCTTAATCAAAATAAGAAATTATTTCTTATAAATTCAAACTTATCGAGACTAAATTTCGAATAGTGAAGATCGAATTACGAGAGTTTAAATTCCGATAAAAACTGTCGGCGAGCTTCCCTGGATTTTTTTCTTAATTCCTTCTTTAATATATAGATTTTTTGTTTTCTAGCAATTAGGCCTACAAATTCGGTTTATTCAGGTATTTCGGTTCAGATAGTTTGGTTCAAAACAATTCTACCGAAAATAGCCGAATTAAATTAAAATTCGGTTCGAGTAGTTTGGATATTAAATCTGTTAACATCGGTTTAAATTCGGATAAATTCATATAACTTCGATTAGTTCGGTTATTTAGTTCATAAATTTTAATATATTTCGATTAAATTTGGTATAATTTAGTATGATTTAGTATATATCGGTTTAGGAAGAAATTAGAAAAAAATACGGAAGGGTAATGGTGACAATTTTAAGCGTAAAAAATTATTCTATTTGGCGTAAATATTCTCATCATACAATTTTTTTTTTATTAAGGGTAGTTTAATAATTTATATCCAATTTTCAACGTGAGACCTCTGTTTCAAAAATAGACTTTCTAAAAAATAGTATAAGATTATATATTAAATTTTAAATATATATTTATTATATGTGGCTATTGAATTAACACATTAAAATAGTTGACCGTCAATAGAGATTACTACACTATATTATTAGTTTGGATATGATAATCTGAATTTTTAACACTTCGTATATAATTTATCACTGTCCTATTGTTCAGATATGAGTATTTTCGTTGGAGTTTTCTCGAATAGAGATCCGTCTTTTTCCCCACCCACCCACCCCCCCTCCCCCCCCAAACGTATGGTACCCCCAAAACGTATGGTAATTGTCTTTTAAATTGAAAAATTTGATGAAGTATTTAATATTTTTTAGTTGAATAACATTAAGCTTCAAATCTATTAAATATGATTTATAAATATAAAATCTAATATTATAATCTCTCAATATAGTCTTTTGATTGAAGCCACTACTTCTTCCTCATAGAGTTTCATATCGTCATAATAAATTGCTAAAGTAAACCCCATTTGAAATAATACGATGATGCAGAAAGTACAAATGGTTAATGGTGATGTAATATCAAAATATAGACCGTTGATTCCCCAAGCAGATCCAAAGATGGCTACATCTAAAACACACAAAGCTCCAAGTCCATCCACGCCATAAATCAATTGAGCCAATGAAATTGCAGCGATAAAAATACTTAACGTAAAGAAAAAAACATCCCATCTCTGCCACTTGTAACATATATAAAACATAGTTGCGCTCACCATTGATGAGATTATGGCAAGCAAGATTTGTCGGCCTTTGAAAGTAGTGTGTGGTGGATCTGAGGGGAAAAAACAATTACCCAATCTTACAACATAAACATACATTGGCAAGATTCCAAAGTATCTTAGTATAACATAGCTCAAACTCATTTCTTCTTTGTATGCAACCACATTGTCCCATCCTTTTGCGACGCCATAGATCGATATGATCGCCCAATTAAGCAATAGTGCTCGAGTGATCGCATCATTTACTCCTAATATTTCGATATTTTTGGAATTAGTCGCCACATTTTCATCTGAGGCAGTCGACATCGTACAAAGTTCTTGTTGTTTCTTTATGGAAAGCTTATAGACGATGAAGATGACAAACTAGAACTTGGTCTTCTGTTTTTCTTTAACTCTGCGTGTTTACTTATTTATATACAAGAGAACAAAAAATCATCATTTGGATCATGGAATGGAAATTTTGTTTGTCCAATCTCTAAACATTAAAATACTCTATCTTGAAAAGTATCTTTAAAAAAAAATTATAAATGGAACTAATCACGTGTCACATGACCTCCGAAAATACAAAAACAAAAACCAGTATATGTTTAGTTATTTTGTAATTTGATTATAGAAAGTTAGATCCTTAATTTTGATTATAAAGCACACTATACGTGGTTTTATCTCAATATAACAGATTCTAAACAATGCTCAAAAGTCAAAAGTAGTTTCTGACACATGTCTTTTTTTATATAAACTTTCAAAAACTATTATATCTTAAGAGAAAACCATTTACAAATAGAAATAAAAATATCTTATTACAATTAAATTTGATATTTGAGTATTAGAGTATTTGATATTACTTTGGATATCTGAAAATATGCTCTATATACGAAAAACATAACATCTGACTCCAAGTTAAAAAAAAAAAAAAAGAGAGCATATGATTAAAAATATATAATTCATCAAAACGGATCAGATTGGCGAATTTATTCTAAAATTCCTGACTAATCTAATAAAAGTATAGCAATATAGCGTCTCTATTCATTTGGAGAGATGATAGTGGCTGGTGAAGAGTTTATGACGCCATCCAAAATGAATTAGAATGTTATACATAACGATCTAAAACTTCGGTTTACCGAAGTCGTGGAATATTTCTAGAAAGTAGTTTTCAAGTTTTAAATAGATTAAGATAGATAACTTCAATATATTAAAACTTATTAAAAGGAGTAGCTAATGCAAATTAAGCAGAGAAAATAAATGATTTGACATGATAATAACAACCAAACTCAAAAACAAATGTAATCAAAACATTTGCTTCATCTCCTGTCACAACATCATGATCTCTTCAACATTGTTGTCTTCAATAGGTGTAGCCTTTGACGAACATACCTTCCTTAGCCTCTTCGGACTCACCTTCTCCGGTGTATTTCCCGAGCTGAGCCAACGAATTGGCCTTGGCTCGGGCCAAGAGAGTGGTCTGAGCCGCGTTCACGTTCTCGGGTCTGCCTCCCCATGTTTTCAGACAAGTGTTCTGCAGAGCACGTGCGTAGGAGAAGGACACGTGCCATGGGTTCGGTGCCTGGTTCATCGCGTTCAGGTTCAGTGTTGCCTCCAACTCTGACTGTCCTCCGGACAAGAACTGGAAAAAAACAGAAAAAACACGAACAACATTACTTCTACCTCAAGCAACCAATATTAGGGTTTGCCTCGTAAAAACACTTTTTTATATCTAATCGAACAATGTTTCGCGGATTTTGCACTGTTAATTCTTGCGAAGAGAGGGGGATAACTTGCCATGATTCCGGGGACGGCCGGAGGGACTCTGTTGCGGAGGAGCTTGAGGGTGTAGGCCGCGACTTGTTCAGGAGTAGCTCTGTCTTTAGACTCAGCTCCGGGAGTCACCATGCTCGGTTTCAGGAGGATACCTATGTGAGAAAATGGTGCATTTATCCGGTAAGACGTTGATTTTTTCAGCCTTACAAATTGAATAAGAGAAGCACGAAAATATACCTTCAAACATGACATTGTTCTGAGCAAGGTAGAAGAAAACCTCAGCCCAAACCTTCTCTGCTACATCGTATGTCCTGTCAATGTCGTGTTCTCCGTCCAACAAGATCTCTGGCTCCACAATCGGAACCAACCCGCTGTCCTGAAAAAACGCAATTGGCATGTCAAATAGCTTGAACGATTCCGATTTGACATGTTTCTTGAAGGACAAGCTATGTGTTTTACCTGCGAAATGGCAGCGTATCGAGCAAGACCCCAAGCAGCTTCTTTGACGGCAAGAGCAGACGGACCGTTGGGAATGCTCACGACAGTACGCCTAATCAACCATCAGAGACAAAATTCACTACAAAATTAGACCGTGGCATAATTTCGCGGATAGAAAATGAAATCAGAACCCCGAGTACTACTACTCTATACCATTTGGCGAAGCGAGCACCCTGTTGGTAGTAAGCAGCGGTTCGAGAGGATAGACCATCAAGTCCTTGGCACCATGACTCATTGTTAGACCCAACAAGTGGCACCAAACCCTAATTAATTCCACACATACAACTCATTTAGATTCCTCAAACTAAGCACCATATATACCTTGATAGTATTCATTTAGGTGTATACCTTGTCGACTTTGATACCGGGAACGATGTTCTGCTCGACGAGGACATCGACCATTTTCTTGCCTTCGGTGGTAGACTGATACAGAGTCTCCTCGAACAAGATTGCACCGGAGATGTACTGTCCAAGTCCTGGTGCAGAGACCAGCAATGTCCGGTAAGCTTGACGGCTTGCCTCAGTGTTCTCTAGCCCTATCGAGTCCAAACGCTTCCCGCAAGTTGCGTTGGACTCGTCCATCGCCAAGATTCCGCGTCCCGGAGACGCAATTGTTTTCTGCTCCAGCACCAAAATTAAAAAAATAACCAAATCAAATTGCATTTTTTTCATTTGTTCACAACTGTCCGATTTGGTTAAACCAAACTGGAAAATCAAAATTTATTGTTATTCTAGTTATTTTATACTAAGTTTCCTATACAAGAACAAACAGTAACTAAAATCAAAACCAAACTGAAAAAACTCTGAATCATATTTCACTCTCTTTTTACAAAAAATCTCTATTTTGCTAGTTAGCCTAAATCTGAACCAAAATTGAAATTGTATGTTAGAAATTTCACATCGGAATTTGTGATGATACCTAGTATATAAAAATATGGGTTAATTCCCAATTGCCAATTGATTTTGAGTTAAAGCCTATAAAACTTAACAAACTAAAAATCTAAACGGAAATAAATAGAAAAAGGTGAAAACAGAACAGAATTTAGTCAAATAAGACCTTTATAAGTCATGCAGATAAAGATACGTGACAAGGAAGGTATGTGTGGACTAACCGCTGTCTTAACAAGCTCATCGGCGTAAGAGGAAGCGGCACGGACGGTGAGGGAGGCGGCGCGGCTACGGAGGACGACGGAGGCGGAAGAAGGCTGACGGAAGAGGACGCTTTGTCCCTTGACCCACTCCGATTTGTCTAGCACCGGAGATGCCTTGAGGAGTGAGGTTGATGCCATTTCTTGTTATCTCTTTCTCTTTCTTTCTCTGCCTTTGGTTTGTTTGAGAGACTCACAGTAAATTAGCTTATGACACCACACCTTATCTCTCACCACCTCACTCTCCCTCTTTTGGATTTTATATTTCTCATCAGATCAGTTATTTGAGGTTCTTGTGACCTTGCCAATTAGATTCATCCACGTGGACCGTAATCTTGTATTACTCACAATTCAAGAAAATACCACTGAATCGATACTCTTTTTATGCTCGTCGTTACATATTTGTTTGTTTTTTTGTTTGCTTATACGGAAAATAATCAAATAAGTACCAAAAAAGTGAAGATTCGTTCATGACATAATTTCTTCAAATAAAATAAATAAATTATAATTTTATGCTACGATATTCATAAGCATAATTTTTAGCATGTACACAAATGTATTAAAACCTCTAAATATGTAGCACCGTGGACCATAATTTTTTCTTGAATTGCATCTCTCTTGTATTACTATACATGTTGTCATGATGTTGAGCTCGAAGACAAATGCATCATATTCAATTAAATAAGTGGCAACAGCTTAAAATTTTACAAAAACGCTGATTTGATAAGAGAGGGAAAAATCATGAGGTTAGTATCATTTTTAATATCTTAAAGATCTTACGAAATTATTAATCAGTTTAGTGAAGTCTAAATTTGACGGTAGAGAGCTTACCACGTCATCTTCATGATGCTACACACCTAGACCTACACTAGAGGACCTTTGGACTTCACTAGAGGTTTCGCTAGGCCTCAACCATAAGACAATATAAAAATAAACAACAAAAAATCTACAACGTAATCAATATAATAAGTGTATAACATGATAATCAATCATAAATATGTCTAATCAAAATTTCTCTGGTAATAGAACTTGAAAGACCCATTAAAAATCACTTTTAGAGCCAAAGATGCGTCTGAAAGTTACATTCGTGGAGAAAGACTTTGTGAGGACGTGATTCCCTGAGTTTTCTTAAGGCTGAGGTTAAGTATGGAGATTTTAAGAGATTGTAAAGTCTACATCAACGGTCGAGACCATTTCACAATAGGTGGCCAAGTGGGTCGTGGAAATCCCAATAGACCCTTTAAACCTTCGGTCCTGTTTTGAAATCTCAGACCGGTTTGGTACGGTTAAGGAGTAGTAAAGCAAAAGAGAGTTTCTGATGTCAAATAAACACATAATGTACTCAACTTGCTCTTTTACTTAAAAGTTTCTGCAAGAGACAGATCCGAGATCCCAGCTATCAGATCATCGATACTGCTCTTCCCCCAAACAGCTTGATCATCATTCAGCGGCTGCGGAAGGGGCTGGACCGTGGAAGACGCATCGAGTGCTTTCTTCAGCTGCAGGACCAACCCATCTTCCTCATCATCGTCCCCTACGATCTCCAGATCCCACACCTTGAAAATCTCTTGTGGAGTTACTTTAACCGGGTTATCTGAAACATTACATTCGTCAACATTGTCTTGAATGTATGTGCTCATGAAATCATCCTTGAAGGCTTGAGATAATAATGACTCTGGTTCTTCTTCCGCCTCTCCATTGCTAACAGAACCATCTTCTTCTATTCTTTCAAGACCTTCAAGATCTGTAGTAGTAGGATTGTCCACTGGTTTACGGATTGGTCCATTCTCTGCCATGGACTCTGGAAAGTAATGATCTTGTAAAGAATTCTTTGACGGGTCTGATTCAAACCTTAGCAAAGAGATAATCTCGCTGACTTCTTCACTCGATGAATTCTCATTACGGTTCGCTGAATCAGCTTCTTGTTCAAATGTCCGCAGATCGCTTGACTCGATTTCAGTCATTTCCTCGTCTGGAGACAGGACACTTCTCGTTCCTGTTGAAGAAGGAACAAACATCTCGGGATGTATATCGATGATTTCTGTTAAAGCATCTCTAAAAGTTCCCCAATTACTATTGTCTGAATCATCTGGAAAACTGATGATGCAAGAATCAGCCCAAGCTAAACATTCAGGAGAAACATCTTCCTCGTTTCTGACGGATAAAGAAACCTCTGCTACGTCTTCTCGTTCAGCCATGGCTATACAAAGCACATCCAGATATTTTGATGTTAAGACAAACAATAGAGAATTTAAGGCATAACACAGATTCTCCAAGATATCTAACCAAATCGGGATGAATAAAAATTCACAAATTGAAGCTAAACTGGGAAAAGACACTAATTTTCATCACTAATTAGAAAAAAAGATACGGTTAAGTCGATGTGAAATTGAATCGTTGATTGATTTTAGAAGAATCAAATGCCCAATTCTTCATTTTGTTCACCATCAAAAGTGATATACCTAATTTATCAAATTCGAGCGCACAGCAATCGAAAATCACAGATAACACAGTGATTAAGTCCCAATGATTACTGGGTTATTCAATTCACGGAATAAATTAAGAAAATGACTGACCTTTATCGAAAACGAGAAACCCAGAAAACCCTAATTTTGGAAGAAGAAGAAGAAGAAGAAGAAGAAGAAGAAGAAGAAGAAATCGCTGTTCGAATTTTGGAATATCTGAGAAGTCCGAAAGAAAGAGGAAACGACGTTTGAGTAGTTGAATAGTAAATAAACTCGTGCCTAGTACGATGTCGTTTTGAGGGATAAGTCGGGTAATTTGGTCTTTTATTAATAGCCCAAACATTTTTGAGATTTATAGAAAAAGCCTCATATATTTTTGTATTTTTAGATTTGATCCCAAAATGTAGAATTGAAGCACACTGAAATGTTTTTGGTATTTTTGAAATAAAATGTAGAATTGAAGCAATTAATGAACTAAATAATATCTCGGTTGAGAACTGGACTTCCAGAAAACGTTGTTTATTGATATTTTAAATTTGTTTTGTCTTATTTTTTCTTATCTCGTGTGTTTTCCTTTTTTAAGTGCATTTTTGCTGTTTTTTTTTATCTGGAGATATTAAAAATTTATGCCGACTTTTGTAAATTTCTACATGAAATTTTAATAATATGATTCCAGATGACCAAAAATAAATATATAATATCCCAAATCTTTTTGATATTTACTGAAAAAGTCTCATACTTTGGCATAATTAAGAACACAATGTAGAAGTACTAACCCAACGAAATATCCATTAATCCTTTTTCCTTTGTATGAAATCAGTAATAAGTAAAATACATCTCAGTCTAGATTAAAACTGTAACTAAATACATTCTAATTTCGTTTGACAAATCTTAAGAAAAACAAATCATATGAAATTTTTGTTGGCTTTAAAATAAGCCAAAAGACCAACAAAAGGTGCGTTGATGTAAGTCGTCGGCTCCGTCTCACTAGCATTTGTCCGACCTCCGGTGAATTTATCATTTACATTGGGACCACCGATTACGGCACCTACTAAAATGTTGGGGTCCGGATGAGGCGATGCGAAAATTTTCCACCCTTCTACGCATTTGATGGCTTTGGGATGAGCCGCGATAGACGGTGAAGATGCACCGCGGTGGTGGATTTGCCGCGGAAACCGATGACCGTACCCGATCATGTACGATAATTTCATTGGATTATCTCCCAAAATGTAATCCACCTACTCAAAATATTCATACATAATCATTATTTGATATGCGTTATGTGTATTAATTAAGCACATATTAAATATTTTTTACCTGTCGTTTGGCTAAATGGCGGAAATAATTTGGTTGGATCTTGACATTGCCGCAATTGAGTTGTTGAGAGGATTTGGAGAGGTAACCGGCGTAGGTGAGGAGGAGAAAAGACAATGCGACGGTGTTTTGGAGCTGAGTGCTTCCGTGTTTGTAAAGAAGACCGCCGGGAGTGTAAGTCATATGTGCACCGGAAGTTTCCGGAAAAAACGAACACATCAATTTTTCCGCCGTATCCTTATACGGTGCAATCGCGGCCGTATTCTTCTCAAATACTTCCTATATCAACAAGAAGTTGTTCAAACGGTAGATACCGGATTTGTTTAGCATTAGATCTAATTCCCAAGATAGAAAACCATGAGAATAGAAAGAAAGAAAAAAAAAGACATTTTGTTAGCTTACTACTTAGTAGTATGTTATGCTATTATACGATTATGAGTTTTATCGTATTTATTAATATGACCATGTGATTTTAAAATCAGTGAGAATTAGATCCAAACCTTTGCGACGAGAACATTGACACCCCCAACTTTGTTATCCCAGCCAAACTCAAAGTAATTGAGATCTGCACCAAAAGATTGACGATTGTCCACTAAGTATTTAATGTAAGAATCCTCACCGGTCGCTCTTCTCAGCCATGCAGCTCCCCATAATAACTCATCCTATAAAAAGCAACATGGTGATGATTTATATGAAATCAAAACAAATCTAGACCGATTTAATAACATAAGACAACTCGAGAATGATATATATTACCTCATATCCGTTAACACTACAGTAAAATGGGCAAACAACAAGTTTAACCCCTGGATTATTGGTATAAGAACCTCGATGTGAATCTGCGTACTTAAAAGTTTTTTTAGCATTATCGAGCAATCGTTTAGCATAATTAGGATCGAATCGTTTGAATGAGATTGATGCGGCCGCAAGAGCAGCTGTGATTTCTCCAGCTAAATCAGAGGCCGGGTTAGGCGCTTCCACGGCATAAGCGGTTCGTGGTGTGTCCATATCCTCCGGTCTCTCCCAACATTGATGATCCGGTGTTGCTTCACCAACCTAAAATATCATTACAAACACCATAATAAAATTCTCGGTAAATTTTATGAATATTACATAGTTAGTTTAGTACTCTCCCTTTTTGGGAATAAAAAGGAGATAATATGAATCTAACATATAAAATAAGATGAAAAGTAATAACATATAAACGAGACGGACAAATCGTTATTAATTTATTTTAAATTAAAAGTTCATGAAACTTGATATCTGTCAAATGTGTAAAATAGAAGACAATAGGTTATATAGTTACCAAACAACATGGACAAATCGTTATTAATTTATTTTGAATTAGAAATTCATAGAACTTGACATCTGTCAAATATGTAAAGTATAAGACACTAGCTTATATAGTCACCAAACGACATGGAAAATCGTTATTAATTTATTTTAAATTAGAAGTTGATGAACCCTAACATCCATGTCAAATACGTAAAATAGAAAGACAATATGTTATAGTCACCGTACTTGGACAAATATGCGATTAGGGAGTTGAGAAACGGTCTTAAGAAGATAATCGGTACCCCACCGGAGAGCCACGAGGTTGTCCCGTAGATCAGCCGGAGACATGTAACTTCCGAAGTCGATGGCGCTCCACGCAAGCATCGTAGTCGAAAAAGCCATCGGAAAATGGAACTTAATGTTGTCTCCGGCGTCGTAGTAACCGCCAACAAGGTCGACATTGAGGTTCTTGCCGTCGGTGAGCGCAGAGTTACGGCGCCACTTCATCCTTTGATCTTTAGGAAGATATCCAGAACGTTGACCTTCGAAGAAGAGGATTGACTTTGTGAGAGCATCGGAGTAGTCGTGAGAGATCGTCGTTGGTAAGAGGATGAGGGAGATGAGAGCTATGGAAGAGTAAATCGATGGCTTCTTCATTGTTATTTCTTTTAGGGTTTTATTAGAGATGACTATGAATAAGATGATGATGCATATGCATGCATTTAAGAGGAAATTTTCTTGTTCTTTATTAATTTTCCTTTTTAATTTTTTCATGGAAAATTTGACCCAAAAAAAAAAAAATATATATATATATATATATATATCATGGAAATATTGACGAGATTATTTCAAATTTAATATCTAGATAAAAATAGTTATGTAAATTGGTAACAAATCTTTAGTTTATTGAAGTAAAAGTGATGAAAATTTAATTTGTTACTTTTCGATCAATAAGAAAAAATTTGAGTCATGTTTTTATTATTATATAAGGGTATATAATGTTTTCACAATTTGAAAATATTAACGTAAAAAATCATCTTTTGTGGGAAAAAGTAAACCATATCTGCAATAAATAAAATAAAGTTATTTATAAATATATAAACATTATTAAATTTGAAAGTTGTTGTTTTGATTTTTAAATTAAGATAATCATCTAAATATTTTGAAAGCTACATGGTATTTTTCCATACAAGACTTGAGTATGGTTTACATAGAAATGATCTCCAATCGAAAAATGGAAAAACAGATAAAACTTTATTAAGAACTATAAAGCTAAAATCAAGCAAAAAGGAAAAATTGAACCATATCTATAATCTGAGCAATAAAACAAAGTAAACTATATAATGAAAATGTAAATTGTAGAAGAGGAAATAAAAAAAAAGGTGATTCTTAAAAATACCACAAATTTTTTAAAAATTAGAAATACCACACAAAAAAAAATGTTTCAAAAGAACTTTTGAAAGAAAAGGTCCGAAATCATCTAGGAAGATTTATTAAACAAAACGTCTAAAGAAGCATATCTAGCATATCTAGCATATCTAGTTTTTTTTTTTTTTTTTGGATATCTTTTAAAAGTTATGATATTTCTGGAAAACAAAAATTGAAAAGTAGTCTTTTTAACAATGTCCCATAAATCAATATACATACGTCTTTGTGGTACATATGTTCGATTCAATCAATATATATATATGTACATTTTCGTTTTTGTATTTTTACAATTTTGGAAAAAAGATTCAAATCAAGAGAACTCGGGATTGCTTTTAAAATACGCAAAGACACCAACAAAAGGTGCATTGATGTATGTCGTGGGCTCTGTCTCACTAGCATTTGTCCGACCTCCAATGAATGTATCATCCACATTAGGCCCTCCAATCACAGCACCTACTAGAATGTTCGGGTTTGGATCGGGTGATGAGAAAATATTCCATCCTCGTCCACACCCGAAAGCAGTTGGATGAATCGAAACAGACGGTATAGACGAGCCACGGTGATGGACCTGTCCCGGGTACTGATCACCGTACCCAATCATGTATGACAACTTCATTGGGTTATCTCCCAAAACGTAGTCCACCTAACAAAATTATTTAATCACTATTGTTAGGACACACAAAAAAAAAAATGTATTAGACCGATAACTTCGACTAGTAACAAAAAGAAAGTCATGTTTTAAGAATCATTAGCTTTCAACTCAAAATCAATTATTTGGATGTATCATGTTAAATCAATCTCTACTAAAAAGATATTATAATAGCGGTAAAAGGAATTATCTTACGATTTTATGACCAACTATTGTACCTGACGTTTGACTATGCGGCGAAGAGAATCCGGTTGAAATATGAGGCTACCGCAATTGAGTTGTTGAGAGGATTTAGAGAGGTAATCGGCGTAGGTAAGGAGGAGGAAAGACAGCGCGGCCGCGTTCTGGAGCTGGCTGCTTCCGCGTTTGTAAAGGAGACCGCCGGGAGTGTAAGTCATATGTGGACCGGCTGTTTCCGGCAAGAATGCACACATCATTTTTTCCGCGGTATCTTTATATGGTGTTAACGCAGTCACATTCGTTTGAAACACTTCCTGTTCAACCAAATTGATGTTACAGATTAATCAAAAAAAATTACGGGAAAATGTGTTATATATTACTACCAAATTTATAGCGGTTATTTTGACCTCATGATCATATAGAGAATTGGATCAAACCTTAGCAATGAGAACATTAACACCCCCAACTTTGTTGTCCCAACCAAACTCGAAGTAATTGAAATTTGCACCGAAAGCTTCACGATTTTTCACCAAGTAATTTAGGTAAAAATCATTACCGGTCGCTCTTCTCAGCCACGCAGCTCCCCATAGTAACTCATCCTACATGAAATAATATGAGATTAAAACTCATAATAGACCTATTAAATTGTATGGTACAATAATCGGAAATGAAAGATATACCCTATATCCATTAACACTGCAGTAAAAAGGGCAAACGGCTTGGTTCGCATTCGGATTATCGGTATAAGAACCTCGATATGAATCCGCATACTGAAACGTTTTTACGGCTTTATCAAGCAATATTTTGGAATATATAGGATTTGATTGTTTGAATGCAATTGAAGCGGCTGCTAAAGCTGCCGCGATTTCTCCCGCTAAATCGGAGGCTGGCTGCGGTGCATCCAAGGCAAAAGCGGTTCGTGGTGTGTCCATATCTTCAGGTCTCTCCCAACATTCATGGTCCGCTTGTGCTTCACCTACCTATACCATATTAATCCTATATGGTTAGTGTGTACGCATTAAAAAGAAATCATATATTTTCTATTTAAATCCGTGATTTCCTATATATATAAAAAAGATAATATAAGTAGAAACTAATCAACAAAAATTGATTACTTCTTCTCAGTGATGATCTACAATTTGATTCTGTCGTTTTCAACATACCATGGAGTTTTATAATTTCCTAAGAATAATCTGTAAACTTTATAAAACATATTGAATTTATAAATTCTGATATATATATAGAATATGGTACACAAGTATATCCAACTTATAATTTAACATTTAAACCAAAAATAAATTAATTACAAAACTAAAATAATTAATTATATAATTTTTTCTTATACGTGTCTGTAAAAGGAGAAGGCACGACAAAAAGGGTGAAAAATCACAATCTTAATAATTGTATGTATATGCATATATATAACAAAAATATATTATACTATAATTGATATGTCCATAGATGGTGAAAAATCAAATTCTTGATTACCGTAGATAAAACGACGACGCATAAGGGGTTTGTTTATACGTACTTGGACGAAAATGCGATTAGGGAGTTGTGAGACGGTCTTAAGGAGATAATCAGTGGCCCACTTGAGAGCTACGAGATTGTGTCCGAAATCATTCTGAGACATGTAACTTCCGAAATCGACAGAGCTCCAAGCAAGCATCGTTGCCGTAAAAGCCATCGGAAAATGAAACTTAACGTTGTCTCCGGCGTCGTAGTAACCACCAACGAGGTCGGTTTTGAGGTTTTCACCGTCGTCGAGTGCAGAGTTACCACGCCACGTCATCCTTTGTTGTTTGGGAAGACGACCGGAGCGTTGACCTTCGAAAAAGATGATTGACTTTCTAAGAGCATCGGAGTAGTCGTGAGGGATCGCCGTTGGTAGAAGGAGCAGGAGAAGTATAAAAACGGTTAAAAAGTAAACCGATGGTTTCATTTTTTTTTTTTTATACTTAGAAACTAAAAAGATTTTGGGTTTTTTTGGCATTTAGTTTTGGGGACTTATGGTTCATATTTATAGAGCTATAACTTCTGGTTCACGTATAGGTATTTGGTAATTTGGTAAGTTACCAATACGTATTGGTTTGGTTTGGTAAGGATCCATGCATGTATAAATTAAATATTCACAATGGTTAATGGCCAAGATTTCTTCTAGTTATACCATGAATTCTTTATTGTTTACAAGGAAATTAATATTCTAATCTATTATCCTAGTTTTTATTTTTTTAACTAAATTTAGATAGATATCTTTGAATTCATTCATTTTTATTAGAGTTTTGTAATTTAAATAATTTTAAAGACAAAAACTTATCTAGTAATAAATATTATGAAGATTTGGTAGACTTTATCATCTGTTTTTTCATAGTGCTAGTTGTGGTTTTTTTTTTCCACATTTATTTTTCCTTTCTATGTTTTATAACTAGAAATTCTCCATATGCTAATATTCTTCAAAGAGGTGCCATGAGAAATAAATTTATTTAAATTAGATTACTCATCATTAGCTAGTTAAATTTTAATAAATCATTAATTTACATGCGTAAGAGGAAATGTGAGGGTAAAGAGGAATGAAAGCCGAATGTTTTTTTGTTGAATTGGATGAGGTGCAAGCTGTTCCTGGAACTGGAAGAACGTTAAACAAAACAAAACAAAACTCTTCTTTATTTATACAATTTTGTGTAGATTTTGTTAAAATTATTTTCAATAAAATATTTGGCATGTAAATATTAACAATTAATTTTTTTTTTTAATCAAAGTATTCTTTTTCATTTTTGTTCCACCAAAATAAACTTCAGTCGAAACCAAATATATATATTTATACCAAAACTAAACAAGCATGAATGGACTTAACATCATTAGAAAGACGAATTTCATAAGGAAAAGGTGCTAAAAAAATCTTTGAGCTTTTGCTAAAACTGTGCTTTATAGTTTTATCTGTTTTTCAGTTTTAAGACTCTAATTTTTTAAAATGTGGTTAAAACGTTTTTGTTAAGAAAAAGTTTATGTGGTTTTAAGAGAAAACATGTGTTTCGTCTAAGTAACAAAAATTTGTCGATGATTTTTTCCGATGCTCGATCTCTTTTCGAAGGGTTCTACTTTTCTTCCCGAATCTTGAACCAAGTTTTTGTGCAACGATTCGAAATCCTGAAAGAGAAAGATGTTTAATCAAATTGCAATTTGTTTTGCTTTTGACAACAAAGTAACGGGATGGTTTTACCACGTTTCAACATGCTTTTAAAACAACAAAAAACTAGGTTAGGTTTTAAAACGCGATTACATTAAATCACAGGTTTTTTTAACTATTTTATTACTAGAAATAGAACGAGTGGAGTAATTAGCAAAAGCTCCTTTTTCTTAAAAAAAAACATATTCGTTTACAGTATCTTGTTCTGTTTCATAAGACCATTCTCTTTTATTTCTCTACACAATGTATACCTTGTTCTGTTATTTTTATTGTATGATAATATTTTATATTTTATTCAAGAAAGCACATATTTGCTCGTTTCTATCACATCATCTTTCGTTGAAGTTTACACAATTGTCGCGTTATATATTCTTTTTTAAATATTTAATTTCAAGTATATCCAAACTGAAGCAATTTCTTTTTAAAATAGTACTCAAATTAGTATTAATTGTGTACATTACATTTATTATTATCTATGACCAACCGCTATTATTAGTTTTGGTTGCAGGGTTTTCGATTATATTCCTGTTATTTTATGGAATCCAATTATAATTTGTTGACTATAGTTGTATGATCAATGATTTGTACAATCATAGACCTAAAAAATATATTAAGGAATGAGTGTAATCATTACAAAATAAGTACGGACAGTGGACACACAACAAACCAAAACTAAATTAATATTAATATCAAGTTAAGTAGTATTATATTTTTTGTTGTCAACATACTCAAGTTAGTATTAAATGTGTACATATGTATCTCGAGATACGACAAAAAATAATTGAAATAATTAATAATTCATGAAAATTGATGTAGTCTATTCTCTTCTAGAGAAATATTTCATGTAAAAGATCATCTATTGGTCATCGCCATTTTAGTTCACACCATGATCGATTCCTATTTGACCTACGTACGTTCTTCTTTGTCATTAGGAAATTCATATACTCCCAAACTTAGTTTGGCTCTTAAATCTCTCGATTAACAAACATAAATAATGTTTTATCGTTTTTCTTAGCGACCATATATGTATACTATATTACTATATGAATAGACTATCTATTACATTTGATTTTAAAAAACAAAAAAAAAAACAAACAAGGATAACCAAGTAAAGTAATTAATCAGAATGAGATATTCAGAATTAAATTTTCTTTTTGAAAAAAAAAAAATCTTAACTATATAAAGCTTCTTCTTTCTTGCTTCGGCAAGATGAGAGACTTCTAAAAAACGTACTCTCATTGGCATGGAACTTGTTTTCCAAATTTACCCCCAATGACGTCAGCTAAAACCAGGATTGGCTGCAAAGTAAGCCAATACACCAACAAAAGGAGCATTGATGTAAGTGGTGGGCTCGGACTTGCGGAAATCGGACCGATCATCATCGTACTTATCGTCCTCTCCGGGTCCACCCACCACCGCTCCAATCAAAACGTTCGGGTTTGGTTCGGTCGAGTTGAAATAAACCGACCCGTCTTTGCACCCGATGGTTCCTGGATGATCCACGATCGACGGCAATGATGAGCCACGGTGGTGGATCCTCTTTGGATACCTCTCTCCGTACCCGACCATGTACGATAATCCCATCGGATTATCCCCCAAAATGTAGTCCACCTTCATTTTCCAACATTTAATATACAATATATATTAGTATATTATATAAATGATGATTTTTTCAGGAAAGTAAAATAAATGTATCAACTAAACATTACATAATAACATTGTGAGAGCGAAATCGTAAAAAAACAAGAAAATCAAAACTGATAAATAGATTGGTGTAATCTTTAAATAAAAAATAATATGAGTCAACATAAATTATAATTCCTAATTTCACATAATTCTCTGATTAATAAAAATTGCGGAATCCCAAAATAATTCACCATGTTACCATTCCATATATATTATCAGTCACCACAAATTTCTTTAGTTATCTAACAAAAAAAAATCTCATAATAATCATGAAAATGAATTTATATTTCCTTTGCTTTCACGCATGCTATAAAGTCCGGTTTAAGTGACTCAGCAACAGAGATGCGAGAACAACCAAACACTAGAAAACTTAAACCAAACCAATTTCGACCGGTCTAGACATAATCTGTAATTTTGGCTAACCTGTTTCTTGGCGAGACGGCGGAGATAATCAGGAGGGACGGCGAGGCTGCCGCAATTGAGTGAGAGAGAGCTTCTAGAAAGATACTGAGCGTAGACAAGAAGAAGGAAAGATATGGTGGTCGCATGCTGAAGCTGGCTACCGCCGGGCTTGTAGAGGAGACCGCCGGGAGTGTACTCAACGTGCCTTCCCGGCGACTCCGGCACAAGACTACAAATGAAACTCTCAGCCGACGCTTTGTACGCCTCTAAGTTGTACATATTCCCTTCTACAACTTCCTGTACCGGAAAATAAATCAAACTCCAATTTCATCGGTTTTGGTTTAAGGTCGAATCATACCGGTTTTGTTTCTTAATCGGGTCACTTTAGATTCACGTATACGGAAAGAAAAGAACAAAACCTTTATATGCACGTGCAAGACTCGTGTTTCTATTTACTTTACTAGCGTTAATTAAAGTTTTAATTTCGATTTGATCACATAACTTTTGAGGTGAATATAAATTTGGATCTAACCTTTGAAACGAGAACATTAAGTCCACCAACTTTATTGTCCCACCCAAATTCATCGACGTTCTCACTAGCACCAAACGGTTCACGGTTACTCTCAATGTAGTTAAGGTAACTTTCATCACCAGTCGCTTTTCTTAGCCAAGCTGCTCCCCACAACAACTCATCCTACCATACCAAACATATATTTTTTTAAAAACATTAAAGAAATCACCAATAATAAAATATTTATCAAGATTGTATAAATATTTTGCATGTTCGAATGATCCGTTGAAATTATTATTACTAACTTTTCAATCAAGTGAATACAAATTTAAAATTTCCTTTTTTTACCTGAAATCCATTGAAATCGCAGTAGAAAGGACAAACGTCATTTTTGATATCATCATTGCTGCTATAAGCACCACGGTACATATCAGCGAACTGAAACGTTTTAATAGCGTTTTGGAGCAATGTCTGAGAGTAGCCCGGATCCGATGACCGGAAAGCGATTGAAGCGGCCGAGAGAGCAGCCGTGGTTTCACCGGCGACTTCAGAAGCCGGATTCGGAGCATTTACGGCGTAAGCAGTCCGTGGTGTATCCATATCTTCAGGTCTTTCCCAGCAATTATGATCTGCAATTGGATCACCTACCTATCACAAGTTCGTTTATTTTTTTTCTACTTTAATTAGTTTGCATATAATAATATCCAAACCCTCTAGATAGAAAAAAATATATAGAAATTAAGGTCTAATTATTAGTGAATAAATAAAGAAATATTCATAACAACGTCAACATCATCAAATATTGGAACAATGAGAATTGAAGGATTCTGAGAAAGAAGTCTCTATCGCATCTCATCTCGTATTATTAAATGATGATCATTAGGTCATTTAAATTAGTATATGATGTAACAAACTGATAATTCTTTTTTTTTTTTTTAAACCATTCACTAATACTGAGTATTTTATAGGTGTATTATTGAATTATCATTATCCATTACATTTATAGTCAACAAAATTTATTGTTGTAGGTTCCAAGAAAAAATGGCAGAAAAATAAACTTGGCAACTAAAACTAGTTGGTCATCTTCATATTTACCACAAACTACCGACTACGGACACACAAAATCAAACCAAAATTAAATTGATATTTATGTTGCCAAATTATTGAAAGATTATGTAGATTCGTACTAAATAGAACCTAGCTTTTTCTTAATAATAACCATTATGTGTGTTACCAACTAGACTTTATAAATTCACAATAACCAAAAAAATGAATATATTAAGCGATATTTATTTATGATATTGTTTATCGAGAAAGAAATAAAATAAAGGGGAAAAAAGGGCCAAAAAAAGTGTGACGCAACGACAAAAAAGGTAAATGCAGAGAGACTCTTCAGAGTCCACTCACGGGTTAGTTTCATCTGTTGGCAACCGAAACGAGAACGAATCAGTTTCCTCAATCTTGGCAATTTAATTCCCCAAACTACCCTTCCTCATTTCCCATATTCACTAAAATGCCACTCACCGGCAAAAAACAGTTACGATATTCAATTGCCACTAACAACCACCGTGAGAGATCATCGGAGAATTAATTAACTAACCTGGACGAAGATGCGGTTGGGTAGCTGAGAAACGGATTTGAGTAAGTAATTAGAGCTCCACTGGAGAGCTACGAGTGAGTTACGAAGCTCCGGCGAAGGCATGATTTCTCCGAATTCTATTACGCTCCAAGCGAGCATCGTGGTGGTGAAAGCCATCGGAAAATTGAATTTGACGTTGTCTCCGGCGTCGTAATAACCGCCGGTTAAATCAGTGTTGTGTGTCCAACCGTCGCTCAGACCGGAATTACGACGCCACGTCAGTCGCTGGTCGTTTGGGAGGTAACCGGAGCGTTGGCCTTCGAAGAAGAGGATTGATTTGGAGAGTGCGTCGGAGTAATCGTGCCGGTTCGACGCCATTGTTGGAGCCACGAGGAAGAAGAAGAAGAGAAGAGACAGAGGGTAAAAATGTAATTTCATGGTGTCTCGGCGTCGGAGAAAAAAAAACAAAAAAGTCGGTGGTGGTGGTGACGAGGGGGAGCTGCTTCTGTCTGTGACTCCGTGTATGCAACTATGCGAGTGGCTCACGAGATGTGTTTATATACAAAATTGGGAGAAAAATATTTGGTAATTTTTTAATTAATACAGTAGAAATGAAGGCGTAATTATGTGAATTTATGTGCTCTTTTTTTGTTTTTAATCTGATCATAGTTAATTTTATGGAAAAAGAAATTGTGTTGTTATGCCAATTATATATTTAGCCAATTAATAACAATCTTAAAAAATACATCATATAATTGCATTTTTTTATCTTTTTATAGTATAGTGGTTGTATGTAAGTACATGGAATTTTAAAACTTTATATCATCAACATGAAAAAAAACTTTATATAGTATGAAAAAACTTTATATTGATATAATTATACATAGAATTTTATCGAATCATACATATAAATTTATCAACATATAATTTTATCAATATGTGATAGAATTCTATCAATATAAAATTTTAAAAAATTAATATCACCGTAAAAGATTATCAAATATACATAAAATTTTATCAACATATGATAGAATTTTATCTAATATATTGATAAAATTCTATCTAATTGTAGAATTCTATCCACATATAATGATCAAAATGTGGTGGAAAAAGTTTTAATTTTTCATATGTACCTAAATTATAATCGATTTTTAGAAAAAAAACTGTCTTTCTCTTGTGATTCATATTTTTCTATTCAAAATTAGGTAAATTAAACATAGAAACTTCGATTAATTCTCCAAAACCATTAGAGAATTATTTTGCAATCTTGGGTGAATTTATATTCTTCACAACTAATCTTATTAATAAGAATATTGTCAATTGTGCGTGTGCAACTACTACCGACAAATGAAATTGGACTGAACGAGCGAGCCAAGCCGGTGGTGTTTTGGTTTTTGCTAGAAGATAAACCAAAATCAAACGTTTTATATTTTGTTCCTTTAATCATCTCTTTACGGGATACAATGAATATTTCAGGACATTATATAATGATAAAGGGATAATGAAAGCATAAGCGACAGGATTAACATAATAAAATACTACTTTCTCGATATTATAAATCGATTATGTCACAAAAAACAAGATTTTATAAATAGATAATGCAACAAAAAAAGAATTAGAATCTCGTGACAATGTGGGACCCGGTCGATACTGTAACAATGATTCGGGCTTTGCGCTTAAGCGTTAAGTTGCTAAAGAAGCGAGTGAAGAGGTTTACAAAAATTCCCAAATTTTCTATCCGAGTTCTTATTAAAAAATAAATGCACACGTTTACGTCTACATTCCCTTTTTTTTATATAAAAAATATTCTATTTAAGTGCAATTAGCATTTATTTTTTTAATATTATATTCAAATGCATACAATATCTTTTCTTTTTATTCGTGTTTATATGAAATTTTAAATATTTTTTTCTAGTTATAGAAATATTCATTTCATTCGAATATATAATATATGAATTCATGATTTATAGAATATAAATAACTTTTAATTTTTTTATAACATATCTATTAAATTATTAAAAGGTCATGCTTATGGCCCATGATGTTACTATTTGATGTTTGTACGTATTACCGTATCAGAATAGAGCGGATGGTCTATATATACATACCGAACTTAACCGTAAATAGTTACATGGCGTGTCTCACTTTTTATTGCTTAATTTTTTTTTTTTTCCCCATCATTTATAGTTATATTTTTATATGAATTCTTAAATGAAAATAATATTACTAGGAAAACATGTAACGTATATTTTTGGGGGACTTCGCTATTTTCTCAAGCAATATAATGTAGTATTTTTTTTTTTTCCTTTTTTTTGTTAAATATAATATGTTATTTTTGCATTATCCTTTATGTTCATCATGTTTTCACCTTTCCTCTGAAAACCTTATCTTTACGCTTACATGATTTTTTCCCCCTCGGTTATTATTTAACACCATATTGTATACGATTTTATAATGTCCAAAACATCCCGACAAAAAATAATAATAATAATAGTTTAGCAAAAAAAAAAAATAATAATAATAATAATAATAATGTCCAAAACATCACCTTGGTTAGTTTGTTAATGGGTCATAAATAAGGCTTCAAAGCCCATTTGTTTTACCATACAAATTGCTGACGTCATTCTTTGACCTCGAGTCACAAAGCTCGTTCGTCGCAACGCCTGAAATCTGCTTACTCGTCGGAAACTTCCTTCTCTTCGCCGTGACGGAGGTACTGATAACTTCATCGGAGAAATCTGAGTTACTATTCGTTTTCAAGAATTTTATTTGTTTTGATTTCGATGAAGTTATTTCGGTTTTTGTTTCTTGGTAGTTCTTAGAATCTAGATTCAGTTGTTAGGGTTTTAGCTTACCAAATGTATGAATTTTTCTGTGCCCAATTGTGGGTTTGAATGATACTTTTGACTTCCGGTAAGCTCTGGAGAGTTTTCCGATTTCGTGTTCTGATTTTCCGATTGTATTTTTTTTGTTTTGGCTTGGAATGTCTCTAGAGAATGAGTTTAGACAACAGGAGGAGGAATCCATTGAGCAGGAAGGTTCCTTCTGATCGTTTTTCTTACCGTGATGATCCTTACCGGAGAGATTCTCATCGGAGTTTCAGGTTTCTCATTTCCCTTTAGCTTTAGCAAGTCTCTTTGCCTCTTATCTCATTGTACTGAAAAATTAACTTGGGAGCAGGTTTTACTAATATTGCATCTTCCTTACATTCTCTTGCAGCCAAAGTAATAGTTGCAACAACTGCAAGCGACCTGGTCATTTTGCTCGAGAATGTCCCAATGTCTCAATCTGCCACAATTGTGGCCTTCCTGGGTAAGTATTCATTCTCTGCTTGGCTTTCTCATTCAAACTTTGGATTTGTGCATCGCGTTTTACGGTTGTTTAGATTGTCATGTGAAGTCCTCGGTGCCATTTACGCTAATATACACTAATCTTCAAGGTAGATTAGTGCATCGCATATTTAGATTGATTGATATGTGTGTGTGCTTCTTTGGATTTTCTTTCTGTGGCCAACAACATTATACCAAATCTGTGAAGTTCTCGGTACCATTTAGGATAATTAATGTAGCCTAGTCTTTAAATTTTTTGGCAGGCACATTGTATCAGAATGCTCCACAAAGTCGTTGTGTTGGAACTGCCGTGAACCGGGTCACATGGCTAATAGCTGCACCAACGAAGGCATTTGTCACAGCTGTGGTATAGCTGGACACCAAGCAAAAGACTGCACGGCTCGCCAGCTCCCGCCTGGTGACCTTAGACTCTGCAACAACTGTTACAAACAAGGTCACTTTGCGGCGGATTGCACGAACGAGAAAGCCTGCAACAACTGCAGGAAGACGGGTCATTTAGCTCGTGATTGCAGAGACGATCCCGTGTGTAATCAGTGTAACGTGGCTGGCCACCTTGCTATAAAATGCCCTAAAACCGATGTAGCAGAAGACCGAAGACCACGCGGGATCAGAGACGGCCGAGGCCAATACGTTGAGGAGGTGGTGTGCAGGAACTGCCGGCAAGTGGGTCATATGAGCAGAGACTGCTCGGCTCGGTTGATGATATGTCGGAATTGTGGTGGAAGGGGACACATTGCTTATGAATGCCCTTCCGGGAGATTAGTGAACCACCAGTATCCTTTAAGGTACTAAGCCACAACGAAGAACTTTTGGCTTAGGTTACAAAATCAGTGTGTTCTTAGGAAAACCAGAGTTGATTTCATGTTATGGGCTTATGGCTTCTTTCTTTGTCGGTACTTTTAGACCGGATCCATCTGGTTAGACTGGACCGGAAAGGTTATCAATTTCATGGGCTTATGGCTTTTTTTTAATTAAAAAAAAAAAGAAATATTTTATTTTATCTATGGACTTTCAGCTTTAGAAACTGTCGATAAATCAATAAATTTATAATAAGGGTATTGTTTATAAAGAATTCTTGATTAAAAATATTGATAATACTAATAAATTTTTGGCATAAATATAATAAAAACGGTAAATTAAATCAATCTAATAGTTTTTGCCAAGGTAAATTATTTTCTTGTTTATTATATAAAGGGTGTCTAATTAAAAAAAAAAAACTAATTAGTTTAATTTACAAATCAGTTTTGTGTTTTTAGAAAACCAGAGTTGATTTTGATGTTATGCCTTTTTGTCAGCATGTTATTTACCTGAACCATCCGGTTAGATAGGATTGGCCGTGATCAGTAAATTATTTAAAACCTGATTAAAATTTCATTGCGAGATATTTTGGATATTTAATTTAGTAGACCTTAATACCTTTATCAAAAGGCATTTGTTTTTTTTTTAATTATGAAAAAAACACAATCGCAATGGTGTTGCTTAACTATTCATAAGACCATGGTCCATAACTATTTAAACTTTTTAAAAGAATAACACAATCGATGAGACTTTTAATTGAGTGCAACTATTCAAATCACCTAACCGATACTCTATTTGTATAAAGTAGCTGTGCCACTGCAAACCTCTTTCTTAGTTTCTTTCTTTTTTAATTATGCTAATTATGTTGTAACAACCATGATGGTAATGAATTGATACCAAAGTAAAGGAGAAGGTTGAAATTTTGAAAGTACCCACATAAAAATTAAGATAATATTAGACAAGAACAAAAACGTTGAAAACTTGAAATTAAGAAGAAGAGGAAACAATTACTTGAGAAATTAAGAAAAAAAAGCAAAAGAGATATAGAGAAATTAAGAAAAAAGATAAGAACGTGAAAAATTAACACAACAATCAGGTAAAAAGAAACTAGCAAGTGACAAAACGCAAAATATCCAAGAAGCATGATTTGTACTAAGCGTCAATATTAAGATTGGTTAATGTAATTTCGTTTCTTTTTTCATGCTTTGGTTGATGTAACTTCGTCTACTTACTAGTTACTTCTATTTATTTGTGTCCTAAAATTTGTTTTTCTTTGTGAATTATTACGAATTATCATCGTTCTACATTCAATATTATTGTCAATGTATATTAATATTTATGATTATTTAACGGATATTAATGCACTCGTTTTATTTATAAAAAATATTGTTTGTGTTGAACAACAACAAACAAATATAATATTGTTGTGTTTGATTCTGATCTTTAATGGGTTTGATCGTGCGTCTTGACTAAGGAACGATGATTAAAAGAACCATCAGATAAATTGAAAGTAGATTTAAATCTGGTTGGTAATTAATTGGTTATCGGAACAAGAAGTGCACTCGATTTCAAGTGTTTCTGCACTTGTGTTTTTACAAACTTTGTACTTTTTATGTAATATAAATTTTTCAAAAGCAAAACACCTTTTTGATAGGGCAAACACCTTTCCAATTTTCGTTTTGGCTCGTTGGAGTTTTTATTTCGACCTACTTCTGTGAGTTTTTGAGCTCAGATGTTAAATGGTATATAATAGCCGTGTTTTTCTGTGTCTATTCCAATTCTCTGCTGATATTTTCGACACTCTTAGAATCGTTTTCTTGATTTCTTGGTGAATACAAGCACATGAAAACACTGCTAAGCCACATTACTTATGAATGCCTTTCCGGGAGATTAGTGAACCACCAGTATCATTTAAGGTACTAAGCCACAACGAATAACTTTTGACTTAGGTTACAAAATCAGTGTTCTTAGAAAAACAAGAGTTGATTTGATGATATGTCGGAATTGTAGTGGAAGGGAACACATTGCATATGAATGCCTTTCGGGGAGATTAGTGAGCCACCAGTATCTTCTAAGGTACTAAACCACAACGAGGAACTTTTGGCTTAGTTACAAATCAATCTTATATTTTTAGGAAAACCAAAGTTGATTTTTGATGTTATGGCTTCTATTTTTGTTGCTACTTTTAGACATGACCCATCTGGTTAGACTGGATCAGGAAATTATCTAAAACGTGATCAATTTCATTGCAAAATATTTTATTTTATTTATGGACTTCTAGCTTTAGAAATTGTCGAAACAAAAGTTTAAAATGACATTAGGATTTGTGGTACTTTTTTTCATTTTTCAAATCAAAATTATAAAGATATTTTTTTTTTTAAAAATCAAATATAATTATATCGAATATCCTTATAAATCATCAAACTAAACTTTATAGTTAATTTAGTGATAATCTATTTTAAATACAACTCTATCAATACATTACAGTTACTGTAAAATTTGAAATAAGAACCAATTTTTTTTTGCAAAAATAAATAAAAAGTTAAGCAAAACATAAGAAAAATATCATATATATATATATATATATATATATATATATTAATTGAAAAGATATTCACAAAAAATATTTTATATATTAAGCAATGAGTAAATTAAAAAAAAAATGACGTGGACGTTAAAAAATGAAGGAAACTTAACTCATCATCAAAAGATTTAATTTGTCTTTATTGTAATACAGTTGCTTCTATAAAGTAGGGGTGAATATTTTAATCGAACCGAACCGAATCGAACCGATTCAACCGAATCCAAACTAATCTAAACCAAACCAAAATCTTTACTTAAACCGTTTGGTTGAGTTTCTTTCCAACCTGAATGGTTCGGTTCGGTTCAATTTTATTTTATTAATTAGTTAATTATATTTAATAATATTATAGATGTATGAAACTCATGTTTGATTTTTTCCAATATAATTATTTAATGTAAAAAATAATTAGTTTAATTTTTCATATTAGGTTATTTTTATTTATCTTTTTTTCTTTTAAATAAATTTTATTTTAATATATTTTTAGTTTGTTTCCATAATTTTTTTTTTTTTTGTTTATGAGTTTGGTTTTATTATGTGAATTGATTTTTTTTAAATCGAATCGAATTTAAACCGAAGCAAACCAAATTCAAACCGAACTAACCCAAACCAAATCCAAACCGAACTATACAAAATTTTTTTTTTGGTAAAATAAACCATACTAATTTTGGTTGAATTCGATTAGAATTTTATCAAAACCGAATAAATAAAACCGAACCGAACCTAAATCAAATCCGAATATAAATCGAAATGTCCATCCCTACTATAAAGTTACTATTAAATCTTTTGATAAATATTTAATTTGCCTCTATTGTACGTATCCATCGTAATTGAAGCTTTATGACGTTTTAAAAAAATGCAAACCTAACAAAGGAAACTTTCCCGAATGTCATAAAGAAGAGAAGATGCATACCACTCAATCACACCTTAAATTAAAAACTTTGGTTCGGTTATTGCACACAGATTCAATCAATTTTTTTCTTTTTTTTCGGCACTTAATACTCAAGACCGATCGTAGTTTATTGATATAATAAGTAAGACTCAAGACCGATCGGCCTTTCTTGAGTCTTTCGTATTTCGTATTTTTTTTGCTCTGCACAATTATTTATCTAATATTTTGTGGTATCCATGATTCAAAACAATATGTTTTTACTTATTTCATATAATTATATCTTTTCAATGTCCTCTATATATTGCAAAATAAAACTCAGTATAGAATAAGAAAAAGGTGACGAAAAGTAGAAATTATGTTTTTAAACAACACACTGCTTAACAATAATGAGAACAGCAAACAACAAACATCTGACATAAAACAGTATATAAAATTTACTCATTTCAGGAACACTATATATAAAATTATAAATAGAAAATGTAATGAACGATCTTATTTCAATTACTAAAATAAACATTTCTTTTTGCATTTTGGTAATTTGCATCTTCGAAATGACGGTGGTATGGTTACTGACGCTCCTCAAATCCAAGATTGCAGCTGCTTGAAATTTTTTGCTAAAATATAATAATATTTAAAATTTTATAAAACAAGAAACTAGAAAACTGTTGAACATTGTTTTTAAAATGATAAATTGAGATACAACCACATAGTATTTTACAATTAGAATGATCTAACTTAACAATAAAATTATATACTAATTAACATAATTATACACTTGTTAGAATGATGGTAACAAGATGGTATATTGAGATACAACCATGTAGTATTTTACAATTAGAATGTTCTAACTTAACAATAAAATTATATACTAATTAACATAATTATATACTAATGAATGATTTTATTTCAATTACTAAAATAAACATTTTTTTTTGCACTTTAGTAACTTGCATCTTCAAAATAACGGTGGTGTGATTACTAATGCTCCTCAAATCCAAAATTGCAGCCGTTTGGGAAATCTTGTTAAAATATAATAATATTTTAACTTTTATAAAACAAGAAACTAGAAAACTGTTAAACATTATTTAAAAGATGGTAAATTGAGATACAACCACGTAGTATTTTATAATTAGAATGATCTAACTTAACAATAAAATTATATACTAATTAACATAATTATACACTTGTTAGTTTTGTTTATTCGGTGACACGTACGTGATTTGTTCCATTTATAGAGCTCTTTTCAAGATATTATCTTTTAAATGTTTAGAGATTACCCAAAAGATTAAATTTCTTCTTTTTCCTCATGCATACAAATAAGTAAAATTTCTTCTTTTTCCTAAAATCCGAGATCTCAAAAGCAGATATCAAACATGGTCAGTGTACTTAGCCTCGTGCATCCTGGTGATATCTATATACTCAGCCCCGGCCCAATCATTATATGGCCCTGGGGCATTTTTTTTTTTTTTTTTACCTTTCTTTCAAATATTTTTAAAGTTTTGAGTTTATTTGGACCATTTTTTTTTTTTGGCCTTTTCAAATGTTTTTTTTTATAAATTTCGGCCTTTAATTTTTTTTTTCTTTTAATTTTAGGCCCCTTATTTTTTTTTTCCAAAATATGAACCCCAGAGAATTTTAAATTAAAAAAATAGGCACATAGGCCGTCGCACTGTTGCCCACCCCACTTAGACCGGGGCTGCATATACTTCAGCCTTGTAATCATAGTGGAGTTACTATTCATAACGAAGGATCTCGGTTCGATAAATGCGACTGCTTCATTCATTATATTGTTGCTAATGGGTCGGTTGAGTGTTGCGAGGAATGTCGTGGACGAAAGAAGACTAAGAGACTAGAGAAAGAACAAGAGGCTTTGGCCGGGCCAGAGCATCTAGATATTCCTTCTAATTGTACAAATCTTTTATATTTAAAACACAAATTATTTGTGCAATTAAAAAATGATATGTGGCAATGAATTCAAAAATATAAAAAATATTTAAAGGAAAAAATAAATAAAGCCACATAAGCAGAAAAATTAAATGAAAAATTAATTATAAGCAGTTAGGTACTAATCTCTCATCATAAAAATCTTTAATTTTTCTCATACAAAACAACCACGATTTCTAAAACCGTTTCGGCTTTTTTCCTCTAACATAAAACTTAAGATGAACTGTAATTCATCTCATCTTTCTTTGCTCTCCCTTGCCTCTCTTGCATCGCTTTTTCCTCCTATTTATCTGATTCATCGATTCTATAAAACAGTTGAAGTCGATAGGGGTTAGACAATACTTCTCTTTATCTCAATTCCATGTTCTCTACACCTTTTCCTCTAAAATATATATCTTTGCATGAAACAAATTGAAGATGTCATTGAATTATACTCATGTTTTCCACCTGAATCTTTCGACAAAAAAGTGGAAGATGATCGAGAGCTCTAATATTCCGAAATTGCAAATTTCATATCAAAAATAAACTTGAAAAAACTCTCGGCATTAAACTTATTATTGTGGATAAAAAAAATATATGCTATTTGCTTGCAAAATATGAGATTTAGCCGTAAATCTGTAATCAATTCAACTAATTAAATACATCAATAATTTTTTTTTGACGTTATATAATTAATAATAGTATTCAACTAAAATAATTAATAGATTTGATATTTGAAGAAAACAACACATTTGCCTCTCTTCCGTTTGAAATCTTGAATAAAACAACACACTGTTTTAAAATCATGAAAACAGCAAACGGTTTATATAAAACTGTTACAAACAACACGCATTTCAGAAACTAGTATAATAACCCAAATTTCAAATCACCATCGGACATTTTAGCCGGTAACTCGGAACGGCGACAAGCCTGGTGGCTCTAGGCGCCGTGAGACCAAACATATCAGTCATATCCAAATCACCGGAGCTAACTCCTTCCGGCAACTCCCAATCAAAAGAATGAAGCATATTCGCGACGGCGAGCTCCATACCATAAAGCCCTAATTGCATACCCGGACACGATCTTCGACCCGACCCGAACGGAAGAAACTCGAAATCGCTACCTTTGAAATCCGGAGCTTTGCAATCTATAAACCGGCCCGGTTTAAACTCATCCGGTTCGGTCCAAACCGATCCGTCTCTCCCAATTGCGTAGACATTGATCATGACTCGAGAATCACGGGGAATCGAGTAGCCGGAGACGACGGAATCCGCCGCAGCTTCGTGGAGGAGAAGCGGAATTGGCGGGTGTAATCTCAGCGTCTCTTTCATCGCACATCTGAAGTAAGGAAGATTCTCGAGATCGGATTCGTGAAATCGACGATTTAAACCGATGACGTCAGCGAGCTCTTGCTGCAATTTCGCTAGCTCGTGAGGATTCTTCATTAGCTCCGTCATTGCCCATTCAATCGCAGACGCAACCGTTTCCGTACCGCCAAACATCACATCCTAAAACAAATTAAATTTCTTAATCAATACGACATTATTATAAATTTTAAACGTAATGATTTGTTTTCCGAAAGTTTTGTATATTGACTTTATAACATCGAGTTGAAATCAATGTTAGTCGGAAAAAAAAAACATATGGTTTTTCGAATAATTAATTTTATTACTTACCATGACAAGGGCTTTGATGTTATCTCTCGTGAGTTTAAGTGAAGAAGATTGAGAATCATTAGATTTATTACCGCCATTTCCGCAACTATAAAACGCCATTAGTTCATCGACCATGTCATCGTCCAAGCTATCATCGTCTTGTTTTCGCGATTTCTTCTTTTCGATATGTGCATCGATGATTCTGTCTATGAATCCATCTAGAGATTTCCTAGCGTTTTCTAACCGCTCGTTGAAACCGCGGTTAGTAAACCATCTCATCCACGGTAAAAACTCTGCGATATCAAACGCTCCAAAGAGTTTCGAAAACTCTTGTAGTATCTTGACGAATTCGTCTTGACCGTCGCGAGCGAACGAGCCAAACGCGGCTCGGTACGTTATGTTCCGCGTCAGAGCAAATACAAGCTCGCCAACGTTAACCGGTGAACCGGTTTGTTCAGTTAGAGTTTGAACCATCGAATCAATTTCTTCTCGTACCGAGGCCCATGATTCGGCCCGTTTTCTGCTGAAGAGCTTCATGACGCAAATCTTCCTCATTTGACGCCAAAGTGGGCCGTAGTTCGCAAAGGCCATATCGGCGCGGTTGTAAGTAAGATATGAAATCGCCACGTTAGCCGGCCGGTTTGCGAAAACCACATCTTGAACCTAAACACAACCGAATAGTTCAATTCAAATTCGCAGTTGCTCAATCCAAGTAAAAATAAAAATATTCAAAATTCTATACAATTTCAATTTGAACTTTATCGATTCATGATTTTCAAATTTATCATCCATGGTGGTGGTAATCTACTTAAAAATTATAGTAGTATGGGACTAAATATTATCAAAAATAAAAAATGTACTTTTTTATTTTTTTTGAAGAATATTTAAAATAGCCAAACAATTTTTTTTTGTTATAAAACCGTGGGAGTTCTGGACCTTCGGCCCATAATCTTTCCGATACTCGAAATCAGACCTTAGATATTTCGATTTAAAAAATAACCTTTCGTCCCTTCCCAATAAAAAACAAACAATTTATATATGTATGTTAGGGGTGGAACAGATCCAGATATCCAGAAATTTAAGGGTATTCGGATCCGTCGGATCCGTGGAAAAAGTATCCGGATTTGGATCCGTGACTTCCGGATATCCGGACTTCGGGTATCCGACAAAAAAATAAGATATCCGCGGATATCCGGATCCGGATCCGGGAAAAAATAATTAAATAATTAAATTAATTAAATTAAAACACTAAATTTTTTTAAAAAAATTATAAATTTAAACTATAAATTAAATTTTTGAATATTTTTTTTTCAAAATAACTATGATGTATTAGAAAAAAAACTAAAATCAATATATATGCATATATTTTTATATAAAAATAACTTAATATATGTAAAACTATATGTTTTTAATATATTTAATGCGTCCGAATCCAGATCCGGATATCCGGACTTTGAAATTTTACTATCCGGATCCGGATCCGTTTTTCACGGATCCGAGATTTTACTATCCAGATCCGGATCCGGACGTTCCGGATATCCGTATTTCCGAAGTGGATAGGAACGGATAACGGATTGGATACCAGATCCCGGTTAATAATTTCATCCCTAATGTATGTATATTACATACCTGGAGAATTTCTCGGGCCATCTCAGCTGTCGAAGCGGCTACAATATGAAGCTTACCCATCTGAAGGTGTAAGAGACCACCATACTCTTTGGCTAACTCAGCCAACCCACGATGATTCAACTGATTTTTTAATTTCATATTTCCGATTATTGGATAACCTTTTGGACCAGGTGGAAGCGGAGGATTTCGAACTAACAATATTCTAACTAAATACATAAGAAAAATAAGGAAAACATATAAAATTGGTGAGCAAAGCAAACAATCCATATTTTTCTCTTTTAATGGTTATCTAAGACTGAGAGAGTGAAAAGATGGTGAAGAGGTTTTTTTATGGGTTATATGTACATGAATCTGGCTGTTATTTGATTATATAGAAAATAAATATACTATTGAATTTGAGTAGCTATTACTAAATTTTTGTACATTCTGTATTTGATGTATTAGTTCACATAGATGTATGGTAAATAATAACTATAAAGGAAAGATTTGTTTCCGTTTTTGGGCATTTAAAGATAAATCTGTTTTGAGTATTTAAAATTTTTAAGAAAACAATGTTAGTCAAAAAAATTTTTATGTCAATGTTGGACAATTTTTTCTTATCTTTTTGCAGCAGTCAATATTCCAATGGAAGAATTCAAGATTTTCATTATAGAGCAATAAATTTGAGCCGTTAGGGAAATAAAAAATGATTTACATAAATACTTCAAATTTATATGTTTTTATTATTTTAGTTTGTAAATGATAGAAATATAGATGTTTTAGTCATAAAATACAAAGATTTGCTAATTTGATTATAAAAGAACAATGGGGCAAGTTATACATATCCGATGATTTTTTTCTATAGTTATTTTGTATTGTATCCATTAAAATGCGAAGACAAAGTACAAGCATGTCAGTTGATAATATTCTAATAAAATCAGATACATACACAGATTTGGGCGTGAGACGTATTGAGAGAAACAAAATCTTGGAAATTTTTGTAACATTTTCTTTAGGACTGGAAAAAAAGGAACGTGGTTACACACCACCTACGTAGATTTCTCAAGACTTGCATGAAGACTGGATAATAATCTAATAAAATTTGTTTTGCCGTACTGACAAAACTTGCTTACGCTTACACCAAATTAATTTGTAATTTAATTCAGGAATTTTATTATTAGAATAGGCACATTTCTGTGGAAATATTGTGTGGCGGGCATAAGCTTTTTGAAACGTTACCTGTACTTAATTGCATCATTTGGGAGTTTTATATATTAATCGACGTTTAAATTATATTTGCAGCAATTATAAATAATATTTGAATAATTATTGAAGTTGGACATCTATTCTTTTTTTTTAGCAGAAGATGCTTAAGTACAATAAATAAATATATACGAATTAAAGCAGACATTCGTTAAATAATTCTATTTAAGAGGATAAAAAATTAAGATTTCATCCTTTATATTAGGATTTCGATGCTCTGGATTTTGTTTTTACTTCATTCCGCTTTTGCACTCGAACCTTGTTATGACTATTTATATCAGACGTTAAAAAAAATAAAATTTAAGTCCTGGATGGAGAGTTTAGGGTACAATTTAAACGATTCTTAAAGTATTAGGTTGTTTTGAAAATATTAAGGGTATTGGGATACATTTGTTATAAGACCAAAAGTGAGACTTGAAAAAGTAAATTTAAAGTTTAATGTTCTGACACCATACCAAACGGTAGATTTGATTTGAAACAAACTCTCTCTCCTATCTGAAGCAGAGAGAGAGAGAATTACAGAAAACAGAAGCAGAGAGATTAGAGGAAGAAGAAGAAGAAGAGGACGAAGAGAGACAGTGTTTATAAATGGAAGCAATCAGAAAACAAGCTACAAAGCTCAGAGAACAAGTGGCCAGACAACAACAGGTACCTTAATTGAAAATTAAAACCCTAAATCAAAATCTCAAGATTATCAATTTTGTTAAATTGAGGGTTTTTGCGCGGTTTATCGGTTTCAGTTGGGATATGGGGAAATGGTTACGTCTGGGTCTTAAATCGATTGTGTGAAGTGGGTTTTGCTTTATGAGTGAAAATTTACAATCTTTCATCTCTGAAATTGATGAGTTTTTCAATTAGTTTTTTGAAGATGCTCCACCACTAATCCATTGTTACATTGGGAAAAGTTTGCATCTTTGGTGTTATTTATGTTAGCTCATATGTTATATGGGTTTAAGGAAATGGTTTCTTACTTTAGTTTTCAAACTTGAAATCGCAAACAAAGTGTGTTGATGTTTCTCTGTTCTGATGCAAATATTTGGAGGCTGTTCTGAGACAATTTGGTGGAGGAGGTTATGGAGGTTCAGATACTGTAATAACCGATGAGGAAGAGTTACATCGGCATCAGAAACTGGAGAAGCTTTACATCTCAACACGTTCTGCTAAGGTTTTCAATTTTCTCCTGCTTTAACTATATAATCCTCTTGGCACTGTTTCATTGAAACCCTGAAGTTTATTTCCTTCTTTTCTCAGCATTTTCAACGGGACATTGTTCGTGGTGTAGAAGGATATATCGTTACAGGATCGAAACAAGTCGAAATAGGTGATTTTGTTTATGCATTGCAGCCGCGGCTACGCATTTGTGTTTTTCAACTTTCTGTTTTCAGGGATTATAAAGTTGTTTTGTGATTGATTTTGTTACGATTAGGGACAAAGTTGTGTGAGGATAGCAGGAAATATGGTTCGGAAAATACATGTACTAGTGGTAATACACTAACAAAAGCTTCACTAAGTTTTGCAAATGCTCGGGCTCAGATGGAGAAAGAGCGCGGAAATCTCTTGAAGGCTCTTGGCACACAGGTTTCAAAACCGTTTAATTTGACACAATAATCGCATTTTTTTAGCAAAATAGCTAAGTTTTACATGATGAAGTTATTAGGTCGCTGAGCCATTAAGAGCAATGGTAATGGGAGCTCCATTGGAGGATGCTCGACATTTGGCACAACGGTATGATAGGATGCGACAAGAAGCTGAAGCTCAGGTACTCAGCAGCGCCGCTTCTTTTAACTTCCGACACCAAATCGAGTTTTTTACTAACATTTTTTCTTGAACCTACATATAGACTATTGAAGTTTCGAAACGGCAAGCTAAGGTTAGAGAGAATCCCGGTAATCCCGAACTAGTAATGAAGTTGGAATCGGCTGAAGCAAAACTACAAGATCTTAAATCAAATATGACAATATTGGGTAAGGAAGCAGCTTCTGCCATGGCTGCAGTTGAAGATCAACAGCAAAACCAAACTCTTCAGCGGCTAATAACTTTGGTACTAACGTAGACAAATGTTTCGGTAAACTTGGATTTGTTTCGTCTTTCAGAATCTTTGACTTTCTTTGTTAAAATGTTTCTATGAAAAGGTTGAAGCAGAGCGTAGTTATCATCAAAGGATCCTTGAGATTATTGAACGGCTAGAAGGAGAGGTATGTATCTCAATTGGTCACACCTTTCTACATTTTTAATCTCTGAGTGACATAATTTCATTATATAGATGAGATTTGAGCAACAAAGAATCGAAGCGCCTCAAACTCCACAAGTAGAGAACACCACATTGTCGCCTCCTCCTTCATATGAAGAAATCAATAATGAAGTCAATGCTTCTCAAATGCATAATGGAACGTCGGACGCCATGGGATACTTCTTAGGAGAAGTTAGTGAACTTAAAAATGTTATCTTGTTAAATTCACAAGAACTTAACTAATCTCTTGATTTGCCTATCTATCTTTCTTCGGCGCAGGTCATGTTTCCGTATCAAGCTGATTCAGATTTTGAGCTTAGCTTATCGGTTGGAGACTATGTTGTTATCAGAGAGGTTGGCATTCGAATCAAAACATATCAGATACCATTCTTCTCGGTCTAGGACATCAAATAACCGAAAGAATCTTAAAACTCATCTATGATCTTGAGGACTCTCATTTACATGTCTTTTTGCTGTTTCAGGTAACGAGCAGCGGGTGGGCAGAAGGAGAATGTAAAGGCAAAGCAGGTTGGTTTCCTTATGACTATATCGAAAGAAGGGATCGTGTGCTTGCGACTAAGGTCATTGAGGTCTTCTAATGGCCTCTTTTGGTGGGTTTTGGTGATTCTTGGGACACTGGTTTTGTCTGTTTAAAATAATTTGTGTTTTTGCCATTTGTTCAGTCTCTAAAGTGAAGGAACTTATTGTATTTCTTTTTGTTGTTTAACAAGTTATATAGTTCAGAGAGAGATCAACAGTAAGCTAAAGATTGATGATGCAAGTAGGGTGGTTTCCAAACGCAGTCGCCTTAATCTGATCAAAGCCTGGTTCAAACCGCAACTTGACTTCATCGCATTCATAGCTCATCATACCTTTCTCCGTTTCCTCTCTACAATCCGTAAGAGACAACCGCGATCCGAACCGCACTTCATTCCTCTCTTCGATAGCATCCATAATCTCTTTCCCAATCGCACCGCTCAAATTTTCTTTAGTAGCAACCGCTGAAACGTTGAGAAGCTGGGGAGTGCCTAATTCGAGTTTGTTGTAACTACGTATCAATCATACATTAAAAGATTCAAAAATCAGTTACAAAGAATATTAACCGATTTCAAATAATAATAACAAACAATACGTAAGTAACCTTTGTATGGAGGAAGTAACAAGAGTGACATTCTTGTAAAGAAAAGAAGCTTGTAGATTTCCGTGGAGACACATATAATCACCAACAAGTTTTCCAGGGACTCTTATCAATAAATCCCATCTAGACTTTGTTGTGTTGTGGTACTATTATCATTAAGCTCGACCGCGAAATTCATAGAAACTATTTTGATCTCGGGGATTAGAGTTTTGGGAGAAAGGTCTTGTGTTGCTATAAGGTTGATTATGTAGACCACGAGGACAAGTAGGCCAATACATAAGACGTGGCCGCATGTTTCCCCGTCCTTTCTTGCTTGTGCCAATTGTTCCGGTGTAAGATCGAGATTAGTTATCAACATTTTCTTTCAATGTTTTCAATTCTGATTTCATTTGTTTTGAGTTTTGATTGATCAAAGAGAAAATAGGAGGGAAAAGAAAACGATACGAAAACTTTTATTGTATATGAAAACTCTTAGAGATCCTATAGAGAATAATAATGATTTCTATATATACTGGTAACAATTCACTCTAGAAGGATCTATAAAGTAAAAATATAGAGATATTTTGTTGATTTGTGTATGTCTTATTATCTATAAAAAGGGGTTTTGTGTATCTAATTTTAATTGTGTAATTAATTTTAAAAGATGTAACGGAAAAGGCAATTATATGATATAAACGTGTAATCACTATATAGTTATATATATAATGATTAAAACTAATATATATATATATATATATATATATATATGAATATATATGAATATATGATACTTTAATGTATAAGTAAAAAGAAAAGAAAAAACTTGCAAGTCCAAGTCGACCAATATGATGAGATCAAAACCAATCGTTCTTATTTATACTAGGTTTTTGGTGAAAATTATATGTGATCAATAATATTTATTGAAATATATAAATTTATTTATATAGAATTTAATTTTTATTATTTAGATCTAAAAAACCATGTAAATAGTTATCGTTGATCAACCATTAGACTACCAAAATCTAATAAAGTATTGAATTGTTAGCCATTAATAGAAATTTCTATTCCTTTAAGATTAGTGCGTAAGTTACATTATATTTCCACTCTTCACGCAATACCATGAATATAATTGATACGCAGAGTTTTAACCCTAAAATATCACTGCAAATGCACAGCAAACAAAGTAGTATTTAGGAATCGAATCCACGAGAACCAAGTATCACACTACGAATCTATATGAATGAAACTAAGTTAAGATGACAATATGGTTGTTGTTGTGATGCGAAACGAAATAACAATATTAAAAACGATGTAAAATCAATTAAAACAAGCGTTAGGTCAAGGGTAATTCGCAGGAATTCAGAGATCATGAACCAGACAATTATTCAGGAAACGATAAAGCGCAGTCTTAAACTCAAACATAAATGTTTAACCAATCCACTGTCGTGGTATCAATTACTTTATCTAGCAACTTAAGAATCTAAACTGTCGTTTGATCTTAAAATTCTAAACAAGCATTAACGAACATGTTTGATATGTTCACAAATTGCCTTAACATCAGCTTTCGTTGGCTAAGGACAATTTGCTCACCTATGTTCTATCAAACAATCTATAACATTTTTTATGAATATATTAAACCCTAAATCAGATACTAAGTGATCAATTTAATCCAAGCAATGAGAACAACGATAGGTGAAAACAAGATGATAAATCCCTATCTATGTCTGATTCAATGATTCATAAATTTCCTTGAAACCCTAAACCTAACTATGAAACTACTCAGACATGGAAGCAAAGAAACAAGAAGGAGATGAAGAAAAACTCATGATAATATAATTAGAAATCCAAAAGGGTTCAGAAATTTTCTCAGAGATGTAAAGTCAGAGTTTCGTCTTCCCAAAGCTTACAAATTGCAGAAACCAAAAAATCTGAATATAATAGAAAAGATATGTAAAAACTTTTAAAATGTGTAGAAGATAAAAATGTAGTCTAAACAATGGCTCAAACTCTAATATATATAATAAAAAATGGGCTCTCTTACAAATAATATATATTATGTATTAGAGTCTAAACACCCATAGGAAATAGAAATCAAGAGTCATTTACCTTTGAGGTTTGTTTAACTAAACTCTTGAAAAGTAGACAGTGCAGAGAAAGTTGACTTTCTTACCACAAGATACATAATCATCAATCAGTTTAAGGTATCTCACTTTCCTTGCTCTGTTTTTCTGTGGATTTATCCTAAAGAAGCTACTTAATGTTGTGTTTCACCATCTCCTTGTAATGCTTCAAATCTCATAATCCATGCTAAAATTTCACAATCTATGCTTCAAATCTCATAATCTATGCTAAAAACTTAGCTAATATCTCAGTGAATGGTTTCAAGATTCATTTAATTGAGAATATTCTTGTTCACTAAATTAAAAATTGTTTATGAGTTTGCAGGTTATGATTCAGACATATCACATATGTCATGTGCCTAAAGTTGCCTAATGTAAAACCAAATTTTTCTCGAGACGTTTTGGATTGTTTTTCATTAACGAAGTATACCTTTTTTCGGGAATTTTATTCAAAATATCATTTTCGGATAATTATAGTAAACTTTTAAATTAAAACTACTTTGAAAAAAAAAAAAAATTAAAACTACTTTATAGTATGATCTAGCAATTTTTAATTATAGCACTAGACACTAGCCAAAAATGTATTGTTTTGTGTGTTTGTCAGATACACAAAGTGTTGTGTTCTTTGCATACCAATCACGTGCTCTAACTCTTGAAGGCCCCTTACTGGTTATTTCCCTGTTAAAATTACCAAGAAATTGACTAGAACTTAAGTCGAAATTACCTGACTTTGTTTTTTCTTTATGAAAATTATATACTATCTATGGCCACGAAATTCACTGAGAAATTGACAAGAAATTGTGTGGAAAACTAAAGAAATGTCACAAACTTTTCTTTGTAAATTCCTATTCAAAAGGAGAAATACAATAAGTCAACCTTTCTGAGGAAAAATCGCCTTTGACTTATGAGATTCAAACAAAAATGAGTACGTATTTATTTTGTGTTTTTCCCCCTATAATTTAATAATTTTGACTTACTTATATTTTGATAACACACTTCTTTCCCATTTAATAAATTAATGAGAAAGTAACAACAAACAAAAATTGGAATATACATGCATCTACGAAGAAATAACGTAACAACAACACAATTAACTTAAACTAAACAAATAAACAACACCATTGACATGACAATACAAGTCTTTTTATAGTCTTTTAAATTCACATTTAAACAACTAATACAAGTCTTTGTTATAGTATTTAATTAGTCAATTATATTATAAATTTTTTTCTTCAGTCAATTATATATCTTTGTTTTCTTCTCGACATCAGTCAATTATATATTTTTTGTTTTCTTCTCGACATCAGTCAGTTACATACTTTCAAATTTCCTATATATAAATTACATTTATAATTTTAATTTTAAATACCTAATTGAGCTTTTGACAGCTAGATATGAAGTAATAACAAGTGTATATAAGTTTGATAAAGGAAACACATATCTCTTCTGTAAATTTCTCAGAAGAGTCATAATTATTTTTATTTTATTTTGCTGTCTCGAGAAAGAAAAAAAAAAAGCAGCACGTGCTGAGCAGAGTGGTAGTATTTAGATTCGCTCGCTTCCGTTTTTTTTCTTCTTATTACAAATCGAGGCGCCAAAAACACGGCATAACCGGCGATAACCGATTTCCGGCGTTTTCCGATCAATTACTGATACCACAAAATGCTAATGAAAACCCAAAGACTCACTCTCTCTCCTTTCTTTCCACCAAATCCGATTAAACCTCACCAGAAATCGATCCGTTGTCTCGGCGGAAATTCGGTGCTAACTCGGAGAAAACTCAGTGCGATCACCACCACAGCTACTCCGATTTTCCCGGTGGTGACTCGTCGGAAAATCAAATTGGAGCGAATTACGAGGAACTGCATCGGAATTAACCGGGAAATCGATGACGGAGTGTTCTCCGGCGACGGAAGAGAGGACGAAGAGGAGGAGGAGAAGAGAGGGGATCTGGTGAAACAGAGCGTATGGGAACAGATGAAAGAGATCGTGAAGTTTACAGGTCCGGCGATGGGGATGTGGATTTGTGGACCGTTGATGAGTCTTATCGACACGGTGGTGATCGGACAAGGAAGCTCCGTCGAACTCGCCGCTCTTGGTACGTTTTTCTATAAAATGTAATTAAATTCCGGTTTACTATCAAAAAGTTCTTAACCGAATCAACCGGACTTGTCCCCATTAGGAAAGCTGTGATATTCATATACTTTTTTGGTTTGTGTAGTCTGTTTAGATTTTGGACCCATGGGGACCAATAATAATTATAAAAAACAAATTAGGAATGTCCCATCTATCCGTCTTTTATCTAATCATCTTGCAAAGCTAATCATTATATTTGGTATATTACGGAATAGCAGAACGAATATAATTATTTTGTGATTAAGTTGGCTAATTTTTTTATTCTGCTAATTTTATAATAAAATTATATTATTATACGAGTTCACAATAAAATAAAGTTTTGATTGGTAACACGAAATGATTTTTTTATACAAGAACAATGGAATGACATAATTAAAAATATATAATAAGTTTGTTAAAGTTAATTAGTCTTCTTAAAGACCGTTTTCTTTTTTATTATGCATTTGACTAGTCAAGGCACCCTAACAGTCATCGATTTTTGGATTTTAACGATCTTCGGTTATATAAAAAAGAAAAAAAAATCATGATTTGATTTTTGGTGAGAATTCGGTTATAATAGTGACATTTTTGTTCAATGGCTGACGAGATTACCGGTTTAACAGGACCGGGAACAGTACTATGCGATCATATGAGTTATGTCTTCATGTTCCTCTCCGTGGCTACATCTAATATGGTCGCTACTTCTCTTGCCAAACAGGTTTATTTACTCTTCCAATTTTGTCTTTTTTTCTTAATGTTTCCAATTTAGGTAACATCTCAAACGTTTTATTTGTTTACTTGCAGGACAAGAAAGAAGCACAGCATCAAATCTCTGTATTGCTCTTCATTGCATTGGTTTGTGGACTAATGATGCTTTTGCTCACAAGATTATTCGGACCTTGGGCTGTTACTGGTATACATTTTTTACTACCAAAAAAAAAATATATATATATTTTAAGTAATGTTTTAGTGAAATATATTTAGACTTTTGTGATGGGTTTTTGCAGCTTTTACTAGAGGGAAGAACATTGAGATTGTACCTGCAGCCAATACATATATTCAGGTTCTTGTTCTTTTTTTGAGTCATGTTCTGTTTCAAAATTTTCTGACGAATGATGTCTCTCTTTAACCGGAATATCTCTGTTTTCGCAGATTCGAGGCTTAGCATGGCCATTTATTCTTGTTGGATTGGTTGCTCAAAGCGCAAGGTTTCTTATACTTTCATTCTTATTAATTTGCTTTAACACTCGATGTCGATTTTTCGCCTCTTTACTCAACTGATGTGAGAATATGTCTCAGTCTTGGAATGAAGAACTCATGGGGACCTCTTAAGGCATTAGCAGCAGCAACGGTCATTAACGGTCTTGGAGATACAATCCTATGCTTGTTTCTTGGACAAGGTATCGCAGGAGCTGCTTGGGCAACAACTGTCTCTCAGGTAATTTAAAAAAACCCTGAAACCCCAAAACTTGTATAATGTAAATTGATTAATGTGTTTTGTGTGATATGATTATAGGTTGTTTCGGCTTTTATGATGATGGATTCTCTTGACAAACAAGGCTACAATGCTTACTCCTTCGCGGTACCTTCACCGCAAGAACTATGGAAGATCTCTGCGCTCGCCGCACCTGTTTTCATCTCAATTTTCTCTAAGATTGCTTTCTACTCTTTCATCATCTACTGTGCTACCTCCATGGGAACTCATGTTTTAGCAGCTCATCAGGTACAATAAAAAAAAAAAAAATAGAGATCTTTGACGCCTAAGCGATGTTAGTGTTTCTGTTTTAACATTCGAATTGTGTATTTATGTTTTCTGGTTTTTATATAGGTGATGGCTCAGACGTACAGGATGTGCAATGTATGGGGTGAGCCACTCTCTCAAACGGCTCAATCATTTATGCCTGAGATGTTATATGGTGCGAACCGTAACCTTCCCAAGGCTAGAACGTTGCTTAAGTCCCTAATGATTATCGGAGCCACGCTTGGATTAGTCTTGGGAATTATCGGAACAACGGTTCCAGGCCTGTTTCCTGGTGTCTACACACATGATAAAGTCATCATAAACGAGGTCTGTTTTTGTTTTTCAAATCAACATTTGTGTCCTGTGTTTTCGATTCTAACTTGGTCTAAATCTGATTCTGGATATGTTTACCAGATGCATAGATTGCTTATACCTTTCTTCATGGCGTTGTCTGCTTTGCCTATGACAGTATCCCTAGAGGGTACATTGCTGGTAAATTCTAAGCTCTTGCTCAGTTACATGGTTTCTTGAGAAGCAAGCAATTAAATAAATCTTGAATTTTTCTAAGTCTTGAAACAACAATAGTTTGCTTAGCTAAACTTTGTTTATTGTTTACCAGGCGGGACGTGATCTCAAATTCGTCAGCTCGGTGATGAGTTCAAGCTTCGTTCTTGGCTGTCTCACACTAATGGTAGCCTTCCATAAAACCCTAATTTAAGATTACTAATCTTAGAAGACACTTTAAATTTGAGCAACTCTAAAATGCTTTCTTGTTGCTGTTTTTTTGTTAATGATGACAGTTTGTGACACGAAGCGGCTATGGTTTACTCGGCTGCTGGTTTGTTCTCGTCGGATTTCAATGGGTAAAGATTTGTTGTATACATAATTTGTTTTAACATATTGTTATCATAAATTCTTATAAAAAAAACATTATAAACACTGCAGGGTCGGTTTGTTCTGTATCTACGGCGGCTTCTTTCACCTGGAGGCATACTTAGTTTCGATGGGATGAGTCCATATACGGCGAAGAAGATCAAATCAATTTAAGTCTCAGTATGATTTGTTTCCTAGTTGCTGCGAACTATATCTAAGGGTTTGCCAATAGATGTCTAAATTTTATATATCAAACACCAAAAGAGTAAGTAGGATTGAGCTCCAAAGCTCTAGAATAAAGTATAGATTCTAGGCTCTATGTAAATTTAAAGCATAATAATAAGCAAAAATTATGTGTGGGTTACTAACAGATCAATGTGATTATGTTTGTGATTGTATTCTTCAAGAAACATGAAGATGCATTTAAAATCAAAAAAACTAGTCTTGAGATGATAACAAACAAAACTACATAACTATTCAAGTCGTTGCAACTCTACTTCCGCCTCTGCGTCCACGTCCATCAGGTCTCTCTGAATACTCTCTTCTCTGCATTTACCAAACGTTTGAATGATCTTCAAAATTTAAAAACAACAAAGAGACAAACCCCGAAAACAGAAAGAGGCTTAATAGTAAGTGGTTTTTTTTTACTTACAAAGGGTCTAGTGGGTCTAGCGTTTGTGAACTTCTGTTTTCTTCTAATCGACATTCTCTCAACTTCCTTCTTCTTTTCCTCTGCTTTCATTTTCGTGGGACTAGGCCGATACAATATCACAGTCCGCCCGATTTGCCCTACCGCTACTGAACCAGTCGCTTCCTCCAAATGCCTAACCGCATCCTCAAACTCATCGGGCGATGTCTTGCGTATCTTCACCTGTTCGGATAAAGAATTAAAGCAGAGGCTCAAGTCTCGTTTCAATCCATTTTCATATATATATCAATCAAACAACAACATTCCTCTCAAAAACCATATTACCATAGATAACACAAAGGAATCAAGATTCCAAATACCCTAAATCCCTCATTTCATACCTTAAGATCAACACATGAATCAAAATTCCACAAAGATGATCACTTCCTATACCCTAAACCGCTAATTTTGGGGGAAATTGATTCCGCAACTCATCTCATTAGGCCTAAGATTGAGCACCAAAACGCTATCACAGTTTAGTGAAATGAGAGAGAGAGTTTAGCCTTGTAAAGGTGATACCTTTAAGAGCTCGTTCTTCTCCAGAGTCTCCAGGAAAGAGAAAACCACTGAATCAGTAACTCCAGATTTGCCTACAAGTTGACATTTCAATTTATCACCCAAACTATGCGCATAAGAAGCCAACTCCTTCTTCTCCTTTATCGACAACTTCAAACCCGAGCCACGAGCCTTCTTCTTCATCTTCTCTGTTTTCTCCTCTTTATCTCCTAAACCCATCTCCGAAATCTCCTCAGATGCTTCCGAAACCATTTCACTGTCCACCTCGTCTCCTTCTTCTTCTTCTTCGTTTTCGTATTCTTCTTCGCTGAAATCGTCTTCATCGCTCTCTTCGTCTTCTCCGAGAACTGGTTCATCGATGGAAGAGAAGGATTTCGCTACGAGTGAGGTAGAAGTAGAAGAGAATGATTGAAATCGAGGCTTGTTACGGTGATTGGATTGAGAGATTGAAGCAGAGAAGCAAAAGGGTTTAAGGAAGAGACAGACATAAGACGGTGGTTTGGGATGTCGGAGAAAATTGTGGATAAGATGAGTCGATGAAGAAGACGACGATGGTGTTACTCTCGCCATTGTAGCACACTCTAATTTGTTTCTGTGACCCCTCGAGAATTTAAGGGTTTCTTATAAAACCCCTTTAAAATGTGATTATTGCACAATTAAGACCGTAATGTTTAATTAATACTTAATACCAGGTTGTGTAATGGGCCAGTGTAGGCCCATTTACGACCCATTTTAAAATGACAATTCTCTTTTTTTTTTGCATCCACTTTTCAACAAACCCAAATTAAATCGGTACGGACCGACACAAATTCTGAGAAGGCAACGAATTTTTTAAGTATAAAGTTAGATGTTTTACTATTTCATATTTTAGCGTAAATAATTTTCCATTTAAGGTATGTTAAAGTACATTAATTTACAGAATTGATTATTTATTTTCGTCGGCATCATAAGGGAAATTTAAAGCTTTTTTCACCACATGGCACGTGAGAAAGGAAAAGCATGCACGTGAGCCAGCTGTGCAATGAAGCTCAAAAAGTGAGAGATATGACAACTACTTAGCTTCGAGAAGGAGGCACTCAATATCTATCAATAAAACTTTTTAAAAAAAATTGTCGTATAGTTTGCAAAAATATCATACGAAATTTGAGTGTGTAATGTGTATGTACTATGTAAATATACATATCTGACCTTTTAAGCGTTGAGAAATAAATTTGAAATATTTTTTCGTGTGGCTATTTGGAGTAAGGAATTAACTACTAGTAATAAAATAATGGAAAATTGCTAGCTTTTGTCGATTTTTTTTCTTTCTCGGATATTATTATTCGAATCAGAAACATCATCCAAATTTACGTGTCCCCGAGAGGCCAAGACGACTTCCAATTATTGTCGTTGCTGTTATAATTATTTAAGGAAACACAAGATTCCACATGATACTGCTTAAGCACTATGTCGAGCGAAAGCAACAATTACACGAAAAAACAAAATATGAGTACTCGACCAAAATAAAACTCGAATTAATGTGGTTTTGGAACATTTAGTTATACGCTATGCATCACATATTAAATATTTTTAATGATGTTTTTTGTTTGTATATTTTTTTTTTAAGATAAAAATCAATTTAGCGTTAAATCAAAACAGTAATTAATATTCCATCGGTCCTAGTTGCTGATTGTAAACGACTTTAATACCCCTGGTATAATTATGAATATACGGAATTACCCCTTGTTAACTCGTTGTCGTCAATAATGTAAATTACCATAGTACCCTTATTAAGAGCGTTATTGTGTCTACGTGTAAAGCGGAATCAGGTGAAAGGAGCAGCGATCACATGCTGGCTAAATCTTAATCCTCCGGTGCCACACCGTCCAATTATTATCGCGCGTGTCTTCACTCTTCTCTGGTGCGCGTGGCTCAAGCTCTTGGTAAGTTGTTTTTATAAATATATATTTTTGTTTTGTATCTTCAAGAAAATAAAATATGTAGAAAATTGTTGTTACGTAATTTACAATGCGATGTCTCGCGGTAGAGGTAGAACCGGAACTCAAGTCAGATCAATATCTGTGTATGATTGTGTCGCATCCAATTTTAATAATTTACGTATTTTCTAAGCTAAGGATAGTATTGTTTAACTAATATATTATACGGCTGCGTAATACAAATGTATAATTTGACCAACACATACATAACTTTCATCTTGACTAACTACTTGGCTCTGGTTCAATGAAAATATATAAAATATTAAGTATGATTGATGAACATGTATTTTAATAAGCGATTAAAAAAATTTATATTGGGTTATGGAAAAAATGGCTAGAGATGGTAAAAAAAACAGTAAAAAACAAGATGATTATGTTAAGATTGGTGGTTAATTGAAACCACATATTTTCTCAAACCATTTATAACCAATGTTTCAATTTCTAATTACATGTTTCAACCGTTTATTTTAACGGTTTATTCCAACCTTACATTTCATACGTTTATCTCTTTAGCAATCGATAAAATAGTTCAGTTTCATGTGGTTTTCAACCATATTAAATTATGCTACCAATCAAAAATTATATTATGATTTAATTCAAGTGATACAACCTAATAATAGTATATATATATTATATGAACGACAATATTATATGTCCAACTCGGACGTTTTATATGAGGATGGGCGAATAAAAGCTTCAGCGGATATATACGTGCTTGTAACTCCATAATCCGTAATACATTATCGTGTTAAAAAAACAATGCAAAATACAAGCAGAAGTATTACCGCAGAGGGACTAACAATGTTAGTCTAACATCAAAATACATTGGATCCGATTAGTAATTTAAAGCGGTATAAATTTTTCAGCTGTAAACAAAATGGTAAACGATTACAGAATATTGCAAAGATATAAGAAATAATTGAAAGAAAAAACAGTACAAATAAAACTGAATGTAACGTTTTTGATACCATTTTTGTGATTAATAACTATAAAAGTGGTATACCATTATACTTTGTACCGCACAAAGTATACCAATCAAAAGCATTATTAAACTTAAATGTTAGTTTTAATCATTTTATGCATTGGACAAAAAAGTATAAAGTAGAAGGGTAAAAAGTGAAAATTACTGTATTTGGTCAGCCATTGTTATTCCCGCTCGTCTCGTTGCTTGAAAATATTTCGAAAGAACACTTTTTTAAAACCGGTGCGCGCTTTTTCCACTAAACCATTTCTCACCACTCGGTTCGGTCACACAGTGTGGTCTCTACAACAGTACCACGTCAGCACACAGTAAATTTTACTTTTAATTAATTATTACTCCTATTATTATTTTTTTCTGTTTTGTCGTTCTCCTCCCTAAATTATTTTCAACTACCACAATTAATTAATTTAAATTTGAAAAAAGGCACAGAAAAATACAAAATTCAAAATCTGAAATTTCAGCCTCCTCGTTTCTTCACCCAGAAACTAAGAGAGAGAGAGAGAGAGAGAGAAAGTTTCTCTCTCTACAGCAAACTTCGCTTAAAGAAGACGAAACAATCTCTCTCTTCTTTCTTCTCACCTTCTCTCTCTACCACCAAGAAGAAGAAGAAGAAGAAGAAGAAGAAGAAGAAGAAGGTTACAACAATGCTCCATGTGAGCTTCCACTGACACATTCTCTTTCTCTCCCTTCTTCGCAAGTTTTTTTTTTTCACCGATTCCGCGACCGAGTCACCGGGTTTACCGAGTTGACTTCATTTTCTCGAGTTTTCGAGGTTAGTGGATGGCTTCATCGTCATCGAGAGCTAGGAGCAGTTCTCCATTCTCGAATCGTAGACCACCGAGTCCTTCTTCTTCGACTTCTTCATCTCATATTAGCAACAATCGTCTCATACCTCGCTCTTGCTCTACCTCTGCTTCTTCATTTGTTAACTCCAGCGCCGGAATTGGGTCCCGATCTATGACGCCCAGTCGCACTTTCTCCGACTCGGGTTTAATCGGCTCCGGTAGCTTTGGTACTGGATCGCCTGTACCTTACCCATCAGAGGAGCTTCTTCTCGGTGAGCCAATGGAGGAGAATATTAGCTCTGAGCGAGATAGTATTTCTGTCACCGTTCGTTTTCGTCCATTGAGGTATGGTTAGATCTGATCGACCCTAGACCAGATCTATTGCAGATTGTTCTGGTTCACAGTTTTCAATAGATGCAATTCGAGTGTGAAGATTCGGTCAATTTTTGGGTTTTTTTTCTTTCAATTTCATGTTTTTTTTTTTGTCGGGATTGCAGTGATAGAGAGTATCAAAGAGGAGATGAAGTTGCTTGGTACCCTGATGGCGATACGATGGTCAGGCACGAGTATAATCCACTCACAGCTTACGCATTCGGTATTTAGATTCATCTCAATTTGGAGATCATATCAAATTTTTCAACTATTGCTTGGTTTAATTGTTTATAGTGTTTGAGCGAATGTTCTTCCAAATTTGTCGATGTTAGATAAAGTTTTTGGACCTCAAGCAACTACTATAGACGTATACGATGTAGCTGCAAGACCAGTAGTTAAGGCAGCAATGGAAGGTGTTAACGGTAAGGAACATAGCTGCAAAACTCAGCTAAACCAAGTTTGTGTGTTGTCGTAGAAATATCCTGCAAGACCAGTTGGTCTGCAAGTTAATATTGTTTGCAGCAAAGCTTATGACTCAGCGTTGGAAATTTGACAGGAACTGTTTTTGCTTATGGTGTTACAAGCAGTGGAAAGACCCATACGATGCATGTAAGGCTTTTGTTTTTTTTCCTTTTATCTGTTTCTCTCTGGTTTTTCCTCAAAATCATGAATCGGGATCTCTTTTGCAACTCGATTCTCCTTCGTTATCTGCTGGCTATTCTGGATTACTCTAAACATTTACATGGTAGCAAAAGATACCATACAAAGACCACTTGGCATAAATTACAGCTGATGGTTATGTGAATTGGAAATGCTCATGTGAATAGAATTTGAAGGTCTTCATTTAGATTGGTTGTGCTCATCTTTTGTGAAGTACCCGCCTGAAGAGTTGGATGTCGAATTCACGTTCAAACAAGTAGATCATATATCTGATATTCTTTTTGTTTTGCCATTGGTTTCCTTTGCAATATGCATAGGGTGATCAAGAGTCTCCTGGGATCATACCGCTAGCGATAAAAGATGTGTTCAGTATCATCCAGGATGTAAGTGGTCTTAACGGGGTTCATGTCTTTTCTCATCCTTCACGTCTTTTTTGTATAATTTCATGTTTGCTAATTGGCTGCGTCATTATATTTCAGACTCCAGGAAGAGAGTTCCTGCTCCGTGTTTCATATCTTGAAATATACAATGAGGTTAGTGGAACTTTTCATCCTTAATATATAACTCGCTACGCCCTGAAAAGTAGACTCTTAGGCTGGGATATGTTTTCCTGTTCTTCTGCATTAACAATATAGAAATTTGGGTGATTAGTCATTATCTTTTTACTTTTACTTGTGAGTTTGTCTGTTTCATCTGTCTGCAGTTTATCTGATTACTGTCCTTGTATCAGGTGATAAATGATTTACTGGATCCAACGGGCCAAAATTTACGAGTTAGAGAGGATTCCCAGGTTTGCTTTAACCACTATAGAATGCTTAGCTTTCTCCTTCTCTCTCACACACACGCGTATAGCATTTTGGTCTGGATAGAATAATTGAGAACGATTTAGCTTCGAATCACGATATTGATGTGAAGTCACTTAATTATTGATGCATATTGCATCCATCCTGTTGTATGAATTATTTTGGCTAAGTACAGCCTGTAATATTTGTTTCCAGGGCACTTATGTCGAGGGTATCAAGGAAGAAGTTGTTTTGTCTCCTGGTCATGCCCTATCCTTCATTGCAGCTGGAGAGGGTAATTAGAAAACTTGACCTCTGAAACATTTCTCGATTTTCTGAAACTCTGTCCCTTCCGCCTCTGCTTAATATTGCTGTTGTTTTCAATGGCAGAACATCGCCACGTTGGTTCAAATAATTTCAATTTGATGAGCAGCAGAAGTCACACTTTGTTTACACTGGTATGTCCTCAAGCTCCAGGAACTTGTCATATTGTAATTTATTGCCTCTTTTCAGTGTCTCTGCATGATGTTTTTTGCGCGTACTACATGTTTTAAGTCTAATTTGTATCTGTTTGCAGATGATTGAAAGTAGTGCTAGTGGAGATGAATATGATGGAGTTATTTTTTCTCAACTCGTATGTGCTTCTTTCTTTTAGTTATTGTATAAGATCATTTATTTTTCAAGACGGGCTCGCTCTAACTGTATATTTTTCTTGTTTAGAATTTGATTGACTTGGCTGGATCTGAGAGTTCCAAAACTGAAACAACTGGATTGAGGAGGAAGGAGGGTTCATACATCAACAAGAGTCTTCTAACTCTTGGAACTGTAGGTGTCTTTTCTTAATTTGCGGTGTCTTTCAATTTATCATATGTTTAATGATGGCATATCAATCATCATTAAGTGGTTTTACTGAATAATGCTGGACTTGCTAATAGGAACAACTAACCTTTGAACAACTAACTTATAATTTATCTCTTGTGGTTTTATATATAAAAGGTGATTGGAAAACTTAGTGAAGGTAAGGCAACTCATATTCCGTATCGAGACTCTAAGCTAACTCGTCTTCTGCAATCATCATTAAGTGGTCATGGGCATGTTTCGGTAAGACTCTTCTGTATCTGGTGAAATATTTCTCATTTCACTAGCAAAAAATTTAAATTGCTATGTTCTTGTTTATATTGACTATCTGTAATAAGCACTAAACATTGCTGTCGCTAATCTACCATAACAACAGAGAAACTAATTCAGTATTTTGTTTTCCTTATTTTTTTAGCTCATATGTACAATTACTCCCGCGTCAAGCAGTAATGAGGAAACTCATAATACATTGAAATTCGCCAGCAGAGCAAAGAGTATAGAGATATATGCTTCACGCAATATGGTGATCTTTTTAGCATGTTTTACAATAAAGTTTCTTTGCTATACTCAAGGGTACAAGCTTGAACCTTTGCTTAATGATTATTTTTTAATGTCCTAAAAGCAGATTATAGATGAGAAGTCACTAATTAAGAAATATCAAAGAGAGATCTCAATTCTCAAACTAGAACTTGATCAGCTAAGAAGGGGTATGCTTGTTGGTGTCAGTCATGAAGAGTTAATGAGCTTAAAGCAACAGGTTCTGACTCCCCTCAAGACCGCCTTTATTTTGCTGTCTTCGAAAGGCAGTGACTGATCTACCTATCTATTTATTACAACAGTTAGAAGAAGGTCAAGTGAAAATGCAATCAAGATTGGAGGAAGAAGAAGAAGCCAAAGCAGCTCTAATGAGCAGAATCCAAAAGCTTACCAAGCTCATACTCGTCTCTACCAAGAATTCTATTCCTGGATATTTGGGTGATGTACCCACTCACCAGCGCAGTCTCTCTGCGGGAAAAGATGATGTAAGTTTTATGTTCAAACCAGCGATATGTGACCTAAATGATAAATTCTTGCCATTTCAGAGTGGTAGATAGTTTAAGTGATTCAGCTAGTTATTTGATCTATTGTGAGGTGGGCCAACAGAAGAAGTTTTGGAAATAGTTGGTTTAACCTGAATAAGTTTCGGTTTTGTTTGGTCAAGGCTTCTTTTTTTCTGGTCATTCTATCTGTTCCTTTACTGCTGCATGTTGCTTCCTCATCTCAGAAGCTGATTCAAAACACAATGGGCGTCATTCTGTTTTTTCTTTGCTTTTCAGAAATTGGATTCTCTGCTCTTGGATAATGATAATCTGGGATCTCCATCTTCGACCTTGGCTCTTGTATCAGATGCTTCTTTAGGTTTTAACCACCGGAGATCTTCCAGCAAGTTGAATGGTGAAAACTCGCCGGGTGCAGAATTTACTCAAGTGAGTAAATTACCCCAAAGTTTGTATTTGTTGTCAGAAAATGGCATCTAATAGTTGTGGGCTTATGGCTTTCTGTAGGGTGTCATGACGCCGGATGAAATCGACCTTCTGGTTGAACAAGTTAAGATGCTTGCTGGTGAGATAGCTTTCAGTACGAGCACTCTAAAGCGTTTGGTGGATCAGTCCGTAAATGATCCAGAAAACTCACAAACTCAGGTAAAGACACTTCCTGATATTTCTGTACTCTTTGCCATTGAAAATACGTTTCAGAGATACCTTTACCTCAAGTTACTAACCGAATAAGTTATTGCATGCAGATACAGAACCTGGAACGCGAGATTCAAGAAAAGCAAAGACAGATGAGGGCCTTAGAACAGCTCATAATTGAGAGTGGTGAAGCTTCAATTGCCAACGCATCATTGGTTGAGATGCAACAGGTATTTTAACCGCAAGAACATGATCATTGACCCTTTCAAGGTCACCGGTTCAAGGCTCAACGCCGAACAGCTAAGATATCATGTTATTTTGTTGTTTTCAGAAAGTTATGAGTTTGATGACCCAGTGCAATGAGAAGAGCTTTGAGCTTGAGGTGAAAAATTATTCTTTTATTGAAAAATACCGCCTTGTTTGCTACAATAGCAAAATCAAAAGATGGCTTAAATTAACCATATGTTTAACCTCTGGCACAGATCAAATCAGCAGATAATTGCATTCTCCAAGAACAACTGCAGAAAAAGGTCGGTCGCATGCTTTTCTCTTTCTGAAGTTGTGCATAATTCTCATCTTTTTTACTCCATTCTTCTTGCTTTTATCTCATTCATCCTTTGAACATTGTTCTGCGAAAAATGCTTCTTACCACACTTTCTTTAACAATGTAGTGCACCGAGAACAAAGAATTACACGAAAAGGTGAACCTTCTAGAGCAACGTTTGAATGCAGTATCTTGTTCCGATAACGCGGTATCTGGAGAGTATGCAGATGAACTAAAAAAGAAAATACAATGGCAGGTAAATTTACAAACACACACTCTCAGTTCCCACAAGTATCCCAGTAAATAAATAAATACCTGTGCACATGAGTAAAGATCATGTAATTTAGATAATATGTTATTGTAAATCTGATCCTCTCCTTATACTTACATAAGTTTTTGTCTCTCATTCTTACTTGAATGTTTATGTCTTGTATTTAGGAGATTGAGAACGAAAAGTTGAAGCTAGAACATGTGCAGATTGTGGAAGAGAACAGTGGTTTACGAGTGCAAAATCAAAAACTAGCCGAAGAAGCTTCATATGCTAAGGAACTAGCCTCTGCTGCTGCAGTTGAGCTGAAAAATCTAGCTAGTGAAGTAACAAAACTCTCACTACAAAACGCAAAGCTAGACAAAGAATTAGCAGCTACAAGAGACTTGGCTCAAACGCGTAACCCCATGAACGGAGTTACTAATCGCAAGTATAACGACGGGGCAAGGTCAGGAAGAAAGGGAAGGATATCTTCAGGTAGGTCAAGTGGAGATGAGTTTGACTCATGGAATCTCGACCCAGAAGATCTGAAAATGGAGTTGCAAGCAAGGAAACAACGAGAAGCGGCTCTTGAGTCTGCACTGGCCGAGAAAGAGTTCATAGAAGACGAATACAGGAAAAAAGCAGAAGAAGCAAAGAGACGAGAGGAAGCTTTGGAAAACGATTTGGCAAACATGTGGGTACTTGTTGCCAAGTTAAAGAAAGACAATGGTGCATTGTCTGAACACAATGGCACTGCCACTGACCCTGCAAGAGAATTAGAGAAGAGTCAAAGCAATGCGGTTCTGAAAGAGAGACAAGTCTCGAGTGTACCGAGACAACCTGAAGTAGTAGTAGTAACCAAAACTGAAGAGACACCAAAAGAGGAACCTCTCGTTGCTCGTCTCAAGGTAAATGTAACGAGATTAGTTTTCTACATTTTCACCTTGTGAAACAGTCTTTCTTTCACATATAGTTTAACAAGATTTTGTAATAATTGAGACAGGCACGGATGCAAGAAATGAAGGAGAAAGAGATGAGATCGCAATCGAATGGAGACACAAACTCTCACATTTGTAAAGTATGTTTCGAGTCTTCCACCGCAGCAATTCTACTCCCTTGCCGTCATTTCTGCTGTAAGTCACAACTTCATCTCCATGAAACCTCCTTTCTCTCTTTTTTAATCAAAAAGTTGTAATAAAAAGATGTTTCATTTTGCAGTATGTAAATCTTGTTCACTCGCTTGCTCCGAATGCCCGATTTGCCGCACAAAGATCTCTGATCGTCTCTTTGCATTTCCCTCTTGACCAATCAAAGGTACCTTTTTACAAGTGAATGCAAAATGTAGTTATGTTACATTCCATAATAATGTTCTGCACAAACAAGATTTTCTTGAATAAAATTACAAAAGAAATGTAATTATTGATAAAAGTTACATGATTTTGCAGGTGTCAAGAACTGTGGGTGAAAGCCTGTTGCTATATATTTTAAAGAAAGAACAGGTTGGGATTTTTTTTATAAATTAGTTTTCGGCTCTTTTGTATGTAATATGTCTAATGCTTATATTTATATTTATCATTGAAAAAATGGGGAAAAAGGGGAAATTGAAAGATATACGTGTGGACATGTCTTGTCTGCCTCTATATACATATATTTTTGTCCACCCCTGTCGTTAAACGAACCAATGAGAGTTAAGTTTAACAATTTTCAAAAAGTTTCTCCTCTCTTTTTTTTCTTTTTCATCTGATTTATATTAAATAAAAATCATGGGTTTGAGCCCAACATTTACACAGCAGCCTAAAGATGTGGCAAAAACTAAAAATTTCTCATCTAAAGCCGTCAAAATTTCGCGAACCCCTTAACCTCAAAAGCTAAAACCCTAACCTAAGGCAAAAACCGCCAAAACAACAAACCCTAGTCTAGGTTAGGTTACAGATACCCTAGTCTCTTTGAAAAACACATCCTGCAACCACATGGGGTAACCAATAGATACATATGAATGAATTCTTTCTCCTTTGGTTACACTCTGTGCTATAAGATATGCTCCTCTGTTAGAGCTATGATTTTCAACTTCAATTCTCCACTCAAACAAGGCCATAAGAGATTTAGTCAAGATCTCAGAATGATACCTAAAGTTTGGCCATGCTCTTGGTCTTAGCATAGCCCCCAAAATCTCTGCATCCTGGGAGGCAAATATGACTTTTTTATAATGGTGACTCCTGATACTATCGACAGCCCACACAAGAACTTTGAGCTTGAAATCATGTTCTGAATCCAGTGTATCAAATGCTTTGCGACTATGAAGAACTACTTCTCCATGTGTATCTCTCAATACCCATGATCCACCTCCAAACCTCTTGTTCCTACTCCTAGACTGACCAACATTGCATTTCCACCACCCAACTGGTGGCGCTTTCCATCTTATTGCTTTATGTTAGATGAGTTTCTGATTTCCTCTTTTCCCATCTCTCTCCACCTCTTGAGCAAGGAACCAGTCACTGGAATCTTCTGTAGCTTTCTTCACTGTGTCAGTTACTTGAAAGTAATTTCCTTCAAAGAAGATATGATTCCTATTTTTCCATATCATCCACAATATCCAAGGAATTGATCTCTTAATGTTCAGAGGAATACATACCCTCTGTTTGATTCCCAAAACGTAAGAGATGTTTGTGTACAGGGAGAGGGGGTGGAATCCTTCCTCTGGCGATGGTACATTCGAGACTGTCCACATCTGTCTAGCCAAAGTACACACAAACAGAACATGGTTGGTATCCTCTCCTTCCATACCACATAACTGACATCTGCTATCCAATTTTACTCCTCTTCTAGCTAGTAAATCAACCACCGGAATAGCGTTACTAACTGCTCTCCACAGAAAATTTCTGATCTTTAAAGGGCCTTGCAGATTCCAAATCTGATCGAGAAGGCCATTAATAGAAGGGAGGGACGATGCTTCCCTTATCAATTCATGATTCTTTTCCAGATTAGCCAACCAGTAACCACTCTTCACCGTATAGTCTCCACTTCTTGTATGATTCCACACCCAGTAATCACTCTGTGAAACCACTGGCTTCTTTTTGATAATCAGCTCCACATCTCTCTGAAAGAACAGATCCTCAAGACTTTCTTTTAACCATTCTCCAGTACTTTGATTAATGAGGTCACTAACCTTAAGCTCGATATCAATCAAGATATTCTTTATCAAAGGGATTCTAGCTCTGCCCTCATCCAACCATAGATCACACCATACCCTAATAGACCTTCCGTCCCCTATCAATTTAGCCAAGCCTTTCATCAGTAACTCTCTACCATACAAGATACTTCTCCATGCATAAGAGGGCCTTTTTCTGGGTTCTGCTTGGAGAAACTCTGCTTGACTGAAGTTTCTACTCTTGACAAAACTGGCACACAAACTCAAAGGGTTTTGCAAGATTCTCCAAGCTTGTTTTGCTAACAAAGCTTGGTTGAAACACTCAATATCTCTAAACCCCAGCCCTCCATTTTCCTTTGACATACACAACTTTTTCCAACTTATCCAATGGATTTTCTTTTTGTTTTCTACAGAATTCCACCAAAAATCAGCCATAGCACTGGTAAGGGAGGAACAAGTAGCTTTTGGTAGTTTAAACACAGACATGGCGTACACAGGCATGGCTAAGGCAACTGCTTTTAACAAAACCTCTTTGCCTCCCATAGATAAAGTCCTAGCAAACCACCCTGACAATCTGGACTAAGTTTCTCCTTTCTAAGTAGACAATAATATTCTATTGTGGAATTACAATTTTCACAACCAGATTTGAGAATTGTACATAACTAAACACATAAAACTTCATTTGGTGTTGTTGGTTTGATTGACCATTCTCTTGAAAATATCTCTTTGGTTGTTCAACAAAACCAATTACTAGTTATATTACGGACCATCCAAATAGAGTTGGACCCTTGGTCAAAATTGTCAATCCAAATCCGAATTTTAGGTGACAAAGACAAACGAATTCTTATTAAAAATAAAGATAAACATTTTAAAAAAAAAAATTAGAGAAAAAACCGAAACAACAAGTTGGTTTGGATTTATGATTTCAAACCCACAAAGAAAAAGACTGGACTTCCAACCCAAAAAAAAAAAAAAAATCACGAAAAGGGTTTTTGTTCCCAAAACCCTTGATGATTGTATTGTGAAGAACCATCGTAAACCCTATAGGACTCATTGTTATTGTTATTAGCACTAATAATGTTATCCTCATAGGAGACACAAGAAGGATGTTCTAGCAAATCCTCCACTCTCCAACCCGGTAATGTCTCCATCAAATACTCCGATATACTGCCCGTACCCGTACAACCCGATCCAGAACCCGAATCGCTCACTTGATTATAGTTTTCATCTAGCCCGTAATAGTAATTGCTCGTAGTCGTGGAAGGAGAGCTCGTAAAGACCTCATTAGAGGCTGAGCTCGGAACCTTTCCCAATACTGATTTGGGTCGGGTTTTGGCCCGACCCAAAGCAGCAGCGGAGTTGGAATCTGAGGCTCTCGGGTAGGCGGACGGGGAGGCAGAGATCTTGACGCCGGTAAGGAGGAATCTATTGTGTTTCTTAGTGTGCTCATTAGCTTGATGTATTGGAATGTCACATTCTCTGCATAGTATTGCTCTGTCTTCTTGGCAAAATAATAACGCACGTCTCTCCTGTCATATGTATAAAGATTTTATACCATTTAATAATTGATAATCAAAGAAGACTCTTGTTTTGTAATCACGTTTTTTTATAAAATATTTGCATTATTTTATATATTTGCTAGATTTGACCTTTTTATTTTCGACGATCTTTTCTAGAAGGATATTTTGCTTTTTTTTTTTAAGGCAAAAAGTATTCTTTAAAATATATCTTTCTTCACGGCTTCACCTTCCCAAAGAAGAAAGTATTTTTATATTGTAAATAACTCGATTCAATTGGTTAATTACCAAAACTTGTGAACAAGTAATTTTTCAAGATTTTTGGTAATCTCAATCTTGTTCTGTTTCTGAGAAAAAAGTAAATTTTTGTCGTGATTTTCAATTCGTCTTCAAAAACTGTGTGAAACCTCAAATTTTTCAGGAAAGTAAGTAAACCAAGTAATCAACAAACAAATCTCAGAAGAAGAGAAAAAAAATGAATCAAGTCACCCAAAACATCGTTTTATGAAACTCATATTTCATCAATAGTAACGAAATCTAAAAGCCCACAAATTTTCCATGAAAAGTTTCATAATTTTCTCGAGAAAAAAAAAGGAGAAGTTTTAAGTTGTTCTTACCCCGCAGATATCACAGAGAGGAGCATCTTTGAAAGTAGGAGAAGTGAGAGGGAATCGGAGATGTTTTCCGGCGAGCTTATTAGCGAAATGAACATGTCGATCGCAGCCATTACAAAGAGCTGCTTCATCTGCACAACAAAACACTGAAGCTTCTTCTTTATCACACACATCACACCAAATCTTCATCCTTTTAAAAAGTTTTTGTTTTTGAAAAACAGAGAAAAGAAAGTTTTTGTTTTTCTCAAATTTCTCGAATTTCACAAAACAGCCTCTTCACTCTCTTTCTCAACTTGTATCCTTGGACCAGTACTATATAATAGTGTTTATGTAGACATTCATGTGGGTGAGTGTATGTATATGTGTATGTAGAGATGATGATGGGGTATGAGTGTGGGCAAAAGGGTAAGAATAATGTGTTGGCTTTATAGATAAGCAGCTTAGGTTTCCTTTGTCTTTTTTATTTTTATTTTTAACTCTTCCTCTCATTTTCTTGATAGCTACTCTCTACTTAGCTTTGAATCCCCAAATTGACTTGCTTTGGTTTTGCTTTCACACCCGGTTTGGTTTGGTTTAGAATGTAAGTTTTTGTTTTCAAAACCGGTTATGTAAATAACTACAACGGATAACGAAGCATTGATAGCTCACTTGATTAACAAAATATTCTTTTGGAAGAAGGTTTGGTATGGTTTAGATTCAACGATTTTTTTAAAAAAAATCTAGTTGATAAATTAGAAAAAAATTCTTACAGACTGGGAAAATGATGCTTTAGAAATACTCTAGTTGATGTATTTCTACATATATCCATTCAATCACACTCTAAATATTTGCTTAGCAATTAATTTGTTTCCAATGAGATCAATTGATCATGTGCTTATTTTTTCCCTTCTAATATTGCATCAATTGTATTTTTTTCTTTGTTCTTTTGGGATGTTAAAGTGCCTAAGTTTCAAGGAACATACACTTCTTTTTCACATGTAAAGATCTCCAAACACGGATTAAATATGTGCATGATACACATATATTTTTACTATTTTGTTTAATTTCTCCATTTTGCAATTCTACACTACAATTTTTGTATTAGTATGGAAGAATTAGAGATTTCATATTACATTGGATCTCCAAACACTGATTAGATATATGATTCAATCACGTTTTTATATTGAATTTTGGTTTTCATAGAATGAGGCAGAGATTAATAGCAACTTGACGGTAGTGAAATTTGAAGTTAGATTTTGTTTGATCTAGTAACACTAATAAGTGAGAATTAATACGATTGTTCTTTATTAGTAGTTTGGTGGCGCCGAGCTCTCGTTTTCTATAGTTTAAATGTGTCTCAAAGTTGACATGTCATGCATATATACGTGATGTTAGCTACATCGGTTTTTAAGTTTGGAAGAATTAATGTTTTAAATTGATATTTATTTGTTTATCTATTGTATTTATCTGTTTTGTAGATGGTTTGTAAAAAGGATTGCTGCACTATTTATAATGATGTAAATGATAAAAATTTGCAACATTTGTTCATCTACTTTTCTAAGTATTAATTAACTTTTTTCTTTCTAAACTAACTTTTTATTTGACAAAAAAAAGATCGCTTGGTTTTCTTTTTATTTTTATTTTACCGAAATAGTTAAAGACCTTGAGGTGGGAACCATTGTAGGTCTTGTCTATGGAAGGAAAAGTGCAAAAGTGGAGTTGAATACAATCTTTTTGGTCTGATATATTCATCTTTTTTTCGTCAGATGCTAGTTAATCTAATAAATAGAAACGACAAAAAAATTCGAAAAAAATTATATATATGTACAATTTAAAGTATATTAAATAAATGAAATGGGGAAGGTAGGAGATTTTGACAAATGGCCAGCTCTTCATGCCAGCTTTTGTCTTCCATCATCCATGTGTATATCTACTTCTTTTTTTATTTACTTTTTATTGCCGTTATTTATTTTTATTACATGTATATATATGTGTTTGTTGAAACTTTAAAGTTTGAAACAAAGAACACAATAATACTTAACGAAAATCGATTTCCGATCTTCATAAACACAATTAACACTGCATGTATTTGATATTGGTTGCGGTATAAAACCTAATGAGCAATAGTTTTATAAACTTCGATTTCTTCAATTTGATTGGGGAAAAATGCAAAAAAAAATCTAAAAAATCTTTGTTTGACGTCAAAAAACATAACAAAAAAGTGGTGATAATTAAAATTCAACATTTTAATTTAAAATAAATTAAACACAAAGACAAATGTTGTTAAATCATTAACATGTTTAGAGGTTTACGTTCATTAAACAACCATTATCAACAAAACCATTCATATTCAAATTGAAAAACTTTAAAATCCACACAAAATTAAAAGTTAAGAAACTATAAACCTAGATATTCTAAATGAAAAAATTGAACATAAAATCGCATCATCTATTTGAATCTATGATAAATCTTTAAACGTACCTTGTTGTTGAACTGAATTATAATTTGCTAGTCATCTTCTTCTTCTAAATCTCCAGATAGTCTCTAAATCTGTTAATGTATTTATATTTGGAGTTTAATTTGCGTTAAATTAAAATATTGGAATTTAATTTGTGCTAAGTTAAAACGTTGAGTTTTAATTATTATTATTTTTTTTAAAAAAAAATTACGCGAAACAATAATTTCTTGAAGTTTTTTTGCATTTTTCCCATTTGATTGTGATCGGTTTAAATGGATGATCTATCCTAATTAACACCATATCATTATAAAGTGACGTTAATTATCGTTGAGGTTATTAACAAATTGAGACATAATATATCTCCTGTTCATGTATCCTTTAATGGATGAAATTTGCGTATTATAATTCAAATCAATAATCAAACATACTCATATAAAGCTTTGCAGTCATGTCGGCCAAATTGTTCGAAATTAAATGATTTTTTTTTTTTTTTGGGTGTACTAAACATTGAATACTTTTCATATAAATAAGAATAGTGGATCTGATCTTTTGAAGAATAATTAGATAAGGAAAATATATGAGGTGGAAGACGACAAAAAACACTTTTTAGAGGAAGATATGGATGATCTCTCTCGAATCTTTCCCCCTTATTACTTTTTTTTTTTGACAAATCCCTTTATCACCTTAAATCAATATCTTTTTTTTCACTGCCTTTATAAAAGCAAAGTTAAGAATATGTTTTTGGGTTTCAACGAAGTTGCTTCGTAATTCGAACTTGTCAGTATAGGAACTAATGGAGATAACATTTACTTCAAAAAGAGCCAAAGATGTTTGCCTATGGAAGGATGGATTAATATTTGTTGTAAGCAAATCATTTTTTGTTCCATCAGTTATAAATTTGAAACAAATAACACAATAATACTTAACGAAAATCGATTTCCAATCTTCATAAACACAACAAACACTGCGTGTATTTGATATTGGTTGCGGTATAAAATCTAACGAGAAATACTTTTATAAACTTTGATTTTTTCGATTTGATTATGATCGGTTTAAATGGATGGTCGATCCTAATGAACATCCTATCATTATAAAGTGACGTTCATTATCATTGAGGTTATTAACAAATTGAGACATAATATATCTCTTGTTAATGTATCCTTTAATGGATGAAATTTGTTCATTATAATTCAAATCAATAATCAAACATACTCATATAAGGCTTTGCAATTAATTTTTTTTTTTTTTGGGGTGTAATAAACATTGAATACTTTTGATATAATTAAGAAGAGTGGATCTGATCTTTTGAAGAATAATTAGATAATGACAATATACGAGAAGAAGACGACAAAAAACACTTTTAGAGGAAGAAGATATGGATGATCTCTCGAATCTTTAAGAATATGTTTTTGGGTTTTAACGAAGTTGCTTCGTAATTCGAACTTGTCAGTATCAGAGGAACTAATGGAGATAAACATTTACTTCAAAATTAGCTAAAAAGCTGTTTGCTTATGGATGGGATGGATTAATAATTTTTTTTGACAACAAATCATTTTTTGTTCATCAATTATAAATTTTGGTTTGTATTAGTGAGCACAAAGAAAAACAATGTATAATAATTCTATATTTTACTACACCATAAATATGAAGTTTTATATTCATATTCTAATTTAATCGCGGTTAATCATAATACCACACAAATTTTATACGTCACTAGATTAAGATTCACATAATATACGATATTTTAATTATAACTTATTTATAAAAAATAAAAAATAAAGTAAACATCTTTCGTAATCGATTAAATCTAATAAAGATAAATTTTATGAAAATGTAAGAAATATATGTTAAATTTTGTTGATGTAAATATTTAGATTTTGATTGGTTACCCGCACACTTATTTATCTTGATGTTGATTAGTAATTTGTTTCAAATTGGATTTCAATTCCACGTATTTCATCTCACAATACAACCCATCTACTTTTTCCATTATTTTAAAACCATATTTTTATTCCGTGTATTTCTTGTCAATCAATAATACCCAAAATTTTCATATCAAAACAATATATGCATAATGCATTCTATCAACTTTATGTTTATATATATTATTAGTATTAAACAAATAGTAAGAAGATTAACGAAAAATATTAGTAAAAAAATAAAAAATATTATAAAAAATATATCAAAATTAAAATTTTGACACATATCGTAATCTCACGAATATCAATTTTTAATGTGTCACATTAATAATTTTAAAAATTGAAAATAATTTGTCTTATTTTTTTTTTAGTCTTTTTAATTTACTATTTTCTTTTAATTTTTTAAATAATATGTCTTATTTTTTAGACTATTATTATTTTTAGTTACATTACAAGATTTAAAAAATAAATAATATAAAAAAAGAAATTTATATTTTTATATTAATATATTGACACGTGTTACCGTTTCAATTAAAATTAACACATATCACAATATAATGAATTACAATTTTATTTATGTGTCATGCTTACGTCCTATTTTATATAATAAGATATTGCACGAGACATTGAAAGGTGAAACTATTAGTCCAATAGTTCGGCGAGATTGCTTCCTAGACGAAAGTTCGTAATTTTGGAATATTTCGTTTTTCATGGTTGTTTTCGTATTCTTTTAAAGAAATAGATATTTTTTTTCTTCTTATTTGTAGATCTTAAATCACATGGACGTACTACTGAACTTTTTGAAAAGGGTTCTTCATGCACTTTTTAAACATTCCTTTTAAAAATAGTATATATGGGGACCTTATTAACTACTACCATCAATCATTCATCAATGGACTCGAATTACTTAAAAATCGTTTTATAATTAGATAACGAAACCAAATCCAATAATTCATCGATATCATTGTCCTTGTATTATATTAATGCTAATTAGTCCTTTTTTTAATTGTTATATTGTACTAGAGCCCACTCTAAACCTCTGTTAATACATGACTAATAATCCTTTGATCTCAATTTTTTTTGGTTTATAACTAAGTTCTAATCTCTAAATTGCCACATTAATTTTTATTTTTGTTCTCAGTCGGTGGATTTAAGTGCGTCAATTTATGTGAGCTGAGGAGTATTAATTATATCGTTTGTCTTTGTCCAACAATAGGATCGTGGACCATCTTCTGCCATGTTTCTTGCTTTTTTCAATCCTGTCCGTCCAAATCGCTTAAATCTTAGTGTATATTATACGAATCACAAAAGAATACCAAAAATATTACCAAACATGTTACATTCAGTTATTTTTGTACCATTACTTCTTACAATTTTTATCTATTCTATTTTTTACCATTTTTTTTAATTACTAAAAAACTTGTACCGCTTTAGATTACCAATCTTATTTTAGTTTTTATTGTTTCTTCGTAAGAAAAAAAATGTTTGAATTCTTGTGGTCCATTTGTGATTAAATTTTTCAACAAGAAAAATAAAATGTTTGCGTTTACACTATTATATTATACTCATTGCGATTGCATATATTTTCTCATAATTTTACATCTCCAATTGGTTAATACTATATGCTTCCTAGAAAATTCTACTGTGATTTTTAGATGCCTTGTCCAATAAAAGGAAGAAGAAAAATAGACACCTAGGAACAAAATGTCGATTCTTAATTGGGTTTTACTCATGGGCTAATAAGGGCCCAGTTTGAAAAAGTAAATCACGATTATGATTGATCCGGCCCAAATTAATGCGAGCCCACACCAAGAAGATCCCAAGAGAAGTTAAGTGTTTCTCCTTCCTTTTGGCATAAATTGTTCATCATAATTTGTTTTTCATCTCAATTAAAATTAGCTAACGAGAGATCTACACGCGAAACTGAAGATCACTTTCTTCTTCTTCTTCTTCTTCTTCTTCATTGTGCGATCTCATTCTCAATCTTAAAAACCTTTTCGAAGAATCGACGTCTACGCTTTATCTGGTAAGCTTCATCTCTGGAAACTGATCTGATCTGAGATGGATCTCAATTTCTCTCTGTTCATCCCACGAATCTCGATTTTGAATATAGCGTTTAGATCTGTTCGAAATTTCATCTGAATTGTGTTTTCTGTGCGCTGATTTGTTTTGGTTTGCGTTTTCGTCTTCTCGGGGTTTGATATGGAGTGAAATCGCTTACTTGTTATTGATTCGTCTCTGTGATGTGGTTTATGTAGAGTGATTTATAATGTTGACGAAGTTCGAGACAAAGAGTAACAGAGTTAAGGGCTTGAGCTTCCACACCAAGAGGCCATGGATTCTCGCGAGTTTACACAGTGGCGTGATCCAGCTCTGGGATTATCGTATGGGGACATTGATCGATAGGTTCGATGAGCATGAGGGACCTGTTCGTGGTGTTCATTTCCATAAAACACAGCCTTTGTTCGTCTCAGGAGGTAATACTTGTTTCATTGATCTAACAAATTCTTGGTTGGATTGGTTTCTTTGCAGTGGATCGTTTAGTTGATAAATCTGTCATATGTTTGCTGGATTAGTAATTCAAATTCTTAACTTAAATTTATGATTCAGATACCTTAAAAGCATATACATACATTTTCTTTTCCTGGAATGATCAGACCATAATCTGTTGAAAGCCGATCCTGCTCTATGTGTGTGTAGTAGAGTTTTCGGGAGAAGCAATAACCTGTAACAAATGTAAATGAAAACGAATTGCAGATTGTGGACAGTTTAGTAAGTTTAGTTTATGCTTTGTGCTTTTTATGGTTTAATTATGGGAATTCACAGACTACATTGTGCTTTTATGAAAGATTCTACGGATGGTCCAGTATGTCTATTTATTGATTGCAATTATCTGATTGAACATAAAAAATAGGAGTCCTGTGTAGTTGATTCTATTGACAACGTTGGGTGTTGCAGGGGATGATTACAAGATTAAGGTCTGGAACTACAAAACACACAAGTGCCTTTTCACTCTTCTCGGGCATCTTGATTATATCCGCACAGTGCAGTTCCACCACGAGTACCCATGGATTGTGAGTGCTAGTGACGATCAGACTATCCGCATATGGAACTGGCAATCGCGGACTTGTATCTCTGTCTTGACTGGTCACAACCATTATGTTATGTGTGCTTCTTTCCATCCTAAAGACGACCTTGTCGTATCAGCTTCCTTGGACCAGACTGTCCGTGTTTGGGATATTGGTGCTCTTAGGAAGAAGACAGTATCTCCTGCTGATGACCTCCTGCGTTTGAGTCAGATGAATGCTGATCTTTTTGGTGGTGTTGACGCTATAGTCAAGTACGTGCTCGAAGGTCATGACAGAGGAGTTAACTGGGCTTCTTTTCATCCTACCCTGCCTCTCATTGTCTCTGGCGCAGATGACCGCCAAGTAAAGTTGTGGCGGATGAATGGTAATTATTTAAGATTCCTAACCATTTTTTTTTTTTTGCGTCCAAAACATTTGGTATTCAATCATGGATGATACACTGATACACAAATCTTGCACATGCCATCATTCTAGTACAAATCTCGGATTTAATGATGTCGTTCTTTTCAATATCATTGCAGAAACTAAAGCCTGGGAGGTGGATACATTGCGTGGCCATATGAATAATGTGTCATCTGTTATGTTCCATGCAAAACAGGACATAATTGTCTCTAACTCTGAAGATAAAAGCATCCGTGTCTGGGATGCTACCAAGCGAACTGGACTTCAGACTTTCCGCCGCGAACATGATAGATTCTGGATTCTTGCAGTTCACCCAGAGATGAATCTACTGGCAGCGGGACATGACAGTGGTATGATCGTCTTCAAGCTTGAGAGAGAACGTCCTGCTTTTGCTTTGAGTGGCGATTCCTTATTTTATGCCAAGGATAGGTTTTTGCGGTACTATGAATTCTCAACACAGAAAGACTCGCAAGTTATCCCTATACGACGTCCTGGTACTGCAAGCTTGAACCAAAGTCCAAGGACTTTATCTTACAGTCCGACAGAAAATGCAGTGCTCATCTGCTCAGATCTGGATGGCGGTTCTTACGAGTTGTACATCATACCGAAAGATAGCATTGGCAGGAGTGACTTTGTGCAAGAGGCAAAGAGAGGGACTGGTGGTTCTGCAGTTTTCATAGCCCGGAATCGGTTTGCTGTTCTTGAGAAAAGCACTAATCAAGTGCTAGTAAAGAATCTCAAGAACGAGGTGGTTAAAAAGGGTACCCTGCCAATACCTACTGATGCTATATTTTATGCTGGGACTGGAAACCTGCTTTGCAGATCTGAGGATAAAGTGGTTATTTTTGACCTTCAGCAAAGACTGGTTCTTGGTGATCTTCAAACTCCATTTGTTAGGTACGTTGTTTGGTCTAATGATATGGAGAGTGTTGCTTTGCTCAGTAAACATACTATCATCATAGCAAGCAAGAAGCTTGTCCACCAATGCACCCTTCATGAGACAATCCGCGTGAAGAGTGGAGCTTGGGATGATAATGGTGTCTTCATCTACACAACTCTGAACCATATAAAGTATTGTCTTCCAAATGGCGATAGTGGAATAATCAAAACTCTGGACGTCCCTATCTACATCACAAAGGTTACTGCAAATATCATTTTCTGCTTGGATCGAGATGGGAAAAACAGGATTCTTACCATTGACGCAACAGAATACATTTTCAAGCTTTCACTGCTGAGAAAGAAGTACGACCATGTTATGAGCATGATAAGAAATTCCCAGCTGTGCGGGCAGGCTATGATCGCTTACCTGCAGCAGAAAGGATTCCCTGAAGTTGCCCTCCATTTCGTTGAAGATGAAAGGATCCGATTCAACCTGGCTCTTGAAAGTGGCAACATCAGCGTCGCTGTTGCATCAGCTACAGAGATTAATGAGAAAGATCAATGGTACAAACTTGGGGTGGAGGCTCTTCGCCAAGGTAATGCTAGAATCGTTGAATTTGCTTATCAGCAGACAAAGAACTTTGAGAGGCTTTCTTTTCTCTATCTCATTACTGGAAATTTGGAGAAGCTGTCAAAGTTGATGAAGATTGCCGAAGTGAAAAACAACGTTATGGGTCAGTTTCACAATGCCCTCTATCTAGGAGATGTTAAAGAGCGTGTTAAGATACTTGAGAAAGCTGGCCATTTGCCTCTTGCTTATATCACGGCTTCGGTTCATGGTTTACATGATGTTGCTGAGCGATTGGCAAGTGAGTTAGGAGACAACGTGCCCTCGTTGCCTGAAGGTAAAACTCCGTCTCTTCTGATGCCCCCGACCCCTGTTATGTGTGGAGGTGATTGGCCTCTTCTTAGAGTTATGAAAGGAATATTTGAAGGAGGACTTGAGAATGGCGCGAAAGGGGCTGTTGATGATGAAGAAGATGCTGAAGGCGATTGGGGTGAGGACCTTGATGTTGATGGAATTCAGAATGGTGTCGTGGAAGAATTATTGGACGTTGCAGAAGTGGCTGATGAGGACGCTGAAGAAGGTGGATGGGGGCAACTCGATGACTTAGAATTACCACCCGAGCTCGACACACCCAAGAGCTCTGCAAACGCACGCTCATCTGCTTTCGTGACGCCAACTCCGGGCATGCCTGTGAATCAAATCTGGAGCCAGAAGTCATCTCTTGCTGCTGAGCAGGCTGCAGCGGGTAGCTTTGACACTGCAATGCGTTTGCTTCACAGACAGCTTGGCATAAAGAACTTTGCTCCGTTGAGATCGATATTCCTTGATCTGTTTACCGGGAGCCATAGCTATCTCCGTGCGCTTTCTTCTTCTCCTGTGGTGTCACTTGCCATTGAGCGTGGCTGGAACGAATCTGCTAGTCCCAATGTCCGTGGCCCACCAGCTCTGGTTTATGATTTCTCCCAGCTTGAAGAGAAGCTCAAGGCCGGTTACAAAGCCACAACGACAGGAAAATTCACTGAGGCTCTGCGTGTCTTCCTCTCTATTCTACACACAATCCCTCTTGTTGTAGTTGAGTCAAGAAGAGAAGTCGACGAGGTCAAAGAGCTGATCATTATCGTGAAAGAATATGTTCTCGGTCTGCAAATGGAACTGAAGAGAAGGGAAATGAAAGGTGACCCGACACGACAACAAGAGCTCGCTGCGTATTTCACTCACTGTAACCTCCAAACTCCTCACCTACGGCTCGCTCTCCTCAGTGCAATGAGCGTCTGCTACAAGGCCAAGAACCTAGCCACTGCTTCTAACTTCGCTAGAAGGTTACTAGAGACAAACCCAACCGTGGAGAGTCAGGCCAAGACAGCTAGACAAGTTATCCAGGCTGCTGAACGCAACATGACCGATGAAACAAAGCTAAACTATGATTTCAGGAACCCGTTTGTGATATGCGGTGCGACTTATGTACCGATCTACAGGGGACAAAAGGATGTCTCATGTCCGTACTGCACCGCCCGGTTCGTGCCAGGTCAAGAAGGAAACATCTGCAGCGTGTGTGATCTCGCAGTCATTGGCGCAGATGCATCAGGATTGCTCTGCTCTCCTTCTCAAGTCCGGTGATGATCCAATCGCAGATCGCAAGACTCTCACATCCACTGGCTGAAGTAAGTGAGAGACACATTGAGTTCTCTGTTTTGTTCTTTCTTTCTATCATCTCTATAGTTTTATTATGTTATATTTTTCATGTTCAGTGCAATTTCAAGCTGTTTGCGATGTTTTACTATCAGATTGTGACTTTTTCTTGGTTGCACGGTTATATCTAGTTTTTTCTCCTTATTTTATGTTTCTTATTTATTTAACTACTACTACTGAAAAAAAAAAAAAAAAAAAAAACTACTACTACTGAGAATTTTTGAATTACTCTCTTTTTTATTTTATTTTGGTTCGAGTAGAAACGTCAAATAATTGAGATTACTCTCTAATCAAGCATTGAATGGAGTCTGTAATTGCTCTTTATTTTGTATCAAGCTGTCAGGTTTGTATTTTGGTTTATACGATTAGTTCTTGTTTGGTTAAGTCCGGTTTATGCTATACGTTCTACTGCCAAGTTCCAACCCTGTCGGGCCAAGCCCACTAAGAAGCTAATCTAAAGCAAAGGCAGAATGGTCATTTCGGGGAAATCAGAGGGGCAATTATGGGATAAAAACATAAATACGCGGTGGGGACAAACAATTACAGCTCTCCGTCTTTGCCTCATCTCTGACATTATCATCATATTTTCTATTTCTCGTTCATCGACGAAGAAGAAGACGGAGAAGTAGAAACGATGGGAGAAAGCGGCGGCGGCGGTGGTGGTTGTTGTCCGCCGATGGATCTGATGCGATCAGAGCCGATGCAACTTGTTCAACTCATTGTTCCCATGGAATCAGCTCATCTTACCGTCTCTTACCTTGGGGATCTCGGCCTCGTCCAATTCAAAGATGTGCGTAATCCTTCTCTATCTCGATGATCGTCGACGAGTGATGTATTTGATTGCGCATTTTCTATTTTCCATTGCAATCCGTGTTTGACGAACGATTTTCTCTGAAATTGGATCTGCGATGGTGATTTTGACGGGGTTTTCTGGTCACGGAAACTCGACATTGGAACCCTAGCTCAGCTCTCATTCAATATTCATAAGAGTTGACGCATCTATGTCTAGCTTTTATTTGAATATCGCGATCTGTTTGTGCTTGCCTTGGACAGAAATCTACGCCCCTGAAAGGGGTTTTCGTTGCGTTTTTATTCCCTTGTTAACAATCATTTTGACTTTGGCGATTGGTTTTGAGATTTTTAGTTGTTTTCTTAAGAGATGGTGAAATAGAGATTTTCCTCACCACAGATTTTTGGTCAATGGTTTTTTGGTGTTTGTCGTGAGTAACTCCCCTGTTCTTATAAACCATTTTTTAATGTTGATTTCAGCTTAATTCAGAGAAGAGCCCATTTCAACGTACTTATGCAGCTCAGGTAAAAGTCATGCTTATGTGACTGTGCAGGAATGTAATACAATCTCTTTCATATAATTATGTTATAAGAAAGTACATCTTACAATTGTGAATAATTTTTCTCTCGTTTTTGATGGATTAAGATAAAAAGATGTGGAGAGATGGCACGGAAGATACGTTTCTTCAAGGATCAAATGTCAAAAGCAGGAGTTGTAGCCAAGGAGATGCTAGAGAAAGAAAATGATATTGACTTGGATGATGTAGAGGTAAAATGAGGATACCTGCTTTTCATTTTCCATGTCATGCTTTCGATTAACTCACGGATATTCTTTTTTTCTTCTTTCTGGCTTGTCAGGTAAAGCTTGGAGAGCTAGAAGCTGAACTTGTTGAAATCAATGCTAATAATGACAAGTTGCAGCGATCCTATAATGAACTTGTGGAGTACAAGTTGGTCCTTCAGAAGGTATATGTTTTCCATATTTTTAATTCACGACTTTGAAGATGTTATGTTGGATTACGCAAGGAGTAGTATGTTTTGATTATTTAGTTTGTAATTAACTCTGTAAGTATTGGTCTGTAAGTCATTATTAGTAATAAGGAGAACTTAAGGTACTAAGGCTATCCCGCGATAGGTAATATTTGAGAAAGAAAATTCTAATGAGCCTGAGGCTATTCATGGTGATATGTACGCTTCTGATGTTATGGTTGAATCCTTGGATGTGCATCTAGTGCTAAATTTATCTGAATGTGATCTTTTCAGGCTGGTGAGTTCTTTTCTTCTGCTCATAGAAGTGCCACGGCTCAACAGAGAGAGACAGAATCCCAACACGGGGGTGAAGATCTGCTGGAGTCTCCTTTGTTGCAGGAGGTACGACAGATGCAGCTAATCTCCTGCTTTAAGTTTTTCTAATTTCTTGTTTAGTTACCAACAGTTACAATAGTTCCTTTTAAACAGGATAAGTCCATTGATTCGTCAAAGCAAGTAAAGCTTGGATTTCTCACCGGGTTAGTGCCTCGTGAAAAGTCTATGGTGTTTGAGAGGATTCTATTCCGTGCTACTAGGGGAAACATCTTTACTCGACAGTCTGTCATTGAGGAGCCGGTCATTGATCCCAATTCCGGGGAGAAGGTTAGATGCTTCTGCTTTTCTCTTTAATTCTCTTAGACATAGGAAGCAAGTTCTTATACTGATACAGGAGTTCAGTTGCTTTCTTTCCTTTTGTAATTTCTGCTCTCATATGCACATGCTAGATATTTGAAGTATCGAACTGCCTAGGCGGATCATTTTTGTACTTGTTAGTGTTGCATCTATCTATATTTTTTCGATCTACAGAGCCAAGGGTTCGTTCAATCTGTGAAATGCTGATCTCGTTAGAAAAGAAATTTAATTTTCTGTCTCAATTCGAATTTGACTTCTTAACTAAAAAAAATTGCAGGCTGAGAAAAATGTTTTTGTCGTCTTCTTCTCTGGGGAAAGAGCAAAAAGCAAAATTCTTAAAATATGTGAAGCTTTTGGGGCCAATCGTTATCCTTTCAGTGAGGACCTTGGAAAACAAGCTCAAATGATAACCGAGGTATGTATTATCTTTCTTGTGAATGTTTCTGCTTATAGGTGTGGTAAATATTCCATATTTCTTTTTTGTTATGATAGACCATTACTTCCGTGTGTATTCTTTCTTTGTGCATGGCTTTCTTTGGACATGAGTCATAGATGATAACAAAGATTTGGGTATCGTTGGTACTCAGATGTCCAATAAAAGCTAATTCATGAGAAAATGATGATTTGATGTACTGAAATTGTGTGCTGTTAGTTTTAAAGTCGGTTAGCATCCATGTGACGGTGTATCGTAGGCTAGCAATGATGATAACGTAAACCCAGAAACTGTCTAACCATGTTTGATTCTTTCACAACGTTTCAGGTTTCAGGTAGATCAACGGAGCTTAAAACCACCATAGATGCTGGGTTAGGTCACCGTAACATGTTGTTGCAGGCCATTGGAGATAAGTTTGAGCTATGGAACCTCAAGGTATTATCCTATGTAGATCAATGTTGAGCGGTCTGTGTTAACCCATTTGTTCTAATCCATGCAAGCTGAAGTCAAGTTTATAATTACCAATTGCAGGTACGCAAAGAGAAAGCTATCTATCATACTTTGAACATGCTTAGTCTTGATGTGACGAAGAAATGCCTTGTGGCTGAGGGCTGGAGTCCTGTTTTTGCATCAAAAGAAGTGAGTTGTTTCTTTTGTAGCATTGTCAATTGCGATATTGAATAATATATTGCGTGATAGTGAGTTTAAAATTATGTATCATTTCAGAATACTCAAGTAGAATAAGGTTTGTTTGTGCAGATTCAAGATGCATTACAGCGTGCTGCAGTTGACTCCAATTCTCAAGTTGGATCAATATTCCAGGTTCTGAGGACCAAAGAGTTGCCACCAACTTATTTCCGCACAAACAAATTCACTTCTGCAATCCAGGAAATTGTTGATGCGTATGGGTAAGTGCCTTTCTGGAGCTTCTGACTCAGTTTAGGAAAGAGGAAATAGCCTTGGTATTATAAGAAAATGTGTTGTAAACTGCGTTTAGTCTTGTCTTTGATCAATCTTCTATGATCACCACTCTGCAGTGTGGCCAAGTATCAGGAAGCCAATCCGGGTGTATTCACAATCGTCACCTTCCCCTTCCTTTTCGCTGTTATGTTTGGTGATTGGGGACATGGAATATGTTTGCTGCTTGCAACTATGTACTTGATATTGAGAGAAAAGAAACTTTCCAGCCAGGTAATACCCCAATTGATGTTACCTAGTTCTGACCAAGAGCACGAGATTGAATTCTGTCTCAGCAGCAGAACCTGCTGATAGTTTAACTGTTCTGTTTACTTTTGGAGTTGCATGCAAATATGAAAACATAGGAAACTCACTCGACAATTCTAAAGAGTATATTATAGTCTATTCTAACATGCATTTTGATTAATTGTCGATGTTTTGTCCTTGCAAGTTTTAGATGCTAACTCTTCAATCGTTGCTTCCTGACCACAGAAACTTGGGGATATTATGGAAATGGCTTTTGGGGGCCGTTATGTCATTATGATGATGTCACTCTTCTCAATATACACCGGTTTAATCTACAACGAGTTCTTCTCTATACCATACCCATTGTTTGCTCCCTCGGCCTATGATTGCCGTGATACCGCATGCAGGTGTGCAGATTAGTTCTAAAAGTTTCAGATTTATATAAATACAAAAGCATATTAGTAGCAGGCAAATACTTTGCGGTTCTGAGTTTTTTTCTCTCGCTTATGCTCTGTGTTCAGCGAGGCTACAACAATTGGTTTGATAAAGGTCCGGGACACTTATCCATTTGGTCTAGATCCTGTGTGGCATGGTACCCGCAGCGAGCTGCCGTTCCTGAACTCGCTGAAGATGAAAATGTCAATCCTTCTCGGAGTTTCTCAAATGAACCTCGGAATCATAATGAGCTACTTCAATGCAAGATTCTTCAAATCGAATGTAAATATATGGTAGGTTTAATTGATATTTTCCGACCATAGCGTGCTCTCTTTCCAATTCTTTGTACTTCAAAATTCAGTCATCATCACCACGTCTCATTTTGTCGGGTGCTTGCAGGTTCCAGTTCATTCCCCAGGTGATATTCTTGAACAGCTTGTTTGGCTATCTCTCGGTCCTCATCATCATAAAGTGGTGCACTGGCTCTCAAGCAGATTTGTATCATGTAATGATATACATGTTCCTGAGCCCAACCGATGAGTTGGGAGAGAATCAACTTTTCCCTCACCAGAAAACAGTGCAGGTTAGTATCTCTGCATAGCAATTGCTGTTACGAGATCTAAGAAAAGCATGTTATACGTTTTGTTTAACTCATCATCTTTCTATCCCATTTTTCAGCTTGTGCTTCTCTTTCTGGCTCTTGTATCTGTTCCGTGTATGTTGCTTCCAAAGCCGTTCATCTTGAAGAAACAACATGAAGCTGTGAGATTCTTCTTTCCTTTTTTGGCTTTCTAGTTTCTATATTAAGGGTTTCTTTGCTGGTCGTCCTAAACGGTTTCCTTCTCCAGAGGCATCAAGGTCAGTCATACGCACCGCTTGACGAGACAGATGAGAGTCTTCATGGAGAGACAAACGGAGGAGGATCCCATGGGCACGAGGAGTTTGAGTTCAGCGAGATATTTGTGCATCAGCTGATTCACACCATAGAGTTTGTGCTTGGAGCTGTTTCCAACACCGCTTCTTACCTGCGACTATGGGCTCTCAGGTAATCTCGTCATCGAGTAGTAGTAGAAGCAAAGCTATAGTGATGGATATTAACATCCATCCTTGTTTTCGGTATCAGTCTTGCACACTCGGAGCTATCATCAGTCTTCTATGAGAAGGTCCTCCTGCTCGCTTGGGGTTACAACAATATACTGATCCTGATCGTTGGGATCATCGTCTTCGTATTCGCAACGGTGGGAGTGCTGCTGGTGATGGAGACACTAAGCGCGTTCCTGCACGCTCTGCGTCTCCACTGGGTAGAGTTTCAGAACAAATTCTACGAAGGAGATGGTTACAAGTTCGCTCCTTTCACTTTCATTCTCACCGCAAACGAAGACGACTGATGGATCATTCACATCATTCCTCTTCAATTTGCATATATAATAAGGTACAGAGACATGTTTTATTTCTTTTTTTTATTTATTTATCAAAATCGAGTATTTTTTCCCCCTTCTCTCCGTATTAAGGGTCAAATTAAATTTATTTATTTGCCTCTGTGGAGATAGATTTTACACAAAAAGAGAGGGGATAATGGGATTTGTACGAGGCAAAACCCATTTGTTGTTGTGTTTGTTTGGAATTTAATAATAAGCTGTGGATACGAATAAAAGTGAGGAAATGGACCTTTTCCTACATTGCTTTGTTCATCTACTGAAATTGTTTATCTATAAATAATTAAATACTCATTTTTGGTTGTTTGATGCATTATTATTGATTACTATTGTTTGTATATCGTTTGTCACCCAAAGATTTCATATTTATTTTACTTGTAGGAAGACCTTAAAATTTCCAAAGCACGTATCAGTTGATAATCCTTTTAATATTTTAAATCAGTCGTTTTCTTTTTAATTTGTCATTATTAAACTAAAATAAAAAGTTTTAGTTGTAACTGTAAATAATCTTAGTAATTAAACATATTATTTGACATTGTTAAATATATTTTCAAATAAAATATCGTATATATAAATAATAAAACTAATTTATTTAAAAATATGTAATAATAGAAAAATAAAAATACGGATGATGTCAAAAGACTAAGGAGATGTTATTCAATGATCGATTTTAATAGAGTTTAAATTTAAGGAGAATCCAATGTTATTAAATCAGTGATTCTAAATCCTATTTTAAAATATGGTGTTATTGGATATGGTATTTACAAATCATGTCTTAAAGATTTTAAAATCTGGTGTTATTCAATAAAAGATTTTAAATCCGTCATTAAAATCCAGTGTTATTCAACATTAAAAGATTATGGAAATTTTTGTTTTTTAATGGATTTGAAATGACTTGTAGATGGAGTTTAATGAACAAATGATTAGAAACAAAATCCAAGGTATACTGCAGAGATTTTAGAATATATATATATATATAGACTCCATCAAAAATTAAAATTTTGAATATTTTAAAACTGATTGAATTGATTTTAAATCATTGATTCAATAACATCATCTAAAAGAAATTATTGATGGGAAAATGAACTAGATTTGAAATAAAAGAAGAAATTAAAAAAAAATCCTTTAAAAATTGAGAGATAAATCGTTGGAAAAAAAAAATAACAAGGAAAACATTTATTTCATTAAAAGAAAATGTTAAAATCATTTTTTTCCATATCTTGTTGTAATATTAAAAAAGAGTTTGAAATACAAGAAGAGAAACAAAAGCCGGCTATCAAAATACGATACCGGAACACAAATCGGCTATCAAAATACGATACAATACCAGAGTCAAAAGATCCGACACATGAAAAAACAGGACTAAACTAGAAACTTTTACAACTAAAAGACCATAATAAACTTATTAAAACTTACTAAACCAAATCAAAAGTCCAACCACACAACTCCAACACTACAAGAAAAAGGGGCAACAACCTATAAACCGCCAAAAGCTAGGAACTTTGAAGACTTTATGGCAAAGAGGAAAGTAAAATATTGTATATATAAATAATAAAACTATATAAAAATAACACTATGGATGATGTAAAAGAATAAAATAAAATTATTGATGGAAATGAACTGGACTTGAATAAAGAAGGAGAAAAAAAATCCTTAAAAAAATTGTGAGATAATCGTCGGAAAAGATAGAGTAACGAAGAAAACGTTTTATTTCATTAAAAGAAAAGGTTAAAATCGCTTTTCTAAAAACGACCAAAAAAAGGGAAGAAGTTAAAAACTTGCCCACGCGCAGCATAAATAATAAAATCCTGATTTTTTGAAAATAGGCCAAATCTCCTGGACTATAGTATGGGAAATCGAGCGCGTGTTAAATCACGCGATAAGTAGCGCGTAAAGCGAGTTTTCGTCCGTTTCCCATTTAAGTGGGCCCAGCCTAGCTGCCAGCTGGCTCAAAATGCAGTCCGTTTGCATTGTTTAGGCAGCACATGCACGCCGTTTTTTTTATTGTCTCCAAATATAAACTATTTAAGTTATTCCACGTAGGCTACTATCAGAGACCCGGGTTAGATTAGGCCCATATTAAATTATCCTAGTTAAAGAACAATCACTTTATTGGCCCAGTCTCCATTTAACTTATATTAGGCCCATGTAAACTGATCCTTGTTAAAGCAGACTCTTATTAAAGGCCCAATTTTGATAAAACTCATATTAGGCTCATATAAACTGTTCCAAAAGTGGACTCGTATTGGCGACCATTTCTGTTTAAACTTATATTAGGCCCATGTAAACAGATCCTTGTTAAAGTGGACTCCTACTTGTGGCCCATTTAAAATTAAACTCATATTAAGCCCATATAACTCAAATCAAGAGTAATCGGCATTGTATGGCTTTGTTGCTCGAGAGAGTGCATTTTATTTACAAACTTCATCTTTCTTTAAAAAAAAGCAGAGAGAAATAGAGAGTCAACGCAAAGAGAGCTCAGCTCGCTCACACAAATCACCAAAGTAGTTAAAATTATTAACGAAGGCTTTATTTAATCAATGAGCGGTGGTGGAGACGGTGGCTGCAACGGTGGAGACAAGACTGTCAACGCCACAAATGTTACGGCCTTTGCAGATTTTGTAGAAACCATTCTCACCCCAAGTCTCTCCCCATGAGTTCTTGATGAGCCAGTAAGGCTTCTCCTTGAACCTAGCCGGTGCGTAACCAGCCGAGCCATAACCCACCAACAAGACACCGTGGTTGAGCCTCCTCGCGCATATGTAAGGGCACGAGACTCCTCCAATGTAAGTCTGCATATAGGCAGCGTTGATGGCTACTGCAAGAGGTCCGTTTTTGACAAGGTTTGCAGCAATCTGTTCTTCGTCAATGGAGATCACACTGAAGTTGGAGACAGATGCAACGATCTTGGACTTGTCTAACTTGCAGACCGGACCGTCCTTTCCAGTGTAAGGATAGTCTTCTTCTCTCATGAGCCCTCCGGTTTTGAGTGTGTATTCAAATGCGCTGTTCATTAGCCCACCGTTGCAACCAGAGTCACATGAACCTGCCTCCTCCGGATCACACTGCATATAGAGATGATATCGACAATTATTAGAAAAGTTTCACAGAGATTAAATGATCACTGTGGCTTGTAAAAGCTATAATTACGAATCTAAGTAGTGAGTTTTATCATCTTAATCATCTAAACATGCCTGAGAGACCCGGAAAAACTATGAACATATATTGATAATTGATCAAACATGTACACACAATCCGACCCTTATGAGATTTTTTTCTTAATCTCCCATCAAAAACTCATCCCAAAGGTAATTGGGAACAAAGAGAAGATAAGTCAAACCTCGTGATCACAGTCGACGAGCTGTTGTTCGCTAAGGCTCACGAGTTTACCGGTTGCGAGAAAGTTAGCACCTTCCAGAGCTCCGGTGGCGCTGAAACTCCAGCAAGAGCCACAAGATCCCTAAAGGACACACCAAAATCATTAAACCAATCATCAAAATCCATGATCAGATAAACGAAACGAGACCTCGATGCAGACTATACAAAGCCGATCATCGTCAAAACACAATACCTGATTTTTGACGGGGGTAACTGCGCCACGATCTCTCCAATCAAACTCCTCCGGGAGATTTTCGGTAGGTAGAATCGGAGCCTTGTTAGCGTCCTTGGGAAGCTTAAACCCACCTCTAACCCCCAAATGCTTCATCCGAAACTCAGACCGAGTCAGATCAGAAAACTGCGTAACGCCGTGACGCGCCGACGGATCCATCTTCTGGTGACGCTTCGCTCGCCTGAGATTCGCCTTAAAAACCGAAAACCTATAATCATGCTCCTCACTGGAACCATAAACCTTTCCGAATTTCTTCTTGAACAGAGAAAAGTGATCCTCGGAGGACAAAACTTTCGGCTCGGATCCATCAACCACTTGCCGGATCACGAGATCATCGCCGTCGTTACCATCGGAAGACGAAACGGAGAGAAAAAAGAAGAAGAGAACGAAAACGGAGAAAGAAAGCTTAAGACGATCCATTGATTTCGATTGAAGAAAGAAGAGAGGAAGCGAGAGGGATTAATATAGAAGAACCCTAAGGGGGAAGAAAGTATCAATACACACGCAACCGTGAATGTATAGGTGTATGTATAGACGCTAGATGTCTCTTTCCCTTTGGAGATTAGCTTTCGGTTTCTTTAAAGATAATAATAAAAATATATTATTATAATTATAATAGTCGGAGAAATCGGAAGATATTTATGGTATTTAAAGATTACTTATCCAAGGGGAAAAGATGAGTTAACCAATGATGTATCAACACGTGTTAAGAATTGACTTTTGGTGGTGGAATAGGATAGGCTCAACTTGAATGAGAGCCGTGTCGTGTTGTAGAAAATTAATTCTATTTTTTTTTCTTCCACTTCCTCGCGACAAATGTGGAATTGTTAGTTGCAAATTTGGTCTTCTCTGATTTATTTATGTTACCAAGTAGCTTCAAAAGAATGTCTACCGAAATTGTATTGATTTTTAATATCTCGAAGTTTTTTTGGGTGAAATTTGAATCCCATTTAAACCATGATTGTTTATTTGAATATATCCATTTGAAGCACTTAATTTAATATATGGAGATCGTAGAAAGAAAAAAAAAAGAATATATGCATTTGAAGAATGAAGGGTTTTGGTTAGAGTAGTCACTTATTTCTATCTAGAGTTCACAATGAAGGAAACAAACAAATAAGCGACGCTCTCTTTGTTCGGTGTTATAAACAAACCATGTGACAAGTAAAAAAGGATTATGAAAACCATAGACTATACATATGATTACACCACAACAAAGTCACCAATCAAAGCCAACAACCACCTAAACCCTCATTCTTAATTTAAAAAACTAGAGAGGGAAAGAAAAACAAACACCTTTATAGATTACACGATGATATGATACTCAACTCACCCAGATATATAGTTTTTACAGGTTTTTATGTTAACCTGATCGCTTGGTTTGTTTGCTCCTCGTCTTGGTTACCTCCAGGCTGCGTTTTGTAGTCACCTGTTTGTTGAAACCAACATATCAAAAGGTTGTCTTTGACCTTAACAAGACATATACTTTAGTTTTCTGTCTTAAGTTGGTTTCGTATATCAGTCCCAAGTGCTTGTTATTTGTTGGCAGGTCAAATACCTTAGCATCTGGGTTTTTAGAAGTTGAATTAGAGATCTGCAACTCCTGCTGTTGTAGGGAACACTCTTCGCAGTAGAAGTGATCGAGTTTTTTAGCTGCCTCTATTGTCGTTCCTATACAAGAAGGATGAAACCTGAGCCAATGTTAGTTTGCTGTAACATCAAAAGGCAACAGAGCGCGGAGACAAAAAGACATTCACAACAAAATCTTCCTTATGAAAAAGTAAAAAAGTGTAGGCTTAACAGTTCCAAAATCAAGAGATGACTATATTTATTTCAGTGACTTCATTCATTTTAGTTCTTGTCTCATACAACAAGCTAACATGACTGAAAGACCAAAGCCACAGACTAAAAAGCTTCAGAAAACCCCCAACCCGAGACTCTTAACAGCAATTCTATCAGTACTCGTTAAGATTTACAAGGTTCTGCAACATATACACTAGGATCCACATCACGGTTATCACAATATCAGGTAAGTACAGAAGACCGTCACTAAAGTAAACGGATGAAGGATGTATTCATCACAAGCAATCTCAATAGCATATCGACAAGGACTCATGGAATAAACTTAAAAAGCATATGAGCAATACCAGCTTGCGAGTCAAGAAGATTAAAAAGACGACCACGAAGTGCTCGTCTATAGATTAATCAAGCAAGTGAACACTTACCATTCAGAACAATCCTCACATTGCACCATCAAGTCATCAGGATTGTATGGCATCTCACACTTGCAGAACCTGCAATAACAAAACTCAATTCAGATTGCAAAAGAAACCATCCCCCTGACTCTACAATTTCATGAAACCAATCAAGAAATCAATTTTAGATTACAAATCGTATAAGTTAAATCAATGCCTACACTAGAGCACACTAAACCCTAAATTCAACTTATTCAACCAAACATTTCAATAAGCTATCAATCAGGTGAAAGCCAATACTTCATCATTCATCGATTTTCTAAGCGATATGGTAATGAGAGAAACACATACACGGCGACTCTGTCGGGATTAAATGCTCCGGTGGCGGAATTGTACTCGAAACGACAGAAGAAGTCGTCGTTTCCGACGGAGTCGAGTTTGGTGTAGCTACTGAAACTATGGACCTTACACTTCCCTTCGATCGTATCTGCGCTCTGCAAATCGTAGTGATCCGATAGAAAAACCTCCTTGGCTCCATGGAATTGTCTCCTCCCTCCCATAGATTCCTCGGGACGGTAATACCACCTCACGCGAACCCTCGCGTGCGATCCACGCGCGACCGTCTCGATCGCTTCGACCCTCGCCACGTACGACGGTTTCCCAGGCTCCGACGACCGCATCAAAACAGCATCTCCTTCTTCAACCCGAAACCATATCGAACGATTTCACAATTTCGAAACGAAGAGAGAAGAAAAAAGAAATCAAATGGGGATGGGTGAGGGTTTAGAAACGAAGAAGAACGACGTACCTTGGATCGTCTTGTTGATGTGTTTCAGTTTATAGGATTTGAGTTGCTTCCTTGGAGCTTTTTGCTTGGGCATCTGAAGAAGAAGAAGAAGAAGGGCGAGAAAGTAGCAGAGAATTTGTTTTTCTCGGGAAAATACTTTGACGATATGAGTTTTCTCGAAGGGGGGACGGACTCCAAAATCAGAGTTACCATGAGAAATAATCACATGATTTGCGGTGTACGGTAAGAAGTAAGAACAAGTCATATGGATCTCACAGCAGCGTACGATTGGGAGAAGAGTGGCAGGATCGTGAATATTGAGGAAAGCGAGGGAGGGAATGGGTATAGAGAATGTGTCACATTGTCAATTGACCACGTCAGCTTTTTAAAGGAAGCGCGTGTTCCGTACGCGCCTCTAGTCCGCGCTCCCAATGTCGTGAACAATGTAGAATTGGCCACGTAAGCAATTACTCATTATGACTTGTCTCTTGACTTTTTGTCTTGAAATGTATATGTTGTGTTTTGAGAAAAAAAGGAATTAAGGAATATTTTAAAGTTTTATATTGTTTTGCATTTATTGAAAAACATATGATTATTTTTATTATATGGGTTCCACACAATAATTCAAAATTCAATTTTCAAATGTGAATTAAAAGGAAAAAAGTACACTCACAAGCTCCATATTGGATTAAAAACAAATTAACAAAACAAATAGTGTACCAAAATTTAAGTTATTTCCAAATATTAATACTTTGATAAACGATAACAAATTCAAATTTAACAATTTGTTCTGTTGGTTTTACATTTAATACTTCCTCGTTACCTTAATTAGCTATATTATATTCTCTTTTATCCATTTCTTTCAATTTCTATGTGTACAATAATTTTTGTACATTCAAAAGGATTTACCAACACACTGTCCCAAACAAATATACACAAATACGAGCAAAACTACAAAATTAGTGAAAGAAAAGAAGATAAGCACAAAACATTAAAATATCGAAAAAAAAAGTTCAAAATTGTATGTGAATGGCCCTACATACATGACGTTTTTTAAATAGTAAAACAGAAGTTTGTGTTTTGAGTATGGGTCAGTTTGGTTTTTTTTTTGAGTTATTAAGCCAATTAACTCTTTGAGTATTGGGTTGGAAAAAAAAACCAAAGGGGCCATTAATGAAGAAGCTATGTGATAAACTGAGAAAGTGGTTATTTTTTTGTCTAAGCACCAACACAAGGTGAGGAACAATGTGTGCTACTAGCGACTCTACGACAAGGGTAGAAATTCACATTGCTGCTGTTAACAGCAGCAGAAAATGAAGATGAAGATGATTGCTTATTCTTCTTCTTCCTCTTCTTGTCATCATCATCATCATCATCATCATCATCATCATCATCATCATCATCATCAAGAGGTAGGGTTGGTTTCTTGAGATCTTCAAGGCATTTAACATCTGAGATACAAGCGTATGATCTTGCTTTCCCTGAATAGTACCTTGACAATCCTCTCCTACATTTCAAAAACCATTCACAAATCCCAAATCAGATACTAATCCAAGAATCCATAATTTGACAATTACATAATCATTGAGAGAATTTTTCAGGTTTTTACTTTTTGGGAAGGTTGGTTCTTAACTCTCCCATGTCAAAAGCCATCAGCCCACTTATGTTTTCCATAGTTTATAGATAAGAGGGAGATAACAAAAACAATAACAAAAAATATTGGGTCTCTTTTGGCTTTTGTGGGAAAATTTAAGCTGTTCATTTATATAGCTTAATTGAAGGAAAAGGAAAGAGAAAAAGAGAAACTCATTTGCTTAATTGAAGGGGAATGGTTTCTATTTCTGGTTTTTTTATTTTATTTTGCTTTCATGGTTCTCTTATTTTTTGCAGAATCTGTGACTGACCCTAATCTTTTCTCACCTATACTTCCTCTCCTACAAACACTTGTGAAGAGTTTGATATCCAAACATTTTACGATTATCAATACATAATAATATTTTAAGGCTTTCTACGATGAATAAATGATTAGCATCAAACTAAACCCTCTAAAGAAAGAAGTGGTTTCTATGACCATTATCTAACAGAGGTTGCAGACCAAACACTGATTCCATTCAATAATAAATCAAAGCTTAAATCTAATAGTCAATGACACACAAAAAACATACTATGGTTGAAATTTGACAGCTTTAACTAGAGTTTATACTAGAAAACAGAATACGAAATCGATTGCCTAATTTTGTTTTATTTTAGAGCTCTGGGAAAGACAAAAAAAAAACACATAGTTCCCCAGTTTAAACACCATCTTAGACAGGTGATTCATTTGCAAAAAAGTGATCTAAATTTGTTCTAATCCCGGTCTGAACCGTAAAACCGGTTGCTCTTTTTGTTTTCACAAATGGTGTAAATATTGAAGGAAGATCCAAACACAGTTATGTTTGAATGTGAAGTTGTATTTGTAACCTAAAAAAATTAACAACTACAACAAAGGAGGATAAGTAGATAAATGCATCAGAGCATTTAGTAGTATACATACATACATACATATCCACCCATAACGTACAATTCATACAAAAAATAAAGAAAATATGACAAAATACACACCAAAAAATATTAAAATATCAAACACATCTCCCGGACCACCACAAAAAACATATAAAGAACAAACATATCACCTTAAAAAGTCATTTTTTTCTATTTCGATTACTGTTTATAACAATAAATTTGTTTTGGTGCATTCTTTTTTGTCTTTTAGTTAATTATATATATGTCAGTTTGTTTTATCTTCCGTTGAGGTTAGCAAACTGAGTAAACATAGCTGTTCCAGAGTGTTCGTCCACGGCCTGAACCTCGGCTGTGCCATTGTTCTCTTCCACCTTGGTAGAAGAAACCGGAACACTAGCCGCCGCGTTGGTGGTGGCTGAGGGAGTGATTGGAGATGGAGCAGCCGGCGGCACCGAGCCAGGTGTCACTGGCTTAACGTTCTCAGTCTCCTCGGCTTTGCCCTGAGTGAAGGCCTCTTGAAGCTGAAGAGCATATTCCAAATTCCACAGAACATCTCCCATTGTTGGCCTATCAACACCGTAATCTTCCAAACACTTCTCTGCAGCTTCCGCAAACTTCTTCATCGATTCAGGATTTATCGTTCCAGCCAAATGAGGATCGATGATCTTTTCGAGCAGTCCTTTTCGTTTCCATTGCATAGCCCATTCAGCTAAGTTAACCTGTTCTCTTGGTAGTTGAGGATTGATGGCTGGTCTTGCGCACAGAGCTTCTAGAAGAACAACACCAAAGGAATAAACATCGGATTTATCGGTAAGTTGTTGTCTTCTAAAGTATTCCGGGTCTAGGTACCCAAAACTTCCTTTCACAGCCGTGCTGACATGGTTTTGTCCAAAGGCTACATCTTTAGAAAGACCAAAGTCAGCGACTTTGGCAACTAAAGCATCGTCGAGAAGAATGTTGGTGGATTTGACGTCACGGTGGATAATCCCTTGAGCTGTTCCTGTGTGTAAGTAGTGAAGCCCACGTGCAGACCCGATACAGATCTCCAGCCGCTGTTTCCAGGTCAGAGGAGCTAGGTTCTTTCCGTACAAGTGGTCTCTGAATGGACCATTGGACATGAACTCATAGACTAGGATCATCTCTGAGTTCTCGTCGCAGTATCCAATCAAGGAGACTAAATGTCTGTGTCTCAGCTTAGAAAGCATCTGAATCTCTGTCTGAAACTCAGTGATGCCTTGTTCAGACTGTGGGTTACCTCGTTTGACAGCGACTTTGGTTCCATCGTCAAGGGTTCCAATGTAGACGTTACCGAATCCTCCAACACCGATAATCTGAGATGCTTCGAAGTTCTTTGTGGCTTCTTGAAGCTCTGAAAGGGAGAAATAGCGGCCGAGGCCTAGAGTTGAGTTGTAGAAGTTGGACTTCTGCGAACCACCTTTGCTTGTCATGAAAGTGCTGTCACCGGCGTGTATCGGTAGCAACCAGGAAGAGAAACTGTTTCTCTTCTGCCAATCTTGTGGTCTCTTCTTCCACCTGTAAACCATGGCTCCAAGGCCGATGAAAGCTCCAAACATCATCACAAACCCTGCGGTTGCAACCATGCCATGTTTCCCCATGCCAGTGGTTCTACCATCAACTCCAAACTCTCCGTCAAGGCTGTTCACGGAATTGCTCATCTTCAGAACCTCGACACCGTTCAAGATCGCGTTTTGGGTCCCTGTATCTTCTCCCATGGGACCAATCTGGATTTGGAGCTCAGGGCTCATAAGTGTCGCGTTCACAACAATGTCTTTGTAGTAAGGAGCTGCGAGATCGCCTGCGACAGTGGACAAATCCAGCCCAGAAATGGCAGTCTTCTTGTTAATGTACACATTGAAGTAAAGGTTATTGAGAGACTTGCTAACGATGTCACAGAAATGAAGCCGAACAAGGTAGTTAAACGACGGGTTTGAGGGGAAATTCCAGCTGACGTTGAAATTAGGGGATATGGTGTGAGAATCAGCCATTTCTGCAGCTGTTGCATAAACCGTCTGCGGAGCAATCAAAGGTGTAACTCCAGGAGGGTACTTGATTGCCGAAGAGGTTGTTTTAACGTCCTTAGCCAAGTTCTCATCTTTCAAGAATTCCTTATCCGGTGTCCAGGTTCTTCCTAATGTGTCATTCTGAGGCGTGATCAAGGGACCACCGACATTGACTCTGTAAACGGACTGGTAGGCATAGTCAGATAGACCTGAGAAGCCATTGACTGGGAAAAGGGCGGTGCCAGAATCGGAGATCAGTTCGTCCGGAGCTGACACAACTTCAATAGCGTTGATGAACGCTGCAGAGCTTTTCATAGGTCTGAACCTGAGGGAGAATTGAGCATCCGTCATGTTGACGAGGTACTCCTTCTGAACAAGAGCTTGGCTATCATTGTTGTTGTTACTCATTTTGAAGTTATGAAGCAACACATATTTCTCCGTTAAAACGGAAAAAGTTGCTTGTTGGAGGTCAAATTTGTCATTAGGGAAGGCGAAGAAATGGAGGCGTACCCAATGCCAACCAGGTCGGGTCAAATGGAATTTGTAGGTGGCTTCCTCACGGAAGATCCTTGCAGTTAGGTAGATAGGAGAAGCGACCTTGTCTGAAGGCGGAGCCGAGACCTGAATATCGTCCTTGGCTTCTATGTATTGGACCGTCTCTTGGTCGCTCTTAAAGACTCTTCCATCAGGGGTTTTGGATGACGATTTACTTCCGCAATCAATAAGAATATCATCTGCCGGTTTAAAACCGGCAGCGGGTCCCACAGCACCAGCAGCTACTGCAGACGCAATGGGGCCTGAGAGGAAGAGGAGAATAGCCAGGAGGAGAGACATGGAAGGCATTGGAGAAAAAGAAAAGACGAGAATCGTGCGGATGTTTGGTTTCTTTCTTATCTCCATCCCTCCTGGGTGGGAAGGAGAGAGAGAAGAGAGAAGGAAGAGGAAGAACAAAGATAAGAAGGAATGAAGGAGTTTGTTGGATAGCTTGTGGTTGAAGAAAAGAGGGAGAAAAAAAGGTCACGAAAGAGAGAAAGGGTGAGTTGTTATGTGTGGCCAGTTTTTGGAGTAAGCTGTAATTTGGTGGAGGATATGAGCATTGATGATATTCAATGGTCTATTTTTAGCAAATTACTAATTCTGTTATCTTGAAAATTTAGACACAAAGCCAAAAATAAAGTAACTCTGGTTCCCTATTTCAAGAAAAATAAAAACAGTCGAGCTGAAGCTCTAACCAGAATCATAACCTCGCTATCAGTTTTTAGCAAAACAAGCAAATACGAATCAAGTGATCCCTAATAATCGTCCTGAAGCAAGAAAGTTATGAGAAACAATAGGTTGACGAGTCAACGTACCAGCTAAGTTGATTTTGGCCCAGCAAAAGCTTTTAAGCTTTTCATTGCCACTCAAGTGACTCCAAAGCTTGGTGATGAATGTCTGGATCTCCTGCGGCGACTACATTAAAGCCTGTGACAGGAGAAAAAGTACATGGAGATGTTAAATTGTTCGACATTCAGGGGTTGTGTGATCTTTTGTTTCGATGAGTTTGTGATTGAGGACAAGAATATATGTAAGAAGAGCAAGAAACATAGTTTTGTGGAATACTGAACATACTTGTAGCAACTGCACTGGATGAAGCTTTCCACAGAAGCGGGTTACCATTCCAATCGGTTATGGTACCTCCAGCACCTTCTATTACGGGCACCAGAGCAAGGAAATCATATGGCTAGTGAAGAATAACATCGACTTCAATTAGTATGATGTGAACGAACAGCACCAGTTAAAGATTGATACAAGAAGGCATTTCCTTTTAACAAGAAATGATAGTGGTGTCATTCTGAAGGAGAACTTTTACCTTTAGACCTGATTCAATAACAAGATCCACAAATCCGGAAGCCAGGAGAGCGTAAGCATAACAATCACAGCCGTATAATGGCATCTTCACCTGATACAATAAAATTTCACAAGCCAGAACGGGAACAAGACATTTACTTGTGACCAACATTGACATGAAAAGTAACAATAAAGAAAAGGGATCAGAGGATCCCAAACAAAAATCAACTGCATAAGAAACCCAATTGAGATACTGATGATTCCGGGATGTGTTATTCTGCAGAACTTCAAATTCTGATAAGGAGGCTTCATCTAGGTTTCATTTGCCAGTACTATGCTCCAACCGAGAAACAATCCAAAATTAACTAAATCCTATGTAAGCAATATTAGAAATTAGATAAGAACCTTGTCTCTAACTCGAGCATATGCCTTTTCTGCCTCTCCGCTAAAAAGATGTGGGCTAGTGGTGTATCTGGAAAGTCAAAATATGAGGGGAAAACATGTGAGATCTACGAGTATGGTCATGAGAATGGTACTTGCCTTCTGGAAACATGAAATTTAAAAGGCATCACATATTTTTTTAGGCTTGAAAAGCAGACTACAGAAGTAACGCTATTAGAGCTCGATGGACACAAACTTACAAATATGCTTGTGATAGTTTTGGACACGATCGCGTTGATATCTCCTCCCCATTTAATTTAGTACTTCTTCCACTCATTCCTATCCATCTCTCTTTTAGAATAGGCTGATCAATTAGACCAAGAATCTGAAAGAGAAAACGAGGTCAGTTAGTAAGCCCAAATGCAATTCCTCAGAATCATAGAAGTGCTTAAACGCTGCCAGAAATTTAGCATGCTTAAACTCCTCTACAATTATAGGTTATATCCTATGCAATATAAATTCCCGATTTGATTACTAGAATGTGCTTATAATGCCTAGCACAGACATGGGAAGCTTGCAAACAACAACAGAGTCTGGTGATCTTACCGGTTTACCTTTGTAGAGCAGAGCTATCAACGTACCGAACACGGGTTTCCCTGAGACGAAGCAATTAATAGCACAATCAAATCCTCAAACTCTTGATAAGACAATAAAAAATGACAAAAGATAAGAGCAAAGGGTGCACCAGTGATAAAGCTCTTTGTTCCGTCAATTGGGTCCAAAACCCAAACATAGTCTGCAGATTCCTCTTTGCATCTCCAACCCTTCTCCTCACCATATCTACAGTTTCAGCTTTTACAATGTGAATAAAGATAAAAACATGGACTGCTAGATGCTGTGAACAAACAGTGCAGTTTTCGTATCTATTCCTCTACTGAAGCCCAAGTAAAGAGAGCAATCAATGTTTCTTTATCTTGAAGGATAAAAGTCAACTAATTACTTGTGATCTAGCAGAGCATTGTTCAAGCAAGATCACCACTTTATATCATATACAAAAGAAGAACAAGGGTCAATTTGTCAAGAACCAATATTCAAGGGAAACTCACATAGCATGATTAGGGAAATTCTGGAATATAATCGATACCATTGCCTCTTCAGCCATTTGATCAGCGATTGTAACAGGACCTACAGATGATCCAAATCAGAAACACACAAACAGACGATTGGTTTATCTACAAAAGCTATGATTCTCAACTTGGTTTCGAACCAGAAAAAGCCTTACACCATGCTTAACAATCAAACTTCGATTTCACTCTCAGAAATTGCAATAGATTCACCTAACACTTGGTACTCAATCACCAATGACTCCCTATCTTAGTCGATTAGCACATAAGTCTACCAGGTCACCAAGCTGAGCAGAGCTCCATTGTAAATTATAAATAACCCAGGGTGGATCACTACGCAAACCAATCGAGACTTACTCATATCATCTTTATCGACAATGTCGAATTTCTTCCGGAAATACTTTCTAATAACCTCGCCGGAAGCGTCAGCCAGTGCATTTCCAACATCGGCGAATCGATCCAGCTCGGTAATGCTCAGTTCCGACTGAAATTCTTCGCTTAGGTCAGGCCGTCTCGAGTTCGAAGCCATTGTCGGGGAGATCCAGCGGCGGAAAACCGGAACAGCGTTTGTCGAGGAAGAAGATAGAAAAGAGAATCGACTGATTCTAAAAGAAGAAGGAGAAGAAGAGAGACGGAAAGAGCAAGTCGGAGACCGCAACACCGGAGACGGTGGCGGAATCAGATCGAAGGACTTGGAGAAAAAGTGCGACTGAGCTAACATTTGGCAGCGAAGAGGGAAATGACGAAAAACAGCGAGACTTTCACGACGAAAAGGGTTTAAATAAAGATGACGATTATGCAATCTCAGCCGTTGGATCAGACTTTAAGATATCCCAATCTCGGTTCGGTTAGTAACATTCCACTCCGGTTATGAAATAAAAACAACTATATAGCAAAATGTTTAACATATATCATTGGAACAAAGCAAACCCAATGTTACGATTTAGAGACCGTTATTGTGATTACAAACAAATATTGTATTTACTATTTATTAGTCTAAAATGCCTTTAATTCACCATCAAGCTTTCACGGGTCGTTGTGGTGGCCGGAAAGTTTCTCCTTAATCTTCTTAAATAAACTTTTCTTCTCGTGCGGTTCGTGACTAACCGATCCTGTCACGGTCACAGTTGATGGCTCGTTAGTTTCATTCGTTATATTTGTTTTCTTCCGTCCTCCTTGACCATCGTACTCCGACTATATATTAAAAACAAACTTGTGATAAGAAAAAGTGATGCACATTGAAATTTAGATGAATTATCTAATAGTTAATACAAATTTTTATGAGTTTTATAGCTTACCGAGGAGAGATCATGGTCTTGAAGAGGGTTGTGAGACACAGAGATAGGTTGTGCGTGGTGAGGAGTATTGGTGGTGGTGATAGGGGCAGTGATTGGGTGTGGACCGGTGTAGCTGCTCTCCTTAAGGTGAGGAACGGTGGTTGCGACACCTGTCAGGTGCATGGCGTTACCAAACTCGTCCATGAGCTGAGCTGGCTTGCCGTGTTGGTCCGTCAGAAAGATCGGGTTTCCGCTTTCGTCTTTCAGATCCGCCATTGTGGTTAGGAACTTAGAAGCTTCTCAATTCTCAATCAAACGTTGCTACATAACATATTCGTTTGAATGAAACGTTATTGCATCTTGTATGTATTCAATGTGCATGGTCATCACACGTGGCGCAGTATAACGAATGAAGATGCGTAGGGTATTGCCTCGTAAGCGTATATGCGTGTTCTCATACGAGCCTACTGATAATCGTCCAATGACACCTTAAAATTAACGATTTTCAAAAAGAAACTTTTGATGCATCTGACCATAACTCACAAGCTTCTTTGTTTGTTTAATTTTTTTAGTAGACAAATGCTTGTTAATCTGTGAATGCATATATTCTAATAACCAGAAATAAAAAGGAGAAACAAATCAATATATACAGAAACAAGTTTGATTGAGGTCAAGCTGATACAAACTATACCCAATGGCTTGCCTTGAGAGTCCAATTCTGATCTATGCAGAGTCATAATAATTTATAGTCTAATGATCCAATGTTGTTTTTATCGACAACCTTGTATTCTAAATGTGTAACTTTACATGTGTGAAAATTTGGTAATCATAAAAAAAAAAAAAAACAATGGATAAGACAATATTTTGTTGAGCTTTTATCAGGAAAGTGTGTATCAACAAATAGCCTGGTCTTAGTTGAATGGTACCGTGTCCGTGTGTGTCGACTTCTATGCTTCAGACAGTACAGAGCAAACGCAGAATCTGAAACAACAACCACAGTTAATGTCTTACTTGTAATAACACCGATGAGTCTTGAGCATATAGAGAGAGAGAGGCTTACAAGTTTATATTTTGCTGGATTTGGTCCAGAAGAAGCCTTTCTTTTTGACAGGAACATTCTCTTTAGTGGATTTACTGTTACTTCTGGACCCAAAAGAGAAATGTCGAGCCAAGAAAGGCTTCGCGGAATAGCTTTTGGCGCTCGAACTCGAGACCAGTTTAGGGCTCTTGCCTGCTGCTGCTGCTGCCCTGTGGCTGTGATCAAACATTACAAAATCATCGCAATCAAAATCACTGTCCAAAACTCTGTTTCTAAGTCTTTTGTTGTGTCTAGCTTTCAAATCCATCTCTACTTTCAAAGCTTTCTCTGACAGCTTCGCCGTTTTCTTCTCACCCAATGTACAGATTGGGCATGAAGGGTCAAATTTATCGACTTCCAGCGTCATCTGCTCTAAACATTCACCATGATAGACATGCCCACAAGCCAGAATTGCAGACACAGAGAGCTCGTTGGTCATAAAGATCTTTTGGCTGCTCCACAAGGATTTCTCTGACAAGGGTCTAGAGCAAGCACCACATGTTTGCTGCTGATGAGTGGACATTCGGTTCCCATGACGGTCTATCTTGTCACGTTGAAGCCCAAAGCACTCATTATCATAAGACAAAGGCTCGTCGCCTCGAGAAGAGGACATCATTTCAGAAAAGGCTTGCAGTGACCAGCCTTCAGATGGTCCACTCTGAGAAGAATCATATCTCAGAGGAGTTCCCTGCCTCGCTTCAGTTGCTGAGCTTCTACTTAGTGAGTTCACTCCATAGATTTGACCATCTGAGACTTGCTTTGATAGACGAGGGCGCTGTGTCGGTTTAACTGTCGATGAACTTGCAGGGTGCAAGTAGCTCTGGGACGATAGTGGTGACGTTGAGAAAGATGATGGTTGAGAAGCCAGTGAAAGAGACAATTGTGCAGGAGACGGATATGATGGTGCTGCAGACTCTGTTATATCATGTTCGTTCTGTGCAATATATAGAAATGCGAAAGAGAGGTTAAGAATAAACAAAGGTAAAATTTCAAAGATATGAGAGAACTCAGCTACTGGTGAAACACGCTTACCTGTTCCAAGACTGTATCCATTGAAGAATTTCTCGGAAAAGATAGATCTGCCACAATATTCATGAACAAGAAGCAAGAGTCAAGACAGATGAAGAAACAGACAATCCCTATCAATAAATATAGCTATGCCTTTTTGCTCGTCATGACTCAGGAGACATAAACAAATTCTCTAAGAATAACTCTAAATTCCCAAAGTGAGTAACACCGAGTTACAAGTGTTTCCCCAAGTCCAAGATCCAAGAAAAGACTAACCAAGCTGAAATAATTTACCTGAAGCGGGAGACTTCTGCAACGTATGTGTCCGAAAACTATCCAAAGGGGACCCTTCAGATGATACAAATGCAGATTCAAATTTGATCTCAGACCCATCATTCCGACTAATCCCATCAGATAACCAACTGAGAGAGGTCTCTTCACCAGCTACACGTCCTCTATTATCCCACCGGAAACTCCAAGATGGAGAATGCCTGAGATTGCTCCTCTGCAAATTCTCTCCAGCTGATGAATTAGGCACAACCATTTTGTCTCGAGAGGCAACACAACACGCATTCCCCATAGCTGAAACGTGTAAACTCGCAACAACTTAGCACTATGCAAAGAGAGTGCTTAATTTCTTTGGGCGAATGAGACCTCAGTAGAACACAGCACAACAATCCCTTTCTGGCTACAATCTTAACATCAAAATAAACAACACAGAATCCCAATAAGCAAAGATAAGCCTGAATAAAAGTCTAGGTTGTATCACTTAGCAGCACCATAAGCAAAGCCCCATGGATAAGATCTCTGGGAGCTTACCAGTCACCGATCAAATAACAAAGCAACAGTCGCGCTATAAGAGAAAAATATCGATAAGGAAAAGGAGTCATATTGATCCATCTATTGCCCACGAGTTTCTAGATCACTGAAACTGCCATGACTATCTTCACTAAGAAAAATTGCCATGACTATCTTCACTAAGAAAAATCCCAAGGAAATTTAGGAAACCAAAGAACTAGTAATAAAATCGAACATAAGTGGCATAATTGCATCAACCAGATCCGAAATTATGGCCGGAAAATCTGCACACCATGTTATGATGATCCAAAATCAAAACGAAAACCCTAAAATCAAAACCACGAAAATAAAATTCCGAAAGAAACAAAAGGATAACAAAAACAAATCAAACAGATGCTAAGAGAGTCACGATCATCTAACCTGCTCCCGGAAGTCCCGAAACGTCGCCGGAGAAGAGGAAGACGACAGTTTCACAGAGAGAGAGAAGTCTGTTAGAGTGAGAAAGGGAGAAAAAGAAATGAGCACTGCGAGGCTTTGCTTTGTTCCTTCTCTCTCTCAACAGAAGAGAGGGAAAGAGACGAATACAAGTCTTTTCTGACGGTTTATTTCACGCCGTTAATATCCGGTAGGTGTGTATTGGTACAAGACCCAAAACCGTACCCAAGTAGCAAAATCAAATCAAACCGAACCGAGGTGAATTGATTAGTTTCAATTATATATATAAAAAATTATTCAACTCCTATTTGACAAATTTAGACGTTTAATATATTTAAAAGAAAAAATCAATGAAATTATACCCTTTTATCATGATTGTGAACCAGGATAACTCGTTTTGGTTAAGTGACCCCTGGTGTGTTGTGACGGCGTCAGAGTTAGCGGAATTGAAGTGACTTACGGTCAGTAGTGCCACGTCACGTTAAAAGACAAAAAACGGAGGGAGAACGAATAATTAACCGGCAACTTTACGTAGTGACGTCGTTAGATGGGGCCGTTTAGAAACTAAAAACTAGATTCCAAAATTGAAAAAATATAATTTTTGAGGGACCAATTTATAAAATACGAAAAAACCCTGTCTCTATCAGTTATCTTACAGGATACGCGACCTGGAGTTTTGTTAAGCCAACACGGAAGAAAAAGATTCTACAAAGAAAAGGAATATAAAGACGAAACCATCACTTGCCATAATATATTAATTTTTAAAAATACTTAAGAAAAATATAATAATAATAATAATCGTTACAAGACATTAAAGAATTCTTCAAAAACCAATCGTTCTGTTTCAAACCTCAAATCGAGTTTTGGTTTTCTTGATTTTAAGTCGCCGGTTTCGAGGAATCTCCGGTGTGAAGTTTCACGGCGGCTTCTTCGTGTCGCAAGCTATTTTCTCTAGAGTACGGTTTTTTACTGCCCTGTAAAAATTTAAAGCAGAGTTTCAGTATGTTATGTTAGAGGAGAAACACTTTTGTTTTTGTTATATGTCTCACCTGGAAAATGTTTCCGAGCTTCCTCAACCCTCTAGCTCTAGCACGAAGAACATCCTTTGAAACACTTGGATCTTTAAGCACCTGAGAAACAAACAAAAGAGACAACAAGATTTAATTGTTACAATGGAACAGGATCATCAATGTCCGAGCCAGACAAAAAATCGCGGTGGAACTTACCGCTTGGCAGACACGGGATAAGGTTGATTCGATGTCGAGTACATTGATTTGCCAAAGGGATTGAAGCATTGCATCTTTTTTAGCTTCAATGGCTTTCTGTATATGCTCCTCTTTGTTCTCTCCCTGATTCAGCTTGCTCACTTCGTCCTGCAACTGAAGCAACGAAACCGCACCTACGGAAAAAAACAGGATTTTTTTGTTTACCCGCTTTCGGATAGCAAAGAGCAGGCCCCATTTTTATAGAATAAAGATGTGTTTTTTCTTTTACCAGAAGCAGCCATGACTTGAGATTTTATCTTGTGGCCTTTGTCACGCACCCATTCAGCTAAGAACGGTACTTTCATGAGACGTTTGTCCTTTCCGAGTTCTTTCGAAGCTTTCCTTGTGTAAATGTAACCCACAGTGTGCAGCATTGCTTCGCCAAAACCTGACAGTAACCGAAGATTATGAAAAAAAATTGAGTTTTTTCCGCTGGTCTGATTACCAAAGTTTGTGCCTTTCATTAACTTGAGGAGCGGAACTTTATAGGGTGCTTGAGAAAGGATTGATTACCAGCTGTAGAAAGCCGCTTTGCCTCTGTGTTAGCCCAATTTACAAATTCATCGATTTGTCCTTCCACGAATGGTTCGAGTTTGATTTTCAATGTAGCGACAAGCTTGTCTTTCCTTGCCTTTTGCATCGCCTACACACAATTCCCATGAAAACACACAGGAATTATAAACATCATGGCTTAAGGATAAAGAGAAAGAAAACAACGTACATTGATCTTGTCTTGAAGCATCTTTTTTCTAATCTCAGGCTCATATGATTCTAATTCGGCGTCGAGTGATGCAATTGAAGCAAGAGCAAGCTGACCAACGTAATCCTCAAAGAGCTCGCTACCAAAGAGCATGCCAAATACAGCTGCAGGATCAACCATTGCATCCCTGCAAAAAAAAAAAAATAGAAGTGAATTGAGATATTATGCAATAGTAAGTAACTAATCATTTACACCAATCACATTCTCAAATGACGTATATAGAGTGAATGGGGAATAGAGTGCAAACTTACTGTTGAATCCCTTCTTTTCCATAGCTGTCATAAGCTTTTCGCTTCTCCGGATCGCTAAGAACTTGGTAAGCTTCACCTAGTACCTTCATTCAAACGTCGAAATGTATATATTCAACTAATCGAGAGTATTATTCAATCCTCTCGTTGAAAACCCTCGTGACGGTCGTTGAGCAAACTTATAAAACCTAGAATTAGAGATGACTATAAATTTTGCTCTAAAGTGAAGGAAAACTTTTTATTTTTTTTTGGATCAAAATGTGAAGGAAAACTAAAAGAAGACTTTTTCTCTTGATTCACCTGAAAGTTTTTAGCAGCTTGAGGATCACCATGGTTCTTGTCTGGATGAACTTGCCTTGCCTGTCAAAGAAATTGATCTTATAATCAAACCCAAAAGCTTCCAAATTTGGAAACACAACAAGTTTTTTCATAATCCACTATCTGATTTTAACATAGTTTCTATTATCAAATCTACGCTTATGCTCTGTGACAATCTATCTGAAAACTACTTTAACTCACAGAGATCGAAATCTGATGATAACACAGAGAAGAAGAAGACTTACTTTTATATAATAAGCTTTTTTAATCTCAGCACCTGACGCATCAGCCTTGACGCCTAAAATGTCGTAATACTCACTCTCCTTCACCATAGCTCAAACTCTAAAACCGATCTTAAAACGATACGAAAACGCAAAATTGTTCAGAGATTCAGGAAGCAAAAGAAACTTGTAGAAATACGAAACAAAACGAAATCAAAGCAGCTAAAAAGGGTATGATTAAAAAAATTGATTACAGATCTTACAAAAATTGGAAGAATTAAGGAAATGAAAATCAAATTGGAACACACTAAACTAACTTTGCAATATGAAAAAAAAAAAAAAAAACAAATCAAAATCTAGATTAGATGAATAAACAGACGAAGACAGAGACTTACTGCTGTTCGCTGAGCACAAAAACGAGGAAGAAGAGATTTGATCTGCAAAGAAGTTTCAGATTTGGTAATTTTATAAGTCAGTGGAAGAGAGAAAGAAAATTAGTGATTTTAAAGCTTTTCGATGGCAGAAAATTCCCAGAGTGAGCCACGTGTTATTAAGGATTGATTTGGGCCTTAGCTTCCAAAGCATCGTTCAATTGGGCCTCTCATTTAAGCCCATTAACGGCCATAAGAGAACTTAAAGCAGAGCTCAAACCGTATGTGAAAACCAAATGTAAACCGAAATTAACAAACCGAATCTAACCTAAATCAACCAAACACACACTCTCTCTCTCTCACGTCGATCGAATCTGAATCCTCTTTCTCTCGATCAAAGCCTCTCTTTGTAGCGATCGATTCAAGCTTTCACGGAAGAGCGAAGAGAGATTCGAGCTTTGGTGTTGAAATCTAAGAAACCCTTCTCGTGAGTGGAAAGAAAGGTACCTTTTTCTGTTTCTTCTCCTCCGTTTGTGTCTCTCTGTGTTCAAATCAAAGCTTGGTTTACTGGGAAAGTATATGAAGAAGCTTTTGCTAGATTCATATGTGATTCTCCAGAATTTATGACTAGAGATCTGTTCTTGTAATGGCTTATGGATTTGGATTTCGTATTGCCTATTTGAAGATGTTCGCTCTTCCTAATATGAGTTTCTTCTTCATATCAACCATTTTGATATCCCTAAACTTAGAGCACAGAAGCAGGGTTGTTGTCAAACAAAGAAACAAACAAAAAGTAAAAGTCTTTGACCCATGGTTGCTTAAACGACGGCGTTTCTAAAAATAGAACAAGATATCGTTTAAGCTCATCAGGCCCAGGCCCATTAAGGGATACGATTAATAAATGAGCATTTAAGTGGTTTCGAACCCTGGAACGAGATCAAAACCGAACACTAGAAGAGGTAATAATTGACCACTAGCCTGCACGATTATTATTATCAGCTTATTATTTTTATTTTTCTTTATCTATGCGTTAATAGACTCGAACTCTTTCCCGGCCAATCTTCGATCTCTGAAACCCAGTTTCCGAGTAGCGTAAACCCTAACGACTCCAACAATGGTCTAAGATTTCAACGGATCGTTTCGTGGTTTATTGGGTATTTCTAGTTTTCGATTCTCTGCAAAAAAGTTTCAGTTTTTATTTTTTTTTCTTGTTTACAAAGTCGCCGTTGATTTTTATGCTTGAGATTTTTTATATTTTCGTTAACCAAGACGTGAAATCAGAAACCAATAATTTTTCTCTGGAATGATGTTTCAGTTTGTTCTAATTTCAAAAGCTTTATTGAGAAACGTTGTAAGTGTTTTCTTTGTTGATGCTTTGAATGTCTGATTGATTACAACATTGTCTTTGCTTTTGCTATGAATTGGTGAGAATATATATTGAGATCTGTCATTGATCTTGTTTTTGGCGTAGTATTGCTCACTTAGATAGATATTAATGGTTTGACAAGAGCTTCTTTTGTCTTGTATTGAAGAAGGAGGTGAACACTTTGGTGAGAGGGAGAGCATTTTTGAAACACAAATCGAAGTCTCGATGGATTTAGATTTCGATGATCAACCCTCGGATCTTGCTGCACCAGCAGGTAATTGAGTATCTTTTTTTTCTTGTCCCCTTTTGATTAGTTTTATGGACTTTTTTGGATTTGATTAGTTTGGCTAAAACATGTGAATTTGGGATTTAATAGCTAGGGCTGGTGCAAGGTTTAAACCAAAAGGTAGACCACAACCCAAGAAGAAGCAAGTCTCTCTTTCAACATCCCAAACAACAATCTCTACTGATGTTGCCAAGGATAAACTCTCAACACAAAGCGATGATCCGGTTTCTCTAGACGGATCATCGGCTTATCTCAGCAGTTTTGTTTCTTCCCTCAACCAACTTGGTTTTTTTTACGTTGTTCCGAAGTTGGAAATGTTTTAAGATGTGGAGTCTTTTTTTGTGTGTGCAGAGGGTTCAACTTCTGAGACTATTGTGCCTGAGAGTCGAACCATTAACAAATCAACCTCTGAAACATTATCTGAAGAGGTAAAGTGATATTCTTTCTACCTGTTGAATTGCTTTTTAGCGTATGCTACGTGTTTTTGTTTTTAAAAAAAGTTTTTTGTTTCTTTCAGAATGCAGATGTATTCTCAGGAGGGCTTAATTGGTCGACGAGACCATCTATTCTTCGTGCTTGTACTAATGTGGATTTGGTGGGAAAAAGATGTGATGATGGCGTAGAGGCGGCACCTTCATTTCATGATGATCCCAGAACACAAGATTCTGCAGTTGAAGATTTTGTTACTCCTGCAACGGATGAAAATATTCATGTTCAAACCGAAAGGATGCAAACAGGGGTATGTTTGAATTCTCTTTTCAAGGCCGATGTTTCACTTATTTTACTGTAAAATTAAAACTGATTTGCAAGTTTTGATATTCTTATAGGAAGAAGAATGTCATTTGGACATGGAAACTCTTGATATTGTACAAGAGGAAGGCATCACCAGTACATTTGGTAATTTTTAGTCACTGAATATCGACATTTCATATGCTTTAGTTCTGTTAAATATATCTAGTAACCGAATTATAATGTTGTACCTGTGTAGAGCAACATACTGGAAAGTTCCAACCAAAGCCTAGATTGCTCGAAACTGTGATTGAAGAACCTGAGTCTCATTACGCTGTTGATGATACTGTTTATTTATCAACGGGTACTAATGAGTCTGAGTCTATGGTCAATGAGGAATCAAGAAACGATTTCAATACAAATACTACATTTGATGGAAAGCTTCAAGAAGAAGAACTTAATATTCCTGAAGTCCCCCAAGAAACGGTAAGAATTTTTGGCAAATTGGGTTTGCTTTTCTAAGCGCACTGTTTTAAGTTGGCAAATATTTAAATTGGTTCCGCTTGTAATTTTTAAGCAGGTTCCTGCGATGGAGGCACGAAATGCTTATGGCGGATGGGAACACGAAGAACAGGGTATTAACAATACAGTCATAGGAGACGTAGAAAATTGTTTGGGGAATACTGTAGAAGTAGAACGGTCTGGAAGAGAAAGCAAAAAGGGTAAATCGAAGAGAGCTACTGCTCGAAAGAGGAAAACCACCAGTGAAGAGGAACCAAATAAGTCTAGCGAAAATCCGCAGAAGAAGAAGTTCGTTCATTCAAGTCGTAGACAGAGAAAAAGAACATGTAACCTCTGACCAACTATTTTCATGTATATAGGTAATTATCATATATAGCCTCTGACCAACTATTTTCATGTCTTTCCCCGGTTCTAGTGGATAAGGAATTGCTTGAAACCCCGGATGATGAAATCAGATTTCTGCCTATTAAAGATATGCTTCGCCTTGTTGAATATAAAGAATGGATGGAGGTAAGAATCACTGTTTTTACTTTCATTTGAGCTCTACAGATTCTATGTAATTTTATCATATCTGTGATGCTTAGATCCTAACCTTTCCTCGTTGTCTATTTCTTGTTAATATACAGAAAAAGGAAGCAAAGGGAGCTGCTGTTGTGCCGCCGACCCAAGAAAGGTATTATTATATTTATGGCGGAGAAAATTGAAAGTGCGAGATGATCAAATCAGAGTGTTATAGTTTGTTTTCTTCATCTGATGGAGTTTATGTTACGTGCAGTAATACGAACGCACGGGATAACCAGTATTATTCTCAAGGTTTTGACGCAGAAGATGAATTTGGAATGGAGGAAGGCGAAAATCAAGAAACAAACGTAGTTAAACCGGACTCACCGGTTAACTATCAAACATACATGAAAAAGACTTCAAGAACTCGATGGTCAAAACAAGATACAGAACTCTTCTATGAGGTAATAAACTTTGATCCCCTGATTCTTAAAGGCGGTTTTCAGTTGATAATCATCTTGGGAGGAAAATCACATTTGCTTGTTTGTTTCGTTATAGGGAATCCGAGAGTTTGGGAGCAATCTATCGATGGTACAACAACTGTTTCCTAGTAGAACGCGTGAACAGATCAAGCTCAAATTCAAATTGGAAGAACGGCGGTATCCATTGAAGCTTAATGATGCATTATCAAGTCGCTCGAAACGTGAGAAGACCCTTTCTTTCTCTTTCTCTCTATTTAGTTTCTCGGGTGATCCATAGAAGTCATAAAGTTTCCATCTTTTTGCAGATCTTACTCATTTCCAGAACGTGATTAAGAAGCTTCAACAAGAAGCCGCGGCTGCAAGGAAAGACGAAGAAGAAGAAGAAGAAGAAGAAGAGGGAGTAGAAGACGAAGCTGGAGCAGAGGCTGAGACAACTACCGATGTTCCCGACAATGTAAGATCCCCAACTATTATTGTTCTTTGAGTTGGCGCCAAAATCTGTTAATTGTTTTTTTTATAAGTAAACCAGACTTTTAAAACGCTGCCGTTTTGTATGCGTGTAGGAGGAGCCGACGAAGTCTGAGCGAGCTGGCGACGGAGAAGCTGGAGTTAAGGAATCGGACGGTGGAGATATTGAGAATGGCGTGAGATCGGACGGTGGAGATGAATGTGACGATGAAGTTGATGATGATTTTTGGAATTCTTATAAAAGTGATATGTAGCGTATATATAAACAAAGTGATTAGTCTTCTTTCTTGTCTTTTTTGTCGTAGTAAAATTTTAAATTAGTAATCTTTGATTGAGATGAGTATGTTTGTTACTTTTTTTGCTAATTAGTCACGTTTTGAGTAACAAAATTGTAGAAACTGTATTAATTATCGAAATAACTGTGGGAAAAATAATTAAAAAAATAGAATAAAGTATTAATCCGACAACAAATGGCCAAGAACTGTTGACTCATCGTTTACTGCTCCGTTTTGTCGGCGAAATTCTCATTTTGAGAATTTTTTGTTTTTTGTTTTCTGTGCTTTTCTTATTCTGACGTTACAGCCTACTAATCGTAGATCCGTTAAAATTTCACCTACGGTCATTAATGACCGTCAGATCTTCGTCGGCTGGTGATAAAAAAAGCATATTTCTGATATTTTTATTAATTTATGATCACGCCCCAGTCTTATACCTACTTTTTGTTTTTAAGCCATTTATTAGATTTTCTTGCAGAATTAACCTCGATTTCTACATTTAATGCACAACCACGTTTCCTTCGGCCAAAATCCGTTGTTGACTTGTTGTTAGTGATTCATATTGAAATGTAGTGATAAATTATATTTCATCTTCAAGGCATGCAAAATTATCTAGTTATAACTTTTTTTTGTTAAAGAAATAATAAATTATTGGTTTTGAAATCTTTGAAAAAAGGTAAAATAAGACCAAAATTGGAATCAGAAAAGAAAATTATATCCAGTGAAATAAAAACAAATAATATTTTGGTTTTAGAAGATCTATAATTTAAATCCTAAGATAGTTTAACTATATAACCAATTTAAAAGTATGAGATCTCAAGGAAAAATAGTGTGGGGTTCACAATAGGAAGTGGGTGTAAATAATAGAGGTGTCAGATAAATAAATTTAGATTTTTTTTTTCTTCTTTTGCCAACAAAATTAGATTAAAATTCAGTGGAAAAAAATAAAAAATAGTCGAAAGTTCGCTCCGAATCCTACTCCACTTTTACCTCTGAAAATTTGTTCCTTTTTTTTTTTTTTTTTTTTTTTTGCGAAATTTCAGGGGATTTTACTGGTTAATGTGAGAAGTAGATTCGCAAGAAAGCAAGAAAAAAAAGAGCGATTTTGGTGTTACATTGATTCGTGGATCAGCCATTTTCTTTCTCGAATTGGTTTTGCTTCTTCTGTCGATTCATTGATCTAAGGATGTCAGGTCCGGTTGATCGATTCGCAAGACCATGTAGGTGGATCAGATCTGATTTTTTTTTTTTTAATTTCATTCCATGCGATTTCATGGTTTTCTAGGGTTTCACTGAAGCATTAAGCAAATGGTAGAGAGATAATTTTGAGTTGTGTTCGAATAATGAGAAGCGAAACCCTCTGCAATTTCGTTTTTTTCGTAGTGGGTGTTTAGGGTTTTGCCAATCTATGAGCTCAATTTTGAGAATTTTAGGTCGTAATAATTTCAGCTATTTGTTATTTCTTGAAAGATTCTGGGTTTTGTTCAGTGTTTGGTGAGGAAGAAATATAAATAAAAAATTAAATTTTTTATGACAGGTTTTGAGGGATTCTTGAGCAGTGATGAGAAAAAAGAAAGAAAATCTGATTTTGAGAACTCAGAAGATGAGAGGAGAACAAGAATCGGTACTTTGAAAAAGAAAGCTATCAATGCATCTACGAAATTCAAGCATTCTCTCAAGAAGAAGAGAAGAAAAAACGAAGTCCGAGTCAGTTCGGTATCCATCGAAGATGTTCGTGATGTCGAGGAGCTTCAGGCAGTTGATGAGTTTAGACAAGCATTGGTAATGGACGAGCTGCTTCCCACTAAACACGATGACTATCACATGATGCTGAGGTTCTTGAAAGCGAGGAAATTCGACATTGAGAAAGCAAAGCACATGTGGTCAGATATGATCCAATGGAGGAAAGAATTCGGTACCGACACTATTATTCAGGATTTCGAGTTTGAAGAGATTGATGATGTTCTGAAATATTACCCGCACGGTTATCACAGTGTAGATAAAGAAGGCAGGCCTGTGTATATTGAAAGGCTAGGGAAGGTTGATCCTAACAAACTGATGCAAGTTACAACGATTGATCGATATCTAAGATATCATGTTAAGGAGTTTGAGAGGAGTTTTATGATCAAGTTTCCTTCCTGCACAATTGCTGCAAAGAAGCATATTGATTCAAGCACAACTATTTTGGACGTCCAAGGAGTGGGATTAAAGAACTTCACCAAGTCTGCTCGTGAGCTTATTACGCGGTTGCAGAAGATTGATGGAGACAATTATCCCGAGACTCTCCACCAAATGTTTATCATCAATGCAGGGCCCGGATTCCGTCTGCTGTGGAGCACTGTGAAGACCTTTCTAGACCCCAAAACAACTTCTAAGATTCATGTAAGTTAATACATTTTCTTGGTTTAGCTCTATCTAAAGGCTCCTGGAATTCATCTGGACTGTTCCGTATCGTAATGTAGGTACTCGGATACAAGTATCAGAGTAAATTGCTCGAGGTTATCGATTCCAGGTATGTAGCATGTACTCCTAATCCTTTTATCTCCTCTGGAATGACTCGATTCTTCTGTGGTTTGCTTACATTACTGATGTATCTTTCATTTGTTACAGCGAGTTGCCTGAATTTTTGGGTGGTGCATGTACTTGCGCAGATCAGGGAGGTTGTATGCTTTCTGATAAAGGGCCTTGGAAAAATCCGGATATTTTGAAGGTTGCTTATTTGGCCTTTACTGATCTCTTTATACACCCAAGCTTTCATACTATCCATTTTATTTGATTTAATAAATGGAAACAAATGGTTTACTTCTGCAGATGGTACTTCACGGGGGAGCTCACCGAGCGAAGCAGGTGGTGAAAGTTCTGAACAGCGAGGGAAAAGTCATTGCTTATGCAAAGCCATCCTATCCATGGATAAAGGGAAGTGACACATCAACCGCAGAATCAGGTTCTGAAGCTGAAGATATCGTCGTGTCTCCGAAAGCAGTAAAGAGTTATTCTCATCTTCGCTTGACCCCTGTTCGTGAAGAGGTATACTATAAACTCACTTTGTCTATCTTATGTTCTTCTTATAGACTACTTGATCTGTGGTTCTGAATCTTCCTAGTGATTATTTTGCAGGCAAAGATAGGTTCTGGTGAAACGAGCTTTGCCGGTAGTTTTGCAGGTTATGATGAGTATGTTCCAATGGTTGACAAAGCTGTTGATGCCACCTGGAAGGTTAAACCCGCAGCCATCAACAGGCCTCCATCAAGAGGTAGCCTTTTTTAATGCTCAAGTGAAAGAAAGATTCCAATTTTGGCATCAAACACTGGAAGAAAAAAGATTGAAACTTTGGTCTCTTGTCTCTTTCCGCAGGAGCTCGTATGACTCCGAATGTCCCAAAGGATCAGGAAAGCTTGAGTGCTCGTGTCCTAGTAATATTCATGACGTTTGTGATGGCGATTCTCACATTCTTCCGCACGGTATCATACCGTGTTGTGACCAAGCAGCTTCCACCGCCTACAAGGCAACCGCAAATTGAAGGAAACGCAGCTAGAGAGGAAGCTGATCTCCTCAATTCAGTGCTGAATAAATTAACCGAACTCGAGGAGAAAATTGCAGCTCTGCAGTCAAAGCCATCTGAGATGCCTTATGAGAAAGAGGAACTGCTTAACGCAGCTGTCTGCCGTGTAGACGCCCTTGAAGCCGAGCTCATTGCCACTAAGAAGGTAACTGAATACCATGTTCAACAACAAATAAAACCCACCAAAACTAGAACCTGAGACTTTTCGTGTTCTCTAAAAACCGTTTCCTTTTCTGGAGCAGGCGCTTTATGAAGCTCTGATGAGACAAGAAGAATTACTCGCTTACATTGACCGTCAAGAGGAAGCTCAGTACCAGGTTGGTTTTTTATTCTAACCCTTTAAAGCCCAGAATCCAAAATTGTCTTCTTCAATCTTAGGAATTTGTAATAACCCCTAATCTATTATTGTTTTTGTTTCCAGAAGAAGAAGAAGAGGAAGCAAATGTTTTGTTTTTAGAAGAAGAAGAAGAAGAAGAAGCATCTCTGCTTTCTCTCTCTCTCATTATCTTCTCTCCCTTCTTAGGGTTTTACGCTTCTTATGAAGAGGAACAGAACAAGTAACCATTGAAACAAAACAATTCTCATCTCATTTTATGTTAAAAGCTAATTAGTTCAAAGAGAGAGAGAGAGAGAATGTGTTCTTTCTCGTTTATGTTGATGATGATGATAATGACAAATGGGTCTTTTAAAGTTTATATTATTAACAAAAAGGGAGAAATAGAGTCCTTAAATACAGACAAAACAAGACTTCGTCTTTGCATCTTCTCCAGTATCCATATTTATAGAATTATATAGTACATGGAAATGGAGATATATTTTATTTTCTAGGCTTCTTTGTTCATAGAAGCTGGAGGCTGAAGTGACTCTTGTAGTTAGCACTCTGAAGCAATCTTTCAGAATAACAAGAACTGAAAATGCAAACAAAAAAGTAGATATTATTTTCAAGTAATTTCGAATATAAAGCAATCTTAAGGTTTTTAATATGTGTTCTTCTTACCTTCCTCTTCTTCTTTTTCTTGTCCATGTAAGCCATTATCTCATGCTGCCTCGTCATTGTCTCGTCCAGTGCCTAATTTTTTAGTAATTTTACACAGAGTAGAAACAGAGCAAACAGAGCAAGATTGTGAGAGAGAGTAGTGTGCTTTACCTTCTTGGTTTCAGACAACTGAAGCTCGAGCTGGTCAACACGAAGAAGTGCAGCGTCTAGAATCTTCTCCTTCCCCAGAGAAAACGCAGCCTGAGCATCCATGGAGTTGCATTTCTCCTCTAGATCTGTCATCTTCTTCACCATCGCCATATACTCCTGCCTCGACATAACCGTCACTCCGTCTGGGTACACCTGGCCACCTTCACGGCTATACACGTTCGCCTCGGTGAGCTTTCTTGGCATGTTCTTGGTTAGCCTCATCACGCCCACTATCCCCATGAGCAATGCCATTACGCTGCCATATAAGTACCCTTTCCTCTCCAATGAATTCACAGCCGGGTACAAATCTGAATTAAGAGTTTCAAGGTCTAAGAAACTTATACCGAAACCCGGTTTGAGTTAATGAGAATACTAACCTTTAGGCTCGGAAAAGTTGTTGTTGGTCTTGTGAAGCTTTGTAGGCCAAGCAGCAGTATCCACAATCTTGTCAATGAACTCCATATCCTTTTCCGCAGCGGATGGCTTGTATTTCTCTTCTGCTTCGAAGGGTTCGCAGTTCTTGTTGAGTTGTTTGAAACCAATTAGAGAAAAGGATTAGAAATTTAGAGTTAAAACTAAAAAAATAAAAACAAATTTCAGAATGTTTTTTCAAGATCATTGCTTTTTGCTTTTCGTTACCTTTGTTTCGTTCTTATACTCTGAGATTGTCTTTTCTTCGATCCCTGACAAGCTCCTCCTCAGGCACCTACCTTCACCGTTCTGAACCAACTGTGTGTATATATATATATATATATATATATATATTATATGATTCAGAAGTTAATTCGTAATATTTAAACGAATCATTCTTAAAGTTGGTTCTCTAGAACTACCTTGAAGATCTCTGGGTCGTTCCATGGACCTTTATCTGAACGCATACATCCGCCTTTATCTGCGCAGGTGCACTTACCACCCAAGAACTCAGGCAGTTCACTAAACAAATAATGAGAAGAAAGAGTTTTGGATAACATTTATGAAGATAAATCAACATTTTCAAGGTCACATGATCACATCTAAAGAGTTATGAAGTTCTCACTTGGCGTCAATGATTTCCAGCAGTTTGCTTTGGTATTTGTTGCCAAGAACCTGCCGTTAATGAACAAAAAGAGTGGGTTTTTACTAACTAATCAAGACGCAGATGAAGAAAAACAAAGTAAAGTTTGGATCTTTTAAGTGAAAAGGAAAAGATTTACGTGAATCTTGGCTGTAGTCTTTGGGTCCAGGAAAGATTTCACTGTGCTCCACAAGAGCCTAAACCCATAACCAGCATTGATGATGAACATACGGTTCAGCGTCTTCAATGAAACACAAATTCATGGTTCTGTGTCAAAACCATTAGCAACTCAAAGATGAAGAAAAAGCATAAAAGTGAACCTCGGGGTAGTTATCGTTGTCGATTTTCTGAATACTCTGAAGAAGATCTTTTGCAGCTTTGTTGAAGTTATTAAGCCCCTTGCAAATGGAAAGAAAAAAAAACACAAAGATCGAATCATCCAAGATACCACCTTACAGAGATCTAATAGGGGAAAATTTTCTATAGCTTATTTGAGCACATACCACGCCTTGAACATCCAAGATCGTTGTGCTCTGATCAATGTGTCTTTTCGCAGCGATGGAACAAGCCGGGAATTTGACGTTGAAAGTCTTTTCAAACTCTTTCACATGGTACTTCACGTACCTATCAATTGTGGTCACTTTCATCAGCTTTGTGGCATCGACTTGGCCTAGCCTCTCGATATAAATAGGTCTTCCTTCCTTGTCAACACCATGATATCCTTGTGGATAATACTTGACCACTTCATCGATTTCTTTGAAATCAAACTCCTTGAAGAAGAAAAAGAGAGACTTTAGAGAGAAAGAGACAAAACGAAAATCGAGAAAAGTGAATGAATAGAGCCTTTAATTTTCACCTCCATGATCGTATCTGCGCCATATTCTTTCCTCCAGTTAAGCATATCAGCCCACATTTGCTTCGCCTTTTCGATATCAAACTTTCTTGCCCTCAAGAACCTGAGATACTTCGATTAATCAGAGCAACGGAGAAGAAGAAATCAAAAGAGAGAGAGAGAGAGAGGAAGGACCTAAGCATCATGTGATGATCATCGTGTTTAGAGGGAAGTAGTTCGTCTAAGACAAGAGCTTGACGGAAAGCATCAACCGCTTGCAACTCTTCTGTATCGATTTCATCAACGATTGAGACACACGTCACACGGCTATGCCTTCGACCTTTCTTGGTCATGGAGTGCTTAAACTTGTTCGTCGCATTTATTGCCTTCTTCTTCAGGGAGCAAAGCTTGGTTAATCTCTTGTCCTCTTCTGTGATCTCAACATCTACAAGATTCTTGCTTTTTTTAACCAAAAAAATGTCTGGATTTCAGTCGGAAAAAGATTGACAATTTTCACAGCTTACCTATCTTATTATGTCGATCCATATGAACAACCATTCTATCCGCCATGATTTAAGTTCCTATTGAAATCAACAAGCAATTTAATGAAAACTCTGTTCCGGTTCCTTGACTAACAATCAATCGTTGAAACTAAAAAGAATCAGAGAAGAAACTCATTCAGACATATCGTCGAACACGTTACATTCATCCTCAAACATTACGAGAAACAACCTTCTTAAGCTTGTAAGAATTAACGTAAACCAAAAATTATCATAAATCCCACGTTTTGTCTGATTAGAGACTAAGAATCAAAACAAAACAAAATTGTATAGAATCTATCGAAACATTCAATTCAATAAACGAGAGATTGAAAGGGTTTAGGTAAGAAAGAAGAACAAATTTTTAAATTCTTCTGGATATTTTTTTACCTGTATACAAACAAAGAAACTGAGGGGAGAAGAAGAAAGAGAGATATATATAACTCTCTCTCTCTCTCTCTAACCCCAAATTAAGAACGGCTCCAAATTTAAAACGCCAAAAATCTCAGAGAGATAGAGAGCATTGACAAGGTTTTACCTTTTCTTGAAATTCTTCATAAAATTTAGCGTTTTTTTCTTTTTTTTGTCAACAGATTTTAGCTTTAATCTTATAATTGGACAAACCATTTTTGCAAGTGGTAATTGAAGAAAATTCATTGTTGTAAGGAAACTAATCTTCTTCTTTTTTTTCCTCTAAATCTGGTTTTAATTTTATGCCAATTGAGTAAATAAAATAAATTTAATTCTCGAAGTTATTTATTTTGAGAAAAACGTTTATGCCATAAATTGTTTTCTTGAATCTAAAAATAATTATATATTTCCATCTATATTGGAAAATAATAATTTTCTAATCTTGTGAATATAAGTTTTCATCATGGATCTTTTTCTTTTCGTATTATTAACCATCAATATAATACCAAAATTAGTACTTTTCTAATGTTTTCGTAAACTTACAGATAATATAATCTGGTGAATATAAATTATCGTGGATCTTTTTTGTATTATTAACCGATCAATACTCTTCCAAAATTAGTATCTGAAGATCACAACCCAACAAGTGGTATATAAATATAATATTGAATATATCATAGCCAAAAATTATACAAAGAAATAAAACAAAGAAAAGATAAACAAATATTTATGCCAGGGATTTAAAATAGTTTTACCCTTTTATAACAAACACTTAAATATATATATACGTGAATGCTATTTGCATAAACTACTGTCTTTTCTTTTTTTTTTGCTTATTTTTTTGTATTTTTTATCTAAATTATACAAAACTAATCATCATTTTGATTCCTCCTCTGCCTCGCAATGAAAGACTCGATCTTGTATCGGAGTTCATCGTCGGAATCAAATATTTCAGAAGACACATCCGTCTCCGATCTCCTTAATCTCCCACAAGTACTCTTCTCCAAACCTTCCAGATTCTCCGACCGGCTTCGTAGGTAACTCTGACTTTGCCTCTTCTCAGTCATACTCTGTTTCTCCATCTTCTTCACAGTTATCTCCTGACGCTCAACTATGCTCTGTTTCTCTCCCTTCACGGAAATGCTCTGTTTTGTCATCTTCTTAGGTTTGCTCTGTTTCTCTCTCTTCCCAGAAATGCTCTGTTTCGTCTTCTTCTCAGTTAGAATCTGTTTCTCCGTCTCCTTGGAAATGCTCTGTTTTGCTATGTTCACAGTTATGCTCTGTTTCTCTTTCTCTGCTTCACTCTGTTTCGCTGTGGTTTCGGTTATGTCACTCTGTTTTTCTCTGTTTCTCATCTCGGCTCGTGAAATTCCATCTCTCCTTGAGCTCTCCCGAACAAACTCCTCGTAAAGATCGTTGCTTTTGCACTTCGGATCAACTTCTTGATTCACGAAAACGCCGGATTTAGCGATCAGAGCGATGACAATCGCGTTTCCGACAACAAACGCAAGATTACGGTTTGCGAGAATAACCGCCGCGACAGTAGAATCCTCAAACGTGATAACGAGCTCATAACAAAGCTTAGCTACTGTAACCAAAACCACGATTATTTCGATCGCCCGGAAAAACAGATCCAATATTATCTGAACACGAGACTTCTTCGCAATCGTCTTTATCTTTCTTGATTTAGTTTTCTGAGTACTAAGAGAATCCATTGAACCAAAGAAGAGAAACCCCTAAAAGCAGAAGAAACAGAGGACTTAGAGCTTTTCCTTCTTCAGATCTCTATGCGAGTAAGAGACCAATTGTGTTCTCAGTTTAGATTCATGAAAAGAAATTTGATAATCTAAACAGAGCAGAATATGATTTTTTTCTTTTTCTTTTACTTTGTTGCTTGAGAGAATTTAGCTTTGCTCTATGCGAGTATTTATATACGGTCATTCAGTGCGCTTGGGATGTTTACTTTCATTTTTTTTAGCAATTAAAAGGGATAAAAATTAATATAATTAAAGAAGAAAACAGTAAAGTTAATTTAACGTATTGCATTCTTAATTTCTTATAACTTAACGGTTTTACTTATAAATTTTTACATTCTTTATATGTTAAACGTGATGGAAATTCTATTGGCAGGAAATAACAAAGCTTCCCAAATTTGCATGACATAACATGGTTAATTGGTTATTCGGGGAATATATCATATGGCGAGAATTAAAATTGAATATATAAAAAATTAGACTAATGCTATTGTGTGGTTAATATGCATTTTATGAAAACTAATCAATTTTACAAGATTTTGGAAACTTTTTTTGACATTTACTATTTTAATTGAAAATTAATATTTAATTCATAATAATTATAAGAAAAAGATACAGGTGAGTCCGAATTTTGTTCTTTCAATACTGGATCTTAAAATGTGGTACTGTTTCAACCCAACAAGCTTTGTTAGTTGACATAAAAAAAACAACATATTTAACTTTGATATAAGATACTATTAATAATGGAAAATATGCAGCTCCTAAAGATCTTGTTAGTGAAAGAGCCTTGTCTTGTATCGAATATCTACTCTGTTTACTGTATTTGTTATATGATTAAAGTTGTTTTCGTGGTTAGAATATATATATAATTTAAAATCATGCATGATTGGTTATTTGGTTAAGACGATGACTAAGAATAAGTCTAGAACAAGCTTAAGAAAGTGTTGTTATAAAACAACAAAAAAGGATTAAGAAAGTGTTAATTATGATTTTTTCTAAAAACCGGAGATCACCATTAATTGCAAAATTCAAGATTCATGTGTGTGTGTTTGTTGACATACGGAAATACTATGGCTTTGATTGGTTACACTTGAGTAGAATATTTATACTATCTCTTGTATAACCAATTAGTAAAATAGGTTACAACAAAAAAATATTACTATTTTTAATTATACAATCATTTCTAATCACTATTTATTCTATTTTTAATTGTACTATCATCTTGTCATGCTATTTGTATAATCAAAAAATTTATACTGTATTGTGTTACGAATCAGTATTCTTGTTTTGCCAAAAAAATTGTATTTTCATAAAAAAAAATAGTACGTTTAATATCCACACACTTTTTTGCTCGTTAGAGAGGCAGCTTGCATGCAGAGAGGAGGATTATTCAAAACAAAGCAGTGATTCGTCCAAAGAAATATACAATCATTGCTTTTATAATTCATAATCGATATCGTTTCATACAACAATTTTTAAAATTTAGCACTAGTTTAAAAAAAAAAAAAAAAAAAAAAAACTAGCACTAGTTGTTTCTAGAAAATATTAGATTAGACGTTAAAAAGAAGAAAATATTATATTAAATCAACACTCTCCTCTTATTTATTATTGAAAATTTGAAACAAAAAAAAGTATCATCGCACTATATTCGTGACTTTGTCCATTTGTAATTATTTACTCGACTCGCAAAGCAGCTGCCGTGATATTGACATGTCCATTTCATATATCTCCTTTAATTTCTTATAATAAATAAACTAATATCTGGTGGTACACTTACAAGAATTGGGAACAATCATATGTACGTAGCACATATTTAATTTTTATAACTTTATCGTAAAGGTTTTTAGGACTTGAATGATCAGTACAAAGCATGCCCATTGTGCCGAGACAAAATATTTTTGAGTATAAATTTATGTTTCTTGAAAAATTTGGGGTTATACTTTTTTTTAACATAAAATATTGGGGTTTTATATAATAAAATATTATGAATAGAGATTTGTTATATACATGATGGGTTACCTTATTATATGTATATATATAATTTTTTTTTTTGGTCACGATGGGTTAATTTATATATCATCTAGGAAATGCTATTACTTAACACTTGTGTAGAAGTACATTTTATTATATTTCATGTGAGGAAATTGAGAAAGTATATAAATATATAACATTACAATTACTTCTTCACTAAGAGATGGAGAAATGGCTTGTAGGTCAACAACTATTTGTTGTTTTTCTTTAATGTCTTGTCCCTTTCTAACCAAAAGCATATGTATATAAGGGGTGGTCTTATGATTTCGAATTTAAAATTTTCATTATTGGATTCACTTTAACAAAAGCCTCCCTTCTTTTCTCAAAAAGTTGAAATGAAGATTCATTATTGGTGTGTGTTAATTATTCTTACCATCCACAAGTGAAACGTGTCTTCATAGTTTGATCGGATCTTTCATAGTTTGCCCTGTTAATGCAGCAGTAAAAAAAATAAAAAAATCGATCACTCATTTCGCCTAATTATCTACAATATATAATGCTTCTATCACTTACTTATATACATATGTAAACTGTGAATTATATCCACGTACAGACATATTTACACTCGCTGCATTATGACTTCTATTCAATGAATTTGATACCAACAATTATGAATTCAATAGAATGTCTTTTCTAAAAAAATAATAATAATAATTATGAATTTTATATTATATTATACGCATTTTTTTGTTATCTCTCAAAGTCTAAACAAAAATGTTTGTTTTTCGTCTCAATTTTTAAGTGGTGCACTTATGTTTTAGTCTGTTTTTTGGGTCTCATGCGAGGAAATAAAACATATAATTAAATATAAGTACATAATATAAAAAGACGATAATTACATTATTTGTATTTAAAAATATTTTGTTTCTACTTTAACATTTAACATTTTTCCTTACAGAATTATTTTTTCATTACATAATAGCTCTTTGTGCTCCACTATTTTGTGAAAAAGAAAAGAGAAGCCACCTAAACCATGTAATTACTATTTATTATTAAAAAAAAACATTCTACTACTTTGAATTTAGATTCTGGAACAAAATCTAAACCTATGGTCTTATGGATTTGTACAACTTTTGTTTTTTTTTCTTTTTCATAGAATTTACAGCCATAATCATTTTTATTTGTAACGCAAGAAAAAAAAATACTAGTTAAGTATGAGGAGAAAATAGAACATGCATTAATATAAATAACTTGAGTTAACTTACAATTACTTCTGAAATAAGGAAATATGATACTGTATTTCAATTTTCCTTTTCCCTTTTAAAAAAAATATATAAATATTATATATAAATCAAAATTTGAAAAATTCCGATTTGCCGGAATGAACCAGCGACCTAAAAATTACAGCAACTACTACAGTCTTCCGCTCTACCAACTGAGCTAAGGTCGGATTGATGCCTTTGATACTGGTTATAGATATATGATACTTAAAACTTCGGGCATACCAACTTATAAACAAATTTTAAAAACTTATATAATAAGATAATCAATTAAATTTACGAATATACGTAGATGCACCAGAGGATTAATAGGTAATCAAGATTAACAAAATACATACAAAGAGGGATTCCTAACTGAATTAGAACTAAAATATAACCTTAGCATAGTAAACGTGAGATATCCTAATGAGATTAGGAATGGTAAGTCCCTATATAAAGGCTTCAGGTGAGATTGGTGGAGACGTAATATTTACATGTAAAAAGGCCTACGGAAGACGGTAAGTCATAAAAGAGTTTCTTACGTGAAAAGCAACCTTAAACCCTAATTAGAGAGAAAAGGGCAAAAATGCGATCCAGAACCATGGATGGAGAAGAGCCACCCGATCAACAAAACAATGACGTTTATGATGCTTCCTAATGACTTGGTATCAAATTGCTTGGCTCGTGTCTCGAGATTGTATTACCCGACTTTTCCTAGTCTCCAAGAGCTTTCGCTCTCTTATTGTTTCACCCGAATATTATGAGACGTGTTAAGTTTTATAGACTTTCAATTTAAAATCGGTAACGAATGAATTGGATTATGTTCTTTATATACTATTCTAGATCCATCAAATTTTTATATGAGATTCCTAACACACTCAGTGTTACAAGCGCAGGAGGATGAGGTTGCAAAACAAAGTGGTTCACGTCTCCTTGAAAACTCACAATTTTGAAATATTTAGCAATCATATCATTGGTTGATGATTTGATGGTGAGACGTTTTTGAAAACTTAACTACATCTTCTTCGTTAGAATAAGCCAATTCATTTAAGATTATGTGCTTCAATGCATTTCGAAAGCTAATTTTGGATTTGAGTGGATTTTAAACTCTAAATGGGATAATTTAGTGATGTGAGTCAAATTATAAATTTATACCTAACACTAGCTTACAACACACTCTAATTGTTATAGCATAGTATAGGGTCGAACCAAAGAGATTGGAATAGTTACACTAAGAATCCAAGTATTTAAATAAGCTAAGCGATTCGAGGTTGTATTTTTCGATTTTAAAAATCCTAATTCCGAAACTAAGTGAAATAAACGAAATAATAATGCAAATGAAAAGTAAACCAAACAAAATAAGTAAACAAGCACTAAACAAGTTCAAAGCAAGACAATTCAAGGATAAACAAATTAAAATGCAAAAGTCAACAAAAGTCAACCGTAAAGTCAACAAACAAGAACTTGATCAAATATGGAAAGCATAGGTTTTGGGCAAAACAATTGACTCGCGATGATCAATGACTAACTAATGATGTTAGGGAGACAATTCAAACTCAATTCCATGACATGAATCACACAAAGTAGACTAATTCATTCTCATGACAATAATACATTTACTAATCACCCAATTAAGCTAATTTTTCAATTGCAATTAAGTGATCAGTAATCAGTAATCATTAATCATAAGTTCATAGAGCCAACTAATCACCTTAAACATCAATTTCCATTGGTTAAGAATGAAAAACAAATTTAAAATACTCCTAGACATTTCATCAAACACCTTCTAGACATGAAATGTCCATGTTCTAGATTTTGATTGATCATGTCAAATCTAGCATTAAGCACACCTTAAACCTTAGAAATCATAAAAATATAACCATAAGCATCAATAATAATCCATCAAACATCCCTAATCTACTAAGCTAAAAAACCCATAGGATAACTACTAACTAATCATGATACTAAACACAAAGATAAACATAATAAAAGACACAAACATAAAAAACTTGATAAAAGATTAAGGGAATCTTCACTAAATGTAGAAGGTATCAAAGATCCAAGAGACAATCATAAGAAAACTTTGTTTCACAAAAAGGTAAAGACTAGAACAAAACTTAGATTTTTTTTATGTCTAAAATTGTATTTATATCAAATAGAAACGGAACCGGATCGATCCATCTTGATCCGGATCGGGTCATAAAAGTTGGTTTTTGGAGGGGCCATACCGAGGTCTGGCCCTCGGTGCCAACCCACTGTTTGGGGGCTGGAAAAATGACTTCAAATTCTTCAACACTGCATACCGAGGTCTGACCCTCGGTATGGAGCCACGGTATGGGGGTTGTCATTTCTTCATTTTTTGCATTTCGTTGCCTTCTTCTTGACCCTTCTTGCATCCATTTGATCCACTCTTGCTTCTTCTTCAATCACCATCATTTCGCATGGCAAACGCTTTTCAAATCGCCTCGAAATAGAAACATCATCTCCAAACCTATAAAACACAAAAAGAATGTAAATGCACCTAGAAATGCCTAAATGATATGTAAATACGGGATAAAAACATATTGAAATGATGTAAAATATGAGAATATCATTTAGCACAGAGTGCTAGACAAAATCCGTTTAATATTAGTTATGTAAATTTTGTATTTGGGTTTGGATTTCTTATTTCGTGCAAACTATTGCTGTTATTGTTTGATGAATCCACACGCGAACCATTATTGTGTGAACATGGTAATAACGTTTTGTTCTCAATATGAAGAATTTTGTTTGTTTGTTGTTGGTTAAATGTGATGCAGCACTTTCTACTGCTTAAAGCAGTATACATTGACTTCTAAGTTTTAAACATCTGCAATATTTTATTAATATTTAGTATTTTATATTTTCTTAGAAACCCATGAAAAAACTCTCGTTGGAGATGCTGTTAGTGATCAGTTATATACATCCGAGTCATTTGACCAAGTCGAGATCCAATAAATCATTTTTAATAGATAATCAAGTAGTATATAGTAGATCTGATCAAATGGAGATTAATTTACAAAATAGCAAAAAAGGAGTTAGAGATAAATAATGATATAGTTTTTTTTTTCTATCGTAGAAATTCATTAGATGACCAATCATAGGGTTATAAGTTAACTAACCGAGATAACCGAAAAGGCCAAGCCCAAACAAAACTAACCACTCTGATCTATCATAACTTGGTTGTGGATCCAAGCAGGACCACGAAGAGCTAAATTTATTAATATGATAAAGCATTTTTAATTTCTACTCTGCCTAAATTATTAGCAAACGTATTCACTACTTTATAGCTTATACACCTCGTCACTCGTCCGTATGCATCTCCCCGACTCTATATAAACCCTAGTGTTAAGCTTTATGTCAAACCACTTAACCACTAATTAACCAAAAAGCAAGTAGAAAATAAATGGCTAAGTCATGCACTCTCGTTGCTCTCCTCTGCCTCTACTTCCTTCTCTTTTCTTCAACTGGTCAGTGTGATTTATCTTGTCACAATAATGTGATATTTATATACATAATCAATTAGATGTTTGATAAGTTCAATAACGTTTTGGATGCGATTTAAACGCAGGTTTGAAGGCGGTGGAGGCCGATGTATGTCAAAGGTACAGCGGTTCATGGACGGGAATTTGCCTTTCGTCGAGCAACTGTAATACACAATGCATTGAAAGGGAAGACGCTAAATATGGAGCGTGTCACCTTGATAACAACGGTCGAGCTTGTTTCTGTTATTTTAACTGCTAGAGAAAATAATAAGCGTTTTGCGTTCTGATTTCAAGTTGTTATTTTTCTGAAACTCAATATGCATTGTATTTGTCTCCCTTCTTACCTTGTTATCGTTGTGTTATTTTCTTTTTATGTTTCTTTCGGAATAATACATTTTGCGATGTATAACAGTACCGTTAGATTTCGATATTTCGTGTTTGGTTCATGTTACATGTGCAGTGTCATGAATTCACGATGATCTATATATTGTGATAATTAACAAGTGAAATACATACAAATATTGACAAGAAAACATTTCTGACATTTGAGAAATGATTCACTTCTATTATTTTCAAGAAAAAAAGCATAGCTAGCTAAAACGTATTGGTCGTTTTTCCGTCATTAATCTGCATCAAATTCTCATGTAGTCTTTTGTCACTGAAATGTAAAGTAGCTATAAATTGAATGCAAATTAAAGTGATGGTGACAAACAATATTTGTGGAAAATTTGGTAGTAAATCCATATATGAAATGGGAAGTGACCTACACTAAAAATTTAAAAACACGAATCAATCTATTAACTACCAAAATGATTTTGAATTAAAATTCCATTCATCTTGACACATTTGAAAGAAAAAACAAAACATGGTTTTTTTTTTTTGATAAAGAAAAAACAAAACATGGTTAAGATGATGTACATGGTGAAACGCACCCGCGCTTGCTTTTGTTTATTGAACTCTTACCGATCTATGTTTTGCGTTTTGCATTCAATGTATTCTTGATGTTATTGCGGTTAATAAATGAAAATGATTTACGTGGTATATATATATTTTTTTTTGCTAAAGATTTACGTTGTCTATTCGTGTAATTATTTGTTTAAAATGATTCGATGTAGATATGATTTTGGAAACTTGGCGACTTTTTCAGTTCTGAAAACAACCAATTAATCAAGTGATTGAGTTCGACCTAAGATTCCCATATTTAAAACAAAAAATCCAGAGCGGACTAGTTAAAGACTATTAGGCTGAATATATAAATATACAACTGCCAATTATATCCAGAACTTTTTTCTACTGGGGCACAATATTAAATAAAATAAATAATAAATAAAATATTTATGGTTTTAAATGAAAAACTAAGAAAACATAAGTAGGCTTTATGATTTGTGTTAATTCTTTATATTTTTTTTAAATAGGATTAGTTTATTTTTCCTTTTTTTGGATTTTGTTTAATAATTTTTAGTGAGTTTATTGAACAACACAAAAAAATGGGGGCACAGGTACACAATTAAAATTAACTAAAAATTACACTAAAAATTTTAAAAACAATGGGTGCATGTGCACCCCTTGGCTCTTAATACGTCCGCCTCATATAATATGAGTATAGAAGCTGAACTTATTAAATCAACCAATTAAGCCTAATGGTGATCACCAAGAAGTTGGACCACAAAACACATGCATAGTATTATTATTTGTCAGATTTTTACACTACAAGAAGATAATTAAGAAGTAAAAATCCATGTGATTACCTTAGAACTTGGTGAGCAATTAATTTGCAGAATCAGAGGTGATCTGGCCAGCAACATACAAACGGATCATGCGGGATTTTATTTACGTTGGGAACTTGCAAGTGAACTTTTTAATACTAAGAATCATTGGATAAGATCAAATGTGGACACTTTAGTTAGAGTAAACATAAACAATGTTTAAACCAAAAAAAAAAAACATAAAACAATGTTAAATTTTCACATAGATAAGCATGTTCAAAGCAAAATGGATGATGATTGATCAAACGGTCAGACAACGTAATTTGTAAAAGCACAACATCAATCTACTAAACACTCTGATGCCCAACTAAACTTATATGGGCTTCTTCAGCTCAACAAGAAAGTACATTTGATGGGCTTTTTATTATAACGGCCCGTAAAAAACTCTGAAACTTCGGAAACCCTAGAGATTATAAGAACAAACCCTAATTCCGCTCATAAACGCTCTCTCTCCTTGTGCCTCCTCCTTCATCTTTCCATCAACTCTATTCGCCGTCAGCTCCTCCGTCTCCGTCGAAGTCAACATGGTATCTCTTTGTTTCTTCTCTCTAATCATTTCCACGTCTCTCTTCTTCTCTATTGTCTGATTCGTTTTTATCGTTTTCTGGTTACAGGCGCCGAAGAAGGATAAGGTTCCGCCGCCGTCATCGAAGCCGGCGAAATCCGGAGGTGGAAAACAGAAGAAGAAGGTTCGTTCCTCAATTTTATAACTCGTTTTCTCGTACTTATGTAGACGTTGGCACTTATTTGTTCATCTATTGATCTAGCTTACGAACAAAATTTAGGTTTCATTGGAATGTGTAAAGATCTGATTCATAGTTTCCATATCTCAACACAGTGATATCTGTTTAGAAATGTGTGTTTGTTTCTGTGAATTGTAATGTTTTGAGTTTAGCTGTTAACATTATGATGATTTGTTTTGCTATTGTGATTGGCAATGGAGTTTTCATTTGTTGTTGTGTTTTTGATGGGTATGGTTTTGAAACAAGAACAGAAGTGGAGCAAGGGAAAGCAAAAGGAGAAGGTGAACAACATGGTTTTGTTTGATCAAGCTACTTATGACAAGCTTCTCACTGAAGCACCCAAGTTTAAGCTCATCACTCCTTCGATTCTCTCTGATCGTATGAGGGTATATATACTATTTCATATCTCAAGATCATAAGTTTTATTCCCTGGCAGTGATTTAATGTTACATATAAGTATCAGGAACCTGTTAGTTTTAGCTTCTATAGAATCAAGAAGTTAACATTGTTGGTTGTTAGTAGCATGATCTACTTTGACTCTAAATACGATCTTAGTTTCCAAGCAATTTTACAGAAATGGAAGCCGTGTGATGTTGTTGGGATCCTTGTTCATGATTTGGTTCTTCGCTTCCTCGTAGTTTCAAATGTTTTAACACTTCCAAGTTGTCAATCTTGAGCTTGTTTGGTTTTGTGTTGTACCAAATGATAACTAACAATGTGTATCGTATTGGGTATTGTTGAAAATACAGATAAGCGGGTCTCTAGCAAGGAGGGCGATTAGGGAGCTAATGGCGAAAGGTTTGATCAGGATGGTTGCTGCTCACTCGAGCCAGCAGATCTACACTCGTGCCACCAACACCTAAAGATGTTTGGTTCTTGGTCCTGCTCTGGCTTGTTGGTTGGTTCTTCAGGAACTCGGTAGAATCTTGTTTTTCATTCCGTTTTTAAGATATATTGCTATTTAAAACGCATTGAGACTGCTTAAAATTTCATCAACCATTGCCTTTTTGATCCATACGTTTTGACGTTTTCGTCTGATTCGCTATAACTCGGTAATGGACCGGTTCCTGTTTGGTTATGCATCAATCCATAATTTGGAATTGGAATTGGAATTGGAATTAATTAATCCAAAATATTAGTATCCTAATTTGGATTGATTTTTTTGGTTTCGTAACATATTCAGCTTGCAGAAGAAAAATGCAACATTTGTATATTATTTATTTCATGATTTTTTTGGTTCCACAAAAATACGAAAATGGATGTCTATAGGGCATTTGGGCTCGGGCTATTCTGTTATGCACTGGTTAGTTTCATGATTAGATCCGCCGGGGCATTTACAACTTTTAGCCTAACTATTAGTATTTAAATTAAATCTTCGAAAAATAAATATGAATGTGATAGGTCATATCATGAGTCCATATCATGATATGACTTGTATCATTAAAGAAAAACGCCTGCGGCCCACGTGACAAGTTTCATTGTTAGTGTATTTGATTTAAATACTTGTATACTATTTTTGTCATCTAACCAAAGAATTGTAGTGTTTATTATTTTGCTAATTGGACTAACACTTTAGTGTAGATTTATCAAATAATTGTCCGACATATTAGCATTATCCATGCATATGATGGGTCCTTCCATCTCGTCTTCTCCCCCGTTAATCGAATGGGCCAAAATTTTCTATCCATTGCTAATCTAATCAAATCTTCCTATAATGGTTACAAATTACAATTTGCAAAACATCGCGGTCGATCACATGAAACTTCCGCCTTAAACATTTATTGCACCATCTCCGAAGCTTAGCCGTTGAAATTTTTATATATTTACATTAAAAAAAAAAACGTAAAGCCATATTTTAAAATAATATGCTTTGGTGTGTAGTAAAAACACAATCAAACGATTGATTACAAGAAAATTATAACTTTGTTAACTAATTAATTGTTTAATAATCTCTAGCTTCGAGGCAAATTTTGTATTCATGTGTTACGACGTGTGCGGACTACCTCTAGGCTGGGCCAATGAAATGAAAATGGGCCACGTGTCCCATATGATTCTTGTAGCAAGAGTATGGGAGAAACCAGAGTCGTCCATTTTTGGTTCAGTGATGTTCATTGTCAGACACAGACACCTATGCCTTGGTTGGTAAAATTCTCACATGATCTTATGAAAGATCTTTTTTTATTTATTCAAAGTTTAAAATTTTACTTGTACCAAGATTATTCACAATAACAATTAAAAAACAAGAAATTATAATCCGAAGATAATTGAAACTGTAAATTTCCTAGTGTGAACAGAAAAGAGAAGATAAAAAAATTACAGAATAAATATAGAAACAGATTTGCGAAGAGAGAAAAAGCAACTTAGCTCCTCACTAATGCGTTCTTCACATTAAATCACAAAACCAGAGAATACGAATAAGGATTTTACTTTTTCCGGTGACTTCTCTCAGGTGTTCGATCTTCTTCTATAATTTCTTGGTTGGCCACTCGCAATTTTTGTTACTATTCTATTAGTATATGTGTGTTGTTTACTTTACTTGTGTATATAGTTTTACTAACAAGCTTTCACGATCTTGTTCTGTTTCATTCAAGCTAAAACAAGATGGATTCTTGTTGCTATCTTGGCTTGGGGACAAACACTGTGTTGCCCAAAGACAGTTTGAAGAACGTAGAGAACAAGTTTTGGGGTGAGAAGATCAAAGGAAACTACTTTAAACCTTTTGCTTCAGATTTGAGTACCAAGAAGTTTAGAAATCGGAAGTCGAGGCCCGGTGTTGCTTACGCGGTTGCTACTTCAAAGAATGCTAAAGAGTCTTTGGTAAGTTAATAACGATCAGATTCATCAAGAACACTTAACAACTTGTCTTAGAGATTGCCTTAGCTTGATTGGCTTTTGATGGTTTTGTTTTCAGACAATACAGCCTTCAATGTTCCAGAGAAGAAAAGCAGATCCAAAAAACGTGGCTGCAATCATTCTTGGAGGAGGCGATGGAGCTAAACTCTTTCCTCTTACAAAGCGAGCAGCAACACCAGCTGTAAGTAAATCATCATTTACTGTTGTCTTTGGTTTTCTGATTCTTCAAAACACAATTATGAAACAATATTTTGCAGGTTCCTGTTGGCGGATGCTATAGGATGATCGATATCCCTATGAGTAATTGCATCAACAGTTGCATAAACAAGATTTTCGTGCTGACTCAGTTTAACTCGGCTTCCCTTAATCGCCATTTGGCTCGTACTTATTTCGGGAATGGCATAAACTTTGGAGATGGTTTCGTTGAGGTATATATATATATATATAACAATATGGTTTCTTTGAACGTCTTTTCGGGTTTTTGTTTTCTGGATTCGATGAAATAAAACAAAGGTAATCTTCTTGAAACAGGTTCTAGCTGCTACACAAACTCCCGGTGAAGCCGGGAAGAAGTGGTTTCAAGGAACAGCAGATGCTGTAAGAAAGTTTCTGTGGGTGTTTGAGGTACGAAAAACTTTTACCGGATTTATCAGACATTCGAGTCTGTTCCTTAATGATTCTTTGAAATGGTTTGAATCTGTTGATGTCTTATATTATAGGATGCTAAGAACAGGAACATTGAGGATATACTCATCTTGTCTGGAGATCATCTCTATAGAATGGATTATATGGACTTTGTTCAGGTAATCTAATGAACAAATTCCTCTTACTTAGTTTTTAAAGATTTTTGCTAACTTAACTCTAAACACTATATGCATTGGACAGTACCATGTCGATAGCAACGCGGATATTACTCTTTCGTGCGCAGCAGTACATGAGAGGTTAGTTTCTTTAGCATTATGTTGCGTCTTTTGTCTGATCTTGGTTCTTAGTTTTAAACCTTTTTGACTTGATTCTCTAAACCGGTTTTGTGAATTTTCAGCCGTGCATCGGATTATGGACTAGTGAATATTGATCGAAGCGGACGTGTAGTCCATTTCTCAGAGAAACCAACAGGCATTGATCTGAAATCAATGGTATGGTTTTTATCTCCAAAACTTATACAAAATATCGAAAAAGTGAATATTTTTCTCTTGAGTTGACGATTGTAATGTGTATGGCAGCAAACCGATACTACTATGCTTGGACTGTCTCATCAAGAAGCAGCAAAATCTCCATACATTGCATCAATGGGAGTTTATTGTTTCAAAACCGAAGCTTTGTTGAAGCTTCTAACATGGCGTTATCCGAGTTCCAATGACTTTGGGTCTGAAATTATTCCTGCAGCTATAAGAGATCACAATGTTCAAGTAAACAAGAAAAAAAAGCTCTTTCTTTTTGAAGAATTTTCACGCAAACAAATTTAATCAAACCGTCTTCTTCAGGGATACATCTTCAGAGACTATTGGGAAGATATCGGAACTATAAAGAGCTTCTATGAAGCTAATCTTGCTCTTGTCGAGGAGGTAAGTTGGATTAATACTCAAAAATGTTTCCAAGCTTTTGATCTCATCTTGCATCCAATCTCCTAACATTTGTTCTTTCGTTACGCAGCATCCCAAGTTTGAGTTTTACGATCAAAATACGCCTTTCTACACTTCTCCTCGGTTTCTACCACCCACCAAAACCGAGAAATGCCGCGTAAACATGTTTCTCTTCACTCAGAAATCCTCTTGTTTTGAATGTAAATCTTGAGTCTTGATTCACTAAAAATTGGTATGATCCTCTTCATGATCTTGCAGATAGTAGATTCGATAATCTCACACGGATGTTTCTTGAGAGAATGCAGCATCAAACGTTCCATAATTGGTGAAAGGTCACGACTTGATTATGGTGTTGAGCTTCAGGTGTGAATCCTCAAATCGAAAAAGGACCGAGCTTTAAGGGACATTGTTAAGTTACAAAAATGAGTCTGGTTTTTGATTTTTCTTGCAGGATACTCTTATGTTAGGAGCGGATAGTTACCAAACCGAATCCGAGATCGCGTCTTTGCTCGCGGAAGGCAATGTTCCAATAGGCATTGGCCGAGATACAAAGATCCGGTAACAAACCCAAAATCTCAATATTGAAATGATTCTTAAACTCTAATACTATCTTTCCTTTCATTACATTGAAGGAAATGCATCATTGACAAGAATGCAAAGATCGGGAAAAACGTGATCATCTCGAACAAAGATGTATGCTTTTCTTCTTGTTTCTCTCTTTAAGATCAGTAAATATTTGAAAGATTCACCATTCTTAACGTAAATGGGTTTTTTGTTTTTGTTATCAGGATGTTCAAGAAGCTGATAGACCAGAGGAAGGATTCTACATTCGATCCGGGATCACTGTGGTTGTCGAAAAGGCCACCATTAAAGACGGGACAGTTATATGAACAGAACAATCTTAAGACCACCGTGGATTTCAACACTCAGACCAAACAATCTAGCCGGACGTTTTGAGGTGTTTTTGCCGGAAGTGAAAAAGGAAAAACAGTTGTGATCTTGTTATGTAAATTAGAAGAGTTTTAATATATAGAATCATACAACTTAAAAGCAAAAGAAAGTTTAAGCTTTTACAATAAGAGTGATCGGCCAGTCTCCTTTGATTATGTTCTTTATACAGAGAGAAATAAATAAATCTATCTTCTTTTTTCGTGATTTTAAAGTAATTGGGGGTGTATATGCATAAATTAAAGAAGTCGAGGGGAAAATATGCATAGATTAAAAAATATTACGTTCTTCATTTAAATTTCCACTTCATTTGGGTTTGGTCTTTTTACATTTCTGTTCCTTTGTGTATATGTTATTGAATCTAAAATCAGGTTTTTTTAAGCGTGAAACTCACTTGAAAGTGAAAACAGAGAGACCTATTTAATTTATTAAAAAGGGTTGAGTTGAAACTGAAAAAAGATTGGGGTAAAATCTAATAGAATAAACATTTAGCGGTATACATTTGTAAATAGATAAACTAACGAGGGAAAAAAATAAATAAATATAAACAAATAAAACGAAAATAAAAACGCCGATCAAATCCTTCTCCTTCATTTGGTGTTTGCGTCTTTCGTCAGATCTGCTCGTTTTTCGCTCCGTTTTGGATAAGCAGAGCTATCATCATCACTCACCTTTCGTAAGTGTTTCTTTCAATCTTGTGTTTCTTCGAAAGTTTCTGATGAACGATCTGAGAAATTGCTGTTTCGATCGATTCGTTAGGGTTTTTTTTTTTTTTTTTTTGATTGTTGGTCTCTTGTTTGGAATCGTTTTGGAATTTCACCGATTTGAGTTTCCAGATCTGAAGTTGAGCGTTTTGTGTTTTGTTCTTCTGCGATTTATGGAATCGTTTTGTTCGGTGAGAAAATTTGACGATGGAGAAGAGAGTTTTGTTTGTTTGTTTACTAGGGTTTTGATTTTCTGAGATCGATTAGCTAAGAGATATTCAATGTCATTTTCTAGATTTCTTTCCATAACAGCTACAGATTGCTTATCTTATCTTCTCTGAGGTTTACGTTTAGATTCGATTTTGAGCAGATCTTCGTTTCTGCGAGTATGTTTCTGGGTTTCATCTTCGACAGTCGTATGGTTAATTTTGGTTTGCTTAACAAAACTCGAGGGCAGAAGTTGAAAGCTTGTTATGTGCTATCTTTCCCTGGGATGTAATTTGTTGTAGATAAGGTGCAGAGATATTAAAGCTAGGCTTTACAACGAATATTCATAAGTCATTCAGATTATGTGATTGATTTGTGCTTTGGTCTACTAATACAGCGAGAAACAATTGAAGTACTGAGTTTTAATACACCCAATTGTTTTGTTTATTCTCTAGGTTTCAAATATCACATTAGATGGACGGAAGTGGAGGCGACGGTGGTTCAGTGGCCACACCTGTTCAGCAGCGAGCACATGAGGTATGGAGGATTTACCAACACTATCTAGACAAGACTACACCTCATGCAACTTACAGGTGGATTGGAACTCTTGTCGTCGCTCTTGTCTACTGTTTGAGGGTTTACTACATCCAGGGTTTCTACATCATTGCCTATGGTCTTGGAATCTACCTTCTGAATCTGCTTATCGGGTTCTTGTCCCCTCTTGTTGATCCTGAGGCCGGTGGCAGCTCTGATGGACCTACTCTTCCTACAAGAGGTTCTGATGAGTTCAAGCCTTTTATTCGCCGACTTCCTGAGTTCAAATTCTGGTAATGCGAAGTCATATGATCTTAAATGCACGTCTCATGTGCCTCATACATATTCGTGTTGATTTTTCATGTTTTGCTAACTGCCGTGTCAAAGTTCTTCATGATATGCCGTGAGTGTATATCTAGTAATGCTTGGTTTTTGTTTCACCTCTTCAAATCTCTCTGATTATATATGCTGAGACTATTGCATGATATGAAATTTGGGTCGAGTGGAGTATCATGCTCTTTTTTGCTGTCTGCATTGATGATTTTGTATTCTGGAAACGTTCGGGATTTCTCTCGCGAGCAAGTTTCTTTACTGATATGCCATTGTCTACAAAATCACTGATGAATGCATGTCTCCAGGCACATTACGTTTTTGTGAATTTTAGTATTTTCTATCTTAGAGGGTTTACAACTGATCATGGTAGATATAGAATCACTAATATGCGAGCGGTAAGCTTTTTTGTCTCAATACTTGTTGCATTCTACAAGTACATCATCAAATTCTCAGTGATGGTTTACTATAGAAAGTTTCAATAAGATAGCATTGTGTTTTGGCTCATCAAGGCTACTTTACTTGCTTGCATTGTGATCTCAGGTACTCCATGACGAAGGCTTTCTGCATTGCGTTTCTCATGACATTCTTCTCGGTATTTGACGTTCCTGTGTTCTGGCCAATCCTGCTTTGCTATTGGATCGTTCTCTTTGTTCTCACCATGAGGCGCCAGATCTCCCACATGATCAAGTACAAGTACATCCCCTTCAGCTTCGGCAAACAGGTAAAAACTTTTCATAAGTTGCTCTTCTGATTTACGAGTTTATTTTTATAAAAAATTGAGTCTTGTTAAATCCTCCATTTGTGTACTCATGCTTGTTAAAAATTGAGTCTGTCAAAAGTTATAGATTTTGAGACTGTTTTGGTTAATTCCATAAGTCTTTTTTTTGTTTTCTTGGTAATATTTTCGAATTGACTGACTATTGTTGGTTTGTTTGGCAGAAATATGGTGGACGGAGCAGCGGCGGCGGCGGCTCACGTGCGGATTGATCTGACCACTCTCCTCTTTTGTCTTTGCAAAAATGAAAATTGTTTAGAAAATCATTGTGGGTTTATTTTTACATTGACAAAACTATTCAGCTACAAGGGAAGAATTAGAGTAAGAAAAAAAAAGAAAACAGGTCGGAAATTAAATTTGTTTTTAGCTCGGAGGAAAATTGTTGGTGTTAGTTTATCCATGAATTGCAATAGTACCTCTTGTGTAGATATTATGTTTATGTTTTGTTGCTTTAAGTTTTTAAATTCTACTAATGTGGTGGACCTAAACCGAGCTACTCCTTGGGCTATTATATAGACCGTTTCTAAACACGTAAATATTGGGCCGTGCAATAGCCCATGGGTCTAAACTCGGATGACCATGTGAATTTGTCGGAAGTTCGAAAACATCGTTATACCAAATATACTTACAAATACTAATGCAATAAACTTATGGGTTTCCAATAATTTTCAAAAAATATAAATACATGTTAGTAGGTTTCTTAGAGACTTGCAAAGCAAATGGTCAAAAACATAATAAATTTGAAAAACATTTTATCAGTTTTTCTTAATAACGCCAAAACATAATAAATTTAATTTTAGAAAATTTTGAAAAAATAGAAATTTAATTCAGTAGATTTCCGTAGTATCCTCTTTATCACAAAAAATGATTGAATCAATTTAGTTTATACTAAAGACACATTTAATCCTTTTTTTTAGTAACGTATCGTCAAAACATAATAATTTTTTTAATCAAAATGGAAGGAGTAATCGTGGACTAGAATTTTTATCACTTCTTCAGCCACAAAATATACAAAAGAGATTTATAACAACTATGACACCGGTTCCAAAGCCGTACATTCAAAATCGGTCAATCACAAAACCACCAGTTCGGTTTGATTAATTTATTATACCGGAGAAACATACAGGTTAATAATAGTTAAAATCCAAAATCAATAATTATTTAGGAAAGTAGAAGGATTTTGATACCTTTATGGAAAGAGTCATGGAGTGACTTTTTAGTTAAGCTGCCAAGCTTTAGACGTACTGGTTGAGGATTTCATCAACAGTAGTGTATTTGACATCAGGGTAGAGCTCAGAAGCTTCTACTCCAAAGGAAGGTTCGATTTCGAAGCTCGTGTGTCCTCCTTTCACGAAAATGCAATGACAAAGTGATAGCATCACGTTGAGTGGAGGCGAAGCTTCTGCGACACAAATAAAAACACTAAACTCATCAATGGTCATATAGAAAAACAAATTTGGAAGAAGAAGAAGAAGAAAAGTTTCGGATCAAAACCTATGATTTGGTTGAGGAGTTGTTCTTCTGGAACGTAGATTCTTTCAAGTGTTTTTCCAATCTTTTTCTCCCAAAGCGAGACAAGATCATTGAATGAGTAAGTGTTCATAGGTGGCCTAACGTATAAGATCTTGTTCAAGGTTCTTGGATCATCTATGGCGTTGATTGTGTAAGTCCCAATGTCTTCTTCCTTGTTGAACACAGCTGTAAAATATCACCAAAAATCAAGAACAGAGTAAATAGACAAGAAAACTCCGGAAAATTCAGATATTTGAACCAAAATATCCTTTGATCCATGTTATAAGATTATAACAAAGACCGTTCGGCTTAACATTGGTTTGGTTTTGACCAAACATAACTTGTGATCATATCACTCTGCGAGTTCTTAGAGAATTTGGATGTCGATTTGCATTAAGAAAACAAAGGGATCTCTTACCTTTGGGGCTTCCATCACCCATAATGATGACTTTATCCCGTGGAGCAGAAGTAGCCCCGGGCTGTGCTAAAGTTGGGAGGAAGTAGCCAGCAAAAAAGTTGCAAGAGACATAAGTGTATGGGATCCCTTCGGCCTCAATCGTTCTGCGGATTCTTGCCTTGGTAGCATAGGCTGATTTGGCAGGTTCAACAATGTGAACACGGTCTACGTCATTTCCAAACTCCGAGGGAAAGAATCTCTGGAAAGATAGATATGGAAACGGAGCATATCAACAACATGAAACCCAAACAATATAGAGGCACACTATTCTATATATCAGGAACATGAAACCCCACACAATATTGTGCAATTAGTGGTACAATATTCATAGTTCTCAGTGGGATCACAGAGGAGACCAAAACCAATGAGTTAGTCTCAAAAACTAAATTCAGCAAAGACATTGTCGATATGTAATGAAATGAACATATTCAATTGGAGATTCAAACATCACTTTTTTCTTTTAAATGAAGATGAATGTTTTAAATATTCGTCTTATGGGACAGAGATATACACATGTCAGTACTCTTCTTCAACAAGAAGCAAACCCAACTCGGCGAACATTAGAGTCTTTTGTTTGGTTTTTTTACCTTAACATTACCAGCTTCTTTAATGGCAGATATGATCTTGTCTTGATGTCCCAAGAGCGAGTGTCCAAGCGTCGATATCACCACATCCGCTTGCTTTATCGAATTCACGAGACTCGTATGATCATTAAGATCTCCCTATCCAGTTTTGGTTATAAAAAAACATGATTAAACCAAATTATGCATTTCCTTGTAGCTCTGAAACATAAGCATGGTGGAATGTAGGATCAAATCTAATCCCAGAAATTTCGAATCGAAATTTGAAGGAGAAATCAAACTTAAAAGAAGAAGAGGGTTAGGGATACGAACGAGCAGAAACTGGACGCCGAGATTCTTGAAATTGTCGATGGTGATGGATCGAGAGGGGCTAGTGAGCGTCGAGTTTCTAACGAGAACAAGTGTTGGGTGGCCAGATCTCGCGCTCGCTTCCACTATGTATTTTCCGATGTAACCCGTTCCTCCGATGAACAGAATCTTGCTCTTATTCGCCATTTTTTGTTTCCGATCGAAACACAGTTTTTTTGCCTGAGAGAGAGAGAGAGAGAGAGCTTACAGAGACAAATTGATCCCAAAATTTCGCTTTTATAAATTAGTTTGAAACCACAAAGAGAGAAAAGACGCTTAAGGAAATGACAATAGTACCCCTACCGTCAACACTTGAGCCACTTTTTCGGTCAAAATTTGCATGCCACATTGTTCGGTTTGGTTGGTGAAATTGGCGGCTATTTTACGATTAAACCCGCGAAAAATCGAGAAGCGAAGATCGAGAGAGCCAACAAAACCCAGAAATCGAAATTTAAGGACCAAATTCGATAGGAAACTTGGAAAATTGTAAAAGTCGGTTATGAAGGATGTGGTGGTGTTGCCTTCGCTGGTCACAGTGGTGCCGGAGGGGAGAGATTGTGAGCATGGGCCGTCGATCATGGTCCCAAACGGATTGTAATCACGTGTTTAATTGGGCCATCGTGGAGGCCCATTTAGTTTAAATCCCATACTTCGTTGTATAAAACGCAGCGTTTTCTACCACTTGTATTGCGTGTTCTAGCTGATTTACTAACAAGAACCGACTGTGTATATATATATATTCGTCGACTCTTCTAGTTTTGGAAGGAGAAACAGAAGAAAACTCTAGAAGGAAGAAGAAGAAGTGAAACTTTGTGGAGGTAATTTCTCTTCTTGTTCCTCGATTTCTTTACTTTTTTTGTGGTTTAGTGCAAACAAATTTTGCGGACCTGTAAAGTTTCGAATTTTGTTTGGAATCGTGGTGTTCTTCGTTCCTCTTTGGCATTTGATCGAACACTTGGTGGACATGTTGCTTATTGTAGTAAATCGTTGTTTTGGATGTGCTCTCGCTTTGATTTTAAGCAAAACCCAACGATCAATGCGATGAATGTGCATAACTGTTCTTGGTTGCTCTGTGTTTACTTGGGCTGGATTTTGTTTACTCATTCTTGTTTTTTTTTTTGTTTGAAGGCACAAATGGAGAGCCAGAAAAATCAAACCGAAATCCCTCCGAAACCAGCCATGAGTTCATGTAGGAAGAAGGTTAAAGATGATGCCACTTTCTTCGAGGACGTGAAAGATCACATCGATGAGTTTATACATGCCTCAATGGATGAGCATAAGACTTGTTTCCAAAAGACAATCAAGAAGGTTATTTCTCAACTCTCTTTTAGCTTTATATTTTTGGTCCTCAAACAATCTAATGTTCTTGTTTGGTGATCTTCTATCTCCTAACTTACGCTTATGTGGATTGATTTCAGATGTTCGGGTTATCCAAGGCTGTGGCAGAGAAGCAAGCCGAGGAAGCCAAAGGAGTCGAGAGTCAATTGCCTCTCCAAACAACAGTGTCGGAGTAAAGAGTTAGGTCCTTCTCAGCGTTTGAAGATACGATGTCGTTTTTCTTGTTTAACATCATATCACAGTTTCTTTGTGAACCAACTTTATCGAGGTATGATACATTTCTAGCATCAAGAAGTTGATGCAATCTAAATGATCTCCTAAGACTAAGACTCACCCCCAAGTACCAATCTATCGTAGATAACATACGAGGTCCGAACTTAACCAGGTTAGATTTCAACATGTTAAAAGTGCTCGGTTTAACCTGTTTAAACAACTGGTAACATAGCTAGATATTCATCAAACAACAAAATCACATACATAGAATTGTACAACAAAGGAACAGGGGAAATAAAGTGCAAAAGTACTCAGCATTTATCCCAAAGATCCAAAACACATCTATGTTCTGGGTACCAACATCCGATAACTTATCGCCCTATTATGTTTCTTCATCTTGATCAGACCAAGCTGCTCCAGTTCTTTAGAAGTTATTCAAGCTTAGAGCTGCAACATACAAGAACATGATATATTAAAAGGTCAGGTTGATGGATAAACCATTAGACTTAGCAAACTCATCTAAGCAAGATATTTGTATATAATTGCCATTGTTATCAGTAGGGTTATTAGACATAGCATCAAAAGCTTCAATCATATCCTCAAGAGAGGAACAAAACGCAAATAATGCATTTTCACAGAAACCACATTCAATATAACCAAGAGGTGCAAAGGTTATTGGAGTCAGAAGCATACCTTTGTAATTCCTCACATGGGGTCATCAAACTGTTACAGCTAGAGATTGTACAATGGTGCATGAATCTTTCAAAGAAAGCGCAAGATTAGACCCCAAGATCGTCCCCCAAATATCTACTCCTCTTGTTTCCAATCCGATCTCTGTACACAAAATTTCCGTCGAACGCTTATTAAGGTTAAACAGAATCACAAGTTTTCCACCAAGATTCGCCATTCTAGAACCGTCACGCTTCTCATGAAGTTCTTTGAGACCCTTCACGCGACGCCAAACTCTCGCAATTGGATCGAACATCAATATTTCATTATTGTTACCAAAAGTATACAACTTGTCATCAATGACACAAGAACCCACACTCCATAGAGTGTCCAACAACATGTCACTCTCCAATCTGCCTTGTTTAGGATCGTAAACAAAGCTATTCTTCCGATCCATGATGTAAATCTTATCACCCATCACAAAACTTCTGATCGTTTTCTCATGCACCTCCACATTATACAGACCCGTGACAGACTCCCAAGTTTGCGTCTTGAGATCAAAAGCCTCAACCCAATTCAAAGACAGAGGGCTACAACCTCCGATTACATATAACTTCCCGTCGATGATTCCCGCGGCGGCGCAGCCTCGTGCCTGCCTCATGCTAGGGAGGAAACGACTGGTATGAGATGGACATTCTACGACAAACACAGTAGAGACCAATTCGTTGTTGATGCATCCACCAAGAACATAAATCTCAGAATCGATAGAGACAATAGACATTCCCCAGCAAGGAATCGAAGGGAATGAAGGAATCGGAATCAATCTATGGTTAATTCCCGTCGAATCAGACTCATTTTCGAAGGGTTTAGGGTTAAGAGTGTACCATCGAGGGGTTTCTGTAGCGTGAGATCTAAGTACAACATAAAGGACATGTTCAGTTCGGCGAATTACTGACCGTTCGACGTAGATCTCCGGCGAAGCGATGAGACGCCTTAAGGTCCTTGAGACGAGTGAAATCGCCGGGTAGTAACATCTCGGCACACGTGCTAAGCAATTCACGGCGATTTCATCTGGAAGTAGTAATAGATACGACGGCGCTGGATCAAACAATTTCTTCGGCGGCGGTTCTCCGGCGATCGAGACACCGGAACTCGAAGCGGAAACAAGCATAGCCGTCGCTATGAAATGTAAAATCGCGAAGCAAGAAGAAAACGATAGATATATTTGTTTTTCCTATTTATTTTTATTGTTAATTTTGTTATTAATACTAATGGGCTTAGGCCCATTCCCCCTAAAAAGCCTCGAAAACCCTAGCGGTCTATGGATTTCGTGGGATCAAAGTTAGGTTTTTCCTCGTCCGTGGCTGAGATTCTCTCAGTATTTTTTAATGATCTGACCTCTGCTATTAGCATAAGAATCATTTAATCCCATAAAGAATTGAATAATTCTGCTGGTTTCAGCATCGTTGCCACATAGTCTTCATCTTAGTGAAATATGTAGACAACTCCATAGAACCTTGGCGTAGAGATAAAATCTCTTGCTCTAGTTGATAGGTGTGAGGTAAGTTGCTGACATGAAATCTTTTCATCAAATCCGTCCAGATTTCAACCGCATGATTATAGTAGAGAATGCTATCATACATCTCTTGATCAACCACATTCAAAAGCCATGATTTAACCATACTATTGCAACGATTCCAGATTTTATATATCGAATCTGATTCGGAAGGCCTAGGCAAAGATCCATCAATAAAACTCCATTTGTTCTTAGATTCCAATGTTATAGTCATAGCTACCTTCCAACTATTGTAGTTTGTTCCATCTAAAGTATGTGAAACAAGAGACAGACCGATAAATAATCAAGCCTATTAACCGGAACTAAACCAAACTAATGCTAACCAAACTAATGCTATATCTAAAACTGATTTCGCTTTTCTTTAGATAATTTTTTTACCTTTTAGGATAATATCGAAGGGAAAACATAAAATCAAGAATATTGAAAAGTTTTATCCAACAAAAAAGAAAAGAAATATGAATAGTTTTTAGTAGTGGGTGATCGCTACAACAAACATAAATCCGAACGATGCTACCTTTGTAGACGTAGGTTTTAAAAATTTATATTAATATATTGATCGTCATGGATTTCGTGGGATCAAAGGTATGTTTTTTCCTCGTCCGTGACTTAGATTCTCTCAGTGTTTTTATCTTTCGAAATGGTTTTTGATACGACAATGATTAAACATGACGTTGGACTTTTCATTACAAAGAACCCTATAACAAAACACAGCTTGAATGATTCAAATTTGGTATTCGAGGTATTTCGATTCCTCGATTGTAGCATCTAAGCTTTTGTGGAAAACAAGAAAATAAACAACAATATCTCCATTGACATGGATGGTCGAGAGAAGAATCGATCGGTTTAATCCTCTTTTATTCTCGTAGTTACTACTTTTTATTCACTGCAACCTCATATTTCTCATCCTGCATAAACAAAACGGGAATATTTAGATCAGGACGTTGATTATATAATCTTATCAAATTAGGGCATGTTCGTTTGTTCATTCAGATGATTCATCTGGATGAAGATGAGAATTGATGTTCGTTTAGTGCCATAAATGAACAATATCCAGATGGATCAGTTGAATGAGTTTTTAAAATTCAAGGCAATTTTTTAAAATCATTTGGCTGAACCAAATTAGATCATTTGAATGGAGATGATTCATTCAGATGGAATACTTGGATGGAAATGCCAGATGAGCAAACGAACATGCCCTTAGTAGCTTTCTTTTGGCTTGTTTTGTTGTTTTCTTAATCAGCATAAGAGTAGACATATTTATAGGACAATACCTCTTTTCCTCTTGAATCAGCCTACCATTGGTGCAGCCACCACTAGTCTTGTAGTTTGGGAATGGTACATGACCGTTCTCGATGCTGTTGATATCTTGCACAAGAAGTTCGTAGTGTCTTTTTACCTCTTCTGTTGTTTTTCCGCCCACGACTTTGGCGACATTGTGCCAACGGTTAGGAGTATCCTGGTCATAGGTTGCTAGAGCTTGCTCGAATGCTTTGTTCTGCTTAGCGGTCCACGAGCCAGAGCTGTGAGAAGACATTGAGCTTGATGCCATTGTGAAATGTATACTAATAATATAACTGATTAGAAAGAGCTTTTATTTATCGATCGGAAGATTACAAGTCGAGAGGATGATATGGGCATAGATGTTGTAGAAGGCTTCCTCTTTATAAAGAGATATAAGGTGAGTTTTTTGGGTAGTGCCAGTTGTTACAAGTATCTTGCAAAAACGAAGAGAATATTAAGTCCTTGTCTCCATAGGAATCGCGTAGCGAGCAAAAAGAGAATATCAGTAAATATTGTGGAGATCAGTATCTAAAGATCCAAACTAATCACTAATATTTGGTTCTAAGCTCTTTTCCTTGCACATTTTGCATATGATGCTAGGCAAGGAATATTTTCTATAAGTTGTTTTTAATTACTGTTGTGATTACTTTCATACCTTCTTAATTTAGTTAGAGAGGAGTTACGTCAGAGCAGTTTCTCACATTCAATTCTAGAATAAGCTTAAGCAAGCAAATCTTTTGTTAAAAAACATGGAAATAAATTGGATCACACTGACTATCAAGATTTCTTATATCAACTCAAGTGACAGCAGATAAATTTGTCCTTACAATGATGTAAAAAAGTCAACAATACTCTTCTTAAATTTTGGTAACTGTGCTTTTCTTGGTCATCTATATTATTATTTGCATTTTGGTCTTCAATTGGGTAAAACGGTCACTTTTCTTGGTGGATTTTGAAAATTTCTTTTGGTTTCTGTTCCTTGGTGTCAAAGATTTGCATTTATTCGTTAATTGCATTTACCTATCACTTCTTTTTTTGTTGATGGTGAATTTTTATATCGACTCTTTATGAGAAACCAATGATAAAGATTGTCTTTTTCATGCTTTAATGGGGGTTTTTTTTGGATTTTACTTTGTTGTGTATCACCACTTACACTTCTCATGATCTATGAAGTACCTGGCTTGGTAAGATACCAAGCATGGGACGTGCAGAAACTAATATTTTCATCTATTTGAAACACAGGGCGACTTCATCATGCCAACAATTTACTCTATTTTCTTCATATACACCAATTTATGCCCTTATAAAATATTTGCATTTGTGGTGCAACTTTTACCACAAGGTTTAGGTTTCATTGTTGTTATGAGAACTCTAGAATCTGCCATGGTTTTGGGATAGGGGATCAAAACTACTTTACAAGAAAGACCAAAGAATCTTAATCATTAGGCTGGTTGCACATGATATATTCCAGAGATATTGCTGCAAGTTGCTATAGGATTCTGCTGCAAGTAGGCATTCACGATATAAATTCGCTCAAAATCGGTTTTCTTCTTACCTAAGTGTTGAAATGGTAGAAAATACAGATCCCCACATTTAAGTTTTCTGCTTTGTATGATCTCCTTAGCTGTAAAATGATTATTTTCAGAAAGCAAAACATTTGAAATGGTTGTTGTTTACGCAATATGGGATACTCTGCATCTTAAGTTGGTGATATGAAGAGTTACATTGAGTAAGATTTGATGGATTTTATTCCATATCTCCAGCTTCAAGTTGCATTTTTCGTATAATGAAAGATACCGAGGCCATATTTAAAACACGTTGCCTAGACAGTGATGATTGGTGTAAATGATCACAGTAGCTCTCCAAGAATATGTAGGAAAAAAAAAAAAAAAAAAGGGTAAGCATTTTTATGGCAAAACACTAGGTATTATATTCCTCACCTAGTGGTTTGTCCTTTTTGCAACTTGACGAACTAAATCCTGATGTAATCTTTGGTTCCCTTGTAGATTTAGTTGTTGTATAGCTCAATTAAGATGTTGTTTCTATGGGGTTACTAGGCACAATTTCAAATTTGAAATATTTGAAGGAAATGTAGAGGACGTAGAAGCAGAAATCATCTCTCTTTTTGAGAATCTTTGATCATTAAGAACTTAGGAAACAGAGAATCTCCACACCATACTGTTGTTGTCACTTGGAGAGTGAGTAACCAAAGCATTGTGAGACTAAGTGTAACGCTCCCGACCGTCACTGTTCGTGGGCCTCCACGCCCTCTCTCGGCCCGTGGGCCTATCTTCGTCTGACGGCCTGTGCGTTAGTCCGAGAGGCTCGAAAGACATGTTTACTGACCCTGCAAATGACCACGAGATCTTTTCCCGTGTTTTGTCCTCACTCACACCGTACTTCCCAGTAGGTCACTCATCCTGAAATTACTCCAGCTCAAGCACGCTTAACCATGGAGTTCTGTCAGGATGAGTTACGGAAAAGATAAATGCACTTTGGTGATATAAATAGCCAAATCAATTCTGATAAACCTCTCCGCATGAACTACATATTTCTAGAAATCGGGATGTTACAATCACCCCCACTAACAGATCGCAACATCCTCGTTGCGTACCAAGATCGTCACCCATGACAGTGTGAGTCTCACACTCGTCTGGGTTCGGCTCTGATACCACTTGTAACGCCCCCGACCACCACTGTTTGTGGGCCTCCACGCCCTCTCTCGGCCCGTGGGCCCACCTTCGTCCGACGGCCGGTGCGTTAGTCCGGGAGGCTCGAAAGACTTGTTTACTGACCCTGCAAATCACCACGAGATCTTTCCCCGTGTTTTGTCCTCATTCACACCGTACTGGAAATGACTTCCTAATAGGTTACCCATCCTGAAATTGCTCCAGCTCAAACATGCTTAAAACCTGGAGTTCTGTCAGGATGAGTTACGGAAAAAATAAGTGTACTTTGGTGATATAGGTAGCCAAATCAATTCTTATAAGCCTCGCATGTACCACATATTTCTAGAAATGGGATGTTACACTAAGCCTTCGCATGTGTCAAGAGACAAACTTGATGTGATTTTTGTTGTAGTTAATATAGTATTATCTTGGTGGTAAAGTTCGTAACTGGTAAATAAAAAAAAAGATATTATATATACATACATATATATTGCTATAGTATCTTAGATGATAGTAATAATTTAACACAAAAATGATTAACAAAATAATAACTTTCCGAAATGTGTTACGGAGCCGGCTAATTATGGGCCAATTTTTTGTCCAGTAGTTTATCAGTGATTGATTGCTGATACGTGAGAGACTAAAAACAATACAAATTTGGAAATGTTGAAAAGTATATTCATAATAATTAAAGATACCATTCACGGAAAAAGATGCCGACAAAAGGAGAAAGAAATAGTGGAAAAACAGAAAAGAGAATATTTGAGAATATTCGAGGCATATTCTTTTTTAACTTATATAAAACACAAAATCTCTAGAAAATATTCGGCGTTGCATCGGCGCAATACTAGTGGGCCTCGTAATAATAAAGTTTTGCAACGAGTGATCAGAGACATAATTAACGAATTGAGATTTAATTAAAATTTCGAATTATGGGCCTCTGAATATATCATTTGATAGATTATTGCTCAACGAGTAAATTATTTTGGGCCATAAATGAAAATCTCAAATTGGTCAACGAAACCTTATAATTTAGTAAACAACACGAGAATTAACATTTCGTATCAAGCCAAGGACGACTTTTAAACGATCTGTTAGATCAAAATAGTAAACCAGAATAACACGAACCAAACCGGGAACACAGAGATGCAGAACCAAAACTAAAAACCGAAAACAGAGTAGCACAAAACCACAAAATCTTCGATTACCAGCCACCACCACCACTTCCTCCATAACCACCGTCACCTCCTCCATAACCACCACCTTCACGACGACCACCACCACTGTATCCACCACCACCACGGCCTCCACCACCACTGTAACCTCCACCACCACCTCCACTACGTCTTTCGTAACCACCACCTCCTCCTCCGTACCCACCACCACCTCCTCCGTATCCACCACCACCGCCGCTGCGGTAACCTCCACCACCACCGCGGCCTCCTCCACCGCCGCTTCCTCTAGACTGAGCCTCGTTAACGGTGATGTTACGGCCGTCGAGCTCTTTTCCATTCATCTCTTCAATCGCATCTCTCATCGATTTCTCATCCTTGAAAGTAACGAATCCGAATCCCCTCGATCTTCCAGTCTCACGATCGTTAATGATCTGTCAAAAACCCCAAATCAAACACAAATCAGCAAAAACCCATCAGAGAAACTATAAAAAAAAAAGCGATTGAAATAGCAACAAAAACAAATCGATCGTTCTCCGGGCTCATAAAAGCAGGAAGATTAACGTACCGATGGGAGAAAAATTAAGTAACAGGTAACAAAGAACGAGAACGAGAGAGAACATAGTAACAGTAATCGAATCAAGTAACAGAAGAAACACAGATCGGAAAAACAGATCCGTCGAGGATCAGAATCATCGGAATCGCCGTGATCCGGGAGACCGATCTCTCGTGTAACGGACCTTAGAATCGATAACTTCGCCGAATTGTGAGAAAGCCCTTTCTAGTTCCTGATCGTCGGTGGCCCAAGCAAGGCCGCCGACAAAGCACCGGTACTCAACTTCTGCAGACATTTTTTTATTTTCTAAATTAGGGTTTCACCAAAAAAAAAAAGGTTTGAGAAAAAAAGAGACTTGTGTGATTAGAGACGATAAGACGCAGCTTTAATTTATAGAAGAGGTGACGTAATTAACTAGGGTTAAGATCTTTTTAGGGTTTCAATTTTAATGGAATTTTTAACTCTGATTAAGATGTGTGGTTTAAATTGGGTTAGTGGTTAGGCCCACATGGAAAACAAAGATTTTTTCTCCTCGTTTCGAGCAAAAAATATCTGTGTTAAAAATATCTTTATTCCTTAAATTACAATTTTATCCTTCGTCTCGTCTTTATGTGATAACTATTGGCCCGAAAATTTGGGCTTTTTTAGTTTAATTGGAGATATTAAACTTTTGGCCCAATGAATATGACGGCGATATCTACAAGTGACGCACACTTTTAATAACATATTGTCGTGATCGGGGAAAAATGGCGATTTATTCCCCAGCTATTTTCAATTGAAACTTTTATTCTCCAACTATAAGGGTTACAATTTTATTTCCGAATTTGTTGTTGACTTTACAAATTTGGGAAGAACATCAAAAAACGAAACCAGAAAAATTAGACAGATAATTAAAGTTAACGATTTCTATTTTCTGTTTAACGTTGACTATTTGTAAATCTCAATTTGTAAAATCAACAACAAATTCGAGAATAAAATTGTAACCCTCGTAGTTGGGGAATAAAAGTGTCAATTGAAAATAGTTGGGAAATAAATCGACCTTTTCCCGTCGTGTATGTGTTCATATCAACCTTTCGGTTTTGTTTAGACCAAAACGGTTCAATTTACCCGTACCACTACCTTAACAATGAATGTGATTAATGATTAATACACTCGACACGTTATTGACCAGTGACCACACAAAAAAAAACAACCATAAATGCTATAACGACCATTATTAAGTCATTAAACCAGCCAAAATGTGAAACCGAACGGTTACTTTCTTCTTTCCAAAACTAGCTTATTATATAAACTCGACTCGAGTTACAACGAGTTGATACCTTCATACACACGGCAATGTCTTTTCCCGAGGAAAATTCCGATGATTCTTCCTTGTCTTCGGATCTTCCTCTACCAAATGAAATCTCTATGACCTGTTTCGCCTTAGTTCCAAGACGTTACTACCCAACACTATCTCTTGTCTCAAAAACCTTCGGTGGTTTCATCACTTCCCCTGAGCTTTACGTCGTACGTTCACTTCTTCACGCCACTGAACACGTTCTTTACATCGCCTTGAGACTACGTCTTGAACAAACTCATTGTTGGTACGCTCTCAATCTAAAACCTTTCAAAAACGAATCTACTTTGGTTCCTATTCCTTCTTGTCCTTCTCTTCCTTATTGGGGATCTTCTGTGATCGCTATTGGTTATGAGATTTACGTTTTTGGTGGATGCATCGATGGAGAGCTTACCTCTAATGTGTTTGCATCGATTGTCGGTTTCACACGTGTCATTTCCTCCCAAGCATGCGTGTTGCACTTGGCTGCGCGGCCACTGGAGTTATAGACGGGAAGGTATATGTGATCGGAGGGTGCAAGGCACGATCCGTCAATTGGAATCGAAATGTTCGATCTTAAGACAAAAACTTGGGAGAGTGATTCGGGTCCTTGTAATGAAGAGGTGAATGAGATGACGATCAAGAGTTTTGTGATGATGAGAAGATTTACGTTATGGACCGTAGCAATAGCTTTGTTTATGATCCTAAAGAAAAGAGATGGGAGATCGAAACTGTGTTGAATAATGGATGGAGAGTTGGTTCTTGCGTGGTTGATAAAAAAAGTCAAAACATTTACTATTGAATTTTCGCATATCCAAAAATGTCATTTGAACTATATATATAATGAACCAACAACTTTTTGAAAATGCATAATGTCAACCTTTCTTGGGTTAATTAAAAATAGGGTTATCATGGTAAAAAATATGGATGGTTTTTCTTTGTATATATAGTGGCTGTTCGGTTGTTGTACTAATTTTTTTCTTTATAAAGGTGTTGTACTAATTTGTGTAGAGATCTCTAGCAATGCAAAGAACAAACATGTCGTTCTCAATTGAGAAAATTGTCACTTCGTGGTATTGTGCTTGGTAAATATTTCAGAGAGTGGATTGATAACTAAAGTGTGTACTAATTATCTATTAAACCTTTTTAATATATTTTAAGTCATGCAGAGTAAAACTATAAGATTTATTTTTTCTATTTTCCCAATGTACGTTCTTATAATATATATATATTTTTAATTTACCAATGTTACTTTACTAATCAATATATATATATATATATTAAGTTGGATATATTTCAATCGAAGATCAACACAGGTTCAATTTATACTTGATCTTTCTAGATATCTCGAAATATGAATTGTGTTTCCACCGCCATGAAGACCGAAGCTCCACCTCCCACGACGTTGTTGATGCTTCCTAATGATTTGATATTGAGCTGTTTGGCCCGCGTCTCGAGATTGTACTATCCGACTCTCTCTTTAGTCTCCAAGAGCTTTCGCTCCTTCCTTAATTTACCAGAGCTTTATTACACTCGGTCACTTTTAGATCGCACCGAGAGTTGTCTATATGTATGTTTGCAGTCTCAAGATGACAAAACACATTGGTACACTCTATGTCGGAAACCATATCGAACCAATGTTGATAGCTCCAAGACGAATAAATTAAGTGACAATATATTGGTTCCGATTCCATCTCTAGATTCTTTACCCTCGGACATGTCATCAGGTGTTGTTGCAGTTGGTTCTAACATATATGTTATTGGTGGAAGTATAGAAGATGTGTCCTCGTCTAGTGTCTTCTTCATAAAGTCTCACTCTCACACGTGGTGTAAGACCTCAAATATGCATGTGGCTAGGGAGTTTCCTTCTGCTGGTGTTCTTGATGGGAAAATATATGTGATCGGAGGATGACTCGATTCTGTAAACTGGATGGAGGTTTTCGATACCAAGACCCGAACTTGGGAGTTTGCGCCGAGTCCTAGCGAAGAGATACGAGGAAGCTTGAAGTACGAAAGCGTAGTGTTGGACGGAAGTACTGTCTATGTGATATCTTTGAAAAAAGATGTGACATTCAAGCTGAATAAAGGTAGATGGAGAGTGGCAGATTTAATGTTGAATACAGGATGGGGTCGTAGTTCTCACAAGTGGAGACTATCATCTTAATGTGTGATAGAAAATGTATTGTATTGTTATGTAAACGGAGATATCAAGTGGTATGACTTTAATGATAGAATATGTAGATCTTTAGAGGGATTGGGAGGACTTTCCTAAGATTAATGGTTATGCTCAATTGGCAGAATATGGTGGAAAATTAGCGATTTTGTGGGAGGAGTATGTGCCATCTAATAATGATCGAAACACAACAATTTGGTGTGCGGAAATTGCGCTTGAAAAGCATCAAAGATGGGAGATATGCGGGACGGTCGAATGGTTAATTTTAATTGCTACCACTGATTGATGAATGACTCTTGAAATCGGCTTCAACATGAATTGAGTCATTCTTTTATGCAAGTAGTGTTATTTTGTTTATGAATGTCACATATTGGCTAAGTTATGTGAGCAATTATGTAAACAGATCAAATTGTCCAATCTAATTCAATTTCTCAATCATTGAATACCTAGATACAATCAATATGCACTTGAGATAGTTTGACTGTTAGAATTTATTATCGGAATTATTTTCTTATATGTAAAAATAGTACCAAAAATTGACTGATGGGGAATTTGGCAGTTAAGTTTTATTGTTTTTTTGTAAGATGGTCATAAATAACGGTTTTTTTAAAACCGACATAATATGGTTTTAGTTACCAAATATATGTAGATACAATCATACAAAGTCAACTAAATGGTTTAATATCTTGATTTTGATATTTTGTGGTGAAAATGCTGACTAGAGGTAATCAAATGCGTGTAGAAGAGAAAAACAAACAAACAAAAAGGCAATATATGCACGTATAATATGAAAAATGATCGTAGACTTTTTTTAGTCGTTTTAATACGAGCAAAAAAAAGTAATTAAACTATAGAATTGAATAAATTATTATCTTAGCTCCTAGGAATTTCTATCATTTATTTTAAAATGACTAAAATTATGGATATTTTATTATATAAAGCACGATATCTTCAACGTGAACGTGACACGTAGGCAAAATCGTAACTCACTATATCGTGACATGTGTTAATTTTAATTGAAATTGTGACACATGTCAATATATTAATATAAAAATTATAAATTTCCTTTTCTACATTATTTATTTCTTAAATCAAATTGTAGTATAATTCTCAACGTGAGCGTGACACGTAGGCAAAATCGTGTTAATTTTAATTGAGATTGTGACATGTGTTAATATATTCATATTAAAAAATATAAATTTTCTTTTTTTACATTATTTATTTCTTAAATCAAATTGTAGTGTAACTAAAATAAAATAATAGTTAAAAAAAGAAAAGAAAAAGAAAATAAGAAATTATTTAAAAAAAAAGGAAATAGTAAATTAAAAAGACTAAAAAAAGAAAATAAGACAAATCATTTCTAATTGTAATGTAACTAAACAAAATAATAGTAAAAAAACAAGAAAAGACATATTATTAAAAAAAATTAAAAAGAAATAGTAAATAAAAAATGGGAGAATTTCAAAAATGTCACTTTTGAAATATCATTTTGCAAAAATGCCACAATGAGTTGTCCATTTTCAAAAATGCCACAAATTAATGATTTTTAACACTTAAATCCTTAAACTTTAAAAAAGGTTTTGACCCTAACAAACTCTAAACCCTCAAAACTAAATCCTAACATAACAGTTAATCCAAACATAAATGATATTTTGAATAAATGATATAATATTAGTGGTATTTTTGAATTTTTTTTTTAAAATAGCATTTTTGAAAAGTGGCATTTCAAAAATGATATTTCTCAAAATTTCTCATCAAAAAGACTAAAAAAAGAAAAAATATTTCCAATTTCTAAAAGTATTAGTGTGACATGAAAAAATTGATATTCATGAAATTACGACATGTGTCAAAATTTAATTTTGGTATAATTTTGATATATTTTTATAATACTTTTTAATTTCTTTACTAATATGTTTTGTTAATTTTTTTACTATTTGTTTAATACTAATGACATATATAGACATAAATTTGATAGAATACATTATGCATATATTATTTTGATATGAAAATTTTGGGTATTATTGATTGACAAAGAATGCATGGAGTAAAAATATGGTTTTAATATGATGAAAGCAGTAGATGAACTGTATTACGAGATGAAATACGTGGAGTTGAAATCCAGTTTGAAACAAAGTTACTAATCAACAAGATTTAACATATATTTCTTACATTTTCATAAAATTTATCTTTATTAAATTTAATCGATTACCGACAACGAGTGTTTTACTTTGATTTTTATCATTTATAAATAAATTATAATTTAAAATCCGTCCTAATCTAATATCATATAATATACAAAGCTAAGATAGCGGAAAATTAAGTATTTTGTTTAAGAGTTCGTTAAGCTGTCTAGGCGGGATCGTTGAGAGTCAAAAACTCTTCTAAACGTCGTCGTATCAAAACTTCTAAACGTCGTCGTATCAAAACTTTCTCTAAGTGGGACTTAAAATCGAACCATGAATATTGGGAACGTGCGCGTATATAACGAAAGATCCCAATCTCAACATCGGCCGATGTTCTTGACCAGTATCAAAGCTTTCTCTGTCCAGAATAAAATTACATCATATAATAGTATTATTATATTCCAGTTGGTTTCGTATTATCTTAGACTTCCCATCTTTCTCTCTCTAAATCTAGAAAAAAAAGATGGAAGAGTTAGAGAGAGAGCAGAAAATGATTGGTAACCAACAATGGTTTTGATTCTCAAGTGCACACAAAATTAATTGCCAGAAAGTCGGAGAGATACACAGAGAGGAGAAGACCTTTTATATCTTGTTGAAGAATAAATAGAAAGTCACAAAAAGAAAGTTTCCTTTTTTGATCGAATCAAGGGGAAACAAAAAAAAGATTTGATTTTTGAGTGACCATGTTTTCCTTAAATCGCAAAGATTCTTTCCAATCGAATCTAAGCAATGAAGGGTTTTAAGGGTTTTTCGATTTTAATCATATCAGAGTTTTAGAGAAAAACCATGGTGGATCAGAAGAAGAAGACAACGTTTTTGGTCTTTTTCTTCTTCTTCTTCTTCATGTTGTTGTTAGAGTCAACGTTCGAGCAACAGATAAGTTCTTCTCCGGTTGAGAAATCGGCGCTTTTGGTACTAAGGTCCTCTCTTGGTCTAAGAAGCAGAGATTGGCCTGTAAAAGGCGATCCTTGTCTGAATTGGAACGGCGTAAGTTGTGATGAGAATGGTAGTGTAATTAAGATCAACATTTCAGGGTTTAGAAGAACGAGGATTGGGAATCAAAACCCGCAATTCTCGGTCGATTCGCTTGTCAATCTCGCCCGTTTAACCTCCTTTAATGCCTCAAGGTTCTCTCTCCCAGGTCCAATCCCGGTTTTGTTCGGATCGAGTTTGTTGACTTTGGAGGTGTTGGACCTTAGTTCTTGTTCAATCACAGGAACCATCCCTGCAGATTTGAGTCGGTTGTCACGCCTCGCGGTTCTCGATCTTTCGAAGAATTCGATCAGTGGGAACATTCCTCTGTCTCTTACCCCTCTTCAGAACCTAACAATTCTTGATCTTTCCTCAAACTCGATAGATGGTTCGATTCCTGCTAACATTGGGGCACTCTCAAAGCTCCAACGTTTGAATCTTTCGCGTAACGGGTTATCCTCTTCCATACCTCCATCACTCGGAGAACTTTCTGCTTTAGTTGACCTTGATCTCAGCTTCAACGATCTGTCTGGTTCGGTCCCATCAGAATTGAATGAGCTAAGAAACTTGCAGACACTTGTAATTGCGGGAAATCGACTTTCGGGATCCCTACCTCCTGATATGTTTAGTCTCCTGAGTAAACTACAGATCGTTGACTTCAGAGGAAGTGGTTTCATCGGCGTTTTACCTGCCAGGTTATGGTCGTTACCGGAGCTGAAGATTCTAGATCTTTCTGGAAATCAATTCTCCGACTGGCTGCCTAATACCACTGTCAGTTTTGATTCTACTGTCTCAATGCTTAACATATCCGGGAACATGTTTTACGGCAATCTCACACTTTTACTGAGAAGGTTCCGAGTTGTTGATCTGTCAAGAAACTATTTTGAAGGTAAAGTTCCCGACTTTATGCCCATCAATGCTTCCTTGACCAACAATTGTCTTCAGGGGCCAATGAACCAGAGGGAATTGTCGGATTGCGCTTTGTTTTATTCCGAAAAGGGATTAACTTTCGACAATTTCGGTCAACCTGAACAGAAAAAAAAGCCTAAATCTCCCTGGTTAAGCGGCAAGAACATAGTTATAGTTGCTGCAGTTGGAGGGTCTATTTTGGTTATTCTCATTCTCATATTGTTACCAATAACAGTGAGTTTCTGTGTCCGTCGAAGAAACAGATCATCAACTAGTACTCATCCTAGAGGGAGACACAACGGCGTTGGCCCACTACCTGATGAAGCACTTCCCTCAAGAGGAGAAGTCTCGATAAACTTTGCGAGTCTTGGATCGTCATTTACCTATCAACAGCTGCTCAATGCCACAAAAGAGTTCCGCGATTCAAACCTGATCAAGAAGGGACAATCGGGGGATCTTTTCAAGGGCGTTTTAGAAACGGGAGTTCAGATTGCTGTGAAAAGAATCAGCTTGGAATCGACAAAGAACAGCGAAGCGTATCTAACCGAATTGGATTTCTTCAGCCGGTTTGCTCATCCGAGAATAGTCCCATTTGTAGGAAAATGCTTAGAGAGCACAAACCATAAGTTCTTGGTGTATAAGTACATGCCGAATAGGGATTTACCAAGCTCCTTGTTCTATAAATCCAACTCCATTGTTGACAACGGATTGAAATCTCTCGATTGGATCACCAGACTGAAAATCGCATTGGGAGCAGCAGAGGGGCTTTCTTATCTGCATCACGACTGTTCACCATCTATCGTCCACAGGTAAAAAAATCATCCCTTTTACGGTTTTTACCTTCAATCCACCATTTGTTCATACTGATGTTGGAGTCTTTCAATGTAAAGAGATGTTCAAGCAAGCAGCATTCTCTTGGATGATAAGTTTGAAGTTAGGCTTGGAAGCTTTAGCAAAGCTTGTCATCAAGAAAACAATGGCCGTCCACGGAAAATCGCCCGATTACTCAGATTATCCCAGTAAGTGTCTCCAATTCCAGTCACAAGAGTTGAGTAACTTAAGCCAATTTATGCTTAAACATCTAACAAGAAGCTTCTTCTCTCTTCAGGTCTTCTCAAGAAAGTGTTCCTGGTGCGTTTATCATCAAATGATTCACAAAAAAAACCCTAATTTCTTTATGTTCTAACAATCAAATTTTCCAGGCTCTTCAGCTACAGCAACATGTGCATACGATGTATACTGCTTCGGGAAGATACTATTGGAGCTAATCACAGGAAAACTCGGAATCAGCTCATGTGAAGAAACCCAATTTAAAAAAATCCTAACTGAGATTTTACCCTACGTTTCATCACAAGAGAAAGAGCCAGTTACAAACATTCTAGACCAATCTCTTCTCGTAGACGAAGACCTCTTAGAAGAAGTTTGGGCAATGGCAATCGTCGCTAGATCTTGTCTTAACCCTAAACCCACAAGACGACCACTTATGAGACACATAGTCCAAGCTTTGGAGAATCCACTGAGAGTCGTGAGAGAAGACAGCAGCGAATCGGAGAGATTCCGTACGACGGGATCATCGAGAGGATCGTCGAGTAGTGGACGAGTTTTCGGTAGTTGGAGACAAAGCTTGTCTGATCCAGTCGCGGCGGGAACAAGTAGCCTTCTGTCTCAGGCGGAGGGTTTAGCGAGATCCGGCGGCGCGACGGGATCGTCGACGAGGGGAAGTAGCCGTGGCGCTTCGAGCCGACGAAGTATGAAAGATGTATAGCAAAAAAAACGAAGAACACACACGATGAAGATTTTTTTACCTTTGTTTTTTCTTTTAATTTTTAATTTTATTTTTGTGGTGATGATTTGTTCCATTGTTGATAAAAAAAATTCCCATAATTTTATAATCTTTCGATGATCAAACCCGACCAGTTTTGATTTGATTTGATAAACTCTGGCATCTGGATTAATGTTATCAATTTGTTTTGTGTGGGGTGGGAATCCGAAAGTTGTAATACCTTAGGGGCAATAATCTAAAAATAAAGTTTCCCTAGTGAGTAGTGATGAGTGAGGCCCACTGGGCTACGCTGCCCTTTGAGCTACTCTTGCATTATTTTGTGTTTCATTTTTTTAATTTTATTAAGTTAGATTTTGATCCCATATAGTTTTCCTCCTCACACAACTAAACACAAACTTTATCGTCGATACAAAAAACAAAAAACAAAAAATAGAAAAAATTAATTCAAAAAGTTAGATTGCATGCAATTGAAGTCGAGTGTACACACAATATTAATATGAAAATGGTAAAACTCAATAACCAAAGATGTAGAATTGAAAATACCAATAGATCATCAAAAAGACTAGCAAATAAAGGAGCATAGTGAATCAAGAAGACAAATCAAAATCTCACTCAGATTCCAATTCGGCAGATCGGATTCCGTTTAATGAGATCGAGATCCACCTGCGACGAAGAACGAAATGGGGATTGAGTATATATGGCAATGAAAACAAGGCAATACTTATCCAAATATGTCTTACGAAGAAAAAGATGTTGCGGGTGGTTACCTTGTGTCCAAACAAATCTCGGATGTTGTCAATACCGTACAATATCATTGTTGGTCTGGTTTATGAACAAAAAAATCAAGAAAGAATCAGCAATGAACCTGAGATGTTGAGGAAAATTCACAAAAATCGTACCTTTCAAGCGAAAGACCCCAAGCGATGACTCGAACATCCTCAGGAAGACCCATCGGTAGAAGCATTTCGGGTCTGAACATTCCAGAGTTTCCAATCTCCACCCACTTCCCTAAACCTTCATGGTAGCTGAAATCCATGAACAGACAAAGTTTTACCATTTGTCTCTGTTTTATGCATTTTAGAAGATTATATAACCAATTACCTGAAAATCTCCATGCTTGGCTCTGTGTAAGGGTTGTAAGCTGGCTTGAAGCGCAGTTTCGACATCCCTGAAAAGCACGATCGTGTAAAGAGTTTTTCTTTCTCTCTCAGAGCTTTAAGCGAACCAAAGTTAAGATTCAATGAAAGGAAAAGTTTACCTAAGCGTGAGAAGAAGTCATTTAATACACCAATCAGGTCTCCCAATGTAAGGCCCCGATCACATATCAAACCTTATCAAAACATAAGATCATTTAACCAACTGGAAATGAGATACCAAAGTTCGACAGAACATGATGCTAACTTATGAAATAATTCCCAACTGTGACAACATTTGACTATTAGTACTATACCTTCAATTTGATGGAACTCTGCCAGGTGGGTCCGATCAACAGCCTCATTTCTGAAGACACGGTCAATTGAAAAGTACTTCTTGGGCACAAAAGGTTGCTGCAGCAAGATAGCAATCTAATTATAAACTGAAATTTGGAAACAAACGTTCTACATCATGCAAGTCCCTAGCCAGGAAAGAGAATCACTTAGAAACATAAGACAATTATGGATTGAGGATTGAAACGATAAGGTCAAGTCTAGTCAGACCTGTGCTAGTGCATAAAGCATCCTAGAAGAGACAGCCGTTGTGTGAGTACGGAGAAGATTCTTATTTGCTTCTTCTCTTTTCCAATCATAATTATACCTTTAGTGCAAAAGGCCATTTCAGAGTGATTACAAATTAGTTATAAAATACGAGGTAGTAAGCATAGATACAAGTCATTTACCCTCTTGATCCATATCCACCAGATTCATGAACGCGTTTCACCCTCTCAACATAATCTTCCGGCAGTGTCCTTGTAGTAGAAGGAGCTACATTCAAAGAATTACACCTTAAATTAAGAGTTAGATAGTCTTTGAGATGTCATCAAGCAACCGAGAAAAAGCTGTCCCAAACAAAAGAATCAGTGACTAAGCATTCAAGATTGGAACCTTTTAGAAAGAAGGTGTCATGAGAATCACGAGCAGGGTGCTGCTGAGGCTGGAACAAAGCATCAAAATTCCAGAAGCTACAGAGCATAAGAAAGAGGTTAAGATCAGCCAACGAATAACAACAACAAGTGTCTAATAAGATCTCCCTAAGCCTCCACGAAAAGCTGAAGACCATTTAATATGATTCTGCAACAACTAGACGATACCTGCTCTCCACAAAGTTGTTGGTTGGCATCTCCTCAAACCTGTGACCACACAAGGCTCACCATTAATTTTGACCAGCAACAGAAAAATGGAGAAATTACAATATATACCAAGAGTCTCTCTCACCCCATCTGAACAAACATGTCTTTAAACTGCTTCCGCACCTGAGACACAAGAAAAATAAAAACGTAAGTTTGTTTTAAAGAAAAGGTTACCCAAAACCTGAAGTGAAGTAGAAACAATAACCACTAATATACCATATATACACTTGAGCTATATGAAACGCCAAGCTTACACTAAAGGGATACATCAATTTTTTTTGTGTCAGCTTACCTTGAGAAGGGGGTGAAGATGCCCAGCCTCAACAGGCGCTCCTTTAGCATTAAAGTTATACTCCTTAAACTCTAACTCTTCCCAGCTGCAGGTAAGTGCCAATTTCCTATCTTAATTGCATATTCTACCTATAATAGAAAGTTGAAAAAGGTAACATATAGGACAAACTTTTGTAGATTTTCTCGAGTCATATCGGTGGCCACTTTCTTTCTCTCGGGAGCATAATTAGGACCTTTCTTTACCGAATACCCCTTCCATATCCTGAGAAGTAGAGAGGATATAAGCTATCGATAATGTCTCCCGAGAGAAACGAAACACAAAAGAAATGTGGAATCAATTACTGTGGTGCTATTAGTTTTCTGGCTTTGAGAGAATTGATACTGTCTTTGTCAATTTCCTGAAGGGGGGAAAGGGAAAGTTAAATCAATATGAATTATGAAGGCAGATGCAACATACAAACTCTCTACTGAAATAACATGGCACAAACCTTCCCTTCTTGAATTTGCAAAAGCAGCCCTTTCACTTTATCTTCTACATGTTGAACCTACAATAAAATGGTTCAGAGCTATAGAATGCAGACTAAATAAACCGAAAGTGACTGCGTGTGAGTCTGTGAAATAGGCTTAATTGATTCAAACACAATACCAAACATCCAAAAAAGGAGATAACAAACAGGAATAAAAGAGAATAACGAACCAAAACATTGAAAACCCATTGCAGAACAATCTTGCATTACCTTCCTCGAGACTTGCTTTCCCATCTCCACCCACTTGTTTTTCCCAGCTTGTGAACAGCCGATCTTGAAGACCGAAGGAGCTAGCTTTTTCTGAAATAGTACGGCCGTTATTTTAGCATGACTAACAAATCCCACCATATATATATATATATATATATACATATACATATCCATTGTAATCACCTGAAGCTCATCTTTCGATATGCTACCTTCTTCGGGCACAGCTAAGAAAAGCTGTACCTCTGGTGATCCTTCTGCAGCATATTTCTTCCCTTCATCAGTCAAAACCCATGTCTCCCTTTTTATGTCCTGTAGAAATACAAGCCAACTCGTGTTTCACCAGCACATCATATTACAATGCAAAGCTAGTCCACTAAACCTTGTCAATGGTAGAAACTTATGGCAAAATCTATAAAACCCGATTCTCGTTAATATTGGAACACTTAAATCGAAACCCTTAAACGATTTTCACTTTTTTCCGTATACCAAATTCAATTAGAGAACTCACACGCATGGAATCGGATACAAGATTTAACGGCGAAGCACGAGTACCTGAACATCGATGTAACGAAAACCATGGAGGCTTTTGATGACATTGACGACTTCGTTGTGGTCAAGTTTGTGGTCGGTAGAAAACTGACCAGAATCCGTGATCTGTTCGTTGTTCTGAAGAAACCCTAGGATCGCCTCTTCCGCCATAATCTCTGAATACTCGCCTTTCGATTTCAGTCTATCTTCCGGTCAGACAGAGTAAACGCCGCAGAATAGAATTGTATAAAATTGGAAATGAAGGGTTCGAATTTAGAGTCTATTTTCAATAATCTCCATTTATTTTTGAAATTACAACATAAACCAAAATTTACTAGTTTTTTATCGTATGTCCCCCATATTTAATAAAAAATGTTCAATATGCAAATTAATGTATTTTTCCTAATTACTTTCCATTTAATCATATTTAGGAGGTAAAACTGTGTTAATCAAACTAATTTTGTTTCTGAATTTTTTAAGTAATGTGGTATGATGACCCAAAAAAACAAGCAAACAAGTAATGGAATGTATATGTATTATATAACATAATTTTCCCTATTTTATTTTGTTTTTTGATGAAAACGGAAAATTCATAGTTCTCCAAAATGTTCAAAATTTTGTAGTCCATTGTCTTTATTTCCCTCAGATTTATACATTCAAAAACAAACGTGAAAGAAAGAAACATGCGAATATTAGATTTGAATAATGAACAAGATATATAGCGAAGGTCATAGATACCAACAGATGCTCTATTGCCAAGGAATTAAAAGAATATAAAAAACTACAAGAGCACGATATAATGCAAGGTTGGATTACGAAGAAAAAAAACCCTTTGTAGCTGCACCTTGGTCATTCTTATATCCAAACTTTTCAATGATCTCATGTATGGAAGTTAAATCTGATCATAACCATGCTTCTCCAAGTGGTGAAAGAGTGGTCGTTGTAGCACTGTTGGGTATGAGAAGCAATCTACATAATTAACATGTAGTTGTTAGTGTCAGATCTAATCTTTTGAAATGCAAGAAGCATGAAGCTAGATGACCCTTGTAATCTTCTTAGCCTAAGTCCGCCAAACCTTCTAGTAGAATAGCACAGTCAATCCATCCGGTTCCGGCGTTTTTTCCGGATGCATCAAAAATAATGTCTTCCGTACTTCCTCTTATGTCGCCATAGCCGTGAGGCATTTACCCAATTTGTTTTCGGTAAAATTAGATATTTATTTTATGTTGTGTTAGAAAAAAAAAATTACAACCAAAATTGAGAACTTTGTGCGATTTATTTCAACTTTGTGTTATTTTATATATTTTTTTACATAAATGAAATTTGAAATTTTAGAAGTCATCTAATCTACCAAAGAGAAAAACAGCGAATGCTTTGAACGTTAGATATGTTGCTACTATTAATTCAAATGGTTTTATTAGAGTACATAATCTCTTAGCATTTACGACAAAAAGATAAAATAAAATTTATTAGCATTTAAATTTGAAGATATGCTATAGCCTATGAATCTCACATAAGTTCTCAAAATTTTGGAAAGAAAAAAAAGTTGCATACGTCAAAAAAAAATTTTCATTGACTTTTATGAAAGTTTCACTTTTTTGTTGTCTCTCCAGGTGCAAGATTTAGTTTGATGGTTACAAAAGGTGAGATCGACTCCATCTGTACGCAAAAAGGAGCCAATTCTTCATTTTGTTTTGAAGTTTTCAAACCAACCTCTGAAATTGCATCATTTGATATTTCTGGCCTTGCTAAATATTTGATCAAGTATCAGTATCGAAATATTTCGGATACGTTGAAGCAAATAAAGTTGTTCGAAGGCAACACGACGGATTTGCAGACAATTAAATTATGCGAAGAATTAAATCAATATACTTCCTCTGTTTCAAAATGTAAGATGTTTTAAGGTTTTTTTTTTTTTTTAAATATAAGATGTTCTCTTATTTCTATGTAACTTTTAACTTTATTGAATCTTGTTTGACCAATAGTATTATGCAGTCTCTTTTATAATTGGCTAAATTATTTTTATTTTATATATTAAATAATATTTTTTAAATTACAAGTAACTTCTTAATCTCTGTGTTTTAAAGCTAAAACATCTTATCTTTTGAAACGGATGGAGTACTATTTATGATCATAATTATACACTCGAAGCTTTGGCACTAAGGACAATGGTCGCTTAAACGCTCAAGTCGATGGTACCGAAACAGATATGTCTGTATGTATTGATGAATTGACCAAAATGAAGTCAATACCATAAATCTTGATCACGTGGAGTATTATCATTTCAAATCTGTCTAGCATTATTTTGAGGATTCTCGAATGTTTCATAAGAGAAAAAAATATATTATGTCTTTAACCGTATTTATTTTCATAAACTTATAATATCGATTGGTCCGATGTTGTCATTGTCTCTTTCAAAAATATAAAAATAAAAATAAACATAACTACTTTAAAATTATATAAATATAATTGGTATTAGATAATCAATAAGTTAAGTGCATTTATGACAGAAAAACATAATTGTGAAAGGCTTGGTAGAATTGTGCGAAAGATTCAAGAAAAGTGTGGATGGTCTTGTGTCATACCACACACTATAATAGGGTTTGTATGGTTTAAGCAAGTTGGACTTGAGTTTAAGATAATACAACCCATAAACTTATCTTCGTCATTATCCATTCAATCATGTAATATAGTTTTCAAGAAAATGCTTGTTGCTCGTTTTAGTTGTAATGGTTATTTAGACTCATAAACAGTTCATAACCTACAAAATGGTAACAGATATTTGTGTTATTTTTTAGATATTCACCCCGAAATGAAATTTTTCTATCTAAACTAAATATTGTGTGTTATTTTACCCAAATTTGTGCCTTTTTTTAAGTATGAATGAATTCTACAGTTTTCAAAACTACCATATCTCTACTACAAAGAAATGAGAATCTCAAAAGTTTTGAAATAATGGTATATAAATGAAAGTCATTTTTCATATCTAGTTTTTGTTGTGTGTGGTAAAATTAGATATTTGTTTTATTTGTATTAAAAAAATAAGAATTTACAACCTAAACTGAGAATTTTGTGCGATTCATTCCAACCTTGTGTTATTTAATTTCTTTTAAAATGAATGAAATTTGAAAATTAAGAAGTTATCTAAATTACCAAAAAAATATATATATTGAATGCTTTGACCCTTTGACATGTTGCTATATTAATTCAAATTGTTTTATTATGTTTCATAATCTCATAGCATTTACAGCAAAAAAAATAAAAAAAAATATGTTAGCATTTAAATCTGAAAATATGTTTTAGCATAAATCACCTAAGTTCTCAAACATTTGTATAAAAAATGGTTGCATACATCGAAAAACACTTTTCATTGGCTTTTATAATAGTTTCACTTCTTTTTGTTGTCTCATCATGTGCAAAATTAAATATGATGATTACAAAAAATGAGATCGGCTCCATTTGCACCAAAAAAGGAGTCAATTCTTCTCTTTGTTTTGATGTTTTCAAATCAATCCCTGAAATTGCAAAATTGAATTTTTCTGACCTTGCCAAATTTTTGATTAACTATCAGTACCGAAACTGACCAAAAAAAAAAATTTTAACTAATTTGGTGAGGCTAAATCTTCGAGGAGACTGCAGTTCTGACATAAAGACTTTGCATAGAGCTTTGACAAATGCTACAATGGCTTCTCACTTTAATCGAAACCCTAAACGATTTTCTTACCTGAACATCGATGCAACCAAGACCAAAGAGGCGTTTCATGACTTCGTTGTGGTCGATAGAAAATTGACCCGAAAATGTTTTTTTTACTAATGAGAGTGTATATGAATAAATTAAATAGTCACGGGCAAATTTGTTATTTCCTTCAAATTTGGAAACGACGCCGTTTATGGTTGTAGGGTTTTGTGATCTGTTTCACTTGTCGTCGCATTTCTTTGTGTTTCCTCCTCTCTCTCCTTGAGATTTCCGTCGAGCAAAAAATCAGAGATGGCTTCGTTTTGCAGATCAGCTTTAATGGCAGGTTCTAGAAACTTAGTATCTAGATCCAAAACCGTAACTCAAAAGTCTCTCAATCTTAAACCCACAATCCCTCAATCTCCTTTCGCTTCAGTGTCCCAATCCATTCCTCGCGCTTCAAGGTTAGTACTCAGCTGATTCAACATATTAAACACATTTTCTTGTCCTGGGTTCCAGAAATTGCTTGTCTTTCGTTCCAATGAACACAAAATTTAGTGAATATTCATGTTTAATCACAAACTTTCTCAATGAAATGTGAAGGGTTCTCTCGGCTTTGGGAAGTGTTGAAACTATGGTTCCGCTTCACAGTGCGGTTGCTTCAGCTCGACTAAGGTCAAGCATTGCTGCTGATTCCTCTTGTTGGAGCTGGCTTTCTCAGGGTAAATTTTTCATCTTTTCTTTTCTTGTTTTCTTGTATATTTTCATTAAATTTGTTGTCTTTGAGCTAGTTTTGTTGTGGGTTTTTATTGGAATTTGGATATTTTTGAGAATAAGATTGAACCTGAAGATTTTATTGTTTAGTAAGCTAGAGACTCACTTATGAAATGGGATTAAAACTCTTGAAAGTAGCAAGATTTAGATGGAATTCTTGAATAGAAGCATAATTGTGGCATGAGGGTTTTCATTAGTCTATACTCTTTGAGAAACTGAAACAAACAAAATTCCTTGAGATGTGAAAGATATGTTTTTTTAAGTAAACAAAATCTGGAGCTATTGTGTAAGAACAAAGTGTGGAAAATATCAAAACTTTAACAGATTTTTTGGAAAAAAGAAAGAAATTGTTACTTCTCTTATAGAATCATGTCTTGTTGAAATTCATGGTTGGTCTTTAGGTTCTTTAATTGCTTTGTGTTTGTCCTAAAGCTTTGCATCTCTGACATGTGGTTCTTCTACTTAATGCGATAGGACTTGCCACGCCTTTGTGACCCCGGTCTGCTGGATCTATATAAGGCGGAAATAATCAAAATATTAGGACTTGCTTTCACACAATGAATGAACAAGAATAGTTCTTTTTTGTAGTTCCAACTCTTTCGTCGATGTATTGTTATGGTTCACAATGACTTGTTACTTCAGAGTTCTTCCGATCTTTCTATCGCTATATGGATCCACACATTTTTCAGGCTTTTTATCCGCATTGAAACTCAGCTTTTCCTTTCTTCTGTTCTTGATGTCAATTTCCGTGTTCCTCTTGATTGTTCATGCAAATTACAACGCAAAATCTCTGAATCTTGGTTGCTGACTTTTCTTCCTATTTCTCATCGTCTCTTAGAACTGGGAGTTCCTCGGTGACACCATCATTAGCATTGGTCTTGATCTTGAAGCGTCCATGGGTTGATGATATTGATTCTTGACATTGAGCTGTTTAAGACTACTTAGAGGACCGGTTTGGTCCGGTTTAAAACCAGATTGTTTTCCAATTTGGTTCGTGTTTTCTTGATTTTAATCTTTTTGGAGCATGGAGGGGGGACATTAAATATAATAATCACCATCTTATAAGCATTCTAGCGAACACATTAAGAATTGTTCATTGCATTCTAACGAACATAATCAAACTTAAAACCCTACCAACTAATAATTGTGAATCCAAACTTTCTTGCATTCTACTCCTATTTCTTTTTTTGTCACCAGCTATGTAACTAATAATATTTTGATACATTAAAAAACAATATACCAAAAATATTCAAGAGGCCCTACATTCACCAGACAAATCGTCCAACGCCAATTTCGCCAGACTTTATCTTTAAATTACCAAAGAGGAAAAAAAGTTAAAGCTGAAGAAACAAATAATCAATTCCCTTATGAATAATATTTAGGAAAAAAGTTATAACTACGATCTCTTAAACAAAAATACATGATTCAGCCTTCCGTTATTAAAATTCGAAAATCAAAATATTAATTTGCTACGTAAACTCTAACCCTGGGCATTAATTAGTCATTTGAAACGTCATTTTCTGTTAAGTGAAGAGTAAAAGTCTAATACAAAAATCTTATAATGTAATGACATGAAAAATAGAAAAATCGACGTATTTTTTTTCTTTCTTTGGGCCTCTCTGTATCCCCCACCTTGTTATCTAGTTAACCGCGTAACGAGATGGACGGACACAACTATATACATAACATGTGAGTGTGTGTGTGTGTGTGTCTATATAATAAGCTCATGTTCTTGAGTCTTAATATATAACTCGGACAAGAAACAGTAAGAAAGTTTAGAATATAGAAAAGGCTAAATGGGGAATTGTGCACTAAAGCCAAAAGTTTTGTCGGAAACCGGAGCTCCGGCGCCGGAGGAGCTTAAGGATTCACTTCTTGAAGATCATAAGATCGAAGCTGCAAAATCTCTTAGCAACTTGTTCCTTCAAGTAAGTCGCTACAAACTAAACACAAACATATAATGTTAAATCATTTTTGCAATGTTAGTATTCATAGTTATATATCGTTTTGTGGTTTTTGGTTTAATAGGACAAGGCAGACAAGAAAACGAAAGAAGACGAAAAGATAACATCGGAAAAGATTCCGGTAACTGAAGATCTTAAAACAGCTTTGGCGGAAGAAAAATCTCCGACAAAAGAGGCAAAACCTCCGGCAAAAGAGACAAAAGCTTTGGTAACGGAGACAAAAGCTCAGGTAACAGAGACAAAATCTCCGGTAACAGAGACAAAATCTCCGGTAACAGAGACTAAAGCTCAGGTAACAGAGACAGAATCTCCGGTAACGGAGACAAAAGCTCCGGTAACAAAGACAAAATCTCCGGCTGATGATCAGAAAGTTAGGAACGAAGAGGCCGTTCGTGGCGAGGAAGTGATCGACGATGAGACTGTGAAAGAGACAGAAACAGAGGCGAAAGCAGAGGCTTGAAACGCTAGTTTCTGCGTTTGCGTTTCTTGACATCAAAACGTTTGTTTCAGAAATTTGTTTAGATTATGTTTGTTCTCGATAGAAAACTCAAAAGGTGGATTCCTTATATGAATTGAAACGTCAGATTTCCTATATTCGTCAACAAAAATGAAATTGTAATCGAAAGAGGCTTGAAACGCTAGTTTCTTCGTTTCACGTTCTTGATAACAAAACGCTTGTTCCGGATTTTTGCGTGTGTTTCTTTTCTATACCAAAACGGAAACGCTGGAGAGTGGAGACACGTCATATTTCCTAACACTGATACTGTTAGATTTCATTCGAAGCGTTATTTTTCTGCGTTAGCGTTTTAAAAAAAAAACGCATGCGTCGATGAGCCCTACACAACGCCTGTTGAAGAATTGGTTTGGATTCGTACGGGCCGAGGCGGGCCATAGCATCGAAGTTTGAAAAATATGGAAGACTTTGTTGGGCTGGGCTTTAGATATTTAACGTGCGAGTAAAGACCCGGATCCGAAAACAGATCCGGGTTTTGAGCATTAAATTGTGAAACAACTAGATAAACCTTATAATGGCAGCAAATTTAAGAGGCCACCAAACTCTCGAGCTCCTACTTGTCCCTCATACATGTTGGGAACAGCCAGTATCATTCAGACACGTGTCCATGGTTAGTTGTGGTTATAAACGCAACCACTACTAACCACCACCGGTTCACGAAATTTGAAATCACTAAGATTTTAGTGTGTACAAATAATGTATTTATTATTATGCAGAAAATAATAAATACATTATTTGTACACACTAAAATCTTAGTGATTTCAAATTTATTTTCTGATTCTGTTGACACTTTTGCACTATATCAAAAGCTACAAGCATGTTCTATTTTTCTTTAGTATTAAGTGTTTTTATATATATTTCATCGTATGATAAATTATAAAATTGATCACATAAACGTTGTGATCTGAGGATGAAAGCATTAGTTGTTTGGTACTTCAATTCTTTAATAATACAACTCGATTTTTATCAACGCCCATCTCGCATAATCATATATAGTGAATTTTAACGACAATCAATTGAGGCCATTTATAGGTCCTAACCAACCATAATTTTAGTTTAAAAAAAAAAAAAAAAAACCAACCATAATTTGTTTAAAAGATATTTTCCTAAAGTGGCATATAATTCACCATTTATATATAAAGTGAAATGGGAAAGGAAAAAACATAAAGTTTCTTAATTTACTAATGAAAGCAATAAAAGAGTTATTAATTGCTCGAGCTACTTCCTCTCCTCTGCAAGTGCCCATATATGCACCACACTCCCTTAAGACAATCACAGAACATAAACCAAATCTCTCACTCAGACAAAGATAGAGACAGAAACAATGGCGAAATCTCCAGAGACAGAGCATCCGAACAAAGCCTTTGGTTGGGCTGCTAGAGACAAATCCGGTGTTCTCTCTCCTTTCCACTTCTCTAGAAGGTTTTTCTCATCAATCTCTTGTTTCGTTATCTATTCTCAGACCAAAATCCAAGATCTTCCTCGTACTCTGTTTCTATCTCTTGGCTTATGTCCGTACCTGTTCTTAGATAGCTCTTTTCGAACTAGTTTCAACAAAAGCTCTATTCTTTATCATACTTTTGTCTGAGATCTGTTACAAAGTTTGTTTTGTTTTGTCTCTGTGTTTCATTTAGATTAGTTTGGTTTTTTTACTATGCAGAGACAATGGTGAAAATGATGTGACAGTGAAGATCTTGTATTGTGGAGTTTGTCACACTGATTTACATACCATCAAAAACGATTGGGGATTCTCGTATTACCCAGTAGTTCCCGGGTAATCGAAGATACAAAATCAAACAAAGATCTCGTTATTTAACAATTTTTCGATTATATAACAAAACCTTTTTATATAAATCAGGCATGAGATCGTTGGGATTGCTACAAAAGTTGGCAAAAATGTGACTAAATTCAAAGAAGGAGATCGTGTAGGAGTAGGAGTGATCACTAGCTCGTGCCAATCTTGCGAATCGTGTGACCAAGATCTTGAAAACTACTGTCCTCAAATGGCTTTCACATACAATGCGATTGGATCTGATGGAACCAAGAACTATGGTGGATATTCCGAGACTATCGTGGTCGATGAACGGTTTGTTTTGCGGTTTCCCGAGGGATTACCGAGTGATTCGGGTGCGCCATTGCTCTGTGCTGGAATCACTGTGTATAGTCCAATGAAGTATTATGGTATGACTGAGCCAGGGAAACATTTGGGTGTGGCTGGACTAGGTGGGCTTGGTCATGTTGCTGTTAAGATTGGTAAAGCTTTTGGTTTGAAAGTTACTGTGATTAGTTCTTCTCCTGATAAAGAAGACGAAGCGATCAATCGACTTGGTGCTGATTCATTTCTTGTCTCAAGTAATCCTCAAAAGATGAAGGTAACAAAGAGTTTTATTTAAACTATATGGTATAAACAAGATTATGCATCACTGTTTTGTTTGTGTGGGAAATTTAGGCTGCAATTGGAACTATGGACTACATTATCGATACGGTATCAGCAGTGCATGCTCTGTATCCGTTGCTCGGTTTACTCAAAGTTAACGGAAAGCTCGTCACTTTAGGCTTACCTGAGAAGCCTCTCGAGCTACCAATCTTCTCTCTAGTTCTCGGTAAAAAAAAAACCCTAGAAACTTTCCCTGCAAACTCTTGTTGCGTGTAATACAAGTTAACTTGACTTACTAATTTACAGGAAGGAAGATGGTGGGAGGAAGTGACATTGGAGGGATGAAGGAGACACAAGAGATGCTTGATTTCTGCGCTAAGCACAACATTACGGCTGATATTGAATTGATTAAGATGGATGAGATTAACTCTGCAATGGAGAGGCTTGCTAAATCTGACGTTAGGTACAGATTCGTGATCGACGTGGCTAACTCCTTGAGCCCTCCATGACTTAGCCGAATCTAAGAATCGAGCGTGGATGAAGTTATAAATCTATGTCATAATCTTGTGTTTGTGTCTTGTGTCTCTCGAGTTATCTTCGTTTTCTGCTTTCTGCGTGCGAGTTAGTTTCTTCCTAGACAAGTAACCTAATTACTCTGTTTTCTTTTCATGTTCTGTTTCTTGAGAGACTCATTTTCTGGTTCGTGAAAAAACCTCAATCAATCTTCGATTTGGCAATATAAAGAAGGCTCTAAACGCAGATAGATCTACTGCCTACATAAATTCGTTTAAACTCTTGAATCAATCTAGATTTTGTTAAATATAAATAAGCTCTATATGCAAATCATTGGATTGAGATTTTAAAAATCATAAAAGCTTATAACATATGCGTTTATTAATTAGTATGGCAATTACAATCAAGCTTTCTTGGGAGAAGGAGCCGGAGAAGAGTCGCCGGAGTTTGGATTCTGGCAAAAGCCACGGAGGACATTAGCTTCTTCAGGCGTAAATCCGAGAGAAGTGAGCATCGCCGGCCAACAATTGGTCGTAATGACATCGACGGCTTCGCAACAACTAACACCGAGTTTGGTTTCACCGTTGAGGAAGAAGAGAATGATCTCGTTAGTGCATGATTTAAGCTCGTATAATGCGTTCCAACACTCCATTAATCCTCCGCTTTGGAGCCTCGCCGCTATGTTGGTTGATTCCGCCGGGATATCTCTGCCGGACACGGCGGTGTTTAGGAGGAGGAGGAGAAGTGTGACGGTGGCGAAGAGGAAAGTGGTGTTTGAAGCCATTTTTTGAAAAATTGATGTGGTTTTGGTTTTTGGTGATTTTGTGTTTGTGTGATTAGATTTGACTTGAGATGGTTCGAATTTATACTGATTTATTGGGGTTCGTGGTTATTAAAGAGTAATTAAAAGGTTTATTAGTGGGGTGGGAAGGATCAAGTGTAAATGATTAGTGCTGAATTGTGATTAAAGAGTAATTAAAACTTGATTAGTGAAGCGTTATTAGGCTTTGATGAAGAAGAGTAACGCAGAATGCATACGAAAGGTTGTTTTTATAATATAAATAAATGTTTGATGCAACACAATCAACAAAAAGTAGCTGTATTACAGTGGTAAGTATTCCACGTTGTGGGCGTGGAGACCTGGGCTCGAATCCCAGCAGCTACAATTTTTTTAGTAATTTTATTTGTCGAATACGTGGCAATTTACTTTTAAAGTTTCATCAATTTATTTTTGGGACTCCAAAATTTTTTCGTAAGCGATTTAAAAGCCCACTAAACTTTACTAATAGCCCATACAACAAAATTTCACCAACTTATTTCCATAGTTAATCCTATAAATTTTCCTCTTTTTTGATTTTTGTTAAGACTATTTTATCGCAATAACTTTTTTTTTTTCTTAAAGTTTTCCAATTTTGTCATATTTCATTAGTGAAACTGGAGGAAACATAACTCCAGAACGATGGAAAAAAGGAACTCCACAACAATTAGTTGTTTGAAAAATTCAATTGAAGTTAACCTTTGCACTTGGGATAATTTTCAAATTACGATGTCACAGAAATAGAAACACACTAATTTTTAAAAAGAAAGTTTTTGAAAAACAAAAAAGGAAGAAGAAAGAAGACTTAAAAAGAAACACAAAAATATTAAGTATTAACAAATAGAAAGAGAAACGAACACTGTTTGGTACAATTGGTAAAGACCGATAACAACAAATATTTTTTTTGTTAAAGAGAAAGTAACACTGTTTGGTACAATTTGACTTTTAATGGCCAAATCATTAGGATTTAGGCTTAATCTTAATTAGTTGGTCCGATGATTGAACGATTTAATTATAATTAATCGGAAAAGCATTTTTTATCATGTGAATTAAAATAACTGCGTGGGCCTATTTGTATACTTACTACGATGTACCGTACCTTCGACATACACAATGCTATTATATTACTTGGAACTTACGAAGAGTGATCGTATACGTTGGTTGGTTCCATATTATATATATATTTTTAATTATTATATAAGTTCTTCCTTCGAATTTACGAATCACAACAATAATGAAAAGTAGTGATAGTAATAATATAAACGGTTTATGAGAGTAAAGCCGGGGTTTAGTTATATCGAACCACGTGTATATACTTTGGCGCTACCAATCACAGTGTTAGATCTCAATCATCTCATATGGAAACAGCTTGGCCCTATAGCTCGAATCTTGGTTTGGTTTGACCATTTTATTTTATATTTTAAGCAATATTTAGGAGAATAAATACCGAAAAAACGAGATTGGTAAGAAAATACAGGAAAAATTATATTTAAAAAAAATTATGAATGTCTAAAGTGATTACATGTGGTTGGTTAGTGTTACGAGTTGAACATGAAAATTTTGTTTGTCCTAACAGGCTAACATGGAAAGAGGTTAAGCGTTAATAATAAAATGAGATGTCCTAATAGTAAAACTCAATTTCCGTTACATCACATGAAAAATAGGGTTTTTAATTCAAAATTGGATAGTTTTAGTTTCAAAACTCAATAGTGAAAATAGCTGCCGACAGATTGTGATTACAACACACATAACACAGTGTCTAAAAAAATAGAAAAGTAGTTAAAATAGTTCTTTTTCTTTTCTGGAGTCCATTTAACCCGAAAAAGACATGCGCCACGAGTCATTGACCTATAATACTTTATTTATCACATTGTGTACACATGGGTTGGTATCTTTAATTGTAATGCCAAATAGCGAATAAATACGATTTAATGGATAGATTTTAACAAACAAATTAACAATAACTACTCTTTTCTTCATGATAACACAATATTATTCGATTTTAAGTAAACAACAAAAATAACGAGACGCTTGTCTATTATTCGCCGATTTAAAACAATGTAAAACATCTAAAACTAATTCAAGCCCACGTCAAAATATACAAACTCATACTTCAATTTTTTTTTGGGGTTAAATTAAATTTTTGGTTAATCATTTGTTCTTCTGACAATTCTTCTACTTTTATATGTTTTTTTCGTCGGTGCCGATATTATATGTTTATGCTAATTACGAATGTATATGAAGCAATTGCATAAATTGTCCGATTTGATGGAGCCTTGTAGGCCATCGAATGCTTTTGAATTAATAATGGCCCGTATATCAACCGACGAATATTTGTAAACCCCATATATAGGTGTGTGTATATGCATATATCCAACGATATATTAAAAGAAGTCATAACACGAATTTTTGTGTGTGCGTGTGCTTAATATTGGATGCATACGATTTCGTCGATAGTAAAGAAACGATGAGCTGAATTAAACGAGAATCAAAATTGTAAACACACATGATTGTACAACCATCTTTTTTGTCTATTTGTTAATGTACACCCATCTTGTGTTCTATAAAATGTGTTCAAATGATTTTAGATTTTAATTTTATAGTTTTTTAAAAACAAAACCAATTGTATAGAAAGCGCATGTTGCCACCGTACAAGAAAAAATAATATATCTCTGAAGACCATATACATAACAACGTATTAAAATATATATGGTCGTTAGACATAATACACTTATTTATCCAACCGATTAGATTAGCCACATTTATACTAAATTAGTGGTATTTTTGTAACTGCCTCTTTGATTTTTGTTTTTGGTGGTCACTTTCAATTTTTGTTTTCCAAACCAATAACGCATTGAACATTTTTATTTATATAGTTCACTTGTTGCCATCGCGTATTAGTTTGACAGAAGGAATAACTTCGTACCATCCAAATAATGATTTGGGTATCATTTCGCCATCAAAGAAATCCATTTAAACCAAATACTGCAAAGATGGAGACATTTTAACAATACTATTTACGATAATTCGGTAGAATATAGTAGTCGATGCATTGATAACTTCGTCCGCTCTAATCAATTTTTATAATGCTTATTATTTTATTAATAGCACCATGACATATTCATAATTTAATTGAATAAACCTACTATATGCCAAACAACCTATTTTATCTAAACGCATTTAGATCAATTAAACAGAAAAAGTATTACAAAAATTGTATAGGATCTTTTCAAATATCATTTTTAAAGCAGAATGATTTGTGTTTTAAGAATCAGTCGTAAAAACGTTAATTTAAACATTTGACAAAAAAAACACAATTCGTAAAAATTTAGACGTTTTCACTAGTTTTCTTCAAAAAAATTAAATTAATCGAAAGATTTTAGATGCCAAGAAACATTTTGTCTTCCTCCCAAACCGAAATCGAACTTCGTTATAATTTGCATATATGAATGATAATTCCATTTTACTCTGCTCGATGCTTTGAACATTCTGCTTGCGTGGTTACATTTTTGTCGGCTGGTTGTATTGTTTAGTGATATAATCATACGACGTTTATGCTTTTTTCACATTTGAGGTGGGGAAAACTGTTTTATTTACACTCTACGCAAAAATACGAAATCATATTAAAATGGGTATAACTATACGCCACCGACAAGATATTCATCTTCCATTTATTAATGTTTTAAAACTCACAAAGTTACAAATTGTTTATTCAAAGGTGGCGTGGAAAAGATACTGATCCAACGGTCACGGATTTGCATTACATTAATTAATTAAGATAAACCAAATTATTCTTATGCAATGTTCCTACTTAGAAGCTTCACCAGAAAGGACAAAAAAAAAAGGTTCAAAACTTTAGTTTTCTTTTTCCATCATTACAATATTCACGTGTTACATAATAATTTAGGATGTTTAATAATAAATGATCCAATAATTAACAAAATAATTGCGAATCGTCCAATCATAAATTTTAGAGTTATGCATACGAAGCAACAACTACTTTTCCTAAAATTGATATTTGGTTCAAATGTACATTTTTATGAACTATATAATTTCAAATTTTGAAATGAAATTCAAAAGTAATAAAGATATGGGTCTCAATAAAAGCCAACAAAAACTACAAGGAGTTTTTTTACAAATTACAGCGCTGTAAAAATCAACGACAATTATCTGGACCCGATCACGAGGACCCGGATCCGTATCGGTAAACAGTTTAGCTTTTTCACTCTCCCATTTTCCCAGTAAATAAATATCTCAGTTTCAGTCTAAAAATTCTCTCTCACTTCATTCACTTCCTAGAAAATTAAAAAAACACTTTTTTTTTTTTTTTGGTTTTTCTTGTTCTCTTACCAACTCTTGTTGCAGGTGGAGCGCAGCCCCCAGCTCCACCACCACCATCGGCATCGTCGTTTTCTCCGGGACCCATTTATTCTGTGACGTCTCTTTTCGTATAGATTTCAATTTTAATTTGTTTATTTATTTGTATTAAACGGTATTTGATCTCAATTTTGCTGTCCACATTTCAACCGGGTTTGTGTCTGAATCTCCTCTCTTCTCTCTCAATCTATCACAAACCCTGATCTCACATTTGCTTCTGTCACTCTGAAATATTCTCTTGAACCACACTCACTTAAATCCAAAGGTTTTTTTGGAAATCAATAGCTGTCTCCGAGAAAGGGAGACTCGGAAAATTTCGTTTTTTTTTTTTTTTGTCGTTTTTATTTTATTTATTATAAATTATATAAAATCCCCAACCCAACACTCAATTGTCGATTCGGTTTTTATTTATTGCTTCATCTTCTTCTCCGTCTTTCTACTGCATGCTCTGAATCTGTGTAATGGAAGCTCATCAGTCTGGATCCATTATCCGGGTCGGGTCGGATCAAAATCTCTGAGGTTGATAATACAACAGAGAAAGATCGTTTTTTTCTTCTTCTTCTTTCTTTGGTTTCGTTTTTGGTGGAGAAGAAGACATGAATACTGGTGGTCGGCTTATTGCTGGGTCTCATAAAAGAAACGAATTCGTTCTGATTAACGCCGATGAGAATGCAAGAGTAAGAACAAATATTTCATTTTTACACTCTTTTTGTCTGAATTTGTAACGAAAAAAAGTTTTTTTTTTTTATGTTTTGTTTTGGATCTAGATTATGAGAATCTAGATGGGATTTTTTTGGGGGTGATCTGGGGTTTCTGAAAATTGGAAGTTTCTGTGGAGTAATGCCACATCCCACATGTTCTGTTTTTTTTTTAAGAAGTGTTGCATGAATCATACGTGTCGGTAGAGATCGACGAATGTTGTCAGCTGGAATTTAGCTGTCCTGATCATCGAATTCAATGTCATGTCAGTAATCAATAAGTTTGAAGAAACTCGAATTTTCACTATGTTCTTGATTTTGGATTTATCTTAGTAAAAATGAAAACTTTAATGGAATTTAGGTTCACAGTTATCGAAACATGTCCTTTGGAGTCTAATTCGTTTGTAGGATTTGATTTTAAGATGCAATTTGATTCAAGAAGACTGATTGATTTTCATTTACCATTGTGGATTTTTGCTATGTAGATACGATCAGTGCAAGAATTGAGTGGGCAAACATGTCAAATCTGTGGAGATGAGATCGAATTAACGGTTAACGGTGAGCTATTTGTTGCGTGCAACGAATGCGCATTTCCGGTTTGTCGGCCTTGCTACGAGTATGAACGTAGAGAAGGAAATCAAGCTTGTCCTCAGTGTAAAACTCGATACAAGCGGATTAAAGGTAGTCCACGAGTTGAAGGAGATGACGAAGAAGAAGATGACATTGATGATCTTGAGTATGAGTTTGATCATGGGATGGACCCTGAACATGTTGCTGAAGCCGCGCTCTCTTCACGCCTTAACACTGGTCGTGGTGGCTCGGATTCAGCTACAAATGGATCTCAGATTCCTCTTTTGACTTACTGTGATGAGGTGAGGAATCTAAATGGTTTTGTTTCACTGAAAATGTTATTTATTTGATGACTATATATGTTTTTTGTTTCAGGATGATGATATGTATTCTGATCGACATGCTCTTATCGTGCCTCCTTCGACGGGATACGGGAATCGAGTCCATCCTGCGCCGTTTACAGATTCTGCACCTAGTATGTGTTTACTTTTATTATTCCTATCATTTTTCTTGTATGAATTTATTCGCCTTCTAATGAGTTATGAAATGGTTTTGTTTGTTGTTTACAGCACAGCCAAGATCAATGGTTCCTCAGAAAGATATTGCAGAATATGGATATGGGAGTGTTGCTTGGAAGGACCGTATGGAAGTTTGGAAGAAACGACAAGGCGAAAAGCTTCAGGTCATTAAACACGAAGGAGGAAACGATGGTCGGGGTTTCAATGATGACGACGAACTGGATGATCCTGACATGCCCATGTAAGTTAAAACTAGGGGTGCCAAATCTGGTTTTCGGGTTTTTTTCGATTTATGACATATAGAAACCGAATGAAAACCTTAAACAATGCTTGTGACATTATGAAATTTGTGTATTCAACGGTTTTGTGTTCTTATTGATGTTTTAACATTTTGGTCCTAAATCAGGATGGATGAAGGAAGACAACCTCTCTCAAGAAAGCTACCGATTCGTTCAAGCAGAATAAATCCTTATAGGATGTTGATTCTGTGTCGGCTCGCGATTCTTTGTCTTTTCTTCCATTATAGAATTCTCCATCCAGTAAATGATGCATATGGATTATGGTTAACATCAGTTATATGCGAAATATGGTTCGCCGTATCTTGGATTCTTGATCAGTTCCCCAAATGGTATCCTATTCAACGCGAAACATACCTCGACAGACTCTCTCTCAGGTATACATAAACATAAAAGACTTTGTCCTCCTGTCTGAAAAATTTCCTTATTACAGTCCCAAAGGTTTTAAAAACTCTCTTTCTCTCAAATTAGGTACGAGAAGGAAGGAAAACCGTCAGGATTAGCATCTGTTGATGTCTTTGTGAGTACAGTGGATCCGTTGAAAGAGCCCCCATTGATTACAGCAAACACGGTCCTTTCGATCCTAGCCGTTGATTATCCTGTGGATAAGGTTGCGTGCTATGTATCGGATGATGGAGCAGCGATGCTTACGTTTGAAGCTCTCTCTGATACAGCCGAGTTTGCTAGAAAATGGGTTCCTTTCTGTAAGAAGTTCAATATCGAGCCACGAGCTCCCGAGTGGTATTTTTGCCAGAAGATGGATTATCTGAAGAATAAAGTTCATCCTGCTTTTGTCAGGGAACGCCGTGCTATGAAGGTTTTCATTGCTGCCTTTTCTCTCTTTCTTTTCCGCGTATATCCGATCATAAGAGTTTTGTTCTAAGAGTTTTATGTATTTTTTGGTTTGTTTGTTGCAGAGAGATTATGAGGAATTTAAGGTGAAGATAAATGCATTAGTTGCTACAGCACAGAAAGTGCCTGAGGAAGGTTGGACTATGCAGGATGGAACTCCTTGGCCTGGAAACAATGTCCGAGACCATCCCGGAATGATTCAGGTTTGGACTTGGGATTTAACTTAATAATTGTATTTAAAAGGATTTCAAAAGATATTGCGGTTTTTAGCGGTTATTGTTTGTTCGGATATGGAAAAACCGAAACCACCTTATCTCCTTTTCACTATGGTTTTGGTTCGGTTAAACTTGAATGAGCACCTCTACTTCTTTGATATATCTTCAGACCAAAGTGTTTTTAAGAGATTTTTCAAATGGCAGGTGTTCTTGGGACACAGCGGAGTTCGTGATACAGATGGAAATGAGTTACCTCGTCTAGTGTATGTTTCTCGTGAGAAGCGGCCCGGATTTGATCACCACAAGAAAGCTGGAGCTATGAATTCCTTGGTGAGGATGATCTGTTTCTTTATTTACTAATATCTCTTTTTTAGTTTTCCAGATATTTTCATAAACTAAAAACTCACGTTTACTTTTTTCTTGAAGATCCGAGTCTCTGCTGTTCTATCAAACGCTCCTTACCTTCTAAATGTCGATTGTGATCACTACATTAACAACAGCAAGGCAATTAGAGAAGCTATGTGTTTCATGATGGATCCGCAGTCCGGAAAGAAAGTTTGTTATGTTCAGTTTCCTCAGAGATTTGACGGGATTGATAGACACGATCGATACTCAAATCGCAATGTGGTGTTCTTCGATGTATGTGTCCTTATGTGTTTTGCTTTGTTCTGTTTATGTTTTTACTTCTCTCCCTCCTTTCTCATTTGGTCATTTTTTTTCTGTGTCTGTGAAAACAGATTAACATGAAAGGTCTTGATGGGATACAAGGACCGATATATGTCGGGACAGGTTGTGTCTTTAGAAGACAAGCTCTTTATGGTTTTGATGCACCAAAGAAGAAGAAACCACCAGGCAAAACCTGTAACTGTTGGCCCAAATGGTGTTGTTTGTGTTGTGGGTTGAGAAAGAAGAGTAAAACTAAGGCTAAAGATCAGAAGAAGAACCCTAAAGAGACTTCAAAGCAGATTCATGCTCTAGAGAACATCGAAGAAGGTGTCATCGTTGCAGGTAAAATAAAAACACTTCTTGTTTTGTTTGTATCTTGTTGAAAGTCTGTCTATAGACTAAATAAATGGTTTTAATTGTTAGTGTCAAATGTTGAAAAGAGATCTGAAGCAACCCAACTGAAATTAGAGAAGAAATTTGGACAATCTCCGGTTTTCGTTGCCTCTGCTGTTCTACAAGACGGTGGAGTTCCCCGTAACGCAAGCCCCGCGTGTTTGTTAAGAGAAGCCATTCAAGTTATTAGCTGCGGATACGAAGATAAAACCGAATGGGGAAAAGAGGTAAAACATTACAAAGTTTTCGGCTTGTAAGAAAACTACAAAAAGTTCTTGTGATCTCATTCTGCTTATAAATTACACGCAGATCGGATGGATTTATGGATCCGTGACTGAAGACATTTTGACGGGTTTCAAGATGCATTGTCATGGATGGAGATCTGTCTACTGTATGCCTAAGCGTGCAGCTTTTAAAGGATCTGCCCCAATTAACTTGTCGGATCGTCTTCATCAAGTTCTACGTTGGGCTCTTGGCTCTGTAGAGATTTTCTTGAGCAGACATTGTCCCATATGGTATGGTTATGGTGGTGGGTTAAAATGGTTGGAGAGATTCTCTTACATCAACTCTGTTGTCTATCCATGGACTTCACTTCCGTTGATCGTCTACTGTTCTCTCCCGGCAGTCTGTTTACTCACCGGAAAATTCATCGTCCCCGAGGTACTACAATCATGACCTCTGCATTTTCATCATCATTTATGGCGTTAGTAACACTATTAGTGATACGGTTTTGTTCGGTTTGGTTCGGTTTATATGCCTACACATGATTGCTCTGCTTTTTTACTGAATTTTTGAAGAATGCTTGTGTTTTACTTTGACAGATAAGCAACTACGCAGGTATTCTCTTCATGCTCATGTTCATATCCATAGCAGTAACTGGGATTCTTGAAATGCAATGGGGAGGTGTCGGAATCGACGATTGGTGGAGAAACGAGCAATTCTGGGTAATCGGAGGGGCTTCTTCGCATCTATTTGCTCTGTTTCAAGGTTTGCTCAAAGTTTTAGCTGGAGTTAACACGAATTTCACAGTCACATCAAAAGCAGCAGACGATGGAGCTTTCTCTGAACTTTACATCTTCAAATGGACAACTTTGTTGATTCCTCCGACAACACTTTTGATCATAAACATCATCGGAGTTATTGTCGGTGTTTCGGATGCAATTAGCAATGGTTATGACTCTTGGGGACCTCTCTTTGGGAGACTGTTCTTCGCTCTTTGGGTCATTGTTCATTTATACCCATTCCTCAAGGGATTGCTTGGGAAACAAGATAGGATGCCTACGATTATTGTGGTTTGGTCTATTCTTCTTGCTTCGATCTTGACGCTCTTGTGGGTTAGAGTTAATCCGTTTGTGGCTAAAGGTGGACCAGTGTTGGAGATTTGTGGTCTGAATTGTGGAAACTAAGCTCGGTAATAAGAAAACAAGCTTCAGGCTTTTTCATGGTGAAGAGTAGAAGAGTAAAGGAGCTTGTGTTGGAGCTATGGAAGCAAATATGTTGATGTTGATGATGATGACGTGTACTCTTTTGGTGGTTGTTGGGTGCAAGTGTGTTGTAGACAAAGATGTGCACTTTTACGAGTTTTTTTAAAAACTTTTTTCGTTTCCATCTAAATTAATTCTTTTATTATAATGTTATACTAATAGAGTTGTTTGTTTTTTCTATTACATGTACTTTTTTAGTTATTCCCCAGGTTATTGTATAATAAGATTATTACTCTTTGTAAATAATGGGTTTGAAAGTTTCCAAAATCTGGCATTATCAAACTTAGTAGCTATTCGAATAGATATTATTTTAAAATCTACCACCAAAAAAAAAAACGGAATTTTCCATCTATTTTCTTTGTTTTGATTTGAGATTTTTAACGTTGTGATAAAAAAAAAAAAACCTTCTAACGGTAATTTAGTATGATCCGAATCGAACGGCTGCGAAGCCACCGCATGTCCCACAAGGGATTAGGCTACGATTGAGATGGCAACACGTGGAATGGGCCCCAAAGACGTGTTTATTCTTATCGAGACCCGAATGGCTTTGCATGGACCCCACCAAATCGTATAATTGAAGTCAAACGCATCTCTCTTACAAAAAGGAAAGTTAGTAAAACCTCATCAAAGAAGTAACAGACAGAGCCACGAGAGACGTTAGATCAACCCAAAACAAAAAATCTTAAAGTCGGTCAATAACATTGACGGTTTAAGATCAACTAATTAAAATACACCCGGGTGCAGAGGATCAGCCATGGTTTATTAAATATTTATTAACTTTTAATATTATCTTCTCTGAAAGTGCAAATTTTATTTCAGAAGACACGTTCTTCTTGCAAACCGACATTGTAGTTTCCTTTTTTTGTTTATGGTTTAATAGTTTTCCTTTTTTCTTCTCTTAGTATAAAAGACGACAAAACAAAACGAAACAAAACAATGAGACACGTAAACGTGATCAGAGTGGTCAAAAGGGAGACAGGATAGATTCGATCTAGAATCAATTGTGTTTTTGTGGTTTTTGATTAAAAGTGATCAATCAAAATGGAGGAAATGGTTTTTTCGGGAGAATCAGAAATTGCGTTTTCGGAGACGGAGATGGAAGCGGCGGAGCAGCTAGTGCAGTTGAGCGAAGAGGATACGTTGAGCTGTAGCAGCGGCACTGGCTGGAGCGTTTGCGGTTGCGGCGGTTGTGAAGGAAGAGGATGCGGCAATACGAAGAGACAAGAAGATGTTGTTAGTTCGGAGATTAAGACTATGGTCGGAGAGGACCAAAACGACGGCGTACGGAGGAATAAGAATGTTAATGGCGGACGGAGTTATATGAAGGTGGTTTTGGAGACGAAGAAGAATAAGAAAAAAAAGTTTCGGTCTCTCGCGAGTATCTACAGAGCCACGAAGGAGATGACGAGAGATTAGTTGATTAGTCGAAGGAGATGGGCTAATTACGTTTTAATTACGTTTGTTAAAAGCGTGTGTTAAATATCATATGTCATCGTTTTCCATGATTTTGTATGTAATATATACATTAACGTTGAACCCGAAGAAGGTGCTAGAAGAATTTTGAAAAGATTTGGAATTGGAGATATAAATATTTTAAAAACTTTTCGTTTGACAATTTCTTTTCTAAATCATTAATATTCTGTTATAAATAAGTTAAAGGAGACGATAATGCTTCGTCTTCTTTTCTTTACACCCAAGATAACCCATAGTGCATATTAATTAACATCAATAGTTTTCAACTTAATATTCTGTTTTTTGTATACGATTGTAATATCACGTTTAACTCACACGTATGCGATCTTGTGTGGATTCTCACAACCATTGTTTAGACGAAAATGCGTATTAAGTAACATCAATAGTATTCAACATTTATATTATGTTTCCATATTAATAAAATATCATGTTTAGATCGCATGTATACAATAATCTTGTATGCATTCTCACACCAATTGTCTATAGAAGGCTAGGATAACCAACAATTAATTAACAAAGAATAACAACTCACAACAACTATCTACTACAGGAATAAATATCAACACATAACGAAAACAAGAATATATGATACTTTTCATCAAATATTATCACATCTTAGATTGTTCGTTTAAAAAAATATCATTTATCAAAGCTACCACTATCACGTATTTACATTCATATACAAATAGTATATTTTCATATTTTTGATTAGCGTCCTAATTTTACAACTCAATAATTCTAAAAATATTATAAACTACAAATATTTACATTTAATAATTTAATTGCTACAATTTCTCTTAAAAACGTCAATTTCGAATTTGGGCCCATGCGAACAATTTGTTACATCACGGAAGGCTCATGAGCTGGGCCCACACTAAACCAAGTAAACGCTCCAATTTTTTAAGTAATTTACCCGCCACTTGAGTCTTGACGCCGAAACCCTATAGTTCCTTCTCACGTAAGCTGGCGGGAAAATCTGAAACTTTCGCGCGGGTTAAAAAAAGTCAAAATTTGGCCATTAAAGAACAAAAAAAGCAGATTAAAAAATCACAAGAAACCCTAAAAATTTCAAACTCAAAAAAATCTAAAACCCATTTGTGCCTTCCTTTACTGAAATCTATTTAACATTGTGCGTGTAACTATCTTCTCATCATCAGACTCACACACCCACCAACTGTTCGACATAATTCCTCACAGAAAATGTACGTTGTGAAGCGTGACGGAAAGCAGGAAACTGTTCACTTCGACAAAATCACTGCGCGGCTGAAGAAGCTTAGCTATGGGCTTAGTGTCGATCACTGTGACCCTGTCCTCGTGGCTCAGAAAGTCTGTGCCGGTGTGTACAAAGGCGTCACGACGAGTCAACTCGATGAGTTAGCCGCCGAGACTGCTGCTGCTATGACGGCCAATCATCCTGATTACGCCTCCGTGAGTTTTACTTCTGATGGGTTTTCTTAATCGGTTTTCGGATTTACGTTTTAGTTTGCCGAGAATCGAAAATTTCCCATGTTGGATTTGCATCTTAGTGATGGGATCGTTGTTTGATCTGATCGATGCTCGAACGGTTTCAATGTTTATATTTCAGTTGGCTGCTAGGATTGCTGTCTCTAATCTCCACAAGAAAACTAAGAAATCATTTTCTGAAACGTGAGTGTTGTTCTGATCTGTAAACTTTTCTCTGGGCATATTAGTGATTACGTATTCTCAAGAGTTGATTTCGATGGATTTTGGGTATCTTCAGGGTTAAGGACATGTACAGACATGTTAACGAGAGATCTGGACTCGAGGCTCCGCTAATCGCTGATGATGTATTTGAGATTATTATGAAGGTAAAATAGCTTTTGTTAGGCCCTCAATTTTGCTTTGAATATCTCTTTGAACTCTTTGTTGAATTGTGTTTTCTTTTGGTTACTTCAGAATGCAACTCGTCTGGACAGTGAAATCATCTATGATCGCGATTTTGAATATGATTACTTTGGATTCAAAACACTCGAGAGATCATACCTCTTAAAAGTCCAAGGAAACGTGGTTGAAAGGCCTCAGCACATGCTGATGAGGGTTTCTGTTGGCATACACAAGGAAGATATTGATTCCGTGATCGAAACTTACCATTTAATGTCTCAGCGATGGTTCACTCATGCATCTCCGACTCTCTTCAATTCAGGAACACCAAGGGCTCAAGTAATGTACCTATACGGATATTTAATTGGAACCCGTATTCGCATCGGCATTGGTTTTACTCATGTGCTATTTGAAAATGTTTGAATTTGCAGCTAAGCAGCTGCTTTCTGATCTGCATGAAGGATGATAGCATCGAGGGAATATATGACACGTTGAAAGAGTGCGCTGCTATAAGTAAATCAGCTGGGGGTATTGGTGTTTCAGTTCACAACATCCGCGCAACTGGAAGTTACATTCGTGGCACAAATGGAGCATCTAATGGTATTGTTCCAATGCTGCGGGTATTCAATGATACTGCTCGTTATGTTGATCAAGGAGGAGGCAAGAGGAAAGGTATTATTTCAGGATGTATTTTTCTACCAATACCATGATTGTTTGCGAAGTATCTGGTGTTTAGTTTTTCTAATGTAATTTTTTGGCAATTGGTGCAGGAGCCTTTGCTGTATACTTGGAGCCATGGCATGCTGACATTTTCGAGTTTCTGGAACTTCGGAAGAACCATGGGAAGGTACAGTAGCACCAAGAATAGATCACTCATTTAACCTATAATATAATTTACGAGTTAGCTCACTCTACACTTTATTTCCATTTTCAGGAGGAACACAGGGCTAGAGACTTGTTTTATGGTCTTTGGATACCAGATCTTTTCATGGAGAGGGTCCAGAGTGATGGGCAGTGGTCACTGTTTTGTCCTAATGAAGCTCAAGGTTTGGCAGATTGTTGGGGTGCAGAATTTGAGAGATTGTACACTAAGTATGAGAATGAGGTGAATGATTTCATCTTTGGATTTACTACTACTTTCAGAATTACCAGTTATACTCCATTCCTATGGATGTGAACCAGTTCTGTTTGTATATATCTTTAGGGTAAGGCTAAGAAGGTTGTCCAGGCACAGCAGCTTTGGTACGAAATCTTGACATCCCAAGTTGAAACAGGAACACCATACATGCTTTTCAAGGTAAGAAACAGACGTAATTCTGTAGCCACTTGGTATGATTATATAACCTCTGGTTCTTACAAGACTTTGAAACTTTCTGTAGGATTCATGTAATAGAAAAAGCAATCAGCAAAATCTGGGTACCATAAAGTCTTCCAATCTATGCACTGAAATCATCGAATACACAAGTCCAACAGAAACTGCTGTGTGCAATCTTGCATCCATTGCTTTACCCCGATTTGTAAGGGAGAAGGTGAGTGGAAAAATGCGTTTCAGAATTTGATTTTGCTTTGTCACGTAGTGCATAACTCTTGACATATCTTACATTTCGCAACAGGATGTCCCCTTGGACTCGCATCCATCTAAGATTGTTGGCAGTTTGGGCTCAAAGAATCGTTATTTTGATTTCGATAAGTTAGCAGAGGTCAGTACTTAACTACTTGGCTCATTTTGATAAGTTTCCATGTCTGTGCAATTTGATGTTGGCTTTAAAAAAAAATTATCGTTCTGTTTCGTCAGGTGACTGCAACGGTTACTGCTAATCTCAATAAGATAATAGATGTGAATCACTATCCAGTGGAGACCGCCAAAACTTCAAACATGCGTCATAGGCCTATTGGTATTGGCGTACAAGGTCTTGCAGATGCATTCATCCTTCTTGGAATGCCGTTTGATTCCCCCGAGGTAAACTTGCTTTGCTTAAGTTAATCAACGTTTTATAGTAATCATGTTCTATTTTCTGAAAAGTTTTTGCAATAATCTTAGGCTCAAAAATTGAATAAAGACATATTTGAAACCATATACTACCATGCACTCAAGTCATCTTCGGAGATTGCTACTAAGGAAGGTACATATGAGACATACCAAGGAAGTCCCGTGAGTAAGGTATGCATCACAACCAACAATTATTTTGATATCTGTACAACATTGTCATATCGGATGCTAATTGCTTGGTCGGCATATCGGATGATTCTTTTAGGGAATTCTTCAACCGGATATGTGGAATGTAATTCCTTCGGACCGCTGGGACTGGGCTGCTCTCAGGGATATGATTTCCAAGAATGGAATCAGAAATTCTCTTCTAGTGGCACCAATGCCAACTGCTTCAACCAGCCAGATTCTTGGGAATAATGAATGTTTTGAACCGTATACCTCAAACATATATAGTCGTAGAGTCTTGAGGTATGTTCCTCAAGCGAATAAAATTGCTCCTCAAAGTTATTATTCTGGTTTTCTCCATAGGCTTAATTATTAGTCTTCTTTATATTTTCAGCGGTGAATTCGTAGTAGTGAACAAGCATCTTCTTCACGATTTGACTGATATGGGACTCTGGTCTCCTACGCTGAAAAACAAGATAATATATGAGAATGGTTCTATTGTAAATGTCCCGGAGATACCAGATGACTTGAAAGCGATTTACAGGTATAAAACTTCCTTGTTCTTTTATGCTCTGATTACTCTGTGCTCATATTACTGAACCTGTGTCCCCTCCTGCAAAATGACTCAGGACTGTCTGGGAGATTAAGCAGAGAACAGTGGTTGACATGGCCGTTGATCGTGGATGCTTTATAGATCAAAGCCAAAGTTTGAATATACACATGGACAAACCCAACTTTGCAAAACTCACTTCCTTACACTTCTACGCTTGGAAAAAGGTAACAACATATCTTAACTCTAAAAAATGGTCTATATCATTGCATCACATCTACACTTGTAAGTAGGAATCTTCATAAATCTATTCAAAGTGATGGCATCTTTTGCATAACCTGATATATTCATGAAACACATACACACTTCCTCATATTTAGTCTTGATATATGGTATGACTCGATCTCACAATTGTTATTGTTGTGAATACCAAAAGGGTTTGAAAACTGGAATGTACTACCTGCGATCACGTGCTGCAGCGGATGCGATAAAGTTCACAGTAGACACAGCAATGCTAAAGGTAAACAACACTTTTGTGTCACTGTGTGATTCTGTAGTTACTTAGGCAGCGAAATTGACATTTAATTGTGATGCAGGAGAAGCCTAATGTAACCGAAGACAGCGAAGGAACAGAAGAAGGAGAAGAAGACAACGAGACGAAGATGGCACAGATGGTTTGCTCTTTGACAAACCCCGACGAGTGTCTCTCTTGTGGAAGTTAAAACACAAAACAATAGAAGAGGAACAAACGAAACAATCCAAAAGCTGTGTGTGGATTTGTATAGTGCAAAGTATCATCTGTGTGTGGAAGTTGTTAACAAGTCTCTCTTTTTCTAATAATTAAATTTGAGTATCGTTTGAGTTGTGTGATAAAGAAGGTATTTAATTATTTCGTTTTATAACTTTGATCAAACGAAATAGTTCAACAATTTCACCAAGTTTATTATTACTCTAAGATGTCATTCAATCACCGGAGCAATTAGCTTCGCAATTATCAAAACTTGTGGTAACTAGAATGTTATTTTATAAACTTCTTATCAACACATAAAATATACATTAAACTTCACAAATCTATATCGGATTGGTCCGTGGGTTTAAACTCAAACTTTTCTGGGCCCTAATAAAATCAATAAAGCCCATTATGACTACATTAGTAAAAGCATAAAAAAATCGGTAGATCTCAGCCGTTCATCGGGTCAGCAAGAACAAAACCCTAATAATCATCGTACGCCTCTTCTCTCACTATATAAATACCTCATCCTTCCTTATCTTCTGTAAAAACCCTAAACTTTCCTCTCCTTTGTCTGTTAAACTTTAGCGCATAGATTTCGGTATCGTTGATTCAATTGTTTCATTTTCATTATGCTCTGTACAGACCAAACATGGAATTGGTTGAGTTTTGTTTGTGTTCTTATTGATATTGTTAACGATGATAAATCCAAAGGCTTGTTTCTCAAACATTCGCAGTGGCCGCCTAAGAGCTTTCGCCTTTTGCCAGGCTTGAGAGTTAATGCTGCTTTTATCCTTCCTTGGATGTCTGAAACTTACTCGATTTGAAGATCTATGTTTCTTTGTTTTAGGGTTTTTAGATTTGGGATTGAGTTTATGATATCCCTTTAGCATAATTTATTTCTTAGTGCTTTAGGAATGAACAAAGTCCCTCATATCTTAATCCATCTATTTCACTTTGTCAGCAGTCTTAATTGGTTTCTCGCTGATCATTTCAGGATGGGACATATCTTTTTCTCGATTTTGATTTCTTAGCTTAGATTTTGTGTTGGGTCGATGAGGATTTTACATTAAGGCTTGTTTCTCGAAACATTCGCAGTGGCCGCCTAAGGCTTTCGCCTTTCGCCGGGCTTGAGAGCTTATGATGTTCCTTATCCTTCCTTGGATGTCTGAGACCAAACTCAAAATCATCATTTCTTTTGTTTGATTGTTTATTATTATCTTTGTTGTGATTGGTTGATGAGGATTTTACATTAAGGCTTGTTTCTCAAAACATTCGCAGTGGCCGCCTAAAGCTTTCGCCTTTCGCCAGGCTTGAGAGCTAATGCAGCTTTTATCCTTCCTTGGATGTCTGAAACCGATTAATTTTCAAATCAAATTTAAAGTGTTTTTTTTTTGTCTTTAAGAAACAAAGATCTATGATGATAAGTCTTAAGGCTTGTTTCTCAAAACATTCGCAGTTGCCGTCTAAAGCTTTCGCCTTTCGCCGGGCTTGAGAGTTAATGCAGCTCTTATCCTTCCTTGGATGTCTGAGATCTTTGTCCACTCTTTTCATAAATTTGTCTGATTTGGTTTTGTTGTCCTTGTATATATTTTCTATGTTTTTCTGTGTTAAATTTTGCAGGTACTTCAGTGTTTGGTTCATTACTTTGCTGGCTATTGGAGAAAGTGTATTTGTTATGGTTTCTTGTGATGTAAATTATTTGTAATAATCATTGCTGGTTTAGTTTGTAGTAGGTACTGTTTAGCTTTCGTCTTCTGTGTATCTTTGCTGGTTTAGTCTTGTGTATTCGATTTGATACTTTGATAATGAAAATTTAAAAATATGAGAATTGCTTATTTAAGGAATTTTACATCTGAAAAAATAAGTTTGTTTTCATGAATTGAAACATTGAATCGTCATATTTCACCGAATCAAACACCAATATAAAAAAAATGTGGTTTAAATATATTAATATCACCTTATTTAGGCGAAAATTAGTAAGAAATTAACAAAACTGGCGACAAAACAGTCTATAATCTAAGAAGCACCTCTTCACCATAGATCCTCCCTAGTTGCTTCTTTCTGATTTCTGTTTCCTTTCTTCGAAGTATTTAATTTCTCTTTACTTCTACTTCCTTGGAGTGAGGCAAGAGACAAGATATGTGTTACACGTTTCCTTGCGATTCTGAGGATTGTCTTCCTTTGTCTCTCCCATTTGCTATTTTGACTTCTATGGATAAGAAAACAGAAAATCCCAAAGTTCTCCTGCGTCGATTGAACCGTAGATTTCGGGCAAGTGTTGGCTTTCGTCCTCCGTTAGACATAGTTTCAAACGGATGTGGTTTTACAATTTTATTATCTTTGGAACAGATGTTCATGTTTTTGTTCCGAAAATGCCAAACTTGGAAACCACCACCATGGAGATGGGGACGAAATCATGGGTTTGTTGCATACAGAGACTCGATGGTCAATGTTCGTTTGCCCCATGATATACATCTGTTGTGGCATGATAAAATCTATGATTTTGTTTGTTTCGATGAACAAAACCAATTTGCTCAATTAAAGAAAATGTTTTGGTTTCTAAGTGGGGGTATTTTTAAATTGGTTATAGAATTCAGAATGCAGGATACAAACAAAGATAATTGTGATCGAAACTGTGGGAAAAGAGAGTTGCAACTTCTCTAACATGACACTAATACAGAAATTTTGGTATAATAAATTCAAAAATTCATAACTATCATCGGAAAGCAAAGAGTTTTGTAATGCGGTGTGCAAATTGTAGATACAATTTCTACGAAGAAAAAATACCCAAGCACAACTTTTACATCAGAAGATCGATATAAAAAAGGAAAATAACAGATTTGATAATCTGTTAGCAAGTAAGACTTTACTAAAAAAGGTATCGTTAAATTCACTTTTTTTTTGTTTTTTGTCTTCATGATGCATATTTTTGTTTATGTAATAATTTTCTTTCGAAATTTCTATAATAACTTTGTATTCTCTTTTTTATATTAATAAATAAATGAAATTTAGACGGAAAAATAATAATCTCGTATGCTCTGATTCTCATGTTTTAATTAACCTACTTTTCAAGCAGAACTTGCATACAGAGATTCGTTTGCTATCTTTTTCCTTTGTTCCACGAGAGGTTAATATGTTGGCTGATTCGTTAGCTAAAAGAGCGTTTGATAGTTTTGTTTTGTCGACTGTTTTAGTTAAGATTTATGTATTTGAAAAAAAAAAAAAAAGACTGGAAAAAATAATAATAATTAATAACCAAATTGAAAAAGTTTTTGCAAAAAACAAAAGTGAAAGAACATTAAAAATGCATTAAATCATTTCACTCGAATTAATCCGGACCTAATTTTTTTCTCCGGCTTTTGGTTGGTCACCGTCCGATCAATCGGGTTTTCAGTACGGCGAATGAGTATCGCTTCAGCTACGTAGCTTCGTGTCACCAATCTCGAAACCTTCCACACGAGTTGTAATGTTTAGGTTTCTCAAGCGATAGACTTAGAGAGAGACGGCGAAGCGATTTTGATTTTGACTCTCTTTTTGACTATGGTTTCTCGTAGAGGTGCCGATACAAAGGCGATTGTCTGTATCCTCACTGAAAGATTTAGGTTTTCGAAATGGGTTTCGCATTTGTCTGTCGCTAGTCTACTTGGTGTAGCTGGTTTCGTGTTTGCCCTAAAAGACGGTAGATTCCGCAACCTAAATCTCTTCTCCGGTAGAGAAGAAGACGACGGAGATGATTACTTTTTCGTACCAGGCCTGCAAAATCTCGGGAACAATTGTTTCCTCAACGTGATCCTTCAGGTAAGATTTTAGCTGATATTCCAATTGATTCTTTGATTTTTCTGGAATCTTTTGAGTTTTTGCTTGTAATCCTTTTGTTGGATTGTGAATTTGACTTTTCAGGCTCTTGCGAGCTGCAAAGATTTTCGGAGTTTTCTTCAATGGGTTATGGAGGATGCGAGAGAAACGGTCACAGAAGAACATGATGAACAGTTTGCTCTTACTTGTGCTATGTCTGCTTTATTAGAAGGTAAAAATTAGGAACTTCCATTGAGCAAAAAAAAGTTGGTGTCACTGTATTTTGAGTCGAAAATGATGATATTTAGGCTTTAATCTTTTGCTAATTGTTACTGACAGAGCTCTGCACAGTTGGAAGAAGACGATCTGTATCTAGCCCTCGTAAAGTTATGTTGGCATTGACCAATTATGTCAGAAATTTCAATTTGACAAGCCAACAGGTTAAATTTCAATTTGGAGTTTCGGTTAGACACATACTTGAGAGTTTATCGTCGTTATCTATGAGCTAATGATCTTGTTGAAACATAGGATGCAGCGGAAGCCCTTCTTCATCTGATATCTTCTTTGCAAGAAGAGATTGTACTTTGTTATCGTCCTAGCCAAAGTTGTAATCTATCAGATATAGTTTTTTCACGCAACTTGAGAATGCTTGCGCCTGGTGAAGGCCTCCATGGTTTGATGGAGCTCAAGAGATGGCATAAACATTTGCGGGGACCATTCAATGGAATTCTTGGTAGTACATTGATTTGTAGAACTTGTTCGTCTCAGGTAATTAGGATAAGATTCCTTAGTCTAGCCCGTAACGCTGCTCTTTGTTCTGTTAAATACTTTTCTACCCATTCGATTTTTTGCAGATTTCCTTGGAGTTTCAGTTTTTTCATACTTTGCCTCTTTCTCCTTTACTCGATATTGGTGGTTCCAACATTGTACGTTACGGAAGGTTCATTCTCTTATTGCTCATTGTTTTACTTTTGTGAATATAAAATCTCTAGAAAACCATTTTCAATAGTTTTTGCTTTTTGGGATGTTTTTAGATGTTTGGATGCACTTTGGAGAATTGCTTGAAGAAGTTTCTTGACGCTGAGAAAGTCGAAAACTACTTCTGCAAAAGATGCTGGCATGGTGCTGCACTGAAATATTTATCTGTGATAGGAGCAGCTGAGGTAATTTATATCTCGGCTTTAATCCTTATTGTATCTTTGCACATACTTCACACTACTCTATCTGACCAGCTTGTACTTTAAATTGTTTAAATCAGACTGATATCGAAAAGCTCAGGAGCTGTGGCGGAGATGATCTATGTGACTGTAAAACTTCTCTTCATCTTGAAAGAATGCCTTGGTCAAATAGCTATTCCCATATATTGAAGCAATTAATCATCGCCCGTTTCCCAAAGGTATGTTTACTTACTCATTGAAACTAGACTCGAATATAAAGTTTAAAACCCGAGAAAGCTAAAAATCCGGTATAATCTCATAGTCTCTTTTCCCCAGTCCCATTTGACCCTCTCTATCTAAATTGTTACAGCTTCTATGCATTCAAGTGCAACGTGCTTCGTTAAACATGTTTGGAGAATCAGTCAAACTATCGGTAGATTCTTGTTACCTCTCTTTCCTGTCTACATTTCATATCCGGAGTTCTAGTTACTATTCGTTCTAATCTCAGTTTATCGAAACAGGGACATATCGCATTCCCACTTGTCCTGGACCTTTCATTGTTCACACCGTCTTCAATAGGATTAAACATAGAAAAGATTCAGATCATGTCGTCACAGTACCAAAATCCAGAAGCATCAAGAAACCGCGGCATGTATAGGCTTGTAACGGTGGTGGAACATTTTGGTAGAACCGGAAGCGGACATTATACTGTTTATAGAAGTGTGAGACTTGCATCACAGGAGGAAGAAGATTGTGATGACCATCGTGAGGATTTGAGCTGGTTTAGTATATCTGATTCAGAAGTTTCTCGAGTTTCGGATAGTGATGTTCTTGGCGCTGAAGCTAGCTTGCTCTTCTATGAGAAGTTTTGATAGAGAAGAAAATAAAATAAAAACACGAGTTTGGTTATTCATTTTGATTGATTATTGATTTTTTATTTTTGTGTGTTTCTAAGTTAATTTTTTGTTTGTGAACTTTACAGAGTAGAAGATAAATTGAGGTTTTAAAATGTGTTTATTATGATTCCCCCGTATCCAAACACTCCTTTTGGTAAACACTACAACCAAACGCTTCTTTAATTCCCGAATTGCGTTATAAGTGAATCCAAACAGTCCCTCAGCTTCCTCGAGATATTATTAATCCGCGCTCATTAGAAAATTTAGAATAATCTTTAGGCGAAATTCAAATTCAAACTCAAATCCATCTTCATCTCCGACGAGAGGATCTGGCTACACCGTCGAAGCAATCGCCGGATTTGATATCGGAGACCGATACGTCAACGTAGAAGCGCTGTGTCTTTGCTCCGATGATGTCTCCGTCGTCAAATGTTCTGTTGGTTCCATTGATCGATGCTTCAAACTTCTAATGTGCCGACAATTTAACTTAAAGCAATCGCCGGATCTAATATCGGAGACTGATCCGACACCGTAGAAGCAACCGCTGTGTCTTTGTTCCGATGATGTCTCCGTCGTCAAGTGTTCCGTTGGTTCCGTTGATCGATGCTTCATACTTGTAACGTGACGACAATTTCTCTGGTTAGTTGGACCTTTCCGTATCTGAGTTTTCTCGACCAATCTATCTAGCTATGGTTCGCTTTTGTTTTGCTCAAGTGCGACGATTAGCGAGTTTCAGATCTGATTTTTTTTTTTTTTTTTAATTATAATTAGTATCATGATGGCTCTTACAAGGTCTTTGTTTTCTATCTTGATGATGTGGTTCTTATATTGTTTAAGTGTTATAGTTTTTGATCCGATGTTAGTTAGGGACTGAATCAAGGATCAAAAGAGAAAATTTGTAGCTTTAGAAACACATAACTAAAAATTGACTTTGTATTAAACAAATTTTGTGGTGGTGGAGACGGGTCCGAAGTAAGTGACATAGAAGAAAGTGAGAGCAAACTCTGGCGAGTTTAAAGAGAAGGATCGAGTAGCATGAGATCACAGAGCGAAATTCTCTGATAAGCTTCATGTTATTGAAGAAAAAAAGAAGATGAAGCCGTATATCTTCTTACAAACGCAAACTAAGAAAAACTTCAACCGCTGTGTCTTTGTTCCGAGAATCTTATGTCAAAAGGACCAAGGATGATCTTTTCGGAAAGGAGGAGTAGGAGGAGTCAGCTTATTCTATAGATACTGTAAAAGCCAACTCATGTTTCCACTCAATTTTCATTACGAAGATGTATCAAGTCAAGATCCGTTGCTCAAACTGAATCACACCAACGTTATGGAAGTTCCTGGATCTTTACTATCTCTCAGTTAACATGTACCGTAATTATTCAAACAAATGTTGTAAGTAAAAATCCAAATCTCGCCCAAAAGAAAGATATGGATGCAAAAGAATAAACCTAGGGAACAAGCTTCATTTAGAGAGTAAGCTAAGCTTCCCGTTATACTTGCAGTTAGGTTTCTTCCCTTCTTGTTCAATAGAAAACATTTCAAATATCATCGACAAATAGAATTATATATGTAAACCAAAAATCTCATCTAGAGATTTTGATTTGTTTTATCCCAGTTCACTCACTATCCAAACACGAAGAGACAACCACCAGTCATGTATCCAACAGCCACTTAAAATATAAATGCATGTAAACCACTTAAAATATTACCAGCATAAATAAAGAGAGATTGCCTATTAAAAACATTGTTATGATACTCAGAAGAAACACAATTTAAAAGGTTGACACCCCAAACTCGTTCCAAACCACCAATATATATCAACGTACAAAACAGTAAAAAATCTATGCCACACATCGGGATGAGTTCCTCATTAGTGTCAGAATTCTCTTGTTATGAAGAAGGTGAGCCACAAAAACACATAATACTTAATTAGTCTATATATTCCACATAACAAAATATATTTATATGAGCAATTAATTAGAAATGATATCGTGATTGTGTCATACACGATAGTTGGGGTTCTCTGCATTCTCCATATAAATTGGGTTCTCAATCGAATTTGCATCAAAAATCCATACATATAACAGGGTTAATAGATAGTCAAATTGTAGGTTCACCAAGTGAGTTTGCACATATATAAGCAGACAAATAAAATTTGTTTACTCTTTGTGAGATCTCTCAGCTGTAAGGAGATTTGAGTCCCCATTAAAATCGAAACAATGCCATCTTTATTTTGGACGGTTGTAGGGTCTTCTCCATGAGTCGAGAAGAATTGATGAATCATACCTTGAGGGTTTCACAAGCTTCGCCGGCATAACATTTCAGACCATCTGAGCAGCGTTTCCATTCAGATTCTTCATGAGAGTTCTATGTGCCACTCTCGCTAAAGTAATATCAGCGAGTACGGCCACACCGCTATTACCCAAGGTTATCTTTGATGAAGTTGAGAACTATACCGAGCTCGACGCAAAATCTCTCGAGTCACCTTTTGAAAGCGGAGCCTCAACGTCGAGGAGGGGATTATTTCTGAAGCGTTCTTCATAGTGAATTGACGCTCAAAGATACGTTTCAGCCACAGTTTTGGCATTTGGCTCATCGTCTCCGGGGAAGCTACTTCTTATGATACATCAATCAGTTGGATTTGCACATGACTTGACATTGCGGTGGAATTTTTGGTGGTGAATCAAACGCACAGAGAGGCACAAAGGGGATTGATATTCCACCTTCGCTAATTCCAACGGAAGTTTCATAGACAACGCGAAACGTGAAACTAAAATCAAAGCTTTGAAGAGTAAATGATCGTCAAATTGGGATTACGTATCAGTAGTGGAATATGTAATTTTTGATAAAAGCTTGGATTAAAATCCCTAGCGCCGAAAGGAAGATCTTTCGTCAATGGTGAGATTTTTGTTTTTTTTAACAAAATTATAGTGACACGTGTCAATCCCTCCTTTGCTGACATGGCAAAAACAAAAACTAGCTTTTGGTTTAATCTAGGCCAATACCTGCGCATACGGATTTATTTGGTTGAATATTTTTTTGTAATATTTTGTTTTACCTTTTCATGTTAATATTTCTGCCAATAGTAAAATGTCCACTTATTAAACATAGAACATGACATTTACTTCAATGGTGAATTTGTAAGTTTTACTGTCTCATGGAAAAAAAAACAATAAAACAACAAAGAAAATCAAATGTTGATCTTATGAAACCTTTTACCTCTCGTCCAAAAATTTATGTTTAGAATGACACTCTAATTTAATAGCGATTGTAATCTCAGTGTGGAAGCGATGTGATTTAAAAGCGATGCGATTAGTTAGAATCATGAATGAAGATATGATTTGCATGCGATACGGTTAGCCTATATTATTGAATTGCATTGCAATTCAGTTATGATTAGAATACATAATTATTAAACATGACATTATATGTGTTATTGTGATTTTATGTGTTATCTACATGTTTTATGTATTTTTATAATTTTTAAATTTTCAAAAATATAAACTAAAAATAAAATATAGGATTATTAATAAAAATTACAAACACTAATTAAATTGATTTTTCCGAAAAAATTGGTTCCCCGTTTTTCTGAAAAAAATGATTCCGTGTTTTTCCATTTTTCCTCCAAAAAGTGATTCCATATGTTCTCGCAAAATACCGAATTCATGCTTTCCCGCAAAATTGTGCAATATTTTCTCATTTTTCTGCCAAAAACGTCATTCGCTTCCACACCAAAAATGTGATTCTGTGTTTTTGGTAGGAAATATAACTTTTTATTTTTAGCAGGAATAAACGAAATCGTATTGTTGGCGAAAAAGTTATAATATCACGTTTTTAACGGAAAATGTGGAATTACGGTTTCATCGAAAAAATACTTCCACATTTTTCCTCCAAAAATGTGATTCTATTTTTTCAAATTGCAAAATCATTTTTTATGCGAAAATTACTGTAAATATTTTAAATTATTAACGGTTAATGCTTACATATCTTATATCTTCGTGGCTATGTAACACTCGTGGATTTACTATAAGTATTGTATAACTGAAACTTACCAAGAAAAGAAAAACAAGGATACTCTAAAACTCTGTATATCAAAAAAGTATTGTTCAAAAGCTTTTTTCAAGAACTATCTCCAACACAACTTGACAATTTGCATAATTATCAAATTTTTATTTCAATATATACATCTAGAAGGTATACCTGCGATTGCTTTTAGTATCAAGTTTTGCTTTTAGTACCAAAACTTCTCTCGTTCCATAGCAATATTGCTTTTAGTACCAATTTATACTCTGGTTCCGACGAACTATCTCCAACACAACTTAAATGCTCCGGTCCCGACTAATTCTTTTCAAGAAACGGTTTTCGTTAATCCTGCTCCGGAGGCTCACAGGTTGGTCAATCTTCCTCTCTTTTATGGCTTCTATCCATCCGACGAGCATTTGGTGAGATGTTTCTTGAGACCATTCATTGAAGAAACTGGTCCATATCCAACTTCTCCAATCCACAAAATTGTGGATGTATATTCTCTCTCTCCCGGAAATCTCATAGGTAAAAGAAAAGAATATATAATTCTTGGTTCTGATGCTTTAGTTGGTTCTCCGGTAACAGTCTTGTGTTCTTTTTTTGGCAGCTCAATATGAGCAAGATACCAATCGTGGTGAATGGTTCTTTTACGCTCAAAACAAGTATAGCGATTGCAGTTCGAATGCGGATCGTAACGTGCTAGGAGGAGGTCTTTGGAAGAAGGGCGGTCCTGTGAAGAACCTTTTTTTTAAAGCGAATATGATCGGTTACAAACGATCCAAAACCTATCAGGATGGAGGGGATTGGAAGATGGAGGAATTTAGTTTGGTTAACAAGTCAGAAGCTATCCTTGCAAAAATGTACAGAGTTTACGATGAAAAGCCCAAGGGGAAAGGTGTTAAAAGAGCTCATCAGCAAGCTAATGCGTTGCAAGAGGAAGCAGGTCCGAATCAGCTGCTGCCACAGCTTTTAGAACACCCACCTCATTCTGGACAGAGCTCGAGGAAACAAGCTACTGTGTTGCAACATCAAGCAGGTCTGAATCAACTGCTGTCACCGCTTTTGGAACACCCACCTCATTCTGGACAGAGCTCAAGGCAACAAGCTACTGTGTTGCAACATCAAGCAGGTCCGAATAAGCTGCTGCCACCACTTTTGGAACACCCACCTCATCCTGGACAGAGCTCGAGGCAACAAGCTACTGTGTTGCAACGGTCTGAATCAGCTGTTGTCACCGCTTTTGGAAACCTTCTTAATGATTACTTAGGGGACTTCGCTGATTACTTAGGGAAACTAAGAAAGCCATGTTAAAGATTAATTTTATCATTTCTTATGTTTGATTTAAAATTGTTAATTATTATATTTTGTTTACTTTGTCCTAGGTGATTACTTAGGATGGCGCATCGCTGATTACTTATAGGGGACTCTGGTTCCGACGAACTATCTCCAACACAACTTAAATGCTCCGGTCCCGACTAACTCTTTTCAAAAAACGGTTTTCGTTAAACTTGCTCCGGAGGCTCACAGGTTGGTCAATCTTCCTCCCTTTTATAGCTTCTATCCATCCGACGAGCAGTTGGTGAGATGTTTCTTGAGACCATTCATTGAAGAAACTGGTCCATATCCAACTTCTCCGATCCACAAAATTGTGGATGTATATTCTCTCTCTCCCAGAAATCTCTCAGGTAAAAGAAAAAAATATATAATTCTTGGTTCTGATGCTTTAGTTAGCTCTCCGGTAACATTTGATGACAAACCAGCCATATAATCCTTAACTCTAAAAAAGATGGCTGGTTTGTCATCAAATGTATTATAGAGAGACATAAAGCCATAATTGGTTTAGGATTAAAATTCTGTGTATGAAAAAAGTTATCGGAAAACCAACTAAAGCATCAGAACCAAGAATTATAGATTTTTTTTTTTACCCGAGAGAGAATATACATCCACAATTTTGTGGATAGAAGAAATTGGATATGGACCAGTTTCTTCAATGAATGGTCTCAAAAAACATCTCACCAACGTCGGATGGATAGAAGCCATAAAAGGGACCAACCTGTGAGCCTGAGCAGGATTAACGAAAATCCTTTCTTGAAAAGAGTTAGTCGGGACCGGAGCATTTAAGTTGTGTTGGAGATAGTTCGTCGGAATCATGAGTCCCCCGCCAGATCAGTGTTGTATTCATGAAAAAGGTCGGTGTGTTGTTCTGGTGCCGCATTGAAGTTTTGGTATGAATTGTTCGTCGGAACAAGAGCTCGAGTTAGTCCGGACCGGAGCATTTAAGTTCGTCGGATCGGTGTTGGCCGGAGCACCACCATGGTACTGTAGAGTCGGAGGAAAGAAGTAACTCGGAACAAGGCTCCCTGTTGATTCGCCAGCGCCGGATCAGTGATGTAGTCAGCGTGTTGTTGTTGCGCCTCAGCCGAGTTTTGGTTCGCCGGAACCAGAGGACGATTCGCCGGCGGACGAGGGGGTTGCATCTTCAAAACTTGAAACTTTTTCTTGAACTTTTTCTTGGAGCGAAAAGGGATTTTTGTTGTAACGAAAAGAGAAACACGAAATTGATAAAGAGTTAACGACGAGTATTTAAAAGAAGAAAAAATATATTTAAAATGGGATTTAAAATAAAATAAATTACACATTGAGCTCGTCGTGACTTACTTCACTCCCACGCCGACGAGACCGTCGCCGTTACTGTTGCCGTAGCTATCGCTATCGCCGACGATACCATCGCCGTTACTATCTCCGGCGACGACGAATGATTTGGACGTCGTCCTCCGACCGATCTGGAAGCGAATGGAGCAGATTTGGTTGCTCCAGACGACCACGCGGAGCTCTTTGATGACTGCGAGACCGTCGCCGTTACTAAATCCGGCGACGACGAATGATTTGAAAGTCGTCCTCCGACCGATCTGGAAGCGAATGGATCAGATTTGGTTGTTCCAGGGGACCACGTGGAGCTCTTTGATGATTGCGAGTTTCTCTGACAGAATACGACGTCCACGGCAACTCCGAACACCTCTTCGACCATCGCAAACGCCGAAACCACCACGGTTAATGCCATTGTCGGTCCAAACGAAGAAATTATCAGAACTGGGAAAAAAAGGTACGATCAGAGAGACGGAAACATTAGAGCTAGATCCAGACGAAGAAAGGGATTAGGGTTTTTTCACGTAAATGGGGAGTTATGGGCTTGGCTTTTTGCAATCTTATTTGGGCTTGGGCCTTTAGTTGGTCTGTGTACCGAGTAAGCTGTTTTAATTAGAGATCACATTCCTTTGTATAATAATTACCTTTGAAACTTATCAAAGTTTTACGTTATATTGGAAACCAAAAAAGGGAAAAACCTGAAGAAAAATAATTAAGATTTTTAGATAAAACCTACTCCCTCCGTTTTAAATTAAATGTCGTTTTAAAATTAAAAAAAAGTTAAATTTTTAATTATACACTTATTTGACCGTTAGAATTCTTAAGTATTTAATATTTTTATCAATTTAATTAAAGAAAAAAAGATAAATCTACAGTAAAATTTACATTAGAATCATAAAATGACACTTATCTTATAATAAAAAAAATTCTAAAACGACACTTAAATTAAAACGGAGAGAGTATTCTTTTTTTCCAAAACCATGTAGTAATAATTTAAGAAAATGTTATTTTAAAAAAATCAAAGAACAAGCTAAATTTGTAATCTTAAAAAACAAACAAACTACAGAAAGAAATGAGAGTTTTTTTTTTAAAAGTTTATTACTGAATATTCTTTCTAAGCAAATAAATGTTATGTAACTAAACATGAGTATAAGACAATGATTATCCAAAGTATTGCGATAAAATTAGTTTTTTTTTTTTTTTTGTCACGCTTAAAAAAATGCTTATCACAATTCGCCGTTTAATTCGATACTTTATGATATTGGTGGGCCCATGGGCATCATTCCATTGAGGGTAGATTCGTAATTTCAGTAGGACCTGCCAAGCATTGTTTATTTTTCTTTCTCATGTAGCCCTAATTTTCGGGATCATAATCTCATTTGCCCCAAAATATAAAAATTTAATCTAATTATCCCTTTTAAATCTACTTTATCTTTTCATTATTTTAATATTATTTTACCAATACAATAAAATATCATAATAAATTAAATTCTCTCGCCAATCAATTAAAACATTAAAAACAAATAATAAATCATTTTACATGGACCCACTTTTTCTCCTCTCTAAACCAAATACGTGGACCAAAATATTTTCTGAGTTTTACTAAGACTGGTATTACTAAAACTGATATTACTAAGACCAACTAGTATAACTAAGAAATATGATATTAATAAAACAATTAGTATTACTAAGCATGCGTCTTTGGTTAATCGAACTGAACCAAACTGTTTTTTTAATATATTGGTTAACAAAAATATTTTTGGAGACAACTGATACTATTGAGAATCACTGGTATAACTAGGATATCTGGTATTACTGAGAAAGCTAGTATTACTGAAACAAGTAGTATTACTGAATAAAAGGGATTATTGAGATAATGAGAGACTTGGATTGTACCTGACCCTATACGAGTTTCGATTGGCTTGCCTCCGCCACACGAAACTAAGAAAGGAAGAACTCAACAAACACGGTACCCGTCAGCTGGAGAATATCGAAGAAGAGGAAGAGAACGGGGATATATTTTTGACTATTTAGCCACTGACCCCAATGTGCAGGATCCCAACTAGGTACAAATGGTGTCTTTGTCTGGTATAATTGAGTACCACTACGTATGACTGTGTGCTTCTTATTTTGGTAATAATCTCTGTCTGGTATAACTACGTATGACTGTGTGCTTCTTATTTTTGTAATTCTCTCTGTCTGGTATAATTACGTATGATTGTGTGCTTTTTATTTTGGTAATAATCTCTGTCTGGTATAACTTCGTATGACTGTGTGCTTCTTATTTTGGTAATTCTCTTTGTCTGGTATAACTGCGTATGACTGTGTGCTTTTTATTTTGGTAATAATTTATGTCTGGTATAACTACGTATGACTATGTGCTTTTTATTTTGATTGTGTTTTGGCAAAATCCATGTCTTTTTCGCAGAATTTAGATTTTGAGAATTTTATAGTCTTTTGATTTAGGCTATGAAGATCTGATGGTCCATCGGCTTAGCGTTCGAGGCTTTTTTTATTTGTCGTCAGTTTTTGAAACTCTCTTATGAATTTCTATCCGATCATTATAATATAACAGAAAAAAAATCAACAAAAAAAGGTTAATTTTGTTTTTAAATTTTGTTTTTTTGGTTAATCATCAAATTAACCTTTCTTTTATCCCAAGAAAAAAGAAGAAGAAATGTATGTATGTCTTAATAGGGTTCTTCACTTGCTTTGACTACGTTGGTAATGATTTTTGGTAAATTATGAATATAAAAAAAAATTGATTCATCTAAAATATTGCGTTAAAAGTAAATTACACTTATACAAAGTTAATATAATTTTCTCTCCCATACTTAGTATATAGTGGAATATTCTATTGGCTTAATAAATAAATAAAGTAGTCACTCACTGAATATTATATTTCACAGATGTGTCATTTTCTAAATTTTCGGTCAAGAAAATAAAATAAATTTTTGGTCTTCATTTTTCATTATAATTACTATTGTAAATTTACCGACACTCTCTGAAGACAGACATAGAATGTGCTCAATCGGAGTATCTGCTCTCTGTTCTCCGGCGAAATTTCATCAACGCCGGGAAAAAGCACAGATTTTTACTCCGACCCATTTGCGTGTTGGAGGAATGAAGTTTAAAAAGTAAATGGAAAAGAGAAACTTTGCCCCTCGAAGGGTTGATTCCATCTTGCTGAAATTGATACTAAAGTGGTTGAATTAGGATTTGAGATGGGAAAGTTCTTCTTCAGTAGGTGCTATTTACGTTTGCTTTTTTTATTATTTTCATCTTTTTGCTCCATTTGAATGACTGATTCGTCTTTATTAGTAGTGATACAAAAGATCAGACGCGAGTTCCTTTGCTATATTACTTATATGGGACATATACTTCGAAGGATCTTCAAAGAAGGCGTTACATTTTCAAAATGAGCGATCCTTTGTGTGGATATTTAGCACAGGTACGATATAAAAATATCATATCAGGTTGGAGTTCAAGATTGTTATATTTAAGCATGTAACCCAACTGAAATGGTGTCCAAAACTCGTTGGGATAATCCTGTGAGGTCATTTAGCTGATATCACAAGGTTACTTATGGTTTACTCTTCTGTATTGAGAGTTTCGTATCATCATATTCTTAATACTGAACTCTTACTGTTTCGAAGTCCATTGTACTATAATGTAGTTGGTTGCACAAGATCGCTTACTTGAGTCTTTGATGTTGAAATTTTCTCTAAACTCCCATCCTTCAAGAATTATATATCTTTTTGTTTTTTAGAATGGTATCAATCGCAACATTGCTTACTTACGGTATTGATATGATTATTGAACCAATGGAATGATCATCGCTTCATTAAAACTGTGTGAATTGGCTATATCGACTTTCTCTCTTTACTTATAAATATGTATCTTCTTTGCTTGTTGCAGCTTTTGGTTCCAAGTGCCCAAGATTTTATATGTCTTACTTTGTGTATGAAGCTAAAGAATCTGATAATCATATGTTACATGTCTCAAGTCTCAACAGTTCAGGATCAACATCGTTATTATTCAATGTGCTATCTGACCAATAAATTGATGGCTTATGTGAACAAAAAGGTGAGTTTTAATAGTAAATTTTGTGTTGCATTAGTGCTGTCATTAATTCTAAAGTCGAATAAATTGATACTCTAGGGGAAATAGAAGAGATTCAAGAACCCAGAATATTGCAGGAATTGGAGACAAAAGGTACGTACAGAACCTAGAGAAAATGATGTGTTTGGTACTTTTGTGTCCTTTAAACAAGATTTAGTATATTTCGGAGACTTGAAAAATTAAGCACTGTGTAGATAGAGGCTGAGGTAGCTGAACGCTTGACCATCTTGCCAATTTCAGGTTCTGTCTAATATCTCTCCTTTCTACTTCAGTTTTGGATTTTTTTCTCCAAATACATTTGAGTTCGTGTGCCTAGTTGTGTGTAAAAATATATAGGTGGTTATGAATTATAAAAAAAAAACATTATGGAAAACTTAATGGGTCAAAACTCAGAAGAAGCAATCTAATATCTTGAAAAATAAAAAGCATTTGAAACCTTGTATATCCGCGCACTTAGCATCAGTGTTACGGTTTAATGATCTAATATCATAAATGTGGAGGGTAAGGCTGTTGGTCAAATTTCAAAAATATATCCTTGTTTCTGGGTTACGTGTTTCTCATCTTTGGGTTTTTTGTTTAGAAGTGAATTAAAAAACCAGATATAGTTAACTTCGATAACACTTTAAATTTTCAAAGAAACTTGCGTCCATTCTAGTTTCCCTTTCATTTGGTGATATAGACTAAATGAATATCCCAAAGCTTATTAAATTAGTTGATCAGATTTCATATAATTTCAGTGAAGCCAAACTATATTAGTAATCCCTACTAAGTGAGTAGTAACTAATCATACTAAAAATGTTTTTGTACAAAAATCATACTAAGTTGGAAATTCCAGCGCCCTTCATGAACTATAAAAGCTCTCACATTGTATTACCTGTGAAAGACTTGCTTCCTGCGAGATTCAAAGGTTGGAAAGGATTATAGGAAAACAGAGACGGATGGCGACGAAAATCAGAGAGCTTATATACACTGCTGATTTCTTCAGAAGCCTCTTTTGATTCCTGATTTGATCTTCAGGTCCTATGAAATATGTATAGTAATAACCTTTCCTGTAAGAAAAATCAAATCACATAGTTAACAATTTGTTGCATATTTCTTCTGTATGTAAAGACCCGAAAATGTTGCTATATATGAAATCTGAAAACAATGGTTGCAGATTTTTTGTACTTACCTCCGGATTTATGATTGTTCATCCTTTTGAAGCTTTATTTTCTCTTCTTCTAAAGGCTCCATTTCCTGCACATTTTTTACCACAGCACCGAAGCTTACGCCGTCTCCATTAGTAAACTTTCGAGACGAAGAAGATAAGCCGAAATCATATGGTCCCCGTGAGTCAGCCTGCGTTTAAGAAATCAGATGTCCAATACTCAAAATCCAAAGGGTAAAACATATCTCAACTTATTAGACCAACTCGTGGAGTTAGAACGTCAGGTTTCCATTAGTTATATATACAGCAAAAATATGTGCTTATAGAATGTGAAGCAGAGACCAGACAGTTAAAAGAACTCTCACTTACCCACTTAATTCCTGAAAATCCGAGACTGCTATCCTGATTAAACACCATGGAACCGGAACCAAACAACGGTTTTGCGGGTTTCGATTCATCTTTCTGTTGATCCTTCTCAGCTTCTCCAGTTACCTGCCAAATATTCAAATCATATAATCATGAGATGCAAGTCTAAATTTCTGACAATAGTAATAAAACACCGCATAACATGGGAGACGTTTAACCTCCTCAAGAACCGGCTGTGAGGTTGTAGTACGCTTTCGAAATGAAAATGCATGGCATGTATCTTCTGCATCGAGTATAGACGAATGTGATGGCTCAGGAGGAGCAGGACATGGAGCTAGAGGCTGATCTGTTCGGTTCACGAGGAAAGCATCTAATGAATCAGAGATTAGAGGTAATGGTTTTTGTGTAATAGCTCTCCTCGATTCCCATGTTTTGTTACAGTCACTAAACCTTCCCTCTCCTAGTGATGATGCTTCAGAAAGCAATCCTCCAAAGCTTACACTTGGCTGATCTTTATTCTTAGCATGAGCTGGTTCTTGTTCAAGGTTAATATCACGTCTGTCTTGTAAGGATGCCTCGGAAAACAGACCTCCAATGCTTATATTTGTAAGACCATCGTCCCAGAGAGTTGCGTTGGCCTTCCCCGCGTTTGAATTTTTACAATGATCCCCAAAGTTTCCCTTCAATGATACTTCTGAAAGTAAGCCGCCAATACTCAGGCTTGTTAATCCATCATCCCATGAGAACAATGTAGGGCCAGATCCATCGTTTGTTTTATTCTCCTGGTTAAACAAAAGTAGTCATGATTCCTAGTATACAGTGATATAAAATTTGAGTCCAAAACAAGAGAAAAAATCATTTTAATTAAGCATACCATTGACTTTACTTGTCCATCAGGAGGTATGTTTTCTGAGGGAGGACAATCATTCACTTGATCTGCAGAGGGCAGCATTGTGAATGTGTTATCTAAACCAAACATCTGCTTTCCCGTAAAACCGGCACTCTCTGTTTTGTTACTAATGATGTTCTGAGGTTCTACATTTGGTGAACAAGTGATACTCGGCGTTGATGGAGATGGCGGTTCATCGGTTTTATTATCAGACCACCCATACCTAAACGAAATATAAGACTCATAAGAAGCAGCTACGCTTAGAAAGTTGCTTTGAAAGGTACATATATGCAAAAACCTTAAGCGGAAAAGAGATGGAGATCCAAGAGCTGCATAGACATCGCCTGTAGTGGTGTTGCTGTTTGCTATCCATTTATGACCAGAAGCGAATACCGATTTATCATAAGGGTACAACGTGGGATCTCCCCGGGCAATCTCTGAGCTGCTCCACTTACTATTAATGTGTTGAAGCACTGAAGAAACTTTCTTCCGTGAGCTAAGAGTGAGTTCCAAATATGGGTGAAAGCCGTCCTTACAGAGTAACAAAAATGAAACAAGTTAACAAATATTCACCAGAATGTATGATACTTAGTCCTATGTCTTGTGGTCAGATCTAAGGCTTTACCTTTTCTAATCCTTTGCGGGTATGAGCATCCAAAGGAAAGAGCTGCAACTTCATTTTTCCTGAAAGTCGAACCTCTTTTCCAGAATGGAGATTGAGGACAGGTGCTTCTTGAGCTCCGTCTTTGGTATGTATCAACTTTTGATCATGAGAAGATGGAGACTCATCTGAACATTTAGAAGGAGACTTCTCCTCTCTTCCATTGTTATGTTTTCCTGATAGATGGAAAAAACCCAATTACAATGCCAACAATTCCTAGATAAGAATTTAGACTCTGAGCTAAACTAAGAACATAAAACGATATTGTATTTGATAATTGACAAGAAATCCTTGGTAAACGTTCGATATTGTATTATATTACCAAATTCGTGAAATTTCTTAGTAGTTATCTTCATACACTTCTTGGCTCTGGTAAATTTTCCTCTCGCTTTGATCTCTTTTGATGGCTCAGTTGCAGTTTTAGTCCTCTTTCTAGCCATTCTGAAAAGAAGAAGAAAAAACGGTATCAAAACTCAAGAGTCGAATCATTCCGTTCTCCAAACGATTTCGCAGAGATTCATAACAAAACCTCCGATCATACAGATTCAAACACTAGAAATCCAAGTGCCTCGCAGATGTAGATTTATCCACAGCAGAACAAAACTTAGGAACATGTTAAATTAATCAGACAAACGAATACTTAAGAACATTTTGTAGAAATTTCAAAGAAAAAACTCCAATTATCCAGATTTTGTACAAACGCGTTTCAAATCTCGATTTATCCATCCATAACCGAACAAAATTCGAAAATTGTTAGATTCGAATTTGAGATAAGCAAACACGGTTATAGTCAAATCATTCTGGATAATCAAACACATACTGATCGGAAACCCTAGAAATCCAGCCAACCTTCCAAACCTCGAAGATCCAACCGAACGAAAAAAATCCTTTAACATGAAAAATCAATCAGACGTAACTAAATTCAAATCGAAGCTAGATTTACAATCTTAGATCAGAAATCTTACGGTGACAACTCCAAATCAAGCAACAGATCAACAATCGGTGAAGAAAAGTCACGATAAGACAGAATCGCGGATTAAAAAATCTCTTGAGAGATCGAGAAGGTTTGATAATCACCGATCTCGTTCTGCTATCAGACTATGAAACTCGAGAGAGAGAGAGAGAGAAAAGCTTACCGAAGAAGAGAGAGAGATAACGAGGCGGGAATGTTTTTGACGAAAATGTTTAGAAATAAAATTTCTCCCTCCATTGGCTTTTTTCCATATAATAGTGTCGTCTTTAAAATGTTTCTCGCAGGGGTAAAACCGTCTTTGAGCAGAAAATTTGCGGTTGGTTTGTAAATTGGCCCAAACGCGTGGCCCATTAGTTTTATCTTAAACGCACTAAGTTTTAATGGCCCAGACTGACATCTTTTAATTATTTAATTTATAAATCTTATTACGAATTAAATTGTGGATGTTATAGTGAAACTCTTGATAATATGCATAGATTAGTCTGATATAATCTTGTTAAAGCTAAGTTATACAGAACTGGTTAAGAATATTTATTTTGTTTTACTAGTTAGCTGTTTGCTAACATATCAGAAATTACATTCTAAAAAATATCAAAATTTATTGTTAACCGAGTTTTATTGAACCGATCGTGTTAGTACCAAACCGAAATCGGGTTAATCCATAACATTATTTTCTAACTGAATATTTACTTTCAACTTTTTATATTTCTGAATTTAAAGTAGATTGTTATATCCAGACGGTTCAATAAGTATATTTAATAAATAAAATGTTATATTTTCCTAACCGTATTAAATGCTGCTTTCATGCTTTGACGTACTAAGAAGGAAAATAAAAAGGTCAAAAAAGGAATTGATTTGTAGATATGTCAAAGTCATATGAGTTTCTTTCGCCATAATGTAAGGTTTTTAAACTCTTTTCTCGATATGTCTTCTCTGTCTCTGAAATTTATTTTCTCTCGAGTATTATTAATACGACGTCATTTTCAAAAATGCATATTCATAGTCATGGTTTTTGTTATTTTTTGTTTTTATTAGCAATAAAATTCACTTGGTTGCAAATCAATTTACGTTTTCAAGGATCAATCATATTTTATTTTGTCGACCAATCATAGCCCATAACTGTATATCAAATTCAGTCCCGGATCTATGATAATCATTTTGACAGAATTTATAGGAATCAATTACCACTTTTTAAAAAAAAATAATAACACGGTTCTACAAAAAAGGGTTTAAAAATCATTTACCGAACAAAAGCTTTAGAAACGTAGGTCATAATTTAACTTAAAACTCATAATATTAGCGACCAAAACTATTAGCGAACAAAAAATTACTCGGCTTACATATATTACCAGTGAACTAATAAATTTTGTAGCTAAATACTTAGGGAATGTTATTGAATTAATGATTTAAGAGGTGTTATTCAATGATGGATTTTAATAAAGTTTAAATCTAAGCAAAATTCATTGTTATTTAATCAATGATTCTAAATCCTACTTTAAAATATGGTGTTATTGGATATAGTATTTGTACATCATGTCTTAAATTTTTTAAAATTTGGTGTTATTCAATAAAAGATTTTAAATTCATCATTAAAATCTAGTATTATTCAACATTTAGGGGGTGTTATTCAATGATGGATTTTAATAGAGTTTAAATCTAAGAAGAATCCACTATTATTCAATTAATGATTATAAATCATACTTTAAAATCTGGTGTTATTGGATATGATATTTGTAAATCATGTCTTAAAGATTTTAAAATTTGGTGTTATTCAATAAAAGATTTTAAATCCATCATTAAAATCAAGTGTTATTCAACATTAAAAGATTCTGGAAATCTTTGTTTTTTAATGGATATGAAATGACTTGTAGATGGAGTTTAATGAACAAATGATTAGAAACAAAATCCAAGATATACTGCAGATATTTTAGAATCCACACACATAGACTCCATCCAAAATTAAAATTTTGAAGATTTTAAAACTCATGGAATTGACTTTAAATCATTGATTCAATAACACCCCTAAAAGATTCTGGAAATCTTTGTTTTTTAATGGATTTGAAATGACTCGTAGATGGAGTTTAATGAACAAATTATTAGAAACAAAATCCAAGGTATACTACAGAGATTTTCTTTCTCTCTCTCTGAAGACAGAGGCGATCAACGCTAGGACTGGACCAAAAAAATTCGTTAAATCCGATTCGATTTACTATTCGCTTTGATCTGAACCGAGAAATTCGAATATCCGTAAAGTGGCATCCGTTAAAAACAAAGCAAATCGCAAATATTATTTAAGAAAATACTAATAGCCGCTCCGATCCTTATTATAGATATATGTCATTTATATAAAGTTACATATATGTTTTTTGTTATATAGATATACAACCAAAATGAATTGTACTGGGACCCACTCATTTCACTAAATATTTAATTTTTATTATGATTAAATAATACAATTATAGAATTAGGCTTATTTAAATAATACAAATCGTCGGTTCTCCAAATATTACCACCGGAGCAAGAGACGGTTCGTGGCGATTGAATAGGCGATTGACTCTTCGACGTTCCTCTCTTCGACTCTGAACGTCTCTTGCCTCCGACAGCATTCAACGAATTGGTTACATTGTGTCGCTCTGTTTCTCTGTCTCGTGGTGGCGGTTGCGACAAGATTTGCAGACGACAGTTCATCAGGGCTTGAGATCGTCAAGTCTTATTTCGATTCAAATGACATTGGCAGAGGAGCAAACACACCCGTTTTTTATTAGAGTGCTTATTTTGATTTAAAACGTTTTTGCTTTCGGCAACTTTCTCCGATAGTGAAGATGATATATACACGGTTCGTTTGAGTGAATCAATATTATTGGGTCCAATAATTGATCTTGCTGGGTGTCAGTTCCACTGAGTAACCGCTTTGTCTTTCAATGGTAGAGCTCCCTTTCGGCGACGTCGCTACAAACAAGGCATCTGCCGGTTTTTCTGAAGCATTTGTATATGATTGAAGACTGTACATAGCAATGGTTTGGTCTCTGATCTTTATCATTGTATCAAGTTACTTGCAGGTGTTCGGATGATACAAAAATGAAGGATCCACTACTTATCTCTTCTTGTTTGTATTCATCAATTGTCTTCAAAGTTTATGTACAAAATCTTAAAAATTAATGGAATGTCAGATGTTCAACAACAAAAAAAATACTTAGTTTAAATTACCTTTATTTTGTGACCCAATATATTTCATTAGTTTCACCATCTAGTTATCATGCGGAAACCACTCTTTTTCTTTTTCCATCTAAACTTTTGACTCATTCATTTTGATAAGCCTTGCCAAATACAAAGCCGGAAAATGACTAATCCTTTCCAGAAACAGAGCCAGCGGGCTCAAAGACACCCCTAGCCAAGCTATTGCCGTAAAGGAAACCTGAGCAATTAGAGCCTTAACACCAGCCCACCGGGCTCCCAGGCAATTTTCCGAAGAAAAACCGAGTGAAATGCAATCTGCTTGGCAACTTGAAGAGAGACTCCAGCTTTAAGGGTGGACGAGGTACTGCCCCGAAATCAGTCTCTTCCACAACAACAACAAAAACAAAGAAGAGCTCGGCTACCCATTAAGAAAAATAACCGAAGACAGGCGGATGCGAAGCTCAGAAGACTAGATTCATTTACTTGCAAACTCGAAAAGGATGGCAGCGACACGGCTCTGACGCTAATGGAGCCGCCGGAGCTGCATACAAATGGTAAAGGATTTTTTATTTTCTAGAGAGAAAGCATAGAATTTTAGATATGCGAAAATTATTCTATTTATTTATTTTTATGCTTAACTGAAATTAAAATATGATGTAATAATATGTCAAAAAAGAGAAATAAACTATCCCAGTAAAAACTATATACAACTTGTGTTTGTGAATCTATGATACTATCGCCTGATATATCTATCTATCTAACTGAAACTTATCAAGAAAAGAAAAACAGTTCACATGAAAAACATCGAATAACGACAATAAGAATGAGATACTTAATGGGAGCTAGAAAACACAAGTTTAATTTATTATAATTATAAATAAATAAAATAAATAATTATATATATGTGTATAATATATAGTAGTATATATAGAAGAAACTCACAAGAAAAGTACTATATATTTTGGATCTTTAACCAAACGGAACCTCTGTCTTTATTTTTCGTATGTCCCCCCGTTGTCCTTTTGTCGATTAGAAAATTGGTCACGCCTTTTTAGTTCCACACTTCTCTTTTCCATCTCTCTACTCTACCACTTTTCCACTTTCTCTTTTGTTTTTTCTTTCTTTTTTTACATTTTCTCAACACATTTTTTTTAATCGGAAAATTCCAAACGAAAACATAAATAATTTTTGAAATCTATAAAAATCCGAGTTTTCTTATCACTTAAAGCATTTGTAGGTGGCCGACCATGATTAAATCATAGTGAAAAAACTCGAACGATAGTTCCCAATTAATAGAATGAATCACCAACCACTAAACCACTATGCGTTGGTTTGAACACATTAATTTTGTGTTTGAATTTTTAATGATCAGGCAAACTGGATTACAACAATAGATATTAGTTTGAGTTTTTAATCTCCATTTAAAAATGATGATTTGTATGAATTTTGTTGAACTATCATTTATTAAAAAAGAATATTTTTAAAACCATTCTAAAATTTTCAACAAAAATGCATATATTAACTCATGCGTTTTCCTAATTTTGCGAACGATGTATAAAAGTCAAGTTATTATAATTTTTGACAACAATATACTGTATCTCTTAAATCTTAAATGACTGTAATTGACAAATTGAGCAACCCTACTTGATTGCTGTAACTGCGAGAACATCACCGGGAAAATGAAAGTAGAAATTTCATACAAACAAAAAAGAAAACAAAAAAAGGAAGCATATTTTCTAAAATAATATTTTATATCTGTATTTAGTTTACACAAAACTTTCAAATATATACTTTTTCTGTTTTTAAAAGAATGATTTTTTACTCTTTTTTTTTGTTTCCGAAAAATATATTTTTTATATTTTTTATAAATTTTTTACTAGGTAATGATGATAAATTGTAGACTTCAAAACATATTAATCGAAAATAATTAATTTTATTGAATTATTATTGGTTTATAGTTATAAAAAAATATTTAATACAAAAAATGATAATTTATAATCAAATATTAATTTTTTTAAAAATATGTATAAAAACTCCAAAACATATTTTTCCTCTTTCAGAAACAGAGTATATATTTTTTTTAATATCGAGAGACGTTGTGAAGCTCGAATTTTGTTAACGAATATTCCACGGGTGTTACATAGCCACGAAACATAGGAGTTAGATCCACATAATAAATAAATACATTAAATTAACAAAGAAAATTAATTCGATTTACATGTTAATTTATTCCTCCCTTAGATCCAGTTTTAGTTGTGCCTCACACAATCCCTCCAAATTGTGGATGGGGTTTTGAATTATTTAATCAACAAACAAGTAATTTGTCCAAAAAAAACTGTAAAGAAGTTTTGAATGTAGTTAAGAAAGTCTTTAATATATCCACCTCTCTATTTTTATGAAACAAATTCTGTGAGCGTTTGTGAAATCAAATATTTTTAGCAAATATATTTTTCTATTGTATTTATATTATTAATATTTCTTTAAAATTTCCTGATTTATCATATCCCTCCAGGAAAATCAAATGATTTATAAAACAAAAATACATATAAGATTTGTCAGAATTTTAAAATTGAGAAAAAAATGATGCACCATCAAGAGTAAAACCACTAAAATATATTAATCTTATCATGTGAAAATATTATCTAGTTATAGAAATTGACTGTATGCAAGATATCTGGAAAAAGACAAAAAAAAAAAAATATATATATATATATACACAAAAGACTGACAAGTATAATTTGTAGGTGTATTTTCGTGAATACTAGTTATTTAACCTTTTTGAGATGCTATTTAATTTGTTAACATAATTTACAAAGTTAACAAAGAAAATATATATTTTAACATATTTTGCTCAAAGAAGAAAAGTGAGGGAAAATAATTTTAATTTTAATTTTTTTCTTCAAAGAGAAAAGATTCTTCTCCCATGTCGTCTCTCTTAAATGGGAAGGAGACTCTCTAAGGGAAGTCCATAACCGAAAAGGAAAAAATTAAGAAAATAAATAACGGAAGAGAGAAAATAATAATATCACTCTCTCTCTCTCTCATTCATGTTGATTTAGCCTTCTCTCTGACTTCGTCGTCTTCCTCCGCCACCGCGCCGCCGCAAGACGCCGCCTCGGCAGTAAAAACAACCGCCGTGGTGTTTCGTCGTCTTTCGAAGGCTCGTTTCTGCTCCTTTATCTGGTAAAATCATTTCTCTGTTCTCTCTCGGGAAGATTCGGTTTTACTTCAAACAAAAATTGTTCTGATTTTGTGTCACTTCACAAATTTCTGGGTTGTTTCCGATTATAAATTTGCAATTTTACTGTCTAAGATCGTTATGAGTATTGGATCTGATTTGAATCTTATTGTTAGAGCTATGTTCATATTGGAATTTTGGGATAACTGAAATTTTCTCTGGATCTAAACAATTTTAGATCGTGGAATTGTGAAAATCGATCTAGAAACAGCTAAAAAGTTTGTTTTTTTTTCCTGCGATTTCGATGATTTTCAATTGCGATTTCCCAGGATTGATCATAAGATCGATCTACTTGTTTCCTCTATAAATTAAGCTCTAATTTGAAGATTGGAATCTGCAGAGATCTGTTTTGAGAAAATGACTGCAACAAGCAAGACGGATCAAAAAGCTGCTTTGGACATTGCATCATGGTTATTCAATGTTGTTACTTCTGTCGGAATCATCCTCGTTAACAAAGCTTTAATGGCGACTTATGGTTTTAGTTTCGGTGAGTCCTCACAATATTCTTGAAAATAGTCAACCGGGTTTGACTTGTTTCAACACTTAAAACTGATTTTTAAGATCTGTTTATGATTCTGATACAGCTACAACATTAACCGGTTTGCATTTCGGAACAACGACATTGTTGACAACTTTCTTGACATGGCTTGGTTATATCCAACCTTCTCAGCTTCCGTGGCCCGATCTTTTAAAATTCGTTTTGTTCGCAAATTTCTCGATCGTTGGGATGAATGTTAGTCTGATGTGGAATTCTGTCGGATTCTACCAGGTCGGTACTTTTTTAATCTCGATGCGGATTTCGTTTCTTTTAGTGTTCCGGAGAATCTTGACATGGCTGTGTTGGAATTTGCAGATTGCGAAGCTGAGTATGATCCCGGTTTCTTGTCTTCTAGAAGTTGTTCTTGACAATGTTAGGTATTCGAGAGATACAAAGCTTAGCATTTTGTTAGTTCTTGCTGGTGTTGCAGTCTGTACTGTAACCGATGTTAGTGTCAATCTCAACGGATTTCTTGCTGCTGCTATTGCTGTCTGGAGCACCGCGCTTCAGCAATACGTAAGTATCTGAAATTTAATCTATTGTCGAATTTGGAACAGATCTTGGTCAAATTCATCTTGTTATTCTGATCCCGATCCACACATTCACCGTTTTTAATCTAATTTAGCTTGTAAACCGAAACGGGAAATCTGATTTCTAACAATTGTTACTACATTTTGCAGTATGTACATTATCTACAACGGAAATATTCGCTCGGTTCTTTCAATTTACTGGCGCATACCGCTCCGGTACAAGCTGCATCGTTGTTGTTGGTCGGACCATTTCTTGACTACTGGTTGACTAACCAAAGAGTGGATGCATATAACTTTTCATTTGTATCTCTGGTAAAATTTTCTCCTCTGTTTATTTATAATCAAAACCAAGTTTTTTCCCGCGATGAGGATTTTAGCATAGTAGTAGTAGTAATACAAATTCGCATTTATTCAATTTCAAAAACTGATGATAACCAACTAGGCTCTTAACTGTTATATTAGATTTTTCTTTCCTAAGCTCTATTTAACCCAATTTTTGTGGGCAGTTCTTCTTAATACTCTCGTGCAGTATCGCGGTCGGGACCAATCTCAGCCAATTCATCTGTATCGGAAGATTCACGGCGGTGTCTTTCCAAGTACTTGGTCACATGAAGACAATTCTGGTTTTGGTTTTGGGATTCACTTTCTTCGGTAAGGAAGGTTTAAACCTACAAGTAGTACTTGGAATGCTCATCGCAATCCTCGGTATGATCTGGTACGGTAATGCATCTTCTAAACCGGGCGGTAAAGAGCGTCGTAGCCTCTCTATTCCCATAACCAAGGCACAGAAACTCAGCGGTTTATCTGAAACAACCGAATCGGATGAAAAGGTCTAAAAGAAAGAAGTAATCGCATTGACATAGAAACCAAAAAAAAAAAAACACAAGAAACTCAGATACAAAACAGGTAGAGAGTATCAAATGGGATATTTATAAACAAAAACAAAAAAGGTTTTAATTATTTAATTTCCAGCACTATAATTTTTCTTTTCTTACAGAGCTTTTTTTGTTTTCTGCATTTTTTATTTTTGGTTAATCCTTTTTTGGCCTTTGCATTTTGCATCTTTTTCGCCTAATTCTCCCAAAAGAAACATCATCCATACGACTGATAATAAAAATGTCAATTTTATTTTTACATTAATTTTTGTCCTCTTATTATTTATTATCGTCACCTGCAATATCCACTTTTGTAGGTTTTTTTCTTTTGCAACGTGAATATTTACTCTTGGGTCCATGAGTTTATCATATACTAAAAATATATATCTGCATTCAAAATTAATAAAATTTATATAATGGTTCCTTGAATGCTACTATATCTTTTGCATTTATTGTTGACGATATCATGGTGTTTACGTAATCTTATTTAAAATGTCATTTAACCATATAAATACAGAGTTTTTTTGAAAGATAATTATTCTATATCAAGCACATGGACTCACCCCGTTAATCGCCGGATTATAAGGTTTTTAATTAAATTGCTTTTTATTGTTTTTTTTCCTTTTGACGTCTCTTTAAAATATTTTAAGAGAAAGAGCGTAGGGAAAATAAACGGGGGTTGCACACGTGTAAAGCTTGTTTAACAGATCGTTGCGTGTGGAGATAACTGAAACGGGGAAAGTGTAGTGAAAAAGGTCTGCATACGTGTAGTGTTAAACGGGATCTCTCCTCGCACGTGCGTCTGTTATTTGACGTTTGATTGTTAAAAAGGAGTGATTTTTTTTTTTTTTGGCAAAAATAAAATAAAATTCCCGTTATTGCAGGGAAGCCCACACGAAATTTCCCCTTTTTTGTACTACAAATTAATAAACCTGAATCTGTCTCTAAAAATAAAAAACTAAACAAAAAAAACTAAATGAATTTTTTTTGTCTTAGTATAATAGTTAGAGAATATCTTTTATTTGATTCTCACCTTAGTTCAAAACTAATTTTTGTATTAAGAGGATTTTTGTTGTTGTTAACGTTTTACACTTTATCTATTATTGTTTTTGGCTTTAAATATTTTATATCATTTGAACTATATTATAATCATCGTTGAAAGTTATATAGACAAAGGTCCCATTTTCTAAATTTGCTTTAAATTCCAAAATTTTATAATACGGCACTGCATATACCAGGTTAATTTGTCCTATAACCAAAAAAAAATTATTAATTGAGCAACTAACCAATTAACCTAAATCTAGTGGTTATGATTTACAAAATTAGTTAGTTGCTCAATTAATATTTTTTTTTTTTGTTATAGGACCAATTAATCCTGTAATGAATTTGATTGTTTCGAAAACAAATTTTTGTAATTGCATCTACTAATATTAATCAAAACCTACAAAGTTTTTCTAATTGTTTCTGAAATTTAAAATAATGTTTGATAAATTACAATATTTTAATATTAAACTTACGCACAGAAAACAAAAGTCAATAACCCTGTATTGAGCTAGCAATATTTGGATGCATATATGTTAGCTGAAAATTGAGATATAAGGACGCAAATTTATTTTATTTTAAATGAATTCGAACGTATTATTCTCTAACCCGAAGTACGAGTATATATATTTGTTGATTCTATATGGGTTTGAGACTCTAATATAAATTTCATACAAATTTATAAACTGGTCTAACAATTAGGTGTTAGATGGATGTTTTTGCTGGAAATAGATCGAAAATTAATTAAAATTTATTTGAAAGGACACTCTATTGACCCAAAAAAAAAAACTCATATTTTTTTCCAAGTACAGCGAGGACTGATTTCTTCTTCGTATTTTCATTTTAATAATTTTATTTTTACTATATTTAGTTAATCGAACTTAGCAATGGCCAAACGATATTATCCAGAAACGAAAATGATTGAGTTAATATGCTAATTTTCATACGTCGAGTGTCATATAGTTTGTTTAATGCATCGCTGCCTTGTTAGACCTACAACGTGGAACCTTCGTGGGGTTTCTTGGTAGGTCGTTATATTGTAGTCAAGTTAATAATACAAAAATATTATTTAAAATATAGTATAATACAAAGTAGATAGAGCGTAACTACGGGATTTTGATTAATGCGACCAGCTTAAGAGATAAGGATTTGGAAGATTACGTGCAAAAAATACGCCATCTTTGAAATAGGTTGTAAAACACGTCATGTTCTACATAGATAATGAAATAGTTGCAAGAATTTATTTAACTCTTAGTCTCGCAATAACTATAAGAGCGTGTAGTCGTGTAGATGATCACGTTGCGTTGCTCAAATTTTTTTTTTTTAATTCTGAAATCAAGTTTAAAATTACACTGTATTTTCTGCAATATATTGGTGTTAGTTTAAATAACTTGTTCTATATAGTATAATTTTGTATTTAAGACAGCTATTTAGACTAAGATTGGCGGTCAGAGGTCATGATGTTAATTTGATTATTAATAATGTCATGAGAAACAGTATAAGATATTTGTAATTTGTGGTTGTACGGCGATTTTCATTACAATGATTGATCAATAATTTCATATTTTGGTCCAAATACAACTGCATACGATGTATTGAGATTGCACTTTGTGGAAAAATGCTATTATTGTTTACCCATCATTACACATATTAACAAGATGTATACTCTGATATGATTTTTGTTGGTTTTATATTATTATATGATTTACCAGAATAGACTCACGCATTTTTCGTGGACAATACTGTTTATATTTGATTTCTCCGGTTTCCACTTAATTTAAAATATCCGTAATTTGATTTTATATCACGCACCTACCGTTATAAACTAAGAAAAAAACAAAATGCAAATATCAAAAATCAAAGTAATATTAAATAATTTGTCTAATGAAATAGTTATGATTTTGACTTTTTCTCCATTAGATTATCATATTGTTTCAAGTTACAATAATTTTATTGGTAGTCCATATGACAATGTAGTTATGTCTCGTAACATGATTTCACGTATACTTGTTAAGATAGAATAATTGATTAATGGGATTATCAAGTGTTTGGAATAGTGGGTTATAATTTTTTTTTTTTAATTTATATGATTTAGTTAATAGTAAAAAAAAAAACCATGGAACCACATATTTTAATCACTTCTAAAGATTCACAAAGTTGAATTTCAGATATTGTTATCTGTATATCATAAATATTTGTACTGTCTTACCTTTATGTTATATTATCAGTCATAACTAATATTTGTTTGTATAAGCTAAAAAGCTAAGAAAAGGAAGAAAAAAAAAAGGTAGAGAGTAGAGAGATGGCCGCATAAAGCCACCCGCTTATCTCCCCACTTCCATTGAATCATCTCATAACTTTGCATTCTTTTCTTATTATCGTTGTTATCTAATCAACCACCACTCATTAGCTCTCCCACACAACTATTTGGATTTAGCTTTTATACAGTTTCTATTATTTTAATTATTTCGTTCCAAAAGATATTTTGTAATGGAAAGGGAAATGAAACATATAAAGATGTGATAATTAAAAAGCTTGTGGACTTCACTGTCAACCATTTTTTGTTTTAATCGGAGAAATAGAAACTAGACTAGTCTTTCGAAGTCTATAAAAATTCAGGTTTTTTTCCATTGAAAATGTCTACAGATGGTCAAAGATTATTAAAATCACAGTGAAAAAATTTGACAAAAAAAATACATACTAAATCTTTCGGACCACTACGGCTTGGTTATTGTCAACTACACTAGGATAACTTTAGTTTATTATGTGGATGTAGTTACAAAAATTGTTAAAACCATTTAGATCGTGGCTATCGTCTAGCTAACTAGCTATTGGTCAAGGGTTTTAGAAGTTTTTACACAAGAGACACTAAATTTTAGGTTTCGGATTATTTAGATTGTCACAATATTAATCCTCACTAGTTTAGCAAAAAAGAAAAAAAAGATTGTCACAATATGTGGTTTAAAGTTTTATTATAATAAAAAACTGGTTGCCGTTAATCGTAATTTGTATATAATGATAATATAATTATCCACAATAAACGATAAATCACTATTTATAATCCTCTATATATTAAAGAAGGAAGAATATTAGAGATCAAAATTGCTGATGTGTCAACACCACAATTTTTCTCCCTTTTTTTTTAATTAATTAAACTCTCAGCACTATCATAATTGCAAAACAATTACTTTTCCAAACAACACTAATCCCGTAATAAACTTATCTACATTCTCAAACAAATAATATATTTACTAATTTATTAATTTTTTACCCTCGGTTTATATCTATACCGATATATATACCAATTTCCAATATAAACATACGACTATTATCCAAATAATTATTATTTAATCCTATGAACAAAAAATTTACTATTACATTCAGCATTTTTTTATTTTTATTTAACATTAATGGTGCTTCATTTATTTGAAAAATATACATTATATAATAAAATTATTAATAACTTAAAAATAATATGATTAGTAAAAAAAATATTTTACAAATATACCAAACTAATATTGACAAAACATTACAAAATTTTACAAACATATTTTAATATACTAAAACATTTTATATATATATATATATATATATAAACTCAATTAAAAAAATATTTTAATCCGTGCATAGCACGAATGATAACCAGATTAAATTGATATTAAAATATTATATAATAAATGATAAAAAAATATGTATAAATAATTGAAGTTTACTGCCGAAGATCTCAAATAGTGTTCTCAGAGTTTTATATACAATTCTTAAAAACCATAGAACCCTTTAAAAAAAAACAAAGACGAAAATCCAAAATTAAAACTGAAAATGTTCAATAATTCCGAACAAACAAATATGCGATGTTTCGTGTTGTCACGCGTTTCAGGAGGATCTGGAAACCATTGAAAGTACTCAAATAAAGCTGGCTTTCAAATTGCAAGACAAACATTATTTTTAATAAATAATTTGCTTTTGCATCTATGCATCCGTAAAAAGATATAAATAATCCAGCTTACATACATTTTCGATTGCTCTTCATAAAATATTATATTTAAATTTCTCTGTATAATTTTTTAAAAATCTATCCGCCAAAAAAAAATAATAATAATGAAAATCTCTCATAATGAGAAAATATAATTAAACAAGAAGTTGGGAGAGAGTGACGGTCAAAAGACGACATATCAACGTGTGAAATTTAGCCACGTCATCCACCTGGACATGAGCACGTGTATTTTCTCAGTTCTGGTGGGATCTATAGCACTAAGAGTGGACAAGATATCAAAACGGGTGAATAAATATATTAAATTATCTAATTTTATTTAATATAAATAAATAAAATTAAAAAGTTAAAGATTAAGATGGTAAAAAATGAAATGTGTTTTTTTATTTAAAAAAAAGATTTTTTCAATGAAAAAGTTAGTATCTATCTATTTTTTACTATAAATATTTTGCTAAATATATTTAAAAATCTAAAATACAAATATATGTTATAAATCTATCTTATTATATATATATAAGCAATATATGGATTGGAGTAGATATTCAAATTTTTAAAATTAGTATTTGTGATTTGTTCTGTTTTAGACAAATATTAGATTTTATTATTTACTCTACTTTAATTCATAACGGATATCCAAATTTTTCGGTCAAATCAAAACGAATATCGAATCAGAGTAAATCTAACGAATAATATGCGCAGCCTTAGTCACGATATTGATAATCGTTCCAATTTTATTTCCTTGTGTGCCGATTTTAATTTTAATTGTCTTCTGAAGATGATGAAAGAAATATTATTAAAGAAAGAGATTAATCCCATCAAGGTAGGGCCGAATAAGGAAAAATTATCGTCAAGTGGGTCCCATATATTTCTTAGATGTTATCGGCCTGACTGTCGAATTTCCTCTTTTTTTTCTTTTTTTTTTTGTTGCTGTTTGGCAATTTCTTTGAAGTTATTGCATTTTTATGTTTTGGTCGCCATAAGATATTTTGATATAAAAACTTTTCTTTTTAGTCTTTTAATTATAGAAACTCGTATTAGCAAAAATACTATGATCTTGGGTCAAAACTTTGAAGGGGGGGATAAATAATTAAGTTTTACCAATTGCAAAATAAATTAATAAAGAAAACAAAAGAATGAGATGCATTTGTCAGTGGTAACAAAACAAAGAGAGGCATTTGTCAGTAAAAAAAAAGAAAAAAGAAAAGAAGAAGAGAGGCTTTTGTTGTGTGGTAAATAACTCCTGAAGAGCAACTAAAATGACTTATATACCCTCAATCAGGTCCCACAGATTGCCAAAAATAATCCAAGGGTATTTTCGTATTTTGCTTTGAGGAAGAGCAACTTTCGTCACTAGATTTACTGCTAGATTTACATATACGGGTTTTGCTACATTTAAGATTTACCGAAAATAAAAGAGCAAATCAGCATTTATTTACCAGGTTAAATCCTGACCGTTGAGATGACATCAATGGCTGGGATTGATTTCAGACCGTTGCGGGGTCCATCTCGTACAGTGTACTACACTGCAAACATTTACGAACGTCTGTGTTAGTCACACTTTAAGACACACACACACTCTCCACCAATCACACTCACCTCCATGCGCGCGTGTAGCACACGTCTTGGAACTAGCTCGGTGCATTAAAACGGCGTCGTTTTCGTATTCGCGTGTGTGTCTGACGCGCGTGTAGAGAGCGTGGGCGTTTTGCCACACGAACGCTTAAAATAATCAGTGTGTGGGGAGGACAGTTTCGTCCCTTTTGGAAATTGGAATCATTGCTCTCTTGGCGTTTTGCTTAATTATGATGACATTATAGAATACAATGTTCTATTTATGATATATATACGAAATAAATACATCACTAAACATACTTTTCTTTTCAGGTTTGTGAAAAAGTTACTTGTACACATTTAGTATAAAATATATCTCATGTCGTTTTTTTCTCTCTTTCACTGTACTTATACAAAACCTTCCAAAAAAGTGTTACATTTACAATAGAAAGTTACCAAAAAAATGTCATTCTCTATAAGTTATTTTAAGTGGTAATGTATTATCGGTTTAAACTTGAAACCAATGACCAATTTTCATACGACATTTGATCGGCCACTAAACAGGTTCAACTGACAGTAACATATTTCAAATTAATTTTAAATTTACTACTAAAGTTCCTTACCCAAAAATATGTGTATAAAATGCATTTTTAGAAGTTGAGTTTTGCTAAAATAACAAAAAGCATAATCGTATATATGAGTAGGGATTTTAATACACAGGTTATAAAAATGAGTATTCGATAAATCATTAGATTAAAATTAGGATAAAAACTATAATAATTAAAAATTTCAATTTATTATTTAACTAACTCCAAAATTTGAAAAATTATTAAAATATTTTCATATCCAAAGTATTTTTATAACACTTGTTAGAAAAAACATAATTACAAAAATGTCATTATTTTTTAGTCTATCGAGACACTTATTTACAGAAAACGCATTTTTTTTGGAATATAGCAATTAATTTCTTTGATGTAGAGTTATTTCGTGTGTGGTAAATTTATATCCGCGATTTAATGACTAGATGTTATTGTAGATTTATTTTGAACGTTGCAGATATATTGACAAAGTAAACATCGTGTATAGTAAACTTAAAAGTGTTTGCAGGTTTTTGAGAAAATCGTCCTACGATGTAGATTTATTTTGCAGATTTTTGTTGGGTGGTTGCAGATTTATTATGTACGTTGCAGATATTTTGACACGGTACGAATCATGCCTAGTAAACTTACATATGTTTGCAGTTTATTAGGTGAGATGTATATTTATCAGGAATGACGGTAGATTTGTGTAAGGTATTTAGTTTGTTGGAGGTGTAGTAGATTTATTTTGTACGTTGCATATATTTTGACAAAGCAAAGATCGTGTGTAGTATACTTAAAGTGGTTGCAGGTTTTTGAAAAAATCGTCATACGGTGTAGATTTTTTTTGTAGATTTTTGTTAGAAGCTACAGATTTATTTTGTACGTTGCAGATATTTTGCCACGGTATGAATCGTGCCTTGTAGACTTACATATATTTGCAAGTTTATTAGGTGGGATGTAGATTTATCATGATTGACGGTAGATATATGTAAGGTATTTAGTTGGTTGGAGGTATAGTAGATTTATGTTGTAGATTTATTTTGTACGTTGCAGATATTTTGACAAAGTAAGTATCGTGTGTAGTAGACTTAAAAGGGGTTGCAGGTTTTTGAGGAAATCGTCCTACGGTGCATATTTGTTTTGTAGATTTTTGTTAGAATCTGCAGATTTATTATGTACGTTGCAGATATTTTGACACAGTACGAATCCTGCCTAGTAGAATTACATATGTTTGCAGGTTATTAGGTGGAATGTAGATTTATCAGGAAAGACGGTAAATTTGTGTGAGGTACTTAGTTGGTTGGAAGTGTAGTAAATTTATGTTGTAAATTTATTATGTACGCTGCACATATTTTGACAAATGAATGATCGTGTGTAGTAGACTTAAAAGTGTTTGTAGGTTTTTGAGGAAGTCGTCTTACTGTGCAGATTTGTTTTGTAGATTTTTGTTAGAAGATGCATATTTATTATGTAAATTGCAGATATTTTGACACAGTACGAATTGTGCTTAGTAGACTTACAGATATTTGCAGGTTTATTAGGTGGGATGAGATTTATTAGAAATGACGGTAGATTTGTGTACGATATTTACTTGGTTGGAGGTGTAGTAGATTTATTATGTATGTTTCAGATATTTTGACAAAGTAAGAATCATGTGTAGTAGATTTAAACGTGTTTGTAGGTTTTTCAGGAAGTCGTCTTATTGTGTAGATTTTTGTTAGAATCTGCAGATTTATTATATAAGTTGCAGATATTTTGATAAGGTACGAATCGTGTCTAGTAGACTTACAGATATTTTCAAGTTTATTAGGTGGGATGTAGATTTACGGTAGATTTGTGTAAGGTATTTAGTTGGTTGGGAGGTGTTGTAGATATATTTTATAGATTTATTATGTACGTCGCATATATTTTGACCAAAAAAGAATCGTGTCATGTTTACAGGTTTTTGAGAAAGTCGTTATACAGTGCATATTTGTTTTGTAGATTTTTGTTAACAAGCTGATTTATTTTGTACGTTGCAGATATTTTCACACGGTATGAATCGTGTCTAGTAGACTTACATATGTTTAAAGGTTTTTGAGGCTGTCGTCACACTGTGCAGATTTGGCTCGTAGATTCTTTTTTACAAGTTGCAGATTTATTATACATGTTGCAAGTTTTAAGGTTGTTGGTAGATTGTGTAGATTTGTCTAGTAGATTTTCGTTTTAACGCTGCAGATTTTTGTTTTTGTTACGCAGATTAAGTGCAATTATATTTTTTTGTATTTTTTATTTGGTAGATTTATTATGTACATTGCATGTTTTAAGGTTGTCGGAAAACTGTACAGGTTTTTCTGGTAGATTTTTGTTTTGAAACTGTAGATTTATTGGTTTCATCGAGTGTGGTTACGCAGATTTAGCAAACTAAAGATTTGCGATGTAGAGTTGTTAGATATTACGATAGATTTATCTTCCATGTAGAGTTGTTAGGTGGTATGTTAGATGTATTTCATAAATTTATTACGTATGTTGCAGGTTCTTGAGGCTGTCGTCAGACTATGCATATTTGTCTAGTAGATTTATCCGAAACCGTTGTAGATTTATTGTTTCCATGAGTGTGGTTACGGTAGATTTAGTAAAGGAATATTGGTTGTGTAGAGTTATTTTATATGAGACTAATTTGGTAGACTTAGTAGATTCGATGTAGATTTATTAAGTAATATTATAGATTTGTTATCGGTGTTTAATTTTTAGGCATTAGGGTAGATTTATTTTGTGCGTTGCAGATTTTTTGAGTTAGTAAGAATCGTGTGTAGTAGACTTATATAAGTTAGAACGAATCATGTGTTGAAATTAAATTACTTACTTGCGAATTTTTGAGTTAGTACGAATCGTGTGTAGTAGGCTTTTATTTTGTGATTTCCATTTTCGACTTTTATTACAAAGAAATGGAATGCAACAAGGAGGGCAATGGACATAGCCAAGAGAAAAGTTACAGAGAATGATTACAACAAAGCGAATAAATTTGCTGAAAAATCTCAGAATTTATATTCAAAACTTGAATGTTTGAAACAAGTGTCGATGATGATCGATATTTATATCATGGCAGACGGAAAACAAATCTATCATACAACTAATAACAAGTTTATAATTATGATTGCAAAAAGTCTACAATGATGGAATTGTGATTATGATTATGATTGCAACAAATCTACTATGACACTACGAACAAGTCATTGATTTTTAATAAATTTATCATACAACTAATAACAACTCCACCGCCAAATGCAAATCTACAACATATGACACAAAATATGCAATTTACATAATGAATGAACAAAATAAATCTACACTTCATTAAACGAGTTTTCATCAACATTCGAACGCCACACATCCTTTTCTGCTTCCTTCAATATTGCACATAACCAAATCGAAGTTTACTTACATTAATTTAAATAACCAATTTTTCTTTGTCAAATCTGTCTTAACCATAGTCATGGAAACCAATAAATCTACAGCGTGTTTATATAAATCTATTAATATATCTACAGTGTCGGAGGACAGCCTCTGAAATTCGAAATTTATATAAGTCTACCACACATGATTCATATTATATCAAAATAATAGTGACATATAAAATAAATCTACAATACCACCTAATATCTAAACACCGATAACAAATCTACGATTTTACCACACAAATTTATATCGAATCAATTAAGTCTACTAAACGTCTCTCACAGAAAATAACTCTACAAAACCAAATTTATTTTGATAAATCTGCCGAACTCTTGGAAACCATTAAACTTACAATGTATTCAGATAAATCTACCAAAAAATCTGTAGTGTTGGTGGACAACCTCTGAAACGCGAAACTTATATACATCTATCAAACACGATTCGTACTAACTAAAATAATCTACAACGTACTAAACAAATCTGCAAATAAAGTCTACTAAACTACTCTCACAAAAATTAACTCTACATAACCACTTTTCCTTTCCAAAATCTATCGTAACCTAAACGACGACCCTTGTCGGGAGGAGTAGGCCTGACGAGACAAAAAATTGAATGTTGTTGTCTGTACTCTTGGCACCTCACCTTCTGTAATCTCATGACATCGGACTGTTTTTTCCTCCATCGCTCATAAACATACTTGTACGCACGTAGAATTCATCAATGACTTAAGTTTAAGTAGTGGAAACAGTTCGCAATTACAGATCCGTAACACAAACATAATTTGAACATCAAAAGAGAAGTTAAATCGATATATGAAACGAAGAGAATGAATCTAAAGAGAGGATGAGAAGAGAAAAAACGAAATCAAATCATTAATAAACCCTCTACCGCATGAAAACTATGGAGGCAGATGATATCGTTCTTCAGAAACACGGAAGGTTCGTGGCATCCATGCGACAGAAAGAAAGAAGCGAGAGAAGAGTGGAGAGGCAAAGGACGGTGGTGATCGAAGAAAAGGCGAAAAAGACTAGGATTTCTGGATTTTTTCAGTTTTTATATAAAAAAACAATTTTTTTTCAAAATTTTAATTTAAATGACATGAATTGTAATTAAAATAAATTACCCTGATATATATAACTTTTACTAATGCATTTTTATTGTAACATAAAAAATATATAATTTAATAATAAAACATAACTTTGAAGTTATTCTAAGTAATTTTCCTTAATACTATACTCCACATAGTTTGAACCAATTACCATTTCAAAAACATAGAACAAAACAGGGTATACCATAAAATCTTATAAATATCTAACCAGGTCAAACCATCTTAATCATTAAAATATACTATAATTTTGCTAAATTTTTGTATATATCATGCAAAGAGTATTATTTTCATATACCCGAATGATCATATAGGCTAGAAAGAATATTGTCTTGTTTGTTATATAATCATGTATACACCAAATACAGCTGCACGTAGGGTTTTGTCATAATTATGATATATCTATAAGAACCGGTCTAAAAGTAAAAGAGAGAGATTAACTAATTAGCGAAAAAATAATTAGCAAAGACTAATAATAAGGGTTCTATGTGGTTATAACAAAATTAATAATTTTTAAAAAGAGATGGAATCTGCCATTAATTGACACTCATGTCCCAATCGTCGCTCACACGTACGCTCGTTTTTTTTTGTTCTCTCTTTTGTAAAAAGCTAGAGAGACAATCTCTCCTCCACTTTTTTTTTTTTTTCAGACACAAGTGCGAGTGAACAAGAGACGAGTGTTAATGTGAAATGTTTTTGGTTGGTGTGAATTTCATGTAAAACTATTAATATAATCACCTTAATATTAAAGTAAATTCTAAACTTTTCTAACCATCACATTCAATGCCCCACAAATCTTGTTGTCTATGAATATCAATTAAAAAATTAGATTTTTATAATCTGTTCCATTTTTACTGATATATACTTAACCACTAGTCCATAAATGAGCAATTAGTTAGTTGCTGACATCTTTTTGGAATTTTTTTGAAAAATGTAAAATGCCATTTTAAAAAAATTTCATATTTTCATAATTTTTAAAAAATATCACTAATATTATATCATTTATTCAAAATATTATTTATTTTTATGTTAACTATGTTGTGTTAGGGTTTAGTTTTGAGAATTTAGAGTTTGTTAGGGTCAAAATCCTTTTTAAAATTTAAAATTTTAAGATTTCACTGTTAAAAAATCATTAATTTGTGACATTTTTGAAAATGAATAACTCATAATTATATTTTTACAAAATAATATTTCAAAAGTAGCATTTTCAAAATCCTCCCATCTTTATATCGGAATATATTTTTTGCATATTGGGTGACAATAGTTTTCCGATCAAGATTCAAACAAGTCCGAAAACAAAAACAAGAATTATTTTTAAAAATTTATTAATTTTTATTTTAAAAACTGAGCTCAAACTTTAACCGTATCAAAATAGAAAAAAATGCAGTTTTTAGATATGTTTTTAAAGAAAAGGAAAACTAAACCAACACCAAACTAAAAACCTGATTAGATTTGTATTTTAAAAAAAACTTGAGAACATATAGGTAGTTGGGATAAAATATTTACAAATAATTCAATAAAGTCTATGATGAGTTTAAAAAGGGTGAATAGGATATAGCTTGTGGAAGACTTGATCCCATCCCCTAATCTCACGTTAATTAAACACCTCTCATGTACAGACAAAAGACCTCATTTCTTTAACTTAACTTAAAAAAAAACTTTCATGAGATTAAGGATTTTGTGATGCCATTATTTTATTTATTTATTTGTATCCTCTTGCATTAATTAATTTTATTTTTTAACACATACAATAATTAAAAGTGGTATTATTTGTTTGTATCTGTTATCGAAATTGAAATTAATAATTTTCTAATAATAATAATAATAATAATCAGAAGAAGAGGTAACATGGCATGTGAGTGCACAGCTGTGACCACTCTTCCCTTCACCATTTGATAAATACCTTCTTCCATCTTCCTTCTTCTGTCTTTTGACTCTCTTCTCTCTCTTTAGCTTTTCTAAAAACTCTCTCTCTCTAGAGCTTCCACTTCATCTCTAATGGTGGAACCAAAACCCTAGATTCCTCCCTTTCATCTTCTCTGCTTCCACACTTCTCTCTCTCTCTCTAAAAAACTCTTGAGAATGAAGACTTTTTCAAGCTTCTTTCTCTCTGTAACAACTATCTTTTTCTTCTTCTTCATCTCTCTTTCCTTTCAAGCTTCACCATCTCAGTCTTTGTACAGAGAAATCCATCAGCTCATAAGCTTTAAAAACGTTCTTCCTGACAAGAATCTTCTCCCAGATTGGTCTCCCAACAAAAATCCATGTACCTTCGATGGCGTCACTTGCAGAGACGACAAGGTTACTTCGATTGATCTCAGTTCCAAGCCTCTCAACGTCGGATTCAGTGCCGTGTCTTCTTCTCTCATGTCTCTCAATGGATTAGAGTCTCTGTTTCTCTCAAACTCACACATCAATGGCTCCATTTCTGGTTTCAAGTGCTCTGCTTCTCTCACCAGCTTGGATCTATCAAGAAACTCTATTTCTGGTCCTGTAACGACTCTGTCAAGCTTTGGTTCTTGCATCGGACTGAAATTTCTCAACGTCTCTTCGAATACACTCGATTTTCCCGGGAAAATTTCAGGTGGGTTGAAGCTAGATATCTTGGAAGTATTGGATCTCTCCACGAATTCGCTCTCCGGTGCTAACGTCGTCGGTTGGGTTATCTCCGATGGATGTGGAGAGTTGAAGCACTTGGCGATTAGCGGTAACAAAATCAGTGGAGACGTTGATGTTTCTCCTTGTCCGAATCTCGAGTTTCTCGATGTTTCTTCGAACAATTTCTCCACTGGGATTCCATCTCTTGGAGATTGCTCGGCTCTGCAACATCTCGATATCTCCGGGAACAAATTATCCGGCGATTTCTCCGTTGCTATCTCCTCTTGCACGGAGCTAAGGTCGTTGAACATCTCCGGTAATCAATTCGTCGGACCCATCACTTCACTGCCGCTCAAAAGCCTAAAGTACCTCTCTTTAGCAGAGAACAAATTCACCGGCGAGATCCCTGAGCTTCTCTCCGGCGCGTGTGATACACTCACCGGACTCGATCTTTCCGGTAATGCTTTCTACGGTACGGTTCCTCCTTTCCTCGGCTCTTGTTCTGTTCTGGAATCACTCGTGTTGGCGAGTAATAACTTCTCCGGCGAGTTACCGATGGATACGTTACTGAAGATGAGAGGACTCAAGGTACTCGATCTGTCATTCAACGAGTTTTCCGGCGAATTACCGGAATCTCTGACGAATCTCTCGGCTTCTCTGCTAACTCTAGATCTCAGCTCCAACAATTTATCTGGTCCGATTCTCTCAAATCTCTGTCGGAATCCTAAAAACACTCTCCAGGAGCTTTACCTTCAGAACAATGGTTTCACCGGAAAAATCCCACCGACTTTAAGCAACTGTTCCGAGCTCGTTTCGCTTCACCTGAGCTTCAATTACCTCAACGGGACAATCCCGTCGAGTTTGGGCTCTCTGTCGAAGCTCCGAGATCTGAAACTATGGCTGAATATGCTAGAAGGAGAGATCCCTCAAGAGCTCATGTATGTCAAGACCTTAGAGACTCTGATTCTCGACTTCAACGACTTAACCGGTGAAATCCCTTCCGGTTTAAGCAACTGTACCAATCTGAATTGGATTTCTCTGTCGAATAACCGTTTAACCGGTCAGATTCCAAGCTGGATTGGCCGGTTAGAGAATCTCGCTATCCTCACGCTTAGCAATAACTCCTTCTACGGGAATATTCCGGCTGAGATGGGAGATTGCAGAAGCTTAATCTGGCTCGATCTCAACACCAATTTCTTCAACGGAACTATTCCGGCGGAAATGTTTAAACAATCCGGGAAAATCGCGGCGAATTTCATCGCCGGTAAGAGGTACGTTTACATTAAAAACGATGGTATGAAGAAACAGTGTCACGGAGCTGGTAATTTGCTCGAATTTCAAGGAATCAGACCGGAACAGCTTAACCGGGTTTCAACGAGGAATCCATGTAATTTCACCAGAGTCTATGGAGGTCACACTGCGCCGACGTTTGACAACAATGGTTCGATGATGTTCCTAGACATGTCTTATAACATGTTGTCTGGTTACATACCAAAGGAGATTGGTTCGATGCCGTATCTGTTTATTCTCAATTTGGGTCATAATTTTCTCTCCGGTTCGATTCCTGACGAGGTCGGTGATCTGAGAGGGTTGAACATTCTTGATCTTTCAAGCAATAAGCTCGACGGGAGGATCCCTTCGGCGATGTCAGCGCTTACTATGCTTACGGAAATCGATTTGTCGAATAATTTGTTATCTGGTCCGATTCCAGAGATGGGTCAGTTTGAGACTTTTCCACCGGCTAAGTTCTTCAACAATTCTGGTCTTTGCGGTTATCCGCTTCCGCGGTGTGATCCCGCAAATGCAGACGGGTATGCTCATCGTTCAAGGTCTCACGGAAGAAGACCGGCGTCTCTTGCGGGTAGTGTGGCGATGGGATTGTTGTTCTCTTTTGTATGTATATTCGGGCTGATCCTTGTTGGTAGAGAGATGAGGAAGAGACGGAGAAAGAAAGAGGCGGCGTTGGAGATGTTTGCGGAAGGGAATGGAAACTCCGGCGATAGAACCGCTAACAATACGAATTGGAAGCTGACGGGTGCGAAAGAAGCCTTGAGTATCAATCTTGCAGCTTTTGAGAAGCCATTGCGGAAACTCACGTTTGCGGATCTTCTTGAGGCCACGAACGGTTTCCACAACGATAGTATGATTGGATCCGGTGGGTTCGGAGATGTTTACAAAGCGATTTTGAAAGATGGAAGCGCAGTGGCTATCAAGAAACTGATCCACGTTAGCGGTCAAGGCGATAGAGAGTTCATGGCAGAGATGGAAACGATCGGGAAGATCAAACACCGAAACCTTGTTCCGCTTCTTGGTTACTGCAAAGTTGGAGAAGAGCGGCTTCTTGTGTACGAGTTCATGAAGTACGGGAGCCTGGAAGATGTATTGCACGACCCGAAGAAAGCTGGTGTGAAACTAAACTGGTCCATGCGACGGAAAATCGCGATTGGATCAGCTAGAGGTCTTGCGTTTCTTCACCATAACTGCATTCCGCATATCATCCACAGAGACATGAAATCAAGCAATGTGTTGCTGGACGAAAACTTGGAAGCTAGGGTTTCGGATTTCGGCATGGCGCGGCTGATGAGCGCGATGGACACGCATTTAAGCGTCAGTACATTAGCCGGTACACCAGGATACGTTCCTCCTGAATATTACCAAAGTTTCAGGTGTTCAACGAAAGGAGACGTTTATAGTTACGGCGTGGTCTTACTCGAACTACTCACGGGTAAACGGCCAACCGATTCGCCGGATTTTGGAGATAATAACCTTGTTGGATGGGTGAAACAGCACGCGAAACTGCGGATTAGCGACGTGTTCGATCCCGAGCTAATGAAGGAAGATCCAGCACTAGAGATCGAACTTTTACAGCATTTAAAAGTTGCGGTTGCGTGTTTGGATGATCGAGCTTGGAGGCGACCGACTATGATACAAGTCATGGCGATGTTCAAGGAGATACAAGCCGGGTCGGGGCTAGATTCGCAGTCGACGATTGGATCAGTAGAGGATGGAGGATTCAGTACAATAGAGATGGTTGATATGAGTATTAAAGAAGTTCCTGAAGGAAAATTATGAAAGTTAGAAACAGCGCCAAAAGCAGATTCTTTGAAACAACAATCATCTAAGGGTCAGTCCAATTTTCCTTCGGTCGATTTTTTGTATTTTCTACTATATTCTAAAATGTATGTATCTATGTTATTTATACATAAGACGGATGTTGTTCCTTTTTTTTTTTTTGGTTCGGTCGAATTGGGGGATGGGGAAGTGAAAAGAGCAATAACTTTGTTAAGAATATGTAAATATACAGTTTTTTTTTTTGGAATTTGTAATGTTAGTGTTTTTAGTTCTATGAAAATTTCTATTTTGCTGAAGAATTAGGTTTTCCCTCGAATTCCTAAAGTTAATTTTAATAAATGAAATGGATTGTGAAACAGAAAAAGCCATATAAGTTTTGTTTGTGCATTAAATTTCGACCGATCATGTTCACGTAAATGCACGTGACCTATTATTTCATTATTGTCGGATTTAATTTGGGGAATTCACGGTGCACGGGAACGAGAATGTAAGAATAGATGAGACTTTAAATTTTTTTATTTTTAATGGGGTGTAATATTTTCATTACAAAAGTGGTCCCTTGTGAAATACGGTGAATTAAATCGTTTTTTCAATTTCTTCTGCTATAGACTATAGGTGAATTGATCCGTTGGACCATATTTATATCCATCTACATTATTCAGTGCAAGTTTATTTTACTTTTTAATTATTTTTTTCTCTTACAACTGGGATTATTTGTGTCCAACTGTATAAACAAATTGCATAATAAGATAAACTCTAGTGACGTAGATGTATAAAAAACACATTGAAAATGATAGGGTGATCAATAAATTTTTTAATTTAATTTTTTTTTTTTGCTAATAAATAAGAGATTGATATATAACATGGAGAAATGGACCTTCGCCTGAAATTTAAAACAAAAGTCTGGGTTTCATGTTTCTGTGACACTGCACCAACATTACCACAACAAATCTTACGCAAGGGAACGTGCGCCTCACGTGCTCTTCACTTTCTCTCTTCAACTACGTGGACTGTCTTCACTCCCCTCGCTCTTCGGAGTTCGTGTTCCTTTGCTTTTAATTATTTTTCTTAATCTTTTTAATTATTTCTTTTTCTTTTCTCCCTACTATCCAAACTAATAACAAATCATGAGTTTAGACTTTTAATGAAACTTAAAGAAAGGTTTATCCGGGTAATATGTGGCTTTATATGCATCATAAGAATACAATAACTTTAACTTTTGTATAACTTCAGCTTTTGTATCGAAAAATATTTAATCTTCCGGTCCATAGCAACCAAAGATTTATAACCAATTATTTATGTTACATATAGCGGTTTTACAAAGTGTAAACCAGATTAAATTGCTAAACTCTGTTCTAAAACCACACAAAATCTCTATGTAAATGATTAAACTAACTAAGCTTGAGTTATAGTTGAATGTTATTAGTTCTTTTTAAAGCATTAAAGTTTCGATATATATCACCATTAAATCGGAGGAAACAAAGAAATGGAATAAAGAAAAGAAAAAAACATGAGTTTTAGAAAACTATCGGAACAACATTTTTCCTTTAGTTTTTTAGTCATCAATCTTGTAGAATAGCGAAATCGTTTAACATCAAGAAACATTTCGCATAAATGCGTGATTTGTCAAATCTTAAGAAATTGCATAATCATCTCATAATTCCGCGAATTCATAGCTTACAAATCGAAACGTAGATATTTATAATTTGTGTCTTTCTCCGAAGCTATACAGATTTAAATATTTTTTTCGCTTGACAAGTGCATCAATAAAACAACACTGCAACCTGACTTAAAAAAAATACTTCCTCTCTTTATTGATGTTTTGAAAAAAAAAATGTTTCAAAATGATTGATTTTTTTATATTTTCTATGTATTTTTATTATTTAATGATAATAAATTGTAAAAATTTAAAAAATTATTGAAATACTATAGGTTAAAAGTTTTTGAAAACTGTTTATTGTAAAAATTAATACATTTATAATAGAACATTAATTGTTTTTTTAATATGTATAAAATCCCAAAAGAATTTATTTTTTTTAAACAGAGGGAGTAGCATTTTAATATTAGCTATGAATAATAATAACATGCTTCTTGTATACTAATAAATTGAGAAATTTTGAGAAATACTACTTTTCAAAAATACTATATTTTTAAAAAATTTAAAAATATCATTAATATTATATTATTTATTTAAAATATCATTTATTTTTTGGTAAACTATGTTATGTTAGGATTTAGTTTCAAAGATTTAAAATTTATTGGGTCAAAACCCTTTTTAAAATTTAAAATTTTAAAATTTAAATATTAAAAATCGTTAATTTGTGGTATTTTTGAAAATAGACAATTTATTATAGTATTTTTATAAAATAGTATTTTAAAAATGGCAGTTTTGAAATTTTTCTTAGTAAATTTAGGAAACATTAAAAAAATATTTGAAAAAAACGACGGATACGTGTGCACACACATATATATAAACATACATTATTCATTACCTACATATTTATAGACAAGACACTGACACACGCGCGTGTAAACATACAATTAACACACGCGCTTAAAACTTATGAAATTAAGGAGAAGATAGGGAGATGAGTAGCTATCAAGCGTGAACACGCGCGACGGTGGTGGGTACGGATCACGTGGGCCACCGTGCATGCAAGCTGTTCTTGTCGGAAACTTCCCCTAACAACGTCTCCCTCCGCCGTGGGCCGCCGTCCCTTTCCTGTCTCCGCCGAATTGACCTCTTCCTCTCTCTCTCTCTCTCCCACGTGTGTTTCCTTCTCATCCATACAATTCTCTTAATTAAATTATCATCTTCCTAATTGATATTCTTAATACATTTTATTCATATGCCTAAGAATATTTTTATATTATTTTGACAACTTGTCAATAATACTATTAGTTACGCGGAATTATTGAGGTACGTACGTGGGTTTCATTGCTCTTTGTCTGATATCAAGAAATCAATACACGTAGATAATTTAATACATGAATACGCACAATGCAAAAAGCCACTACCCAACAAAATTATGTCTAATACAAAAACTCTGAGTGGTAAACATGCAAATGATAAAATTATAGGATGTTTTTTTAAGTGAAAAAGTGAAATTGAAGAAAAAAATAGTAAAAATATAATTGATTGTTTAGCAAAAAAAAAATATAATTGATTTGCAAAACCGTAGACGAATTTTGTTTTTAATCATAAAATTGGTAGAATTACAAAGCCCTTAACATAGATCAGGATTCCGTATAATTATGGATTAATAAAAATGCGCAAGTACAAAATAATTATATCATTTTACGCTCATTTTTTTCTGTCTGCACCAATAATTCACGTTGAAACGTCGTCGTGTATGTGCATGTTAATTATGTACATATAAAAATACTCCAAATATGGGTCAAGTGCAAGACGGTCCATGCATTTAGATATTTTTTTTGTAATGTATTATGTATATAAGTTGAGGATTGCGATGTGTACGTAGTACATAAACAATATATATATATATATATATATATATATAGCTATGTATGGGATGAGAATCTGAAGTTGAATCAATCTAATCGTAGTTTTGTTCATTCTCGAGGCTTCTTTCTCACGTACAAACCGCCCGCACGTGCGAATGCTTGTTCTCAAATAAATTGTATATAATAAATTTGAGGTTTCGACGATGTACGAACTACACAAAGCTACAAACAAAGAAAATAATTAAAAGAAAAAACTTTTGTACGTAAAACATTGAGACAAATCCATTTCCACGCGTGTGAGCTCTCTGCCATATATATACAGCTAAGGCTTCTGAAAACGACACTGATTAATTAAACGTCTCGTCGCGAAAAAATTAAATTAAACTAAAGTAAATACTAGTATTTTTTCGATATTAAAAGGATAAACAATTCTGTATGTTTTGTTTTTCCAGTGATTAATAATGCTTTGTAAGAAACTGAGAATCAACAAGATATTATTTCACGTGAAGAACAAAGCGGTCAAAGTTGTTCTTACCGAGCTACTGTCAATTTCATTACACATCGTTATCATGTTTTACATAAATAAAAGTTGTTAACATCTATAATTAACCAAATATGTTACTGATATCCTAATGCTTAAGCCGAATCATGACTACGAATACTTGTATATATCTAATCTCTTTATTTTTTGCGTAAGAACTCTCTTATAGCTTAATAAAAAAGTAGCTAATGAATTGTAACCTCCAATAAAATAATGTTAAAATAATTTAAGGAAATAAATCGGTGGATTCACCTCACCTACGAATCTTCCTTCTTTTCACGACGAAGAGACAAAGAAACAAAAAGCGATGGCTCAGATTTCGTCGATGTTTAATGAAACTTCAAAATATTATAATCATCTCCTCGCAGCTTCCCCCAGCTTTCTCGTTTTTAATTCCCAGTCTCCTTTGAACAACTTTTAATAACAAATTATTTTTCACCAATAATATATATTATCTACATTATTTCAATATTTAATGCTGGGGCGTCAGGATTACGTTTGCTTTTAACTTTGTTCAATTGTTTGAATTGCTTTAAGAAAGTGTCACTAAAGCATCTCTAACTGGCATTTATTTTATGTCTATTTTCTATTTTAAAATAGAAATTAGATCATCTCAAATGTAATTTTTTATTTTTTACTTTAAAATAAAGTCAAAAATAGCATTTTTTTTTTTTAATGTATTCCTCTATATTGGAAGAATGCTATTTTTCCTTTATTTTAGAATAAAACAAAATATTTCTCTATTTTTTCCTCCAAATATAGAACAAAAAATAGCATTTTCTATTTTAGAATTGGAAATACAAGTGGATTGAAGAAAATTTGACTATAAATTTTATTTCAGAGTAAAAAATAGAAATAAAATAGAGATGAGTTGGAGATACTCTTAGAATCAAATGTTTTTTATTTTATATTTGGAAAAAAAATAGAGAAATGTTTTGTTTTACTCTAAAATAAAAAAAAATAAAAAGCATTGCTCTAAAATAAATACAACAATTAGAAGAAAAATAAAAAATTGTTATTTTTTTTACTTTATTTTAAAGTAAAAAATAGAGATTGGAGATGGTCTTAAGTTATAAATTAACTTAAACTAATATTTAACCTTTAAAAAACAACCAAACAAAACTTACAATCAATATATATATATTTTCAGATAATAAATAATTAGTAGAATTAGATTGTCGAAAAAATGGGGTCATGGAAAATACTATCAATAACACAATTAGCTATTATTTTAAATTAAATTATTATGACTATTATAAGACCTTCGATTAAGCGAGCGAACGTGCGATCCACGAGGGAATCACGTGGCAGTCTCCCTCGGACTCGGCGGAGCAAGCGGGTCACAACTTTTCATGTCCTCGTAACTTATGATTTTAATTTAATATTAATTTTTTGTTTTTTCAGTCACAAGGCTTTGTTATAGGAGTATTTGTTTTAAAATAAGTTGATCAACGTGTTATAGGAGTATTTGTTTAAAAATTACTATTAAACTTTGGGGATCGAGACGCTCACGTGCTCAAACGCTTACCCATTTGTCAAAAGTGTTCACGTGGTTGCTATGTTCGTGGACTTAGAGATATCTACCGGACCATTAACATATTTAGTCTTTGATGCACAAAGTGTAAATTCTTTGCCAAGAACACAATCTAAGGCCCATTAAGTTATTTACTTCTGGCCCACTAAGATCCAACATTTTATTCACTTGAATATGTTAAGAACTAAGATAGAAGAAGCCTATCAATTACAAACTTAGGGACAGCACACTGATTCTTTGTGGCCCATTTCGATACATTCGTGTTGACTTTGGCCCGTTAAGAATTAAAATACATTTATAGGCCCATCAAATACAAACTAAGGCCCAGTACAAATATATTATCCGTGATATATTACCGTAACCTTGACAACGGAAGAAATCGTTGTATGATTCTCGATTATTTTCGACGCAAAATTTGCGTTTGTGTTTGCGGCCCTCGTATGCAATTTTTTTTTCCAAAATAAATTTACACTCTAAAATTTACACTGCGTTTAGGTTTGCTATAGACCGAAAATATAAAAATTTTAGACAGATTTATATGCTAATAAAACAGTCCATACAACGTTCATAATTAATCGCAGATGGGTGGTGGTTAAGTGGGATTGCTACGACCAAACGCTGCCTCGACGGCGAATATAATATATTTACCATACAAAGCCTTAAACTTTGCTAAGCACATTCTAAGAAAAAGGAGTTGCCTCCGAACTCATTCACATATATAATCCTCAATCTGAAAACGATAAATTAATTAATCATCTTACAAACACAAAACGTAAACCACCACGCAAACACATTACAAACATAAAAACATTGTTACCTATTTCCTAACGAGAACATATATGTAATGATTACTTTTTATTTATTTATTAAGGTATTTGATTAATATAGCGATGATTAGTTCGACGATTAATTTTAGATTAAAAAACAAACAAAATTAGAATCACCAGAAGAAGTTGGAGAGAGGAGAGTGGTGAGAAGAGGAGAGAGAGTCGTCGTCGAGATGATTAGAAGGAGAGTGAAGATGTCTTCCTTCGTAAGTAGTGATTACCATTCTTGGGTCATCTGCTAATCGCTCCACTCTCTTCTTCACCCTACACTTGTCTTGTGTACATCTGTAATAGCTCCTACCATTTACAAAAATAAAATAAAAATTAGTAATTAATTAGTCAACCTTATATCAAATAGTTTTATATTTTGAACTAAATCAAGATTCATGTAGAAACTCTGTATTCAGATATATCCATGCTATATACATATCTCAAAAGGTACAAGTTTATGGGGAACAGTTATTGTGTATGGGAAACCGAATATCTAGTGCTATATATCAAACAGATATTAAGGCAAATATTGGAACTTTATTAGTGAGCTCATGATAAAACTTTACAAAAGAGCTAAAGTATAATTTTGAAGAAATATACCAATTACCCAAACAAATCATTGTTGGTAAATGTCAAATGTCAACTTGAGAGAGAGAATCTTAAGGAAACCCCATGTGTCTCGCAATTCTCACATAATACTCAAATGCTTCTACATGAAATTAATTTTTTTTTTTTTAAACGGTTATCGTCTGTTCTTACTTTATTGTATAGCTAATAATCCCACTGGGCCAAGAGTTTTTGTTATAACAGAAGTGATAATTTATACAGAGAAACACCAACAAGATTCTACTAATAATTTTCAATTCATTAGCAAAAATCCTAAAGCAATTTATAGTGTTTACATGGCTCATAATCAACTCTTAAGAGGCTTACATCTTCTCATCATACTAATTAACGTTAGAAACTTGAAAAAATATACTGATCCAAGTCTGTAAAGTTCCTAAGATAAGTCATCATTAACCCTCCAGCAATGATGAAAACCAAAGAGAGAGAGAGTGATATAACTGATATAAAAACCAAATTAACTAAAAAAATACTGAAATAGAACCAATTTCAGATCATTATAGAAAACTAGTTATTTACTTAAGTTAATCAAAGATTAAGTGAGGAAAAAAAAATTAGTAGTACCTGGGATGTTGAGTGTTCTTGACAACTTTCTGGCCATATTTTCTCCATCTATATCCATCATCTAAGACATCAACTTCGCTAAGTGTCTTAAAGCAAAACCGAGGTTCTCTCACTTTTCTTCTTGTCTTAAGCTTCTTCATCTTCAGAGTGGACACTACTCCTAACGACGTCGTGTTATGCTTATGACGAGGAGGAGTATCATGATGTTGATGATGATCATCATCGTCATTAATACCACCACCATCGCCAACATCATCATCATCGTTATCATCAACATCTATCTCACTTCCATAGTTGTTTTTCTTGCTGTTTCCGTATCCTGCTTGACTAATCCATGCCCTAAACCACATTACCACAACACATTATAAATAAGTAACTATGTCATGTGTGCATGGTGGTCGCCTCAAACTAATTAAAAATTCTGTACAACATATTTAAAACAAAATTAAATTGTAGAAAATTGTAGAAGCTTTGATTAGTTCGTTCATATACATATTTAAATAACTTTTGAAAATAATAATTTTAAATTGGGAATTAAATGACGGTATGCGTAGGAAGCGTGTGCATATAATTATATATATGAGGTATGCTATGTATCTATGGGAAAAGCATAAAAAGGGACACACTTTTGAATTGTTTTTAGGCTCTTGATAACTAATTTATAGTGTGTATAATATATGATGAATATGTGACAAAAAATTTCCGAAAGGGTATCAATATCTTATGCCAGGAAAGGAAAAGGAAGATTTGAGATCTTATAATAGTCGTTGCAGAGAATCTAGAGAGAGATCCTTAGTAATTTATTTTTAGAGTAAAATAGATCCTTTAGATGCTTTAACCTAACTAATTAAAATTATATTCGTAAGTAGTTTACCATGGATTTGGAGAGGGTCTTTGGGATGATATACCACCCGTAAGACGATGATGATCGAGATTAACAATACCATCATGATCATTATCCCTTTGCTTTGATGAGGATAAAGACGGGATTAGGGTTTCGGGGAGATTCGCCATGAGATTGATGGGATCTTGAGGATGAGTTAAGAAGGAGGATGAGGAGTTGTTATTGAGAAGAAATGAGTTTAAGGAGTGGTGACCTAGAAATGGAGACGCGAGAGAAGAAGGAGAAGACGAAGACGAAGAAGATGATGAAGATAAGGTGTGATTAGGGAAAGAGAAGAAGAAACCTAGATGGTTAGTATTATTAGGGTTTATGATGTTTTGTGGTTCGTCAAACAAGCTTATTCCTTGGTTTATTGTACCCATCTCACTCTTTCTTTTACGCAAAAGCTTAGAGAAGATGAGATTGAGAGAGAAAGGGTTTTTGGGTTTTGGTGGATATTTGGTTTGATTTTGGGTTGAGACAAATCCAATCCATCCATGTAAGTGTTTCGATTAATATATAAATGTTGGAAATAGAAAAGTTGCAGGTGGGTCCAATTGGATTGGTTTTGTTGGAAGATTTACATATGACTGAAATGCTAATTTGTTTTTTATTCGCCTGATTTTGAAAAATAATAGTGATGTGTGAATCTTATGAACATTGATTTGGATATCCATATTAATAAAATATATATTGGTTTAAAGAATTTTGAGGTTTAAGATGTTTGATTTATGAATATTTTAGAACGATTGAGATATCCGACCAAGCGAAAAGACTCATTATCTTTTATAAGTGATGGTAATATACTTGTATGAGGATAATACGCGGTTGATGTTATAAAATTTTATCAATTTAGATTACACTGCATGAAAAAAATATTCATCTACTCATTTTCTTTTATATATTGGTCCAATGGCCTTGTAACTTTCACTTCGTATATAATAATGATTTATTTGATTTGGTGAAAAAAATAAAATATGTTTATGGAAAAAAAAAAACCCAGGAGTTGTACAAAACATTGTTTATCGTTAGCAAAAATATATTTAACCAGTAACCAAATTAACCAAGATTCATCTGATTTCAATTTAGATTTTTGTCTGAAAAGAAAAAATATACAAGTTAAGACAAGTTTTTTTATCGATAATTTAGACTTTTCAAAACTATATTTGTTTTGTTTTGCAAACTGATGAAAGTACTTGTGAATTACATGAGAAAAATGTTTTTTGCTTTTATGAACTAAATATCGTCTAGACAAAATATTTGCGTTGATGTAATAAGAAAATAAAATTTGAGAAAGTAAGAATAAAAAGGAGAAAACGCGTCAGGGCACTCAAGAGAAAGAGAAAGAGGTAGTGGGAGTTAACGTCGTGTCGCTTAAACGGCAGTCAGCTTTCGTTACGGCGTCCCGTTACGTCCTTCAAACGGCGTTCATGTGTAGTGTTACTGTGTCATAACTTATATAAATACCTATTTTTTTATGGATTTATTATTATATATATAAAACTCCAAATGAAATTCGAATTCTAGTTTTTATGATATTACATTTTACTTATAAAAAGGCACTATAATTTGTGGACAAAAGATTATAAAACTGAATTTGCATTTTACTTTGTTTCTAATGTTCACGTTTTTTTTTCTTCTAAATAGTAAATATCATTAATATGAAAAGTTTAGACATTACAAAGGTTATATCTACATTAAAGTAACTTTGGCAAAAAAAAATTAAAACAAAGTTACAATAGATTTGGGTTAAAATTTGGTGGTATCAACGAATCCAAAGGATTATTAAGTTCGGCCACCACTTCCTGTGACGACGTGATGAGATGGTGTTAGTGAAATCTCTCGATCTATTTTTTCTAAGATATTGTTGAAAATCCATAAACCGAAAGATTATAACACTTGTGAAACATTTTTAATTTTTTGACAAAAATACAAGATATTTGAAGAGTTCGAACGAATAGAGAGGGATAATTGCACTGTTTTGTAATCATTGTTTCCGGGAAACAAATCCACATTATTCTCTAGAATTGGCGTTTTCGAGAAGATTTTCTTTAGAAATATATAATTTAATTTCTAAAACCATTTTACATGGAAAGTAATGGCTGGAGATGTGATGGGAATATATACACATCTATCACTTTCTTATAGCTAGGATTTCATATTTTCTTACAAAATGATGTAGTACTCAAATAATTTATACGATTGCTATTGTTTTGGGAATCCAAAAATAAATATATAGATTAGGAGGGGCAATGATGAAAAATCTTAGGTGCAAATCTATTCTTCTGTACCCTATGTGAGGATATCATGATTATGATTTGATGAATTAGGCTCCTATTTGACATTTTTCCACTTAAAAAAATTGCACCTAATGAAAAGATAAAATAAATTAACAAAATTTTTATTAATCATACAAGAGAGAAAAGTTTCTTACCTTTTTCTTGTTTTACCTTTTGCAAGATCGCATTTTGTAATAGTTTCGTCAAGTTTAGAAACCCCACCGTTTATCAAATTCCAAGCCCACTTATTTTGTTCCTTTATGTATATCTGTGTACATATATGTATACATGCATGATAACCTCATATCTGTATATTTATAACATATCAAAGTGCTTTTAAATATTAGGTTAATCACACGTTTATAGTTATGACAACGCATATATTCGTATAGTTATATTTTCTAATACATCAAAGTGCTTTCTTTATCATTTTAGAAGACTTTTGTTTCATATAACCATTTAACAAAAAAAAAAAAATTGTATGTTCTGTTTCAAATGCATTAATTCCAGAATATTATGAGCTGGAATTTGCACTTGATATATGTAAATTTGGGTTGACATAAAAGAGAAAGAAGAATCACTAAGTAATTTGGGATTTTGAACAACTATTTTGTTTTTTGGTCTTACAAATGTTTTTTTGAAAATAACAAAGAATCACTTGATTTCGTCTTTCTTATTTTATTAGCTAAAAATAAACTTATTGAAAACATAAATAATATATCCCTCTCTAAATTAAAACCTCCTTAGTCTCATTTTTTCATAAAACTTTATTATTAGCTAAACAGAAAAATTAAACTTCTAAAAAAGTTAAGAAATTTTTTTTTTTACTATTTAAGGGCATACGTAAATTTTTATTTCAATCCTGATTAATCTAATTAAGGGCATAGGTAAACTTTTCCTTTCATATTTTCCATTACAAATTCTGTAAAGTATAAACAATTGAGTTTCATAAATACGACGTAGATACTAGATATGGTCTGTCATTTTTTTTAATGGTTTGTCATTCTTGTTTTTAGTAACCCATGCATTTTATCACCGTAGTGCTCCTATATGTTACTAAAATATATTTGCATGGTTAAATGGTTAGCAATAGTCGGAAAAAATGGATAATTATTTTACATCCATTTCACTCGTGTTAATTTTATAGTCAGTTAAAAGGAACCTCATCAATATTAGTAGCATCAGTTATAGTTCTAGGCATTTGGATATTCAGATAGGGTTCGGATGGGAATCGATCGGGTCCGGATCTTTTAGGTAGGATAATTTTGGACCCATATAAATTCCTATCAATTTTGGATTCGGATTCGAGCCGGTTCTATTTTGTTCCGGGTCGATTCGGATTTTAACTATGAGAATCGGCAATTATCCAAAAAATTTCGGTTCTCATTTGGATCGGTTCGGTTCCATCATTTTTTATCCACACTACCCGAAAATATCCAAAAATATTCGAAAATATCAGAAAAATAATAATAAAAAATCTACAAAAATATCTGAAATATCCGAAAATATCTACAAATACCCATTAACCGAAAAGTAACAAAGAAAAAAATTATAAAATTTATCCGAACTACCAAAATATCCATCCTAAAACCAGAATATCCATGAATTAAATTATGTTTCGGATATTTCGGGTACTCGTTCGGTTCTAGATGAAAATCGGAACCGAACCAATATATGTAGGTATAAGAGTGCAGGACCCAATGAGATAAAATAGCTAGAACCGAATCCAATCCGAACCGGATTTTTCGGATTGGTTTCAGGTTCGAATTTTCGGTCAGGGTTTTTTGCAGGCCTAATCAGTTACATCATTAGTAAGTATCGTAATTGGCGCCGTACGATTGTGAATTAGAGCGACAAAAAAAGACAATAATAATTATGTGATTTCTCATGACAAACAATTATGTGATACTCTTTTTGTTTTGCTAAGTAGTGATACTTATTTTTAACCATGATTAATTAACGGAACACGTATGATTATCATATTAACAGATTGTTTGTCTATATATAAAGCTTCATATTATACCAATTGTTTATGGAATCGTTCTACTATTGTCGGAAAACGCCGAGTTTGAGAGAAAACAATTTATCATATAATGATTCATATTGTATCATGTCATGTGTAATATACTTGTTTTTTTATTTGTAAATTTTCGTTTAGAAAACTAGATTAATTTGTAAATTTTTTTTTCTCTAAGAACAAACTTTTTTTTGGATTATTTTTTATTTTTTTGTTTGCTAAAAGGTATTCTATTTCTTCTTGTGTAGTCAGTTTAGCCTCTTGATGTCGTAAGGACAGCGTCACTATGACATCGCATTGGTCCGTGGGAGTAAAATTATAAGGAACATACACGTAACTCGTAATGAGATAGGTTTCTTTTTACACATGAATGTTCGTGTGTGTGGGGTGTTTAATATTTTATGATTCATTTTTATACATTTGGCCAAAAAGAAGGAAAGGGTAATTTTTGTTGGGAAAATAATAATTATAAGTAATAATATGAATCTGATTAATGGGCCTTCAGAAGTGGGGAAGAGACGGAGTGTGGGTTGGCTAAAGTAATCATTTTGTTTTTTATTTATTTTGCTACTTTTGTTTTGTTTTCGTATGTATTTAAAATTTTACATTATTTGTTTTCACATCCATCACCTTTTTTCATCTCTCTTTACCCTTTCAATAATTACATTTTCAGTGATCTCTGTACAACTGATAGTTTCATTTCAAGCATTATATATCTAACTAGTAACTAAGGCTGTAACTATGACTAGTCTAGTCCGGTCTGATCCTATAGATTTGAGTAACCGGAAACTGGATCGGATAGACAAACAAAACTTATGGATGCTTATCGAAACTGAGAGCCAGCAATTCAATTTCTAAACGGGTATATTTGATAGTCATAATCTAGCTTGAAGTAGCAAATGGTTTTGATGCGAGTGGAGATTCAAATTTCAATCTCATACAAGTTCAAAAATAAAATCATAATGCTTCAAATGTAGACGATATTAACAAAGATTTATATTTAAATGTGTATATATGTATTTTTGTTATTTATATATATATGTATATATATATTTGTTATTATTCAAACCATTCCGCATATAATTCTGTCCTGGATTTTATTGTCATCATTCGAAGCACAAGACTCAAGTTTTTACTTATTGAACAAAAATCTCAAGCTTTTTTTCTTTACGGATTGGAAACTTGTCGATTTTGATCAGTAGTCAGAACAAAAAAAAAAGTTAAGACCATTCTAAAGAGCTAGAGTTATGCTTGGAAGAGTTAGTTAACATATGTATAAAATTCAAAAGGGATTGATCGCGTTGACTTTCTATAATTATGGAAACATATAAAGTTGACTTGGGGTTAGGCCCAACTAATGACACCCACCAAAAAAGGCAAGAATAGAATATTTATCGTACAATTTACAACACATAAATGTTCATACAAATTTATTTATAAAATATTAATTTAATAATAAGGAAAACAACTAAACATTTTTGTTGAAAGGAATAATAATAATAAAGCGGGGAATGAAGAGAAATGATGACACCATGCGGGGACTCTGCGTCTGTTAGTGTTATAATTTGACAAGAAACATTATATTGATCCGACCATCCAAAGCTGTCTTGTAACGTCCTTCCTCTGTCACTTTATGCTACCCCTCTTAATGCCTTGGTTATTTCTCTACTCTTTGCATTTTCTTTTGTCATATCCAGAAAAGCTATAGATTTTTGGTTCATTTATGTCCAAAAATATTTTATTGATAGTACTACTACAAGTCTCGCATTGTTATTCTTTAAGCATATATAACGTCATATGATCAAACTCCAAAACTAAAATTATCCATCTTGATTTATTGAACTAGTTAATACGGTTACGTAGATGACTATATGTTTTTTTTTATCTTAAATGTTGTCTGCCTTTTGAGTTAATAGACTTACTATATAACCATAATATATGGATCTACACACTATTAACACTTGCAATTAGTAGTACACCGAATTTGAATCGAATGATTAAAACGTGTAAATTTTAAAATATTTACAAAAGAAAACCCTCCATTTCGAATTTAGAATGGAAAATTCAACACATAACGTGAGAGGAGGTAAGGTACTGCGGTTTTCATCGACATACTAACGTTAAAAAAAACGAATCTTCTTCATAAAAAATTATTTTACAAATTAATTGTACATATACCGATTGATGATACTTTACTTGGTGAGGATTTTCTTGGAAGAAAAACTGAGTATTTGTTTTCAAATTCAAATCTCCACTTGGAAGAAATGATTTACGCTTTAATGAATATTATTGAAGATTGATTCTATATTGAAAGAGATTAAGGATCAAATGCCCGGAATTTTTTTATTAAAAAAAAAAAAGTTAATTGTACATATTTTTGGAAGCTCTATATACGTTACTAAAAAAAATATTGCCACATGACTTTGACATCTCATCTCATATGGCAGAATGGTAATTTAGCTAAGGAGGTAACTTCTTGTTGTTGTTCTTTTTTTTTTTTTTGGCACTAAGCAACTTTAAATTCAAACATTTAACGATCAACAACAAGTATGCACTTGGGGTAAAAAGGGATAAAATATCAGTGACAAATGTCAAAACATGAGAAAATAATTGAACACTAATTAAACTACAATCAAGTGAAACTGAAAACCCTAACATGGAGGGACCAACAAATGATTGGACATAACTGCACCAATCAAAAACTTAATTCTGAGTTTATTTTGGCATAAATTAGTTTGGTGGCGATATGCTACTGGGTCCCATCTTAATATGACATAATTTAGGGTAAATTATATGAATATAAAAAATAGATCTTACCATAAAAGTCATTCGTTATTATTACTTATGTTTGCCATTACAATTTATCCATTTCCTTTATTTTTTTGGGGGTCCGAACAATATTTTTTTCAACGACCAAGAAGTTACGTTACCCTTTTATTACAAAAAAATATTATCCTAAGAATTAAGATTTCCTTTTTATTCAATAAAATAAACTCAAAAATCAATTGCAAAAATGTCGGAAAGTGACTTTTACAAGCATGCCACTTTCATATATTCATTTTCATTTGTGTCACTTTTTATAAATAAATTGTCTACTTTATCTCTGTCAAAAAACCATGAATCAAACTTTGTTTTTGTTTTTTTTTTTTTTCTCTCTCTCTCAACTCTCGTCGATCTCTCTGGATTGGAGATCTCTCACGTTCAAATCTCTCATCGTCGATCTCTGATTCTCTCTCTCATCAATCTCTCTGATTGGAGATCTCTCACGCTCAGATCTCTCATCGTCGATATCTGATTCTCTCTTTCTCTCTCTCTCTCTCTCTCTCGCATATCGATCAAGATCTAAATCGAATTTTGTCATTTTTTTTGTTACAGATCTAGTTTTTATTCTCGCAAATTTGGTTTTATTTGATTTGTAAGACATATTTGAGTTTTTGATTCAATATAGATTACAAATTTAGGGTTTTTGATTCGATTTGGATAATAGATCTAGGATTTTTTATTCGATTTTGTTGAATGTATTAATAAATATGGATTGTATTTGGGGTAAATTTCAATTTGTCAATTTGGGGTTGATTTCAATCTGAGTTAATTTTGTTGTTGAACGTTCTTCTTCTTCTACTTTTTTCTTTTAATTTTATCAAACAATGTTCTTCTTTTTGATCCTTATTTTTGTCTTACAGTTTTGTAATTAAAATATTTTGTAAGTTTTAAAACATAATTAAAATGCTTTATAACCTAATTTTGATGTTAGAATCTCTATTATATAGACATCTTCTAAAGCTTGAGACGATTGATCTCTGGAACTGCATACAAAAGTGCTTTATGAGTTTTTTAATAGTTTTATAATGTTTTTAAACAGTTTTATAAGGTATTTAAAATATTTTATAAGGTATTTAAAATGTTTTATAAGGTATTTAAAAGGTTTTATAAGGTACTTAAAATATATTTAAAAGACTCTTCCTGCAAATACTTCAAATGCTCTCAGAAGTTTATGCATCAATAGAGACAAAATAAGAACTTTTGTATTCGTGTAAGAATTGATTAGACTATGTAAACAACAAAGTCAAGCATCACAAGAAACAATAAGGTATTATAATATTTTATAATATTTTAAAATTTTTTTATAATATTTTTAAACAGTTTTATAAGGTTTTAAAAGGTTTTATAATCTATTTATAATATTTTATAAGGTATTTAAAAAGTTTTATAAAGTATTTAAAAAACTCCTCCCACAAATACTCCAAGTACTATACCTTCAAAACTAAATCTTATTTAAAAGGTTTTATAAAGTATTTAAAAGGTTTTATAAGCTATTCAAAAGCATTTCCGATTCTTCTTCTTCCGCGATTGCGTTTTCTCTTCCTCCTTCTTTTTTTACCTTCCTTGGATATTACCCGAAAGTTGATTTTTCACCGTTCTTGACCTAACACATGTCAGATCTTCAACAAATCTGGTCATTAATCGGGATAAAAAACATTTCTTCTTCCCAAATCCACCAGATCCAATCTCAGATCCATTTTCTTCGTCAAACGCACCACCAGATCAACAACAAATTTTTCTCGAATCTTCTCAGAGGAGATCACGACGGAGTTCGGAGACGGTAAAATCGGAGACAGAGAGATCTGAGATCAGAGACGGAGAGATTTGTGATCGGAGATGGCGATTTTAGAGAAATTCTCGAGTTGGGAGACAGGATCTAAAAAAATCAATATAAAAAGTTAGGTTAAAATGAATCAAAGGGTAATATGGAGATATGAAAAAATGAAATGATACACTTGTAAAAATTTTTGAACAATGATATTTTTGCAAAATGACAGTTGAGAAATGACATATCTAAAATTTTTTCTAAACTCAAGGCACCAGCATTTCAATCTATATTTTTCTTCCCTTCTCCGTCAATGAATTATTTCTTGGATTATTACGAAATTTTTTTTTTGTAAGTTATATCTCGATTTTAATCAAGAAAAATATTTATCAAAATTATCACAAGTTCTCACATAATTATATATGGATATTTTTGTGTTCAACGTTTTTTTTAATTAAAATTTTAACATTTTAATAAGAATATTGTGAATACAATAGTTTATATTCATATCAGAAAATAAAAATCCATGCTGATCCTCCTGTAAAATAAAACCACTAAGCTGTTTTTTTTTTTCCAATACAATAACCCTTTCTACAGAAAAAATAATGACTAAAGTTAATAATTTCTGGTTTTAGAAATTGTTGATTTTGTTAATTAGATTTTTTTTCTTATTATGTTGGGATATATATATATATATATATATATATGTGGTTCTGACCCTTTGGAGAAATGAAGATGTTCAATCAAACTAAAAAATAAAAAAAGGTTCAATTATTATACTCTTGAGCCAAAGAAATAAATAAATACAGTATATTACTCAAAGTGAAGAAAAGGGTAGGTTATGGCCACTTATGGGCCAATTGAAGTTGTACAAATATTTGGCCCATATAAGAAATAATACTGTAGATATATTTTTGCTTAAATAAAGCCAAAAAGCCCAATCAGTTTGGTCTATGATGATTAAAAAAAAAAACAAAGTAATAATATAAAATTCCACGTAAGCACAGAAACAGACGACTGACACGGTGGTCCGTGCAGGCGTGAACCGAATCCTCGACGGAGGAAACCACCAACGATTTCTTCATCTCACGTCGTCAAATGTCTCATCATCTTCTTCTTCTTCTTCTTCTTCTTCCTTTTTACGACTTCATTTCTGGAGATTTTTCTTCTTTTCTTTCAATCGAAGTATCTATGCCTTCGCGATAGCTCTTTGCTTCATCTCGTCTCTGATCTCTCTCTCTCAAGGTATTGTAGGGTTTTCTCCGAACTGTTTTGTTGGATCGTATTAGGGCTAGGGTTTTAAGGTTTACTTTGAATTATGGAGTTTCTAGGCTCGAAATCCGCCTTCTTAGATTCCGGTTTTTTTGTTTTCACGTTGCTGTGTTCGTTGATGCTTTGATTGGTGTTGAGTTTCGGATTCTGGACTACTTTGATGTAATATAACTTCTTTGTTCTTATAGATTTCTGATTTGTGCGTGCTTCTGTATAGTGTTGTTGTTAGAAAAAAAGAGGATGGAGAGGTTGTTGAATGAAGAAGGCCTAACTCTGCTGCAGTTGCACAAGTGGGAACCTTCTCAATTGGAACTCGAGCTATCAGAATTTCGCGAGGCTTTTATTTCTCCGTCGAGGCAAAAGTTATTGTTACTCTCGCACCACTCTGAAGCTTTACTGCTTCCTCTGGTTGCAGGTATAACAACTTGTTTTTCTTATTCATATGAGTATATGTCATTTGCGTTTCGATTTAATAACGGTGTTCAATTTTTTTTGCCTGTTATCAGGTAGTTCTATTGGCAGTGAGGTTTCGGAAAATGAAGAGTCGAATAGTTCTACAGCATCTGGTGGGTCAGATCTAGAGAATATTGCATCTCCTTCTGGATCAGGAGTTGGTTCTGGTGAGCCAGGTTTTGTAGATAACTGCAGTTCTAGTTGCAATAGTTTTCCTTTTATCTTTGATGCAAAGTCTGTTGCTTGGGGTAGTTGTGGGGATACCTACAATCAGCACAAAGATCCTTTGTTTAGGGAATTGTTGTTTGTATCTGGAAATCATGGTGTTACGGTCCATGCGTTTTGCTGTTTCAAAGATTCAAGTGACAGAGCCAAAGGCAAACCAAACGGTGAGCTGAGGCCTGGGAAGTGGGTTGAATGGGGACCTTCTAGGCTAAATCAGAAATCAGAACACGAAACAGACTCTTCTTTTGATGGTTCAAAGCAGTGGATGCAATCTTTTTTAATTGATGTGGAAACCACTGAAATTGAGGGTATACGACAGTCAAGGTTCCCTGAGAAGTCAGCGTTTCCTGGTTCTGCAGAAGTTGTTTCATTCAGCATATTTAATAGCGATTTACCTTTCTCGAATCTTCTTGTCCAAGACAATTCCGTACTTCAGAAGGGTAATATGCCAGAGGAAGGTGATGTAAGCGACAATAGTTTTCTCGTAGCTTCAGATGCGACTGCTTCGGATGAAAAATCTCGAGCTGATATGCCAATACAAAATGCCAGTATAAAAAGTTTGTACAGATGCACCAAACTTTTCTCCAGTGATTCACATTTTCTGATTGGATTTGTTATGGAGTTATCAAACTGTGCATCTAACCTTACAAGCAATGAAAACGAAAGAAGCAACGGTAGGAGCGTTGTCTTTGTTGCCCAGCTGTTTAGCTGGGGGATGGAATGGCTTTCCCTTGTGAAGTTTGGCGAATCAAGTATTGGACCTACAAATGAATGGGCAGATTTCCGGCTATCTGATAAATTTGTTATCTGCCTCAGTGTTTCGGGTTTGATCTTTCTATATGATGTGAAATCTGGGGATTGTTTTGCTCATCAGGATATTTTACAGACATGTGGTCGTGAATTGCATTCTTCGTTAGATATGCAAGAAGCAACTGCAGAGTCTGATCAACGAAGTGACTGTCAAAATCTTGCTCCATCCATGCCTAAGTCTCACACTGTTGGTTCAGCAGACAGAAGAAAGTTTAGAAAGCTTATTGTAGCTTCTCATACACCACTCATAGCTGCAGTTGACGAAAATGGTTTGGTATATGTGTTATGTGTTGATGACTTTGTTTCCAAGGAATACCACATGTCCATGGAATCTATTCCTTATTTACGTCATTTTGGGCTTGGAACTCTGGTTGGGTGGAAAATCGGTGGCATGGACGTTGGCCAGCAAAAAGTGCACCACCCTAATTCCCCTGGCTCTCGAGGTGAAGATGCTTTATCCAGGTGTGATCCTAGCTTTGCTTCTGATATTTTGATGTCTGACCCATGTTTGGAAAGACAACATAGCAATTTTGACCGGAGAGCTGGTTACTCTGGTTCATGGCTGAGTGGTTTTTCTGCTCAGCCTAAAACAAATGTGCTGAGACTTGAAAATTTCCAAAGAGACTCACATGTCGTGAGGAAGATGTTTCTCTGCGCCGAAAAATTAGGATTGGATGATAACATATGTTTTTCTCCATTGGGATTCACTCATTTCTCTAGAAAGCACACAAAAAAGGAAGATCAAAGGTGTAAGATTTTTCATTATAGTCTGCAGACGCATATAACTGTGAGAGATGATAGTTATTTGAATTATGATGACAACAAGATCTCTGTTCAAGGTGCGGAAGAAACTTTCATAGGAGAATCAGTTGGTTGCACTTTCCAAGGATTTCTTTATTTGGTGACTTGTAGTGGTCTTTCAGTTTTTCTCCCTTCCATCTCAATAACCTCGAATTACGCAACTGTTGAGGCCATTGAATATCTGCAGTCACTCCAAACCACTGTCATGGGATGCCAGGGAAGAGACGATTTGAGAACAGGGGAATCACGTTTTCCTTGGCAAGTTGAGGTCATAGATAGAGTTATCTTGTTTGAAGGCCCTGAAGCTGCAGATCATTTGTGCTTGGAAAATGGTAAGAAACATTACTCGCTCGATTAACTGCAAACGTTGGTAAATAACGTTGCTGCATCCTTAAGGCGTTTAATTTCATAGATTTTACCCTTACATATTGTCCAGTTTGTTTATAGATTGATATCTATCTCTTAACCAACGTGGCTTGCCTTGCTGAAAGAGTTAAGTTACAAATAGTTGAAACGTAGTAAACTATGTCATGCGAGTTAGTTTGATACGTTAATGCATGTGGGAGCTAAAATGGAACTGAACTTAACTGTAACTGAGTGCATGGCAATAATTGATTACATAATAAAATCATGTCGGTTCTTGCAATTTATTTTTAAAAGTTCTCAGCTATTTGTGAGCATGAGAAAATGCTTGTATTGCAGTAGCTCAGTGAATTTGTCCTCTCCCATTTCTTCACATTTACACTATGATTTCCGTATATCTCCTTGTTGTAACAGTAGAACCTCACATATTGAGACTTGAAGATGGTTTATAGACCTGCTCAGTTTTGTTCAATAAGCTTATGGTATGTTAAATGAATCACTTCTGTCATAGGTTGGGACCCAAAACTTGCTCGTTTGCGTCGACTACAAATGGCGTTGGACTACTTAAAATATGATGACATCAACGAGTAAGTTGCTAGTAATTTTTTTTGTGCTGTATTTTTTTACCCAATCTGAGAACCGTAGTTCTCCATAGTAAAAAGTGGCTTTCCTTAAACAACAAAAATTAAAAAAGAATTAAGCGTGGTTGTATTAGTTGGGTTGTCAACTTTTGTTTTTGTCTTATGGTTTCTATTGAAGGATGTGAGTACTTTAGAGAAGAAAGATTGCTTGTTAAAAATTTGTATAACTGTGTATGATAGCTCTTTCGTTCTGAATTCTGTCAAACTGTTTTTCTTCTAAAAGTAATGATTTGATTGCTTTAACTTGGATTTTCGCATCATCCTCTTATCTGCAGTTCTAATCCGAAGTTTTATGCCATCATTGCGATTTGTCTTGTATCATGAATTGATTTTGATTAACCTTTGCTGTATGAGTAGGTCTCTGAAGATGCTTGGTAATGTGAAGCTGGCAGAAGAAGGCATGCTAAGGGTGCTCTTTTCTGCTGTGTATCTGTGGTCGCGCAATGACAGAAACGATAATGAGATTTCTGCTGTATCTAGGTGAGGATCTTCTGAGTAATGAGTGGTAGAAGGATAGTTTTGTTTTCCAGTTCTCAGCTTCAATGAGGTGTATCAACAATGAATCAAAAGTAGTGTTCTCCCTGCTTGGTAGTTGGTAAATATGTCGTTACTCAATAGCATGTGATTTTAGATTTATTACTATGCTGTATACGTACACCTTTATGGTTGTAAGTCAAATAAAATGTTCACACTTGTTACACGTTGCACTTCGATTGAAGGCACGTTCAGATTTATGCAAAAGCCTCTCCAAGCCCCGCTTATTTTTTCCTGTTTTAGAAGCCAGTTTTAGCAACATCATTATCTTGTGAGGTTTAGTAATGCCATTAGCTTAATTGGCTGGGCTGCTTTCGCGCTGGCATATTCATACTTATTGCTACATGTTGAACGTAGGCTCCTTGCATTGGCTACAAGGTTTGCGACTGAGATGATTCGCACATATGGGTTACTTGAATATCAGAAAGATGGATACATGTTGGACAGCAAACCTAAGACACAAATACTTTCACTTCCGCCAGTGTCACTGCATAGCGATGTAATGGAAAATTCAAGGAGGTTGTCAGAGATGGGTTATCTTTTGGAGATCACCCGGAATTTTCAATCCCGTATTTCCAGAAAATTTAAGAAGCTAGGAAAGGTAGCATATGGTATCAATAATAAAAGTTAATTGTAGATTTTCTGTTTTTGCTCTAGAATTTGACATATGACATGTGTATTGTACAGGGAAAGAATGAGAAGTCACTGAACCTGGTAGACCCAAATTCTTTGCAGGATGATTCTCAGCTTGAAGTTGTTCCAGATGCAGCATCTGAGGAGTCGAGACAACTTGACACGTATATATTCGATACCAATGAGGAGCTTGCTTTGACGCCTACGGGTATGATGACAGCCAAAGCTGGTCAGGTCATCGACGAAATAAATAGGGTACCCCAAGGGGTAGTTGCAGAAAAGAAAGTTCTTCCTCTGGAAAATCCCAAAGAGATGATGGCTCGTTGGAAGACTAATAATTTGGATTTGAAAACCGTAGTTAAGGATGCCTTGCTCTCGGGTAGACTCCCTTTAGCTGTTCTCCAATTGCATCTTCAACATTCTAAAGACGTGGTTGAAAATGGAGAGCATCATGATACATTTACCGAAGTTCGTGATATCGGAAGAGCTATCGCTTATGACCTATTTTTGAAGGTGAGCCTGAATATACTTGCTTAGACAGAGTAGTGTACATGTATGATGTCTAGCACTTGGCTTTCTTGATGTGTAGGGCGAACCTGGGGTTGCCATTGCAACTTTGCAAAGGCTCGGAGAGGATGTAGAAGCGTGTCTCAATCAGTTGGTATTTGGCACAGTGAGGAGATCTCTTCGATATCAAATTGCTGAAGAAATGAGAAAACTTGGTTTCTTAAGACCATATGAAGACAATGTACTGGAGAGGATATCTCTTATCGAGGTATAACATTTTCAAATCATTACTTGTTAGAGGGGTATCTTGGTTCTGTATGACGCTGACTTTATTTTAACTTCTTCCTTGCTTGACCCTGTGACAAAAAAGAGGCTTTATCCTAGCAGCCACTTTTGGGAAACATATCTTGCTCGTCGAAAGGAACTCCTGAAAGCTGCAGTACCTTCTGACTCCAGTAAAATTAGCTTGCACCTTGGGGGGCCGTCTTTGTTCCAGCATCTCGAGATTGAGTGTGGTGAGGTTGATGGTGTTGTTCTAGGTTCTTGGACAAATATCAATGAGAGTGCATCCGAGCATGCGCCTGATGAAACCGATGCAATTGCTGGCTACTGGGCTGCAGCAGCCGTGTGGTCAAATGCTTGGGATCAGAGAACATTTGATCATGTAAGAAGTTGGATATAGTCATTTTTTCTCGTTACTCTTTAGATGTCTGAATATTTATCTAATTGCATCATTCCAGAATATTAGTACCTCCAGGTCCCGGGGAAGTTCAAATTGATTTCAACCTACTCTGCATGTTTAGCTTGAAATTGGACCAGTTGGATTATTTGTTGATCTGCATAGCTTAACAGTGTTTGTAGTCTTACACTGGTTCTTCACAGGATTTTGTTCAGCTGTTTCCTTGTTTAATAAAGAACGGGACAAATGCAGACAAGAAGCCATCTGTGATTGCTTCTCGAATAGCTACCCTTTGCTTATCTTTTCCTCTTAACAAAAAGTTTGGATGAAATTGGAGATCTGTTAATCGTGATTGCTCTCTTTACTAGGTCTTATCTAGTGATGCTCTTTTAGCTTGGGTTGCATTTTATATCTTTTTACTTGAATTAGCACATTGTAGAGCATTAAATGGCTGCTACTGCAATCTATTAGTCCTACAAAAACCCTTGAATTGGAAGTCGTCATTAGATTTCAGTTGTGAGAGTAACAATGATACATTTGAATGAAGGGTTAAAGACTATACATGTCAACATTGTGTTCTTTTGTATTAATCCATGAATTCACTCAGGCACTTGTTGTTTTGTTTGTTTCAAATAATGTCTGCATTTTTTGGTTTTAGTAATATTTTTGTTGAACTTTTGTGCAGATAGTCATGGATCAGCCTTTAGTCATGGGTGTTCATGTTCCATGGGATTCCCAGCTGGAGTATTATATGTGTCACAATGATTGGGAAGAAGTCCTTAAGCTATTGGATCTCATTCCTGAGGATGTTTTATATGATGGAAGTTTGCAAATTGCTTTGGATGGTCCGAAGCAGTCATCTGGTGTAAACTATCTAGTTTCGTCCCGTAGCGAGTATATATGCTCCATCGAAGAAGTGGATGCTGTACTTATGGATGTTCCTTATATCAAGATATTTAGGTTGCCTGCAGATATCCAGTGCTCCTTGTGGCTAACAACACTTATGGAGCAGGAACTTGCAAGAAAACTTATATTTTTAAAAGAATATTGGGAGAACGCTCTAGATGCAGTATATCTTCTTGCTCGGGCAGGTGTCATCCTTGGTAATTGCGAAGTTTCATTTAAGGAGGAATCTTGTAGGCCATCCCTAAATCTTTGTTTGTCCAGAAAGGAAGGAGGAGCAAATGTTGATACCCTGAATGCTGTACACAAGCTATTCATACATTATTGCACACAATATAATCTGCCAAACCTTCTGGATCTGTACCTTGATCATCACGAATTGGTCCTAGATAATGATTCACTCAGTTCATTGCAGGAAGCTGTTGTAAGTGCTTTCCACCTCCATCAAATATTTGTGTTAATAAGTCTGTTCTTGCTACGCCTTTTGGTTTGTCTTTTAAAAACTCACTTTTAACTGAGAATTCCAAGAATCTGTCCAATGTATTCAGGGTGATTCTCACTGGGCAAAATGGTTGCTGCTCTCCAGGATCAAGGGCCGGGAGTATGATGCTTCGTTTTCAAATGCACGTTCAATTATGTCACGTGGTGCAGCACCAATTGGTGAACTCAGTGTTGCAGAGATTGATGAAATTGTTTGTACTGTTGATGACATTGCCGAAGGGGCTGGAGAAATGGCAGCTTTAGCAACTTTGATGTGTGCTCCAGTGCCAATTCAAAAATCCTTGAGTACTGGCAGTGTGAACAGGCACAGTAACTCTTCTGCGCAGTGCACGTTGGAGAATTTGCGATCATTTCTTCAGAGATTCCCTACCTTATGGAGTAAGCTTGTTACTGCTTGTTTTGGAGAAGATATTTCTGGCAACCCTTTGCGGACCAAGGCTAAGAATGGTAAAGCCTGATCCACCACTCTTTCTATTTTATTTTGTGTAATGGTATTGAGGACATACTCTCACTGACTCTTATGATTTATCAGTCTTGTCAGAGTATTTGAATTGGCGTGACAGTGTATTCTTCTCAACTGCACGTGATACCTCACTCCTGCAGATGTTGCCTTGTTGGTTTCCTAAGGCGGTTCGTAGATTAGTTCAGCTTTATATCCAGGTATCCATTTCTGATTTGTATGCCGTATGTGCTCTTCTGAGTTGTACATCACTCTTTCAACTTTCTGGAATTGAGGGATCTAGCTGAACTCAATACTTGCACTGTAATCAGTGATATAATAAACTTAAGAAGTTCTATGAAATTGTGGGATGGTTGTGAGGAACTACTGCAGACATGTTCTACCCCAACCTTTACTATTTTACAAAAGAAATTTGAGGTACTATACCAGATGTGGTAGAATGGAATCGTAACTCTGGTCTACTCATTTAGTACTGTTTTGTGGATGCTGGCTTCTGTCTCGTCAAGACAATTAGTGGGTGTTTTCCTCATGCACCTTCTTGCAAATCGTCCGAGGATGCTTAGCTTGCTTGTTGTTGGTTCGCTTTGACTGGACGTTGAATTGACCAGTAGAGGGTCTGATAGCCATTGATATGGCATCCTTTGTTGGTTCAGTATAGTAGATAAATGGCTGCAAATAATGTTACATTCATACTTCTTATCACTGTTAGAAAATTATCCGCCCCAGGGAATTCACGAGCGCATATATGTTTTGCTTATAATTGGCTACTGATAAAGTTACACACCTACTTGTTATCAGTAGTATAAATTTTCTGTTTAATGAATTCACGAGCACAGATGTTTTGCTTAATTTCCGCTTAGTCTTTTATACCGGAAAGTTTTCTTTGTAGGGACCTCTTGGATGGCTGTCTTTCTCAGGATATCCTACAGGGGAATATCTACTGCACAGAGGGGTTGAGTTCTTTATAAATGTGGACGATCCGACTGAGATAAGTGCCATATCTTGGGAAGCAATCATCCAGAAGCACATTGAAGAGGAACTTCATCACACAAAAACTGAGGTGGCACCATCATATTCCTATTTCTCTAACCTGTTGACCATGCTACCTATGTGGATGCTTTAACTGTTTCAGTTGTTATATAGTTTCCTATTGATTTACTGTCATGCCCATGTCACTTTTTTCGAAATTATCTTGATGAAAGGTTGTCATCTCATGTTTCATGCAACATATCACCGAGCTTTGTATTTTCACTGACTGATAAGAGTTTATATAATAGTTACTTATGTTTAAGTTGAACTGAAACTAGGGAACCGAGCTTGGACTTGAGCACTTCCTGCATCGTGGACGGCCACTTGCAGCTTTTAACGCTTTCCTGGAACATAGAGTTGAAAAGCTAAAACTGGAAGATCAATCTGGCTCTTCGATACACGGACAAAGAAATATGCAGTCAGATGTTCCGATGGTACTTGCACCTCTGACGCAGACTGATGAGTCACTTCTTTCATCTGTACGTACTGGTCGCCTTACCATTACTAGCTTAATTTACATTCTATCTGCAACGCTTTTATTGGACTTTTTCTTCTTCTTTTCAACTGCTGTCTATTTATGTCTGGATGACTGTTTTTTTGCTCTTCAGGTCATACCACTTGCTATCACACACTTTGAGGATTCTGTGTTGGTGGCTTCGTGTGCCTTCCTTCTTGAGCTTTGTGGTTTATCTGCCAGCATGCTTCGGATAGACGTGGCATCTTTGAGAAGGATATCATCCTTCTATAAATCAAATGATAACGCGGATATGGAACAACAAAATTCACTTAAGGGTTCTCTGTTTCATGCAGTATCTAGTGAAGGTGATCTAATGGGGTCACTAGCTAGGGCCCTTGCTAACGAATATGCGTATCCTGATATTTCAAGTCTCTCGAAGCAAAAACATACTCCGAACAGTATTTCTGGTACTCGACCCGGTCTTCCACTAATGCTTGTTCTTCATCATCTGGAACAAGCTAGTCTTCCAGAGATTGGAGTAGATAGAAAAACAAGTGGATACTGGCTGTTAACAGGTGATGGCGATGGGTCTGAACTGCGGTCTCAGCAGACATCTGCTAGCTTGCATTGGAGTTTAGTTACTCTTTTCTGTCAGATGCATAAGATACCCCTGAGCACGAAATACCTTGCCATGCTAGCAAGAGACAATGATTGGGTATGGTTCATGATAATTCTTCTTACCTTTTCTTTTCTTACCCTTGAGCTATTATTTGACCTGATGTATGTAAATATCAGGTTGGATTCTTATCTGAAGCGCAGCTTGGAGGATACCCATTTGATACGGTGCTCAATGTGGTAAGTCTCTCACCCTTTCAGTGGTTTCAGAAATCACAAACAGTAACTTACTGTGCTTTATTGCTACAATTACATGACACGTTTTCATCTGTCAGGCATCAAAGGAGTTTGGTGATCAACGTTTAAAAGCTCACATAATGACTGTTTTGAGATATGCCAACTCAAAAAAGAAAGCTACCATATCGTACTCAGATGACACAAGCAGAGGTTTCACATGTTCCTTTTCAGAGGATGGAGCTTATGTCTCTGCTGAACTCTTTCGCGTTTTGGCTTACTCTGAGAAGCTAAAGAATCCTGGGGGATACCTTTTATCAAAAGCTAAGGAGCTATCTTGGTCTATTTTGGCTCTCATAGCATCATGCTTTCCGGATGTTGCTCCTATATCATGCCTAACAATTTGGTTGGAAATTACCGCAGCCAGGTGTGACAAAATTTGATGACAGAAATTGAATTGGGTTGGGTGTATCAGAAATCATCATATATTTCTGGTTCTCAATTAATTTGTGTATAGTAGTTATTTTATTTACTATCTTAATGCATTCGAAGTCTATAACATTGAGCGTTTCAAATTTTTTTTATGTTTTCTGGAAAAAAAGATGCATTATTTTTGTCGTGGCTCTAACAAAGATCATGCTTTTCAGGGAAACGTCGTCTATCAAGGTGAACGATATTACCACGAAAATAGCAGAAAATGTAGCAGCAGCCGTTGTATCTACAAATTCCTTGCCAACGGATGCCAGAGGTGTCCAGTTTCATTACAATAGGAGGAATCCTAAACGGAGACGACTTATTGCACATACATCTGTGGATTCATTTGCTTCAGCTAATAGTTTAAACACCTCCGCTGGTCAAACTTGTTCTCACAGAACAGAAGCTGCAGAAGATGAAAAAGCTGAAGATATCAGTGTTACTAATGATTCGTCCGATGAGCATGCGTCTCTATCAAAAATGGTTGCAGTGCTTTGTGAACAACGCTTGTTTCTTCCTCTGCTAAAAGCTTTTGAATTGTTCCTCCCTTCCTGCTCTCTACTGCCATTTGTCCGTGCTCTTCAGGTTTGTCTTACATTCTAACCCACTATCTGCTCTCACTATTTTTTTTGGGCCCTTGGTTGTCTGTTTACAATGACTTTTACACGATATATGTTCATGGGTCTGAAGCTGCTTTTGTTCACCATGAATTCATCCGCTTTCTTTTTTCTGTTTTTCTGTGGGAGAAAACTGATGATGGAATTCTGCGAAAGTTATGATTGAATGTGAGCAGGGAAAAGAAGATATGGACTGAGATTTGTAAAATGCTTAGTTTCCACTGCCTCTTTTTTTTTTTGGGGGGGGGGGGGGGGTGAATGCAGGTAGGATTTTGAACTGTCTTGATTCTTTTTCTGCAGGCATTTTCTCAAATGCGCCTGTCTGAAGCGTCAGCACATCTGGGTTCTTTTTGGGCTAGAGTTAAAGACGAATCAATGCATTTTCAGTCAAATACAGCCAAAGAAATCAATTTTGGGGCATCTTGGATCAGTAAAACAGCTGTTAAAGCTGCTGATGCTGTTTTGTCAACCTGTCCGTCTCCATATGAGAAAAGATGCTTACTGCAACTTCTTGCTGCAACTGATTTTGGTGATGGGGGATCTGCGGCAACATATTATCGGCGTCTTTATTGGAAAGTTAATTTGGCTGAGCCATCACTCCGTTGGGAGAATGATCTTGACTTAGGAAATGAGGCTCTTGACGATGGCGCTCTTCTGACAGCTTTAGAGAAGAACAGGCAGTGGGAGCAAGCACGAAACTGGGCCAAGCAACTTGAAACCATTGGTGCCACTTGGACATCCTCTGTTCATCATGTTACTGAAACGCAGGTAACAAAACTTCTTGGCGCCTATCTTGTACTTGAATAGCCAGAAAGTTTCTGGTCATTTGGATTCCGAAGGTCTAGCAACTTATAAGACATGAGAATTGCTTTTGTAGAAGTTGGTTGAATCACAGAATGCAGTATTGTAGGAAATATGTGATCTTTGTCTCAATATAACTTTGAAAGAAATGTGATGTTAAGTAGGAACTAGGCATTTTTCCTTGCACAGCACGACTCTACCCACTCAATACAGATTGTATACGCTTTATTGAGTTGAAATGCTCCCTTAATTTGGTTCCATATTGTGTTTACATTCTCTTTGTATTTGAAAATTAGCTGTTTTCCATTGTCTGCATGCTAGCTTTGTCTGTACGCCACTGGTTCTAATTATGTTTAGGGAGTCGTTGAAATGCCCAATCTTAATAGACATTTGTTGTATCTGCTTTACATATAGGCAGAATCCATGGTTGCAGAATGGAAAGAATTCCTTTGGGATGTTCCAGAAGAGAGAATCGCATTATGGGGTCACTGCCAAACTCTGTTCATCAGATACTCTTTCCCTGCTTTACAGGTCACTTTTCTGATTGCCTCACTTGCAACTTATTTATATGTGGAAGGCTGATATTGCTACAAGTGAGTCTGTTACTTATTCTTTTGCAGGCAGGTTTATTTTTCCTTAGGCATGCAGAAGCAGTGGAGAAAGATCTCCCTGCAAGAGAGATCTATGAGCTGTTACTGCTATCCCTTCAGTGGTTGAGTGGGCTAACAACCCTGTCGCACCCGTAAGTGATCTTGTACCATAATATGTAAGCATTTTTACTGGGTTTGTGACTTTGATTTCACCAATGTCAGGGTTTATCCTTTGCATCTTCTACGAGAAATCGAGACTAGGGTGTGGCTATTGGCTGTCGAAGCAGAAGCACATACGGAAAATGCAGGAGCATTTAGTCCGAGTAGTATCGGAAAAGACATGGCGAATGGAAATAGTTCAAATCTTATAGACCGAACTGCAAGTATCATAACAAAAATGGACAACCATATTTCTTCAGCAACAAAAAATAAAATTGGAGAAAAGCATGACTCCAGGGCCCCTGGCCAAGCACATCAAAGGAACCAAGACACGAGCACTTCAATATTTGGTGCCAGCACAAAGCCCAAGAGGAGAGCAAAAGGAAATGTCCCACAAAGAAGAAATTTTGTGGATTCTTCAGATAGGAATACTGAGTTTGAAGATTCTTCATCTCTTCCAAACATCAAAAGCGAGTTCCAGCTTCAAGAGGAAAGCACGGGTTTGGAGATATCTTTATCAAAGTGGGAAGAAAGTATAGAACCTGCGGAGTTGGAAAGAGCTGTTCTGTCTTTACTGGAATTTGGACAAGTGACAGCCGCGAAGCAGCTCCAACTTAAGCTTGCTCCAGGAAATTTACCTTCTGAGCTGATAATTCTGGATGCTGTTATGAAGCTAGCAATCCTTTCTACGCCTTGCAGTCAAATACCATTGTCAATGTTGGATGATGAAGTTCGTTCTGTCATTCAATCACACAGACTAAAAATAGACCAACCTATGATTGAACCGCTGCAGGTTGTTCTCTCTATATCTTTCTCACATAAATTTTCATTTGTTGCTGTGAAGCCTGTTACATATTCATTTAAATTTAAACCACTTTTTCTTTGTCATAAATTTAAATTAATTTCTTTCTTGGATTTAATATTGATTGGTTTTTGATGCTCAAGGTTTTGGAGAGTCTATCGAACATTTTAAATGAAGGCAGTGGACGTGGGCTGGCAAGAAAAATCATCGCAGTTATAAAAGCTGCTAACATACTGGGCCTTACATTCACCGAGGCATATCAAAAGCAGCCAATAGAGTTGTTACGATTACTTTCTCTTAAAGCACAAGATTCCTTTGAGGAAGCATGTCTCCTTGTCCAAACGCATTCCATGCCCGCTGCTAGTATTGCTCAGATACTTGCAGAATCCTTTTTAAAGGTAACTTAGCTAAACCATCTTTGTAAACTTGTATGCGCATACGCCACAATTCATGTATCATTACTTTTGAATTTTGACTTCATTTTCAACTACTTGGGAAATCCTCATGTAATGTCTTCTTCTTTCCCTCCTAACTCCTTTCTTTAGGTTCTTTTGTGTATTGGCTCTAATCTGTTTTCCATGTTTCAGGGTTTACTGGCAGCTCATCGTGGAGGATATATAGATTCTCAAAAGGAGGAAGGGCCTGCTCCGCTTTTGTGGAGATTTTCAGACTTTTTGAAGTGGGCGGAGCTTTGTCCATCTGAACAAGAAATTGGTCATGCATTAATGCGACTTGTGATTACCGGGCAGGAAATACCTCACGCGTGTGAGGTATGTGATTTTGTGAAAGCTTATTAACAGTTTCGTCTTATTGCTGCATGAATTTCTGAAAAGATGAGAGAACAAGTTGTCAACGATGATTTGGTAATATAATGGAATGCTGTTTTTCAGGTTGAGCTACTTATCCTGTCTCATCACTTCTACAAGTCATCCACGTGCCTTGATGGAGTTGATGTTCTTGTGGCACTTGCTGCCACTAGGGTCGAGGCTTACGTTGCTGAGGGCGATTTCTCATGCCTGGGTCGTCTAATAACTGGAGTCGGAAACTTTCATGCTCTTAATTTCATTCTCAATATTCTAATCGAAAACGGGCAGCTCGATCTTTTACTACAAAAATTTTCTGCTGCTGCTGATGCAAACACTGGCACTGCCCAGGCTGTCAGAAGTTTCCGGATGGCTGTTCTGACCTCGTTGAATCTCTTTAACCCAAATGACCATGATGCATTCGCAATGGTATGTCTTTACTAGCTGGAATTAGCCAAGTAAAAGAGTTTATTTCATCATGTTTTGTCTGCTTACCACAATTCACTATCATGATGGGTGATAGAGTGTATCTAGATTGGCTTTTACCACTTCTGTTACTTGTGCATATGAAGCAACATTTTTGGATAGTTTTAAAGAAAATTACTTCTGTTCATGGTTTTTTTCATGAGACATGCGTTGTTTGCAGGTATATAAACACTTTGACATGAAGCATGAAACGGCTGCTTTGCTAGAGGCACGTGCCGATCAGGCTGCACAGCAGTGGTTTCTACGGTATGACAAGGATCAAAATGAAGATCTCCTTGATTCTATGCGCTATTACATTGAAGCTGCTGAAGTTCACACTTCTATTGATGCTGGAAACAAAGCACGGAAGGCTTGTGGTCAGGCTTCCCTTGTCTCCCTTCAAATAAGGATGCCAGATTCCAAGTGGCTCTGTTTATCCGAAACAAACGCCAGAAGAGCACTTGTTGATCAATCCCGTTTCCAGGAGGCTCTGATTGTAGCAGAAGCTTATGGTCTTAACCAGCCAAGCGAATGGGCGCTTGTGCTTTGGAATCTGATGCTCAAACCCGAACTAGCTGAAGAGTTTGTGGCTGAATTTGTAGCGGTGCTTCCCCTCCAGGCTTCCATGCTTCTTGAACTGGCTAGATTCTACAGAGCAGAAATGGCAGCTCGAGGCGACCAGTCCCAATTCTCAGTCTGGCTCACAGGAGGAGGCTTACCAGCTGAGTGGGCCAAATACATGTGGAGATCATTCAGGTGTTTGTTGAAGAGAACACGGGATTTGCGGTTACGGTTACAGCTGGCTACAACAGCGACGGGATTCTCTGACATGGTCGATGCGTGTATGAATGCGTTGGATAAGGTCCCGGAAAATGCTGGACCACTTGTACTCAAAAAAGGACATGGAGGAGGATACTTACCACTCATGTGAGTGAGTCTGAACACAGAGATCACCCCAAAGGATGCAATGTTAAGAGTATCTCTCTTTGCTTCATCGTTGTGAGAGCTCGATGGGGCTGTAAATTAGCCGGAGAAATTGGATAAAAGGGTTTTTGATGTTTTGGAAGAGACGCAAACTCAAAGTCTTTTATAGGGTTTAGTGTTTTTGTGTGTGTGTGTGTTTGTGGCTCTCACTATTCTTTCTAGTTTTGTTTCTTTTTCTGTTTTCTCTCTCTTTACCTCATTTTTTTCCGGCAACTAAATGGCAGTCTTGAGAGATATAGAGATTTGTACAGTGTAATAACTGTCTTTGATATAAGTTGTTTTAGAATTGCATTGTTGAATAATTTCGAAGCTTATATTGATGTTTGTATATATATGCTTCGAATGGATATTTCATATTTTTGGAAAAAAGGATATAATGAAATTTGGATTAAAGAGTAAGGAAATTATCTGACATACAATAAATCAAAATATAAATATAGTGACTAACAATACTAGGTTTTGATCTTCCGTTCTTATCTTTAATGAAAAACAATAAAAAAAAAACTCTAATTCATTCTCTTCTTTTTTCTCTTCTTCTTCTTTCATAGCCTTTTCCTCTTCTTCTTCTCCTTCTTCCATCGTTTTTTTTCTTACACAAACACCAAAATCGATCTTGTCTCTCTCTGATGACCCACAAAATCAACTCTCAATCACTTTGTCTTATCTCGTTGCCATAAATCGAAAATCTCAAATCATGGATTAAGATGATGTTTCTTCTCCTCCTTTAAATTCCCCACTGTCCCTCTCGTTTGAGCCGCCGCTAGAGATTGATATAGTTAACTATGTTCGGAAATCAGTATAATAGGTAACTATGTTTTTGATAATAGTTAACTATGTGTGTTATTCTTTTTCATTATGCAAACTATAATAGGTAACTATGTTTCTGATAATAGTTAACTATGTATGTTATTTTTTTCATTATGCAAACTATCATAGATAACTACGTTCTAAACATATTTAACTATGTTTGTTTAAATAAGTAACTATTACAACAACAATTTTATACAAAATAGTGTGAGGTAGCTAATTATCTTCTGAAATTAGTAGGATATGTAGTTTCGAAAATAGTCAACTATGTTATTAAATAGTTAACTGTTACAACATATTTGCTTTTTGGTCATCTTCTGTTTTTCTGACCCAATTTTATTTTGTTTGCAAAGCAGATCTACTTTTTCAGAGATAAAAACACAGTTGTAGGGACAATTTTTCTAGATATGAGAGGAATATAATTTTTTTTAGAGATTTTTTTCATACTTGCCTTAATTACATATGTAGGGGCAATTTCGTCCTATATTTAATTCTCTCTACTAAATTCTATTTTTTGACATGTTACTTACCCAATTTTCTCTTCCAAAAATGTATCATTCTACTAATTAACCCTAAACAGTATCATGCATTATTGGTTTTATCAGGTTTGCAATATGTTCTTTGTTAAAATAAAGATTCAAAAAGGTATAATTATTTCTTTATTAATTATTAAAATTGAATTATTATTTTTTTCAACAAATGAAAATAGTTTTAAGAAAATCAATATGCTATAGTAAATATTTAATAATGAATAACGTAGGTCACCAAATAATTAAAAAAAGAATACAAAGAAGCTAATTTAAAAATTTTAAATGTCTGATATATTTTCTAATTTCGAGAAATTATATGAATATATCTGAAACTGGCCACTTTTTAAAAAGAAAGTTGAATTGATCATTGGTACTTCACAAACTCTGATCACAGAGAACTCACAAGGGCTTGAATGTGAAACATTATCACCTTTTCCAATCATTTTCATGTCCCCAAGAATCTTCTGCCAGATACTTATTCCTCTTTCGACTCTTTAACAATCTTGGGGCGTCTCTGTGCAAGTGTTCTCTTTGTGCTCTCGAGGACACCAAAGAATATTGAACCTCCAATACCTATCCACAAGACTCTTGGCCCAATACCCTACAAATCAAATATCGTGTAAGAAGTCGCGGTTTTCTAGTCTTAAAAATGCTCAATTTCGAAGAACTCTCCTCGAAATTTTATTGTAGTGTGTGTGTGTACCTTTAAGAGAGCAGGAGCTCCTTCCTCTCTTACAATTGTTTGAACACAGTCAAAGATCCCTTGATATTGTTTGGCTGATCCCTGAAAATGGTCAAGGAAGAACAATAAGATGATTGGCTTTTGGAGACACAAAGGGAGACTTAAGGTGTGATAAACCATTATTATTACCTGAACCATTAATCTTGTCTTAATAACATCAAGCGGAGTGGTGACTGCTCCAGTGAGAGCACCTGCATAAACCAAAACGATACAAAGTACAGATCAACAAGTAAGGCTAATTACATCATTCACACACTATGATTAACTGGGTTTCCTAGCTTCATTGTACTTTGTAATATTATGGTAAATGTGGACCACAGTCTTCTTTCACTTCAGTCAATTCAATCTCATTGTCAGGTCAGATTATAAGGCAACTGTAACATTTACCACATCTACCGAAGTTTTATGGATCCAGAGATTTTCTATTAAAGTTTCATACAAGGTAAGTCACCAACCAGCAAATGCACCGATTAGAGCGTTCTCAGGATCACTAAGCTCTCTACGCGCCTGCCAAAAAAGTCGAGCAAAGTTAACCTCATGCAAAATATCAGTTTGTCAGAAGTTACAATGCGTATGTGTTTCGTTACCCTATCCAAGGATGAATTGGAGATATAAGAAATGTCAATTATTTTGTCAAGAAGCTTACTGCTCTTTTATACCCCAAGCATAGCTGCTCATATATACAGAACTGGATAGCATCAAATGGCAAATCTCGCAATAGGAAGGATCCATAGCCCTAGAAGCAATTGAAATAAGCTACCACACGAAAATTCAACAAAAAGTGCTGACTAAAATCAAGAGCTTAGAAAGGTGTTACTAACTGCATAGAGACCCCTAAATCCCTCTTTTGATGCAATAAGACGGACAGCGTTAGGGGCTGATGTAAACTGTCCAGTCTGCATTCTTTGCTTCACAACCTAAAAAATACACACATGGAAATTTCGGTTGAGGAATTCTATGTAGAACAGGTGCTGGATTGTGTTATCCAAGAGTGAGTTCTTACCTCCGTAGGTACTCGGATCAGAGAGGCAGCAAGTCCACCAATGGCCCCTGCAGTCTGGAATTTGATACAAGAACACGAAATTGTTGCTTTTCCCTCTCAAATACAAGGCGCATGCGAGAAGCAGTTCAAGGATCTAAACAATTATTGTTGCTTATATCATAATATACCATTCATTTACTGATATCATCATGAGCTTCTAATGATAGCAAAGACTAATAAAAAAAATTCAACGGCAAAACTAAAGGTGAACAAATCTCTCACCAGGTGAGCAACTGCGCTTAAATGATCAGGAAAGGTCTTCAGCAGTTTCTGCTTTGTGGGTTCATACACTCCAATAAATAAAGCCGAAGCCCTACGAAGAAACATTGTCAAAATAACATCACCAATGTCAAGTTGGCTAAAAAGATGGTTCTGAATCAACAAAACATAACTACGGATGAGCTCTGTGAGCTCACAGTCACTTACGGTAAGACACCAGCGATATTTCCAGCTAGTCCTGAATAAAGACCCTTCAAAACAATCTTCCCACCTCCACGAGCTGCCTACATCATAAGATCAAAATAATTTAGGAACTAAGTTTCAACATTTTTTTGTTTTGTTTGGATCCAACCACAGGAGCTAATTTGCATACCGCTAAAAGAAAGTTTTAACAAAGAAATACAAAAATTTAGTTCCTTGACATGCCTGAAGTCTAGTCTTTATTGTATCGATCGGGTATAAAGCTGTTTCAACTACAACTCCAGCTGTACCTCCTGCTATAAATCCCTCTGCATCATCAAAAGGAAAACATTAGAAAAAGACGACTCATACACCCGAGGCTGCTGATTCAAGAAAATGTTAATTCTTCAGAGAAAACGACCATATAAGTATATTTACTTGAAGGTCTTCTTCAGTCCAAAACACTATTGAGTAAAGAACATTATCAAACTCATAAAACTATGATTTTGCAATTGAAACCAAAAGAGAAAGTAGAAAAAGGCGTATATGTGTACCAAAGAGAGTGCGGAAGAAATCAAAGGGCTTTTCTTCTGACGCATTGACTGAAGCAAAGCCTTTGCTCGTTTTGAGCTGTGGACTCTGCATTATCTTATTCAAAACATCTGCAAGAAAATAAGCAAACCATAAGACATTTTGTTCCTTCAATGGAGTATATAAAATCCCCAAAAAAGAAATCTCTTTTTCATATCTAAACCACAAACCAGTCGATAAAAACACTCAAAAACAAGAATTCACAGTCCAATATGAACACATAAAAAAGCGATTTTTACCAGGAGAACTCACTGAAGAGCTCTTCACATCAACAGAGAGAGTAAGAGGAGCCATCGGAAGCGTCTCTGACCTAATTCACCAAATCAATTTCACTCATTTCTTTACAGCTAACACACAAAAATCACTACCAAACTAGTCAAGCAAGTGAAGAAATATACAATACATCATACACAAGCATATACATACAGAAACAACGCATAAATGTATGTAAGATAAGTGTAGTCAGTGCCATAGAGACGCACACACCAGATTACAGTCGCGAAGTGTATAACGGAGGAGAAAGAGAAGGTAAGAGATGATATTTCACGTTCTTTGGTTCTTCCCAAGTTTCTCTCAGCAAGGGATTACAGTTATGTCCTAAATCCAAATGGGCCTCAAAGGAGCCACTAGGCCCACCAAAAAGTAATGGGTCATTCATTGTTATAAAAGCCCGTCATCAATTTCTTATGTAAATAAATGTCTAAATTAATTCTAGTTGTCTATGTGGTTTCATTGGTTTCATAGGTTATTGTTTATTTTCTAATGGGATACGGATTTAGCAATGATAAAGGCTTCAGTTCTCTTTGTTTTTTTACGCAGGAGAATAACAACAATAAAAGATAGAACAATGACATGGTTAGTCCTTTACTTAAATGCAATTCGAATATTTTATTTCTTTCCCAATTTTTACTTTAATTAGTTTGGCATATTGATTTGCATTTAGACGATCCATTTTTTGCTCACACATTCTAAGCTGTAACCTTTATATATGTCTTTTTTATAAATTTGCATTTAGATGATGCATTTCTTTCCAAAACTGTCTACAAATTTTTGTTATTGATGTATGTTTTTCTATTTTTTCTCAAATTTCTTGCCTCCAACCTTTATATATGTCTTTTAAAAGTTACTATATTGAATATTGAAACATACAAGACGTTGTTGATGCAGATTGCAGACACATAGCTTACTTGTGATGTCTTCTTGAAGGTAATTGCTTCTTCTTCGTCTGCTTCAGTTCCATCTCCCTCTTCACTGTTAGAACCTCGATTAACTTTAAATAAAATTTAATCTCTAGTTTGATCCCAAACATAGTCGTCTTTGAAAGAATCTGCGATGATCAATATCCAGTTATTAGGTTTTGAGAGATGATTTTAGGATTTGTTCACTAAATAAAAACAAAAAGACACAACCCTTCATCCGTGAATCGTTTTATGGATTTGAAAGGATTCTTCGTTGGAAGAAGAGACCTTCTCGCTAAAAGAGAAGCAAAAAAAAATTTGTTCGATCTTGACCATACATTAGATTTAAGAAATAGATTACAACCGTTAGATTAACTTTTTTTTCCTATAAAAGAAATTGACGTCACCAAAACTAAAAAACTGGTTTGCTATTATATATAGATTGTTTGATAAATTAATATGTTATCTTTTCTCTATCCCATTAATTAATCGATGAATTATAATTCATAAAACAAAACTTATTCTTTAGCTCAACTTGGTAGTGTGGCCACAATTCTCAAGCACTTTAGTAATTTTTTTTGTTGGTTTCGAAAGATGCAGATATGGGTGTGGAAAAACGACAAAGAAGCTAACAACGCTCTACCGAGGCAAAATACCATCGACAACTATGATTGATAAAATACCATCAACAACTATGATTGAATTAGAAATCAAGAACGAATGAGAAGAACACTTAAGCAATCGACCATAGTACATGTAAGTATCGTATCCTATTATTTAATTTGATTAATTTTGATTATTGGTTTTTGTGACTTGGTTCGTTTGATGGTATTAGCTTTCTCTATAAGAAGGTTTTTCAATGGATATTGTTATGAATACTTTGCAACGAAAAAGTATGTAATTAGTATATATAACGTAATCATTTACCAAGTTAATTGATTTTCCTAGGTTCACTTTCTTACTTCTTAGTCTCTGCCACATAAAAAAAAAAAATCACTTGTTGGTGATAACTCCTACAGACAATATAAGTTTTTTTTGTTCTCCTAATGGCAATGTTGTGACTTCAGTTGAAAAACTATTTGAATAGTAAATATATATTTACCAAATGGACATGATTTCGAATAGTTTCTAAGTAGAGAAACTAGAATTATATATATATATAATACTTCAGCAAAAGAAAATCATTTCATTGTTGTGAAATAGTTATAATTGATATTTTCATTGTGCATTTATATTCAGTGTGTTCTACTTCTAATGAAATTGTAATTATGCAAAAACAAATTGCAGCCACAACTAGAGGAAATCTTCAGTATTTGAGTGCAATTGGATTAGCCATCGACCTATAGTGAAATTTTTTCACAAAAACCACAAAATTAAAAGTATGCATCGTTGGATGGAAATATGTTCAAGGGCCATACGATTGTATATGTGTGCATCAGGGCATGCTTACTTTAAGCACATTGGGCGCGAATATTTTTGTATTTCTTAATTTCAATACATCAGTTACCTTAATTATGAATATTTTAGGACATTAGTCACGAGAATCAAAACTACTGTAAAGTAAGGTAACTATATTGGAGGGTAAGGGAAGGAAGTTACGATGGGAAACGCAGCTACAGAGAAATACGGCGGAGAAGACACCAATGCATCTTCTTTACTTTTTTTATTGGGTTTCGCCTTTTTTTTTTGTTACATTCTATTTGAGCCTCTCCTTTTTTCTAAACATTTATTTACCACATTTTAATTTTAATTTTAAGGTAATACTATTGATCAAATATAGTACTTTAATTTCAAATAAAAAACTTCTTAACAAATATATATAAAATATTAAAACAACTTCTAAACATGTATTCATCATTAGAAAATAAAATCGTTTTTTTTCTTCTAAAGACTTCGTTTTCATATATCCGATATAATCAACATTATGTGTATGCATTTATCGGATGGGCAAATTTAATCCAAATCCATAAAATATGAATCAAATTTACCTGTGCGGGTGATAGTACTAGTTAACTAATTACTCTCAAGTCTCAGCATAAAAACTCAATTGTTGTTTTTGCAATTACTCAAAAAGAAGAAGAAAATCTGCTAATGGTGGAAGAGATGTATCAACAATCACTCACCAGAGAGATATAGAGGCAGAACAAATACCTTAAATTGAAACAGCACCAAAACATTTTTACAGATGACAAAGAAAGTTACAACCGTTGACCAAAAAAAAAAAAAAGTTACAACCGTTTCATGTCTGATTCTACACCTGAGTGAAGAAAAGAAAAAGAAAAAGAATAGCCTTCTTCGCGGTTCCAAACGCAACCACAGACTCTGGCTGCTCGAGAGCGGTTTTGTCTTTAACCCCGACGCAGCTTAACATTTCATACCCGATATTCTTTATAAGCAGATCCCATGTTTCTCCCAGGAACAAAACTTTTTTACTGGTGAAGCATCAAGTAAGATGTAATTACTCACCAGGATATCAAAAACTGATGGATCCGCGATTTATTTCCCATGAGTAAATTTAGCTTTGAATGTGTTTTGGAGTCGTTCTCGGGATTTGGCTTGAGCAGCCAATGCAACATCATCAAGAAATCCCTTTTGTGGGAATTCTTCAGGTACAAGACTCCAATAGATCTCAAACTGTTGAGCTGCTTCTTCTTTTTTATCCATTAAGCTATACACTATGCCCTGAAACAATTACCAGCAATTTCTTCAAAGTGCAATAGCAAAAGATAAAGCTAAAATCCCTTTTACTTGATTACTGAGAGATGACTCTAGTGAATCAACGATCATTCTTTTCATAAATAAACTTTTACCTGGCAAAGGTAAGGTCGAAAATCTCGAGGGTTATCTTTTACCATCTGTTGAAATATCTTTAGACCTTCTTCAAATTGACCCTGAGATTATCCCAATGAATACTTAAAAGATTGTTCAAAAGGACCAAAATACACAAGAAGGAAATGTAGGATTGGTTCTGCAGATGATTGGTTTTACCTTCACAATATGCATTTGACCGATCAAGACTTGTATGTTTCTCTCTTCGGTTACTCGGTTTCCTTGTCTAGCAATTTCCATAGCTTCCTTGAGCATATCAAAGACAGAGGAATCATGAGTCTTATGCATTACCATAGCAAGACCCTGCAAGAAACAAGACAAGGCCAAAAGTGAATACTTTTGTAAGGAGCAATCAATTCAAGATATTGCAATATGGAAATCGAGTTGTTCTATAACCTACCAACAAAAGAAATCACCATTTCTCCTAAACATCCACTTAAAGACTAATCCTAGAGAAGCATCAAAAGGTGAGAAACACATACGTGCAAAGCTCTGATCAAAAGAGGTTGTTCTTTGAGAATATCCTTAAACAATCTCTTAGCTTTGCTCAATTGTCCCATTGTCTCATAACAAAGCGCTTCTAAAAGCTTCCATTCAACTTCATGAGGCTCTAATTTCATTAGCTTCTCAACATACTTCACAGCATCTTCAGTTTTCCCTCTCCTCATCTTCTTATACAAAACAGCCTTCATCGCTTCCATGTTCTCTGGCTCACTTTCTAGAAGCTTCTCGAACATTTCTTCGTCCTCTAACTCCGCTTGAGAGCTCACAGTTGCAGTGGGTACCGCTAGAGCAGGTTTCGAAGAACAGAAACCTAGAAACACAAACGATCCAACAAGTAAAATCGCAGCTTTTCTCGCAAGAATCTGGACGAAGTCATTGGAAGGAAGAGACGTCGAAGAGAGTATAAGAGGGACATGTGAAGAGGGTGAAGCGAAATTGACGGATTGGGAGAGTTTGGGAACGAAAGGTCGGGAATTTCTCCACCGAAATGGAAACCCATTTGGATTACGCAAGTGGGTCGGAGTAAAAATCGCAGATTTTTCCCGGCGATGATGAAATTTCGCCGGAGAACAGAGAGCAAATGCTCCGATTGAGCACATTCTGTCTTTAGAGAAGTGTCTTGTAAATTTTCTCGAGAAACTCACCTGTCTTAAACCATAAACCCTTTTCGCGAGTGTCTTATAAATTTTCTCGAGAAACCTTAATTTTTCCAGAGAATTGAGATTTACAATGATTGGTATTGGCAACTAAAGCGGACACTCTTTATTCAAATTCCATTACAACTGAATCTTTTGACCAAGAGATTAGCAAAACAGAAACTCAAGATTGCCTCTGATAATTTATGGACATTTGATTCCTTGTGGTCTTATTATAAATGCGAAAAAGAAAGCAGACACTGATCTTTCAGCAACATCGAAGATCTTTTGGCCTTCTTGTCTCAAATCAAACAACAGTTAAGAACAAACGTTTCGCGGGTGGATCAACCTTATAAGAAGTTACGGATGTCTAAAGACTTCACGTCGGGCATTGCCTCATCCTTGAATTCTTCCCTAAAAACAAGAAAACAATCAAAGAGAAAATGAATTAAGTTTCATTGATTCAGAATGAAACTTAATGACATCAGTTTGTTTACATCTTTTTTGGCGACTTGCTTTTTGTTGCCTTTGTCGAATTCCGCCATCAAAAGAGCCATTCCTTTCTTGTCGTCCCTCGTGAGAGGCTTCTTTATTTCCTTTTCGACTTTTTCAAGAGCCTCAAACATCATAGCTTCAGCACCAAGCTCATCCGTAAGTCCCTTCCTACAAAAAATACATTTCACAAGCAGAAAAATGACTCAAAGTTGTTTTAACATTCAGAGAAAAAAACAGATGTGAGTTTACAAGACGGCGGAGAATAGTGTGTTTTAAGTTTTAACAACCGAATTCAAGATATTACAGAAAGCTATTTCCAGTAAATAAAATTACTTAGTAGTCAAGCCTGGGAAATAATAACATAAGAGAGAAACTTGACAGGATCATCTGATTGAAACAAATTGAAAGTACCTGGTACGAATTTCCTGCAACTTCAACAAGTATGCACGAGCATCTGGAATCTCTTTAGTCTCAACTTCAATATCAAACTGTGCGTTGCGATTCTGAGAACATGCCTGTCAAAGTAGGCAAGCAACTAAATCAATAAAACAAAATAATAACACTTATGTCAAAGTAGAATACGGAAAATCAATATAAGAAAACAAGAATGTCTAACAAACTGGACTGACAACACCAGTTGAAGTTGCTAAGTGACGAACATCTAGAGCAGAAAATCAGCAAGAGGACTACGTTTGTCTGATCGTCTTCATTACATTTGCATACTGTTGCACCGCAGCTGGGTCCTCTGGATCAATGGTGATCTTTTCCTTACGGAGAATCCCCACTGCAGTCTGAAATTTGGTCTATGATGTCCATAAATACATTCTTCAACACCTCTATCAAACATGAATACAGCTTTTAGTCAATAAAAAGGCAGTGCTCTTAAGTTCACTCTAGCCACAACGAAGATAATGATAACACAATGAACAGAATCTAACACTCAAAAGAGGAACAAAACGACTGTGAACTCGATGAAAGAAAGTAAGAGATGATCAGTCTTATGACAAGATAACTCCCAAAAACACCTAGTCCTAATGTTCTATTATACAAAATTACAAATCAATAACATTGGATCATCCACTCACCATCTCCTTTAAATGTAGGACGAGCCGCTTCCTTGGCAAAGGCACGGACTGGAATAGCATGATGCTGCTGAAAAATTACCAGACTTCCTTGTAGCTGCATAGTAATAGAACAATAAAATGAAGTTAACGAGTCAGATCAATGAAAAAGTATATCTTTTTTCCCCAAGCTTTAATCAGAATACTACTTGGGATCTATTAAAGCTATCATTTTGTTAAGGTTGAAACACTTAAATTCCGAACAATGCTTCTTAATTGTGTTACCGATCAACAAAGAGAATCAAAAAGGCGACAACTTTGAACTTACAAGTGCCGTGATTTTGAAAAAAAATCCACCATTTCAATCTGATTATGTAATCGAACACAAAACTCAGGAAATCAGAGTAGAACAAGAATCAAACAGGCTGAAGAAGAGAAGCGGGAGAAGTCGAATCGAAGATGAAGAGCAAATGATGAGATAAATTTCATGAGAAATAGGGAGTAAGGCAACGAGCGAGATATAGTGTAACCTGCTTGGATCTGGACAAGAGACGAGAAGCATACGCCATTTTTGATAATTCGAAGAGCTCTGACTACATCGAAATTAGGGTTTGTTTGTAATCTGTTCAGATCCCCCCTGTCTGAGAGAGAGGCCAAGAAATTACTCTCGTTTTTCTACCGAATAATCAACGGTTAAGATTTGTTATGGTCAAAAGTTTAGAATTTTAGAATTTAAAATTTGAAAAATTATTAATTTATGGTATTTTTGAAAATAAATAATTTACCGTGACATCTTTGTAAAATGGTATTTTAAAAATGACATTTTTGAAATTCTTCCAATTTTGTTTCTACATATGCCATGGTCTACAATTTTACAATTTTAAAAACGAATACATAAAAATCGAAATATGGATACATATATGATTTTAAGTGAAAAAACATAACTTTGTACAATATAATAGGTCCATAACTCACATGATAGCAGGACAATGAGTAGGTTAACAATAACAGTTTCAACTAAAGAATTGTTAGCGAAGGAATTAAAAACATAAAGGAAAGTGATTTAGAGATTTAGGGTTTTGTTTTTAAATAAAGTTATTATCTTGTATAATTTTTCTATATTTAAATTATAGTACTATAGTTTTGTGAGTTTGTTGCTGTTTCAAATTTTTTTTAATTTTTTTGTTCAACCAAATATAATATACGGGTTTGAATTAGAGTAATGACACGATAACGATATTAGCTTAAATATATTCCTTATTTGATTTATAATTTTATCTAATTTAAATAGTATACCTTCGTTTTTAAATCCCTAAAGTCTTAAATATTTCAGGCACGCCATCAACGTGGCGAGTTTTTTATATTCTTCTATAGTCTTGTTTTAATGACGATCGACCGACGCGTTGCAATAGTATTACTACACGGCGTACATATTATAAAATCTGAAAAAGATTAACGGATCAGATGATTTAATGTCGTTACACATTCCAATACTACGATGGCGATAGTCATAGGCTTACTTGAAATCTTCATAGCATTCCTTTTCTTTCTTGTCTTACAATGTTTCTTGCTCCACAAGAAAACTCACAAGCCTTTGCTCACGAACTGGCCGGTCCTTGGGATGCTTCCGGGTCTGCTCCTCCAAGTCTCTCGTATCTACGACTGGATCACCGAGGTTCTTGAGGCTACCGATATGACGTTTTGTTTCAGAGGGCCATGGCTTAGTGGAACAGACATATTGCTCACTGTTGATCCGGTGAATATCCACTACATTCTAAGTTCAAATTTCGTTAACTACCCCAAAGGGATGGAGTTAAAGAAGATCTTTGAAGTCTTGGGAGATGCGATTTTCAACGTTGACTCGGAGCTGTGGGAGGATATGAGGAACTCGTCTCATGCTATTTTTAGCCATCAAGATTTCCAAAGGTTTTCGGTGAGTACAAGTGTAAGCAAATTGAGGCAAGGGCTTGTTCCTATTCTTGAAAACGCTGTTGAGAAAAACATCCTCGTCGACTTGCAAGATTTGTTCCAGAGATTCTTGTTCGATACATCTTCGATTTTGATGACCGGGTATGATTCGAAATGTCTCTCCATTGAAATGCCTAAGGTTGAGTTCGGTGACGCGGTTGATGGTGTTGCCGACGGGCTTTTTTATAGACATGTCAAGCCGGTTTTCTTGTGGAAGCTCCAATATTGGCTTGGTGTAGGAGTCGAGAAGAAGATGAGAAGAGGTCTCGCGGTTTTCGATCAATTTCTCGAGAAGATCATATCGGCTAAAAGAGAGGAGCTAAGAAGTCATGGGACTCATCATGACTCAAGAGGAGAGGCCATGGACGTTTTAACATATTACATGACTGTGGACACGACCAAGTATAAGCATTTGAAACCGAGTGACGATAAATTTATTAGAGACACTATTTTGGGCTTCTTGGTAGCGGGAAGAGACACAACAAGCTCAGCTCTCACTTGGTTCTTCTGGCTTCTTTCCAAAAATCCTGAAGCAATGACCAAGATCCGACAAGAGATTAACGAGAAGATGCCGAGGTTTGATCCCGCAGATTTAGACAAGCTCGTGTATTTAGACGGTGCCGTGTGTGAGACGCTAAGGCTATACCCACCAGTCCCATTTAACCACAAATCACCGGTAAAGCCAGACGTGCTTCCAAGTGGGCATAAAGTCGATGAGAATTGGAAGATAGTAATCTCTATTTACGCAGCGGGGAGGATGAGATCTGTTTGGGGAGATGACGCAGAAGATTTCAGACCAGAGAGATGGATTTCAAACAATGGAAGGTTGAGACATGAGCCTTCGTATAAGTTCTTGGCGTTTAACGCTGGTCCAAGAACTTGCTTGGGGAAAAAGTTAACTTTCTTGCAGATGAAGACAGTGGCCGTGGAAATTATACGAAACTATGACATCAAGGTTGTTGAAGGGCACAAAACCGAACCAGTTCCTTCTGTTCTTCTTCGCATGCAACATGGTCTCAAAGTTAGTGTCACTAAGATCTAGCTAGTGATAATTTTATCTGAGTTTTATGGAAAAAAATAGTTTTCAAAGATTTCAATAAAAGATGCATGTGTACTCATCCTTATATTTATTTTGCAACTACGTCTTGTATCATTCATTGCTTCAAAATAGCTAATATTTCATAATAACCTCATGGTTTGAGCTTATATGCATGTATGTCTTTTGAGTTGATAATAATATATATATTTTGATGCAATTTTTTTTTTGGCTAACCATTTGAGTGCAATTTAACCTTAGGAGATTTGAACTAGCTAGCTGAGAAATATTTCATTTAATATTTTTGTGATTAATATTTCGGTTTGGTTCTTTGATTTATGTTTTTTTTCAAGTTTTTTTTGTTTTAACTTAAAGTCTTAAGATCACTAAATTAAAATTCTTTACAAAGGAGGCATTCCGTAACAAAATACCACTTAAGCTCAAATCTGAGCTCAGATTTTGTAGACAAAAAGATAGGTCAGAATTTAATTTTCATAGACCAAAAAGTAAATGCTGAAGAGGTAGTTAGTTGTTGTCAAGACGAAGATTGTGTGCACTTTGGCTGGTAAACCAGATCTGTAGGAGAGAAGAGATCCCGAGAATGTAGCAACCTATTTTATTGGTATTCATTTCTCGTTCGCATTCAATTTTTTGTTTCTCTGACAAAGTGTATCCGAATTTAAAAGATTATAAATAATATCGTAATTATTTTGAAGAGTACACCTAAACCTTATCATTTTGTATTTATATTAGAGATAACCCTAAAAATAAGTACATTTTTTGCTTTTATTTCAAAATTGTTAGTTGAATACCACTCAATTTTAAATAGAATTTCAAAATTTATTAGTTGAATACAACATGATTTTAAATTTTATCATTAACTGACCTATACAATTTTTTTAAAACAATTTTAAAACCAACACAAATGCTAATTCAATAAATTCATATGAACCATTGTAAAGACTTAGAGTGGTTGTCATGTTAATAGCCAAAGATAATTAAGTCTCATCTGTGTTTAATTTTATTTATTTCCGCTACATTTCACTTTTTTTTTAATTTTTTAATTTTTTTTTTGAATAATACTTTATTATCTCTTCTCTAGTAACCTTTACAAAGCTACCATTTCGAACCCAATAATAGCCCACTCATTATCACTTTGAGTTTTGGTTCCGAAACAAAGCATTTACGTTCAAAATAATCATCTGCTGAATTGGGTCATTTTATCAGAATTGGTGGCCTCATGAAAGAGGTGTAAGATGTGAAATAATTATTATAAGTATGTAAATCCAAAGATGGACTAAATCTTGTCTAAGCATCATTTTTTCTCGGATTGGAAGAAGTACAAATATATGAAAGTTTTCATTTAAGTATCACCTTCTAATCAACATCAACAGAAAATGATATTATATAAACACTAGATGGTTTAATTAGTTGCAGATTTGCTATTTAAAAACAAAAAAGTGATAAGACATCAACAACACTAGCGTACACATTAACCAATAAACTACTTGTCTTGGTCCATCCATATTGTTTTAAGTAGAAAAATACCTAAATTTCGTGTGCTATAAAAAAAATACCTAAATATCTAGAGGATTAAGTTTAAGGTTTGCACCTTGTTTTTGTTTTCTTTTTGCTTTTTTTTTTAATGAATGTAAAGTTTTTATTTAAAAAAACCTTTTTTACAATAAATGTGACGTTCTTCTAAAGTTTTCGAAACCCATAATTGAAAGAAAACAGAGCTTGACTTGAAACCAGAGGGTGTAGTTGCGATGTATGATCCTTTAGCGAGTAGAGAGCCATATCTCCATGGCCTCTGAGTAATTATGTTCTCCCATGCTACGAATCGCATTGATTCGATTTCGGATGTTCTTGTCAATATGCTTAACCAAGTCACTTGTTGTCAATGCGACTTCTCCGTGCCTTCGGCCATTCCGTTCACGCCATACGTGGTATACAATGGATTGGAAACCGTAGCGAAACAAGAACAATATGAATATGGGTCTGAGAGATGTGAGAAGAGTGACAAGCACATCCCACTCAGTGGTATAGTCTGAGCCGAGTAGTTTGAATGCAATTGCTCTCCATATTGCACCCGAGATACCAAAAAGAGATGGTTGCGAGTGTCTTCGTCATTACCACATAAACTACAACCCAAGTATATATACTAGATTAGGATCCGCGTAATATGCCGGGTTTTCATTATAATATATTTTGTCGGTAATCGACTAAATTTAATAAAGATAAACTTTATGAAAATGTAATAAATATATGTCAAATCTTGTTTATGTAAATATTTAGATTTTGATTGGTTATTCGCACACTTATTTTGGATGTTGATTAATAACTTTGTTTCAAATTTGATTTCAATCAATAATTTATCTTATTTTCCTTTTTTAGTCTTTTGATTTACTATTTTCTTTTAATTTTTTAATAATATGTTTTTTTTTTTGGACTATTATTTCCTTTTTTCATCTCGCAGTACAACTCATTTACTTCTTTCATCATATTAAAACCATATTTTTATTCCATATTCTTTGTCAATCAATAATACCCAAAATTTTCATATCAAAATAATATATGCATAATGCATTCTATCAATCTTATGAATATCAATTTTTTCATATGTCACATCAATACTTTTAGAAATTGGAAATAATTTATCTTATTTTTCTTTTTAATTTTTTTGATTTACTATTTTTTTTTATTTTTTTTAATAATATGTCTTTTTTTTTTGACTATTATTTTATTTTTTCATCTCGCAATACAACTCATCTACTTCAAAGCATATTTTTATTCCACACATTTATTGTCAATCAATAATACCCAAAATTTTCATATCAAATAACATATGCATAATGCATTCTATCAAATTTATGTCTATCAAATAATGACACATGTCGTAATCTCATGAATATCAATTTTTTCATATGTCACATTAATACTTTTAGAAATTGGAAATAATTTGTCTTATTTTCCTTTTTTAGTCTTTTTGATTTACTATTTCCTTTTAATTTCTTAATAATATGTCTTTTTTTACTATTATTTTCTTTTAGTTACACTAAAATTAAATTTTTTTTTTTTATTTTCCTTTTTTAGTCTTTTTGATTTACTATTTCTTTTTAATTTTTTTTAATAATATGTCTTATTTTCTTTTTTTTAGACTATTATTTCCTTTTAGTTACACTATAATTTGATCTAAGAAATAAATAATATAGAAAAAAAAAAATTTATATTTTTATATTAATATATTGACACGTGTCACAATCTCAGTTAAAATTAACACATGTCACGATCTGGTGAATTACGATTTTGCATACGTGTCACGCTCACATTGAACGCATCTTACTTTATATAATAAGATATACAAATAAATTTGATTAAAATGGATGAACTTTTTTTGTTTTTTGTGTTGCAATTTGATGGTAAGGACTTTGTGCTTAAATATTCAACTTGTGGATTTAGAATTCAAACTAAAATTCATATATTACTTATAGATTTATAGTTTGTTTATAAACCGATTTTTTTCTTTTCTTTTCACAAGCCAAACAAACAAACTGTACTTAGTCCAACTATATATACTTATTAGTTGACAATTTTTTTTTACATACAAGATTATGAGTATAAGTATATGATATAAATTATAAATGCCCTCGGTCAGGGGCGAATCTAGACAAAAAATGTACCGGTGTCATAAAATAATAATATTATTTTAATTTTATTTTTGAAACAAAATTAATAATATTATTGCTTTAGCAAAAACAAAATATAATATTATTTTATTTTTTTTCGGCAAAGAGACCCCACGTTAGGTTTGACCGAGAAAAAATATATATTTTAATAATTTTAAGGCAAAGTATGGGTTTATATTTTTTTTAATGGGATCAGAGTAAAAAAAATGGGTTGAGATAAAAAAAATTAGTTTACGGGTTCAAAAAAAGAAATTGGACTGGTGTCAATATTTAAAAACTCATAAAATTATAAAGGAAATGCAATTATATAGGGTGTCAGGTGAACCCGTATTCCTCTAAGTACATTCGCCACTGCCCTCGGTCATAGTTTGTGATCGTATTATTAATAAAATATATTTAGTTAAAAAAAATAATTATAAATGCCTTTTGATGTGCAATAGATTTTATTAATTTTTTTTATTGTCAAGAGATTTGTTTAATTATAAACGTTGAGAGTAAGAAAAATATATAAGATCCGACGATCGACACATCGAAGTTATGCAAATATAACACAAGGAGGCGTGGAGCATATATCATCTTAGTAGTCACTTAATGCAAATTTAAAATATATGTGTATATAAATTGTACAACAGGCCAATACGAAACTATTCATGGACCATGGAACCTGAATGTGCCAAAATAGATAAGTCAGTACACGAGACACCAGAAACGTCAGTATCAAACACCACCAGCCGCGCAATCTCGAAAGCTCAATTATTATACTTTTTGACCAATTATTACGAAAGATACAGATTGAGGTCGAATATAGTATCAACAGCAAAAAATGGTAGAATTTTTGTTTGATTACTTAGACGTCTCTAAAAAGCTAAAAACATGTACCAAAATGACATACTTCAAATGTTTTAACTTGAATGTTTAAGGTCATATAACCAAATCCATTTAAAACGTGTTTCAACTTATTTTGCATAGTATGACAAGTTATATTTTTGCTATTTTTTATTTCGTTAAGTATCAACATAACCATTTCTACTGCAAATTCTCTAAAAAGCGAATTGAAATTTAAATAATATGATTTAGTTAAACTAATGGCCAATTTCAATTAATAACTCGTATGCTATCTGTTTTCTTCAAAAAGCTTTCTTGGTTAGACAAACCCAGCTGGACAGTTGTATTATATTAGGACAAATAACGAATTTTAGTAATACGTCGCATGCACTGGCCAGTACTGGACCATTGGTTTCTAAAAGAGGTTTTGACTTACCACAACTCTACGATACCAAACAAACAAAAGAGGACCTAATCACCAAAAAGATAAGGTATGATCCCTCGTGTTGTGATTATTTAAACAACAAAGACATGTAACCAATTTCAAGGACACAAAAGACGATGCTTTCTTGTTTATATTCATAAATATATATATATATATATATATATATATATATACATACACTTGTATTATACAAATTAATGAGAACATAAAATAAAAATCAAGCTGCCCCTTTAGTCTAGTGTAATCTCCATTCTATTTTCTCCCTGATGGCTTTGGTAAGCTTACTTGAAATCTCCATTGCTTTCCTTTGTTTCCTTTTCTTTAAATTTTTCTTGATCAGCAAGAAACCTCACCGTTCCTTTCTCACAAACTGGCCGTTCCTTGGCATGCTTCCGGGTTTGCTCGTCGAGATCCCTCGTGTTTACGACTATATAACCGAGGTTCTTGAGGACGCGAACTTAAACTATCCTTTCAAAGGCCCCTTTTTGGGGGGCCTCGACATGTTGATCACCGTTGATCCGGCTAATATCCACCACATTATGAGCTCAAACTTTGTGAATTACCCGAAAGGAACTGAATTCAAGAAGTTATTCGACGTTTTAGGAGATGGGATTTTCAATGCGGATTCGGAGCTGTGGAAGGATCTGAGGAACTCAGCTCAAAGCATGATGATGAATCCCGACTTTCAAAGGTTTTCATTAGCTACAAGCTTGAGTAAGCTAGAGAAAGGGCTTGTCCCACTTCTTGACCATGTTGCTAAAGAGAAACTCTTTGTGGACTTACAAGATGTGTTTCAAATATTCACGTTCGACACTACGTTTGTTTTAGCGACCGGGTATGATCCTGGTTGTCTTTCGGTTGAAATGCAGGAAATCGAGTTTGCAAGGGCTTTAGACGATGCTGAGGAAGCGATTTTCTTTAGACATGTCAAGCCGGAGATGGTGTGGAAGATGCAAAGATTGATTGGGTTTGGAGATGAGTTGAAGCTGAAAAGAGCTCGTGCGACTTTCGATCGTGTTTGCTCTAAGTGCATAGCTTCTAAGAGAGAAGAGATAAGCCGTGGGATTGATAACATCGACTCTTCTTCTTCTAAAGATTTGTTGATGTCTTCTATGAATGTGGATACGACCAAGTACAAGTTGTTGAATCCAAGGGATGACAGATTCCTTAGAGACACGATCTTGACCTTCATGTTAGCGGGTAGAGACACGACAGGCTCAGCACTCACTTGGTTCTTCTGGCTTCTATGTAAAAACCAAGATGCCATAGCCAAGATTCGCCATGAAATCAATACAAACCTATTTCCAAGAACCAAGACTGATGGTTCTGACTCTGATGATTCTAATTCATTCAATCCTCAAGAGTTAAAGAAGTTGGTGTATCTACACGGTGCGATTTGTGAAGCCCTCAGGCTCTATCCACCTGTTCCTTTTCAACACAAGTCTCCTACCAAAACCGACGTTCTTCCGAGTGGACACAAAGTTGAAGCAAACTCGAAGATTTTGTTCTGTCTTTACTCATTAGGGAGGATGAAATCGGTTTGGGGAGAAGATGCATTGGAATTTAAACCGGAGAGATGGATTTCTGAGAGTGGAAAGTCGGTACATGAGCCATCTTATAAGTTCTTGTCATTCAACGCCGGTCCAAGAACTTGTTTGGGGAAAGAAGTGGCTATGATGCAAATGAAGACGGTGGCTGTGAAAATCATACAAAACTATGAGATTAAGGTCGTTGAAGGGCACAAGATCGAGCCAGCTCCCTCTGTGATTCTCCACATGAAGCATGGTCTTAAAGTTACGGTCTCTAAGAGATGTTTGGTTTGAATGTTATAACTAGTAACTTGTGGCAGTTGACGTAGATGATTTCCTTATCCTCCCATGGGCTGAGGAAATCTCAGGTCAGCTTAAAAGTCATTCAATAAAATATAATTAAAACAAAAAAAACTAATATCACTTTTTTACTTTAATATATTATATACACTAAATATGGATACGCAAAATTTTTAATCATGCCATTACATGTAAAGTACAAATTAGCCACAAAACATTTTATGGCACATGATATACTATATATAACCCATGTTGAAATTTTAGAATAACAACAAAAATTAACTAAGTGGTGGTGACTTAGTGGTAAGAGAATTTAGAAAAAGGATTAAAATTTTGTACTCTGAGTTCGATTTTTAATAGGAATACTTTCATTTTCATTTAGCTAGTCGAAATAGTGTCATATTTTAGGCCCATTAAAAAATCGGTGAATGGGTTATTCGAGAGTTACATTCACCCAGTGAAAACCACCTAATTATAAAAAAAAAATGACTAGTGACTAACATTTAAACCTTGATTAGAATGTTTTTGTTTTGTTTTTTAGAACATGTATAGAATCTTCCTTTGTTATGGTATATTTTATAAATATTAGTCAATACATTTAACCAATTCATTGCATATTTCAAAATTGGAAAAGTAGTAGAACGAGAGATAATCTAGTCACTATATATGTATATATGTATCAATTAATATCGTCAGAATATTTAAATTTATTAATAGAATTATCTAAAACGAGATACATGCACATGATAGTCAAATTTCTTAACTTTTTAAAGTAATTAAGCATATATGTCTATTAATAACCAGATTAAATAAACTATTATAGTATTTTTTCATTTTCTAAACGATATAAAAAAATTCTCAATTTCTTTGTTTTTTCTTATAATTTTTTTCTTAGTTAGACAATCCAGACATAGATTTATTGGATTAAATCAGTATATGATGATTTGAGTTAATTTTGAAAGTTAATAGTAATCTTGTGTCATTCAAAATAATAATTTTAAAACTCCACTTGAGATACAATACATAAATTTTAAATACCAATTAAAGTTAGGTGTTATTCAGTTATTATTTTTGAAATATAAGTTATGGATTTTAACAACTCTTTTTCTTTGTTAACCATTTTAAATTTTTGTGGATGTTTTAGTTAAAAGAACGAGTTTAGATATATTTTGATTATTTGGAAATTCATATTAAAATAAATCAAATCGATATATGTTTTAAAAGTATGTAGAAGTCATGTAATTTGAAAAAATATATTTTAAAATGCATGATCCAATAATTTTTATATATTAAAACAAATAACTAATTGGGTAATAACATGTCACATTGGTTTCCAAAATATGTTTTTGACTTATCACAAACTACAAATACCAAACAAACCAAAAGAGGCCATAATCCCAAAGAAAGTAAGATTTTATTCCATTTTTTAATCATTCATACGATATAGACACATCACCAATTTCAAAGACGCACAAAGAAATTGTTTTATATATATAATCCTATATGAGTACAAAATCAAGAATCAAGCTGCCATTTGGTGTATCTCAAAAGAAGAAGAAAATACATTTTTAATCCATCTCTAATGGCTTTGATAAGCTTGTTTGAAATCTCCATTGCTTTCTTTTGTTTTCTCCTCTTCCGATATTTCTTGATCAACAAGAAACCTCACCGTTTGTGTCCCACAAATTGGCCGATCCTCGGTATGATTCCGGGTTTGCTCGTCGAGATCCATCGTGTTTACGACTTCGTAACCGATATTCTCGAGGTCACAAACTTAACCTATCCTTGCATAGGCCCGTGTTTCGCGGGCCTAGACATGTTGGTCACGGTTGATCCTGCTAATATCCACCACATCATGAGCTCAAACTTCGCAAATTACCCTAAAGGACCCGAATTCAAGAAGCTATTCGACGTTTTGGGAGATGGGATTTTCAATGCGGATTCGGAGTTGTGGAAGGATCTGAGGAAATCAGCTCAAAGCATGATGATGAATCCCGAGTTTCAAAGGTTTTCATTAGCTACAAGCTTGAGTAAGCTAGAGAAAGGGCTTGTCCCACTTCTTGATCATGTTGCTAAAGAGAAACTCGTTGTGGACTTGGAAGATGTTTTCCAAAGATTCACGTTCGACACTACGTGTGTTTTCGCGACCGGATATGATCCAGGTTGTCTCTCGGTTGAAATGCCGGAAATCGAGTTTGCAAGAGCTTTAGACGATGCAGAGGAAGCGATTTTCTTTAGACATATCAAGCCGGAGATCTTGTGGAAAATGCAAAGCTTGATTGGGTTAGGAGATGAGAAGAAGATGACGAAAGCTCGCGCAACTTTTGATCGTGTTTGCTCCAAGTACATAGCTTCAAAGAGAGATAAGGTAAGCCATGGGATTGATTCTTCTTCTCCTTCTCAAGATTTGCTGACGTCTTACATGAACTTGGACACGACCAAGTACAAGTTGTTGAATCCGAGTGACGACAGATTCTTGAGAGACACGATCTTGACCTTCATGTTAGCGGGTCGAGACACGACAGGATCTGGACTCACTTGGCTCTTCTGGCTTCTCTTTAAGACTCCAGAAGCCATGGCCAAGATTCGTCAGGAAATCAACACAAATCTATTTCCAAAAACCAAGACTGATGATGGTTCTGACTCATTCAATCCCCAAGAGTTAAAGAAGTTGGTGTATCTACACGGAGCGATTTGTGAAGCCCTAAGACTCTATCCACCTGTTCCCTTTCAACACAAGTCTCCTACTAAACCTGACGTTCTTCCGAGCGGACACAAAGTCGACGCAAACTCGAAGATTTTATTCTGTCTTTACTCATTAGGGAGGATGAAATCGGTTTGGGGAGAAGATGCAATGGAATTTAAACCGGAGAGATGGATTTCTGAGAGTGGAAAGTCGGTACATGAGCCATCTTATAAGTTCTTGTCATTCAACGCCGGTCCAAGAACTTGTTTGGGGAAAGAAGTGGCTATGATGCAAATGAAGACAGTGGCTGTGAAAATCCTACAAAACTATGAGATGAAGATTGTTGAAGGGCAAAAAATCGAGCCAGCTCCTTCTGTTATTCTCCACATGAAGCATGGTCTTAAAGTCACAGTTACTAAGAGATGTTTGATCTGAATATTGTTTTAAGTAGATGCTTTCTTTTTATCTTCCTAAGAGTTAAGAAATCTAAGGCCAGCTTGAAAAAAGCGCTTCAATCCAATAAAATAAAATAAAATTTATTTTCTAATAGTATGTATATGTTTTAAATTCGGTAGTGTGCATGTGTGAGTTATAAACGTAAGAAAAAAAGATATTAAATGGTTTTATTAAAAATACTACTTACGCTTTTTCTTTGTTTACGAAAATTTCATAGCCTAAAGTATATGTCAAGAGATTTTTTCTCTGGTGAAATAAAAATTTATGTGTATTTGAGATCTCCATATATAGAAAATATTGAGATACTAAAATTATTATCTTATGAAAACCATTTTTTTAAGACCAAGTGTAGTCTCATACTAAGATTTTGCGACTACAATATTAAAACAACTTGAGCATTTTCATATCAAGCTAAACATCTCTTAGAAACTGTGACTCCAAGCCCATGCCTCATGTGAAGAGTAAGACCAGGAACTGGCTCAATCTTCTGACCTTTGACGATCTTAATGTCATAGTTTCGCAGTATCTCGACGACCACTATCTTCATCAAATTCATAGCTAAATTCTTACCAATACAAGTTCTTGGACCTACGTTAAAGGCCAAAAACTTGAAAGAAGGCTCATGCCTTAACCCTCCAGTCTCAGAAACCCATCTCTCTGGCTTGAATTCCATTGCGTCTTCTCCCCATACGGGTTTCATCCTCCCCAACACGTAAATAAAGATCATAATTTTAGAGTTTGCTTCGACTTTATGCCCGCTTGGAAGAACATCTTGTTTGATAGGAGACTTGCGCTGGAATGGAAATGGTGGGTAGAGCCTCATTGCTTCATACAACACGCCATGCAAATACACCATCTTGTTCAAATACTCCATGTTATCAATATGCAAACTCTCTTGGTCACTTTTGGATTTTGGTAGATTCATGTTGATCTCTTGAAGAATCTTAGTCACCACTTTAGGGTTATCGGTGAGAAGCCAGAAAAACCAAGTGAGAGCAGCAGCAGTAGAATCTTTCCCCGATGTAGCCAAAGGCAAGATGACATCTCTAAGGAATGTGTCGTCACCCGGATTTAAGAGCTCGTACTTAGTTGTATCAAGATTTATGTAGGATGTCAAAATATCCTCCCCATTGGAATGATCACGATCGTTCTCTTGTGATCGTATCTCTTCTCTCTTGGTCGATATGTATTTCGCACAAACACGATCAAAAGTGGCACCAGCTTCTATCATCTTCTTTTCTTTCCCGATTCTCATCCAGTTTTGCAGCTTCCACAAGACTCTCGGTGTAATATGCCTGTAAAGAAGTGCTTCTCCAACATCGTCAATAGCTTTTGCGAAGTCAGCCTTTGGCATTTCGATGGAGAGACTTCTAGGATCCGACCTGGTTACAAAAATGAAGGATGTATCCAACATGAATCTCTGGAACACATCTTGCACGTCCACGATCTTCCCTTCCTCTGCAAAATGATTGAAGAGTGGGAAAAGCCCGTCCTTGAGTTTACTTATTGTGGTACTCATTGAAAGCCTTTGAAACCCTTGATGGTTGAACATGATCTGAGTATTAAGCCCATATGACTAAAGTCCACAAAGTCCACAAAGTCCATGTATTCTAGGTTTTAGCATGATAGATTTCATATAAGTATGTGTGTAATGACATTATATTAGGTGATCGAAGGCTGCCGAAAGTGCAGCCTCCTTCTCCCCTTTGTATGAAATCAATCTAAAGCTTTGTGTTCTTGGTGACAACATTAAGCTTCTTCCTTCTTTCCTTTATTGTTCTTAATAAAGCTCTAATGAGCTATCTCAATTTCAATCTCATTTATCTCTTTTGTTAAAGCTCATTTGAGCATAAATAAATCTTGTTTTGAGATTGCTATCATGGTATCAGAGCTTAGGTGATTCATGGGTTTTAACCTCACAAATTTTAGCTTCCGCTCATTCTGTTGAAGAAACTTCCGGCGATTCATGGGTTTTTAAGTTTACAAGCTTCTAGCAAAAGATCGTTCTTGTCAAAGTCGTTGCCTTTAAATCCTAATCACTCATGATGTTCAAGATGACGATGGGGGATTTAAGCTTAGGAAGGCTACTGCAAAACGCGAGGAAGCTCTGTCAAAGGCCGAAGAAATCCAGAAGCTTTGAGAGGAAGAACGACGCAGCCGGTGGAGGTGGAAAATCATCCGGTGATTCATCTGCTCCTGGTTCCACTACGGCTTCTGCTGCTATAACTGATTCACATGAAGAAGCCGATTCCGACTCTTCAAGATGAAAGAATCGAGGTTTCTGTTTGTTGTGGGCTTTTTCGTGTTCTCTGCTGTGAGAGGAAAGCAGAGACAGATGTGCGTATTCTGATTGTTATGCTAAGCATCACAAGGTATGTATATGTGCTTTAATCTGACACAGAACAAAAAAAAAAAAGGCGATTGCTTTGGATGGATCTAGCGACTGGTTTTAGATTTCTAGGGAAACCCATGAAGCTAGAATGCAATATTCTGGTGTTAGAATGAAATAGGACACTGTCTTGGGTTTGATATAGATGTGTTTATGGATAAGGTTCTGATGATTTCTATGTAAAATCAAAGATTCACGAGATGCACACCAACTGTTCGGTTAAATGCCAGATAAAAATGCAGCTTTGTGAATGGAGTTGGTTGTAGTGTATGTGAAATTTGGGGAGTTAGAGAAAGCATAGAAGATGTTTGATCCTAAGTCTAAATGCAATCTGAGATCGTGGAATGCTTTATCAATGGGTTTGTGATGTGTGGAGCATTGGTTAATGTCAACATAAATGGCAGATTGTTGAGTTGGCTATGGTTGAGAAGCAAATAGCAAGTAGGATTTCAGTGGTTGTGGAAAGAGAATTTTTCTTCGTCATAAGGCAGATTAGGGAGTTAAACGGGCAAAGGAAACCCGGACTCTTAGTGAGACAAAGAGGTCACATAAGAGAGGTCGACTAAACTCTCAAAGTATCAAGAGAATACCTCTGAGGGAGCCATGCGATACTTTCCATGGATAGACTTGAACAGATCTCACACTAATGGTTGATCTTCATGGCGAACAGAGTGATCCGCCTACATCACAGTGATTTTGCTCCAACTATTCATGCTCTTGCCAAGTCATATCTCCATTTGCGGTTTCAAACTTCGCATAGATGTTCCACCCACGCTAAGTTTGCGGGGGAGTATTAAGCCCATATGATTAAAGTCCACAAAGTCCATGTATTCTAGGTTTTAGCATGATAGATTTCATATAAGTATGTGTGTAATGACATTGTATTAGGTGATCGAAGGCTGCCGAAAATGCAGCCTCCTTCTTCCCTTTGTATGAAATCAATCTAAAGCTTTGTGTTCTTGGTGACAACATTAAGCTTCTTCCTTCTTTTCTTTATTGTTCTTAATAAAGCTCTAATGAGCTATCTCAATTTCAATCTCATTTATCTCTTTTGTTAAAGCTCATTTGAGCATAAATAAATCTTGTTTTGAGATTGCTATCACTGAGAAGACTTCCTCAGATTCATCCATAGACCCGAGTCCATGTTGATGATCCCGTTTCCAAAAACTTCTTGGAACTCTGGTCCTTTGATGTAGTTTGAGAAGTTTGAGCTCATTATATGATGAATGTTAGCTGGATCAGCCGTGACCAGCATATCCATTCCAGCGAACCACGGGCCCTTGAATGGAAACGTCAAGTTGGAGTCCTCGAGAACTTTGACGCTGTATAAATTAATATTTTTTATTTATTTAAAATGTCCGTGGGTTATCCGCGGGACCTGCAAAATTAAGAGGGGCAGGTGCGGATTCAATATTTTAGTCCCACGAATTTTTCGGGGCAGGTCAAAAAATTTTAAATCCGCCGCGAGGAGAGTTTGACCCGCTTGACAGACCTAGCTGTAGTCATAGATGCACTGGAGTTGCACGCGCACACCTGGAAGCATCCCGAGAACTGGCCTGTTCCAAGGGTTGCATTTTATTATAAGGGTTTTCTGGATGAGTAAATAATAGTAGGGTTTCTTGACAAAGAAGTAATAGAAGACAAGAAAGCAAAAGAAAGCTATATATGCTTCAAATAACCCTATGGAAGCCATTAGAGAGGGTTGTTTATGTAAAACCATTAAACCCTCAAGAACCGAATGAAGCCAGACTCAGAGAAGGAAGAAAGATCTAGAGCGAGATATGGAGTGTTACTTCTGATGATATATTATCTACTATGAAAGCACGGAAGACATTGTAGCAAGCATCCATCAGTTTCTCGCTGTTCTTTAGTGGGAGAGGCGTTTAAGATACTGCAGCACCACGAGAAACAGAATCAAGATAACTCCGTGGAAAGGTAAGACGAATCGATTTATACAAACATGCATGATGAGAATAATACAATAACAAGTGTGAATGTTAATAGATTTAAGTCATTGGACCTGATGTTATGTGTTGGAAGGCCCAAGACTTTGTCTTCTAATTTGTGCCGTGAAGATGAAAGCTCTGTTATGGTGATGTGGTTCTGAGCTTGAAGACGACGAAGGTTTCTGGTTCACCGCTTGTGTTTAACGGTGGATTAACGGCTAACGGCTTAGTAGATAAGCTAGATTAGATCTCTCTAGAAGATGAGAATCTCTTGTGATAGTTTTTGGTGTAGTGAGAAAAAGCTATTGTAAACAAGAGAGAAAGATCGTGTAAATCCTTCTTCTCCGGTGGTAGTGGATTCTCCGGGAAAAGTCCCGGCGTGAGTAGGTTGCCGTCACATGGATGGTGGAGGCTGAATACGTTAATTTCGTGTATCGTTTACATTCCGCAATTTAGTTTCGTGCTCAAGTTCTCAACCGATAAGAAGAAATCAATCGATCGAATCGGAAGAGTGAAGTCGATAGTGCTAAAGGCATAGATCATATTACAAGAACAAGAGTATTTCCAAATCTTGCCCTACGAAGTAAATACTTAGGACAGAAATGGTTGGAACCTTTAATTAAGAAGTTTGAGTGGTGGTTGATAGATTTGGAATCAGATTTGAAAAGAGTCAAAGTCTCCGTCATAAAACATGTGGGTTTGCCGTAAAATATCTTGTTAGGTAATGGTCCAATTTTCACAACAATGATATGAAAAAAGAAATTTCAACGAGTGACAAACGTTGGGTAAATAATTCATAAAATAAAAATGGAAGGTAATATTTAATAAATATCTAGATATTTAAAAGTAAAAAATGTGACTTCTACGTTTCCCAGATATTTAATAAAAATTTATTAACAACATAAAACACGAACGATAAGAACTTGTAAGAAGGCTCATGTCTCAACCCTCCTGTCTCAGAAACCCATCTCCAGTGGCGCAATGGTTCACACTACAGATATTTTTTGGATTCACACTAATGACATGTTTGAAAATCATGATTGTATTTTAATAACCAGAAGAATCTAAGAGCGTTTAAGGATTCTTGTTGAAGATCAATGGTCTCCGTCTCATATAAACAAGGATCACATGATTCTCATTAATGGTGGTAACTTATTTAAAGGATTTTCTTCATCATCAAGTAACTGAAATGGAAGATGAATTCTCCAGAGGCCCATTGGGCTTAAATTAGGTATCATGAACCAAATTTATTGCTTGTATTAAAAGCTATAGAGAAGGTTACATAATAAGGAGACACCACACAACAAAGTGAAAAAAACACATCGATGCAGAATACATCATATGATTCCGCTACAGATTTGGAAGACAAACTAAAAGCGATTTAATTAATACATCAATAATTTCAAGTTGAACATCTCTTAGTAATTGTGATTCTAAGTCCATGCTTCATTGACAATATAAAACTAAGAACTGGCTCAATCTTCTGCCCTTTGATAACCTTAATGTCATAGTTTTGTAATATCTCCACTGCCACTGTCTTCATTTGAGTCATAGCCAAATGTTTACCTAGACAAGTTCTTGGACCGGAATTAAACGATAAAAACTTGAAGGAAGGCTCATGTTTTAAGCCTCCATCCTCAGCAATCCATCTCTCTGGCTTGAATTGCAATGCGTCTTCTCCCCAAACCGCTCTCATCCTCCCCAATGTATGAAGACTGATAATAATCTTAGAGTTTGCATCAACTTTATGCCCACTTGGAAGCACATCTGATTCGACAGAAGTCTTGCGCCCCAAGGAAACTGGTGGATAGAGTCTCATTGCTTCACACAACGCACCATGTAAATACACCAACTTTTCCAAATTCTCTTCGCCATTTCCGGTTCTTGGTAGATCCGTGTTGCTGATCTCTTGACGAATCTTGGCTACCACTTGTGGATTTTCTGAGAGAAGCCAGAAGAACCAAGAAAGAGCGGATGCAGTTGTATCTCTTCCCGCTAGAATGAAAGCTAAGATAGTGTCCCTAAGGAACTTATCGTTACTCGGATTCAAGAGCTTGTACTTGGTTGTATCTAGCTTTATGAAGGAAGTTAAAAGATCCTCACTTTCTCCATTGGAAATATCAAGATTTCCTTGTGATCTGATCATCTCTTCTCTCTTGGCTGATATGTATTTGGCGCACACACGATCAAAAGTTGCATCAGCTTCAACCATCTTCTTCTCTTGTCCGAATCTCATCCAGTTTTGCAGCTTCCACAAGAACTTTGGTTTAATATGCCTATACAAAATCCCTTCTCCAACATCGTCGAGAGCTTTAGCTAATTCATCCTCATGCATCTCAATGGAGAGAGTTCTAGGATCAGAACCGGTTATAAGGATTAAGATTGTATCGAAAGTGAACCTCCCGAACACATCTTGCAAGTCCACAGTTGTGCCTGCCTCTGCAAAATGATCAAGAAGAGGAACAAGCCCGTCCTTGAGTTTACTAGTCGTAGTACTCATGGAAAACCTTTGAAACCCTTGATGATGGAGCATTGCTTGATAAGACTTCCTCAAATCCTTCCATAGCTCCGAGTCCGTGGTGATTATTCCGTCTCCGAACACATCAAAAACTTCTTGGAAGTCCGGTCCTTTGATGTAATTTGAGAAGTTTGAGCTCATGATATGATGAATGTTAGCTGGATCAACGGTGACCAGCATATCCATTCCAGCGAACCACGGTCCCTTGAATGGAAACGTCAAGTCAGAGATCTCGAGAATCTCAATGCCGTAGTCATAGATCCGGTGGAGCACCATGAGCAGACTTGGGAGCATTCCGAGAACCGGCCAGTTCCTAAGTAACCGGCCATGAGGTTTCTTGAAGAGCAAGTAAAGGAGGATGAGAAAGCAAAAGATGGCTACAGAAGCTTCAAGTAAGCTTATCGAAGCCATGTCTGATGATTACTTTGCTGGGAGAAGGAAACTGAATATGTATGCACATTGCATCACACACTTCAAGACACTAATTAAAGAAAATTGTTTTCAAATACACTAAATTTTGTTATATGCACAAAAGGCAAGGCATGATTAATGCATAGATTACCAATACACCTAACTTTTCTTGAAAATATTGTGAACGTAATAAATTCTAAGTTTGGTGATTGGTGATTTCATTATAAAAATGAGCTGGATACACGTGAGAGTGAGAGTGATGATGTTATATTTTGTTATATTTCATTGGACCACCCAACCCTCGGAGATTACCAATAAGACCGGTATCTGACCCGTCCCGCGTCCCGATCGATGCCCCGTCCATCCCGCGTCCCAGCTCCCGACCCGCCTTGTCCCGCATCGTCCCACGCATCGTCCCGCGGCCTAGCCCATGATCGAGCCAAGTACCAGTCACGGTACCGGTCACTCGTCCCGACCGGTACTTGACCCGATCCGACCCAGGTAAGTTTTTGTATTCATGTTATTTAAAATTAGAAGAAGAAGTATTTACATGTTCTTCAACACTATTTCAAAATGAAAAAGAAAAAAAAAATTACCTGCCTAGAAGTGACATGAATACAAGGTCTTATTGGTAATCTCCGAGGGTTGGTTATGACCTAGAAGTATTTCATGAATTTTTTTTATCAATTGGTCTAAGTTTGAAAAGGTGAAAATTTTGAGATACTCCTAAAAAACAAAAGCGGTTATATTTAATTAGTTTTGATTTGAAGGTAAATCTTACTTTAAAAAACTAAAAATCTTATCTCAAAATCGAAAATAATGTTTTTAATTTTCGTCAAATTTTTTTTATTAATTTTTAAAATCAGTATACACAACTTTCGAAATAGAAATATTACATAAATAGAGATATACGCTAAATTTTGAATACGATACAACAAAAAAGTGAATTTATCCATGTTTTCCGTATTAAAACTTTACTCAATAACAAATGATTAAATCCGTTATTTTTCTTATTTGTATTTGATCTTACTCAGATGAATTTAACCATGTTTTCCATATTAAAAGGGATTATTATGGTTTAGTACCTGCCTATCTGGTTAATAGATACTCCCAACCCACTAAGACCGGTTTACAAACCCCCCAACCCACTAAGACCTTGTATTCATGTTATATTTCTATATTTCATTGGACCACCCAACCCTCGGAGATTACCACACCTAACTTTTCTTAAAACTTGTTGCTTATTGAAGCCATAAGAGAATGAGCTGGATACACGAATCACGCACACACTTATGATGGGTTCTTCTATATATGAGCGCCTAAAGATTTGATTGTGTTTTCTTTTCTCAATACGGAACAAACCCCAATAAACCGTTAGAAGATAGTAATTAGGGTGAATTTAATAAATAACTATGGATAAATAAAAAATTAGGTATATAATATTGATAATTTAAAAATTAAGTAACCAGCAGAGAAAGAAAAAAATAAACCATAAATATCCTTCTCATTTTGTTTAATTACACAAAATGTCATTGATCTGAAAATTTGTTTTTGACTTAATATGTCGGCGATACTATTCATCAAACCTCACGTTGACACTGTTCATCCACAGTCGATGACACTATTTATCACCGGATAACATAAAACAATATGTGATTTTAATGGATAACTATTCGATTAGCACGATAACTAATATGGTATCGCAATAAATATATATATTATTGTGTTAGAATGTATATTTATCGTGTTAAATCAGTTAACGAATTATAGAAAATGTGAAATATCAATTTAAAACAATAAATTAATGTTTATATATATATATATATCAATTTAATAAAAATGAATCCGCTTTTCTCTTACATTATTAACGTGATAACAATCGTGATAACAAATATTCAATATTTGCAACGTACTAAAATATTAAATATTAGTGTAATATTTATAATAACGTGATAAAATAGTAAATATACATATAATATTTATATTAATATGTAATATATACATAATATTGATCAATAATAATTACAAAGTTAACATGATAACAATGATAACGATACCATCATCACTCTCCGTCATCGTCATCGCGATCGTCACCACCACCGTTTCTGACAGCATCACTATCATCGACACCAACCCCACTTTCCACCATCGTCACCACCACCATCATCGTCACCATCATCGCCATTATCGTAGTTATCGTTACCGGCATCACCACCACCGCTATCGACATCATTGCCGTGATGGACACCATCAACACCACCACCACCATCGACGATATCATGATCACCATCGTCACCACCACCATCGCGATCATTATTTTCATCGTCGATAATATCATTATCATCACAATACACATCTTTTTCTTCGTCGGTATTACTTTTTATCGTTTCTGTGCCTCTTCCCACATCTCCACATCAATATTTTTCTGATGAACAATAAATACAGTATAGGATACACCGTATCGTCGATATCGTAACGTAAGAACAAAAAATTGTTGTCAATGGCATTCTTATGTAATTAATCGATATGAAACAATAATATAGTATTTTTCATTCTTAAACAATATAAGATTATTTTATCTCTCTTAGTCATGGAATTATTCAATTATTCATAGGTATTTTTTACAATTATTCTAGTAATTAAAACATGGTCACTGCGGTGAAGGCCGTTTTAGTAGTTTTTTTCTTTGGTTACGTCACTAGACTATCAATTTTTTTATCGGCACGTGGAGTCGAATTTCTGTATTCAAAGATTTTGCAGAGACAATAACACTATTTGTCTAGTGAATCCGATCTAATAGTTTTTTACGAAGAATATTAATGTAAATTTTTTGCCTCTATTAATCCGTAAAAATCACATTTTCTGAAATTCAAATTCCTTATTTCTTGATATAGAAGCCTTAATGAATTTTAGTTCAACCACAAGATCAATGCACTTCCACAAACAAAAAACCGTTTATAATATTAATCATTATCAAATCGATAGTTTCAGCTTTTAAATTCGAAATTAGTCAAGTTGCCTAAATAAATATCTACTCTTTTTTTAATATAAGATGTGAGCTATGGAAGTGTTGGCCCATCCCAAGATCCCTAGTGATAGTAAGTTAGTAACTATGGGAGTCTTGGCAACTCTAATTTTTCTTTATAATTTCAGCAGTCTTAAAATAAAAACTTATTCTACATCTATTTTACTATATGTACACCAACATAATTCTTTGGTATCTAATCAGCCTCCACTATGCAAGTGCTAATTCACCTTACTAAACCCAATTCCAACGTCGCAGTACTAATTAAACTGATTAACTTAAAACCCAAAAAAAAAAAACTGACTAACAAAAATACCCAAATTTGTGTCTCCGGAAAAGAGGATTTTTTATAGGCAGAAATCTTCTAGAGAGCAAATTATAGATCCCCCCTAAAATAATCAAAAGAATGTAACGATCGACAAAAAAAAAAAAAAAACGATTTGGTGAATTTTCAATCAATTTTTAATTCAATTTAAGATTGTATGAAATAACCAAAAAAACGCTGAGTCCTCTTCACCATATTGATAAAATTTATTTTTGTAAGAAGAAAAAAAATGAAATTATCACGAGTGATAATACGTTATTTATCAATTATCAAACTTATTAACATTTTTATTGATGTAATTAAATATGGTAATTCATATCTTCTTTATTTTTATATCAGGTAATTCATATCTTACTTTGAATAATAATTAATAAACTTCTAACAATTACCCATGAATCCAAATATTATTGTACAAAATGTTAGATAACAATTGACAAGTACTAACTCTAGTAACAAAATTATCAAAAAAACAAAAAAAATTGGTAATTGTCTGTTATTTTGAAAATTTCTCCATCTTACATTCATAATTAAACAGTTGACAACAAAAATTAACAGTTAAAAACATTGTTCTTATTTTATTTCACCACAACAGTGTAACTAGCTAGAACTTGCATTCTTTAAAATAGATAACATTTCATCAATATAAAAAAATATACGACATTTCATTATTGATAAATAAGAAGGTTTTATACTATAATCATACTTCATAGTTCATACAAATCATACCATAATTTTGTGATAGATTTTAATACAACGGGAAAAGGATTAATTAAGGCATTATACATCAATTTCAAGCTGAACATCTCTTAGTAATTGTGACTCTAAGCCCATGCTTCATGTACAATATAAGACCAGGATCTGGCTCAATCTTCTGTCCGTTGATAACCTTAATATCATAGTTTTGTAATATATCCACGACTACGGTCTTCATTAGAGTCATAGCTAATTGCTTACCAGGACAAGTTCTTGGACCTGCGTTAAACGATAAAAACTTGAAGGAAGGCTCATGTCTCAACCATCCCGTCTTTGAAATCCATCTCTCTGGCTTAAACTCCAATGCGTCTTCTCCCCAAATCGCTCTCATCCTCCCCAACGCGTAAAGAAATATCATAATCGTAGACTTTGCATCGACTTTATGCCCACTTGGAAGCAAGTCTGGTTTTATAGGAGACTTGCGTTGGAAGGGAACTGGTGGATAGAGCCTCATTGATTCATACAACGCGCCATGTAAATACACAAACTTGTCTAAGTTGTCTTGGCCATTTCTTTCGGTTCTTGGAAGATTTTTGTCGATGATCTCTTGGCGAATCTTGGTTACCACTTGAGGGTTTTCAGATAGAAGCCAGAAGAACCAAGAGAGAGCAGAGGCCATAGTGTCTCTCCCAGCTAGATTGAAAGCTAATATGGTGTCTCTGAGGAACTTATCATCACTCGGATTTAAGAGCTCGTACTTGGTTGTATCAAGCTTTATGTGAGATGTCAAAAGATCCTCACTTTCTCCATTTGATTTATGATCAATCCCTTGTGACCTCACCTCTTTTCTCTTAGCTGATATGTATTTGGCAGAAACGCGATCAAAAGTGGCATCAGCTTCGATCATCCTCTTTTCTTGTCCAAACCCGATCCGGTTTTGCAGCTTCCACAAGAACTTCGGTATAACATGCCTATAAAAAATCCCTTCTCCAAGATCGTCAAGAGCTTTAGCATACTCAACTTCCGGCATTTCAGTGGAGAGAGATTTAGGATCAAACCCGGTTACAAGGAAAAACGTTGTATCAAACGTGAATCTTTGAAACACATCTTGCAAATCGACGACCATCTCCTCCTCTGAAAAATGATTGAAAAGAGGAAAAAGACCGTCCTTGAGTTTACTTCTCGTCGCACTCACTGAAAGCTTTTGAAACCCTTGATGGTTAAGCATGAACTGAGCAGCTTTTCTTTGATTCTTCCATAGCTCCCCGTCCGAATTAAAGATCATTTCTCCGAAAACATTAAAGATTTCTTTGAAGTCGGCTCCTTTGGTGTAGTTGGAGAAGTTTGAGCTTAATATATAGTGAATATTAGCTGGATCAACCGTGACTAACATATCCATTCCAGCGAACCAAGCTCCCTTGAATGGAAACGTTAAGTCCGTATTCTCGAGAACCTCCACGCTAAAGTCGTAGATGCGATGGAGGACCACAAGAAAACCAGGAAGCATCCCAAGAACCGGCCAGTTTCTAAGGAACCGATCATGAGGTTTCTTGAAGATCAAGTAACGGAAGATGAGAAAGCAAAGGATGGGCATGGAAGCTTCAAGTAAGCTTATTGAAACCATTAGAGAAAGTTAAGAACTTTATTTTATAGACAAAAGTATTGTGATGGCTTCTCTGGGTGTTGAAGGAACTTGATTTATATACACACACTACAGAGCACAATGATTAAATGCATAAATACATATTAAATAACAATATCCTACAAGGAAAAAAAACAAAAAAAATAAAGTTATCAGTGTATCCATTCAACTGCTTTTCACATCTTAAAATTAGTCATTTTCGCCCTTTCAAGTAGTTTGTTTTTAATAGTAACATTGGGTTGTATACAAGTTTAACCATTGTTGCGGAGAAATTAGAGTCAAACCATTTCTCTTTATAAAAAAAAATGTTGCATACAAGTTTAAGTCTTTAACTCGATGGACAGGAAAATAAATAAAAGTTAGCCAATGGTAAGGTAAAACAATGTATAAACCGTTGAATCCTAGGTTAAGAAAATAAATAAATAATGAAACGTTGTACCACTAAAAATATAGTTATTGCCTTATTGGTGACAATAAAATTAGGAAAAGGAAGCATGACTTTTCTTTAAAGAGAAACGAGTGGAATTACAAAAAAAAAAATGGATAGAACAATATTATGGTTCTAATTAAAATATTGGTGCCAAATTAGCTTAGAATTTGTAAAATTTGAAAGGATTGGTTTGTTAGTGTCGGTACTAACTACTAACCACTAACCACAAAATGGATGAGACAAATGTATACGATTTCTAAAGGGTCTATAATCTCACTAAATCTAAACTAAAAAGTATAACCATAATCTTTAAATTACCATTTAATGATAACAACTATAAGACCCCGGTCACTGCCATGAAAGCCGTTTTAACAGATATTTTTTCTTTTTTAATATATGAAGTAGAGAAATGAATCATTTTAAAATTAAATCAAATCGATAAATTTCAGCTTTTAAATTCAAAATTAGTCTAAGTTGCAGACATAAAAACAAGGAGAAATTATATCTTTTAAGGCAAAACCATATCCGAAAAAATCTGAGGTGTTCCGACAAAGTACCAATCACATGCTATCATTAGAAGAAGATCAAATCCAAGAAGACAACAAAACAAAAAGTGCAGACACAGATTTTCTCTGGATATAATACAGTGCAAAAAAGATAAGCTGAGAAACCAAAAGAAGACCCTAACCTTGTTCTATATAGAGATTTCATTATGGCTTACTTTGGTCTTTTGACTTCTCCATGTACTGGAAAAATCATATCTTTTTAACGATCTGAACAACATCCTCGTCCTCGAGCTCGTGTTCCTGTGGTGTTTCCATACAAAAGAAAACCGGGTGAACCATGGATCAGAGGCCTAAATCCGATAAGCCAGTGTTTAACCGTCAAAAACAAAGCCAAAAATGACTCATTTAATGGGTTTGACCCAGCCTGACTAGGTTGGTCATTATATGGATCGGACCTAATGATCTTTTTTTTCAAAACCAAAAAAGGCTAGGCCAAATTGGTCCACAAGCTTTTGGCCCTGTCCCAAGAGCCCTAGTGATAGTGACTGTTGGCGACTTTAACTTAAAACGTTACAGAATTTGCAAGTAGACTGACCTTTCCAACTCTTTGTGGCTTGTGTTTGGCGCTTGAGCCCCAAACCAGAGCACTGCATCGGGAAATCAAAAGTACAACATAAGCGATGCTCTCGAGCAAGAAACTATTAAACAGAGAAACAGAACGCAATAGTAAGTTTTGAATTACGTACTACTTAAATTGTTTAAGCATGTCTTTGTGAATCCGGACGCAGAAGTCCTCAACTGTTCTCTTTTTGGAAGATAAGATAACGGGATCATCGTAATCCGGATTCATTGCCTTGGGTTTGGTGTAGATTCGAGTTAGATCCAAGTATTCCCATATCTTATCGAGAAGACCATCAAGATTCCACTCCAGATGCGCACTGCAGGATTATTGTATCTCAATGAGAATAGGAAGACAATTGATCGAGAATTCTGCCCGGGAAATTAACAATATTTACCTGATAGGACAGTAATGAGGAAGTTTGTCCAAAATTTCAAGTTCCTCAAGTGTGATTTGATCGATCTTGTTGACGGCATATATACAGGGCATATAGATCCGACTGCCCTCGATGACATCGATGAGGTCATCAGCAGTTGCATCATAGCGAAGAGTGATGTCAGCGTTGTGCATTCTGTACTCACTGCAAATCGCCTTGACAGTGTCGAGGTCAAGGTGTGTGACGGCGACTGTAGAAGTTAAATTGATTCCACCTTTGTCTTTTTTCCTGAATGTAAGATTAGGTGGCTCCTTGTTCAACCTATATGCATCAGTCCATGATAGAGTCAGAATTTCTACCAGAAATGATAAAGGAATGGGATGTATAAAGGTTATATAAGCTATATATACCTTATTCCGAATCCTTCGAGCTCTTTTTCAATGAGACGCTTGTGAGTTATTGGTTTTATGGCATCAAGAACTATTAAGATGCAGTTGCATGTCCTAGCAGTACTTATAACCTGGATATAGTAAAGCGTCAAACACAGCCGAAGAGGCTCAAATTTGATACATCCTGAAAATTCAGAGGTTTATGCTCGACTAACCTGTCGTCCTCTACCTTTTCCGTCCTTAGCACCCTCAATAATACCAGGAAGATCTAATAACTGTAAGCCCATTAAAGGAAACATAGAAAAGAGTATTATCATCAACATCCAACAAAATCGATCTGCGCTTAAACTAAGCAATTCATTAAAAGATTAAGCAAACTATAATGCCAGATATAGGAGTGAGACTCAAGAAAGAAAATTACAACCTAGGACATGGCATATATATTCACAAACTTCCAAGACTTAGGAAATAACTCTAAAACAATCGGAAGATGCAAGAATATAATTTTTCTCCATAAAAAACAGATTAACAACATACGCATAGATGTTGATACCATACCTGGATTTTAGCTCCACGATATGTAATAACACCAGGAATGCATGTCAATGTTGTGAACTCATATGAAGCAACCTGAAAAACATAGCGCATGTACCTTCAGAACTCCAAGATTTATGTTCATATATCCAAGACAAGAATAGTGCCGATCAGTCTTGCCTTATAAGTTATATGGCACAAGAAATGGGATAAAACAACTAGAAAACAGATGACTTGGATACATGGTAATTTTGAATCCTCCAATTACATGCAAGAGCTCTAACATTGACAAACAAATAAAATGTAAATGTGAGGTTCCTAACAATAACTACAAACCTCGGAAAATGTTCCTGTCAGCTTGTTCAAGAGCGTGGATTTTCCAACAGAAGGAAACCCAACAAGTCCGACTCTAGAATCTCCACTTTTAGTCACATCAAAACCTTCGCCAGCACCACCACCACCTTTGGTAGGTGGTGCAAGAAGGTCCCTTCTTAGCTTAGCAAGTTTAGCCTGCAAAATGGACCAATGAAATTTAGAGAGAAGCTAAAGGTACCGGGAAAAGTACCAAATTCAAATATCAAGTATGGAATGATAATTTCTGACTGCCTAGTAAACATATAAAGCCAACCGTTGAAATGATTATCTTAAGGTCCATGAAATGATTCACACTGCATTGTTTGCTATTAACAAAGTTTGATCCAATAAACTCCACAGGAGATCAAAAGCCATCCTTATTCTTAGAAGTTGATATAAAAACTAACGATTTCAACCAGAAGCTACAATACATAAGCACACGCAATTCTATCGAAACAGATATAAAACAATCTACCAAAATTTGCATTTGATCAGTATAAACAAACACCTTAACCATTCAAATCTCACTCTCAAAGCTACAAAAAACGATTCTCACAAAGCTGGAAAAAACAAATGAAATAGCTTTTGAGTAGAACATATTACCTTTAACAAACCCAGATGTTGCGAAGTGGCTTTATTCTTCTGTGTTCTACCCATCTGCGACATAAAAAAAAACCTCGTACTTATGAGTCACCCAGGTAATAAAAACAATTGGTTTAAAGCTCTATGCATCCCAGAGGTGAAGAATCAGATTATCGAAAGATGGGTTGAGAGAAATTACCTCATCTTCGATTTCTTTGATCTTCTGCATAATTGTCGCCATGGTTGCAGTCGAATCAGAGAGCTTACAGCTAAAGCGAAAGAGGTTGAAAAGGAAAAACACGGGAATACCGACGAGAACGAACCAGAGAAATCCGAGGGTTTTCGTTTCACCACCTGATCTAGGACAAGAGATAATTAGAACACAAAGTGTCTGGAACTCGGCCTGGTCCAATAAGATCTTGGGCCCAAATAATAATTACAATGTCCAATTTGGTTTCCGGTTTAAGAAAAATTGGAACAAAATGATAATTTAGTTTGGTTTTTGGGTTTAGCTGAATGCAAAAATCGGTTTAACCATATACAACTCAAAACGGTTTAAGTGATAAGAAGAAACTGAGAACACCTCCCGAACCGAGTGAGAATTTTTGCTCTTTGCTCTCTGCTATCCTTCAGCTTCTTCTCAAGAGTGGCTATTGCTGCCTCTTCTTTCTTCTCCGGCTCGCCTTTAACTCGTATCACTTGCTTTCTAAGCTTCTCAATCTCTAGTTCACTCTTGGATAAAACAATGTTTTAGAACATCAGTGTGTGGTCTTTACCGTTTCTGCTTCTGATTGTAAGAAGGGCTTCTTTTATCATCCTTGATAAGCTTCAACTCCATTAACATAGAGGTTAACTCTTTCTTCGGTGATCGAATCAGGCTTGATACCTCTTTATGATTTCCAGATTGCTCCGTAACTTGATCAAAACAGATCCTCATCTTTATGGGATCACCAATCTGAATTCCTGACAACTCTAGCTGCATTGGTCTTTAACCAAATAGAGCCAATTACTCAATAGAAAATGAAGTCTTGTATGGTAGTTAAGTAACACCTTTGATCTGCACACGCAAATCGTCTAAAACTTTATAAATCTGATTTGCATTGCGGTGAGATTTATCCTTGGACAAAAAGATATGAACCTTTTTATCAATCTCAATCCAACTACGTCCAGGTTCTTTTACCACACCATCAGACTTCATTCTTTCTCTTACCTTCTTTGCATCAGCCCACATACCCTTTGACGCGTAAATATTAGAAAGCAAAGTAAACGATCCACTGTCTGTTGGATCTAACGAAATAGCCATTTCAGCAGCCTGTTCAGCTAACTCGATGTTACCGGTCTTTGCGCATCCACTCAGCAAGCTCCTCCATACTATAGCAGCTGGTTTTATCGGCATTTTCTCAATTAACTCCCTTGCTTCGTTCAATCTACCAGCACGGCCTAAAAGAGACACCATACAAACATAGTGTTCAGTTTCTGGTTCAATTCCAAGTCGGAGCATAAACTCAAATTGCTTAAGACCATCTTCTACAAGACCAGCATGGCTACACGCTGATAAAACTCCCACAAAGGTGATGTAGTTAGGCTCTATTCCTTCATTCATCATTCTTTCCAGCATCTGAAGAGCTTTAATGCCTTCTCCGTGATTCGCATAAGATGAGATAACAGAATTCCAACAAACCACATCTCTTGAAGCGGCCGAATCAAAAGCCTTATGAGCGTCTTCGGGACTTCCACATTTGGCGTACATATCTAGTAGAGCATTTGTGATATACGGATTACATTCCAAGCCTCTTTTCATAAGCTGGCAATGGAACTCTTGCCCCAATTGAAGACTTGCCAAGTTGCCAGCTGCTGTAACCATGTCAGCAAACGTAAATTCGTCAGGTCTTTCTCTTGATATCTGTAGTTCCAAAAACAGATTGAGAGCTTCTTCGTTCTCTGATTGTTGAATATAACCTGAAAACATTGAATTCCAGACAACAAGATCTTTCTCTTTCATTTCGTCAAACACGAGCCTAGAATCCTTTAGACAGTAACAATTTGAGTAAACATCAATCAAAGCGCTTCCAGAAAATATATCTAAGTTTGCCCCATACTTGACCATCAATCCATGGATTTGTTTGCTCAGCTCCAAACTTGTTAGAGAAGCAGATGCGCGTAAAAGGCTAACAAAAGTCAATAGGCTAGGTCGAATCAATCTGAACCTCATATCGCGAAAGATGTTCATTGCTTCATATAGTTCCCATTGTGTCCCAAGTCTCGAATAACCTTCAATTATTGCATTAAATAAAACCACATCATCAGCAGCGAAAATATCAAAAACTTTTCTGGCATCGGTCAAACAATCACATTTCGCATACATGTCAATCAAGCTGTTAGTCACATAGCCATCATTGCCAAGATTGGCTTTGATAATGTAAGCATGAACATGTCTTCCATATTCCAGAGCATGAAGTGAGGCACAAGATGTGAGTATGCTAGAGCAAGCATACACATCTGGCTTCAAACCAAACTTTGACATTCCGGAAAACAATTCCATGGCTTCCTTATGAAGAAAATTCTGCTTAAATCCAGACAGTATTGTGGTCCATGAAATGATGTTTTTATTCCACATTCCATCGAATAGCTTACGACCAGATGTAACTCTGCCACACTTCACATAAGAATCTATAAGCACATTCATCAGTGAGGCATCCATCTCGTGTCCATGTCTTAAGATGTGCGCATGAATCTGCTTCCCACCTTCGATAAACGAAAGTATGGAACACGCACTTAAAACCGCCGAAAGGATGTAACCATCAGGAAAAATATAGCCTTCCATTAGTTGGTAGAATAACTGCAATGACACATAGCTTCTTCCCATTTTTACACACCCACTAATCATCGTCGTCCAAGTCACTGTAGATTTCTCTGGTAAAGCATCAAACACAAGCCTTGCGTAATCAATATCACCTTCCTTCAAATAAAAACCAATCAACAAGGTACCGACATAAACATCCCGATCAAACCCACTCTTGACAAGAAAACTCTGCAATTGAAACACCATCGAACATCCACTACTACTATCTAATCCTGAGCAAGCTTGGATAAAACTCGACAAAATATATTCGTTCGGACTGTTTTTTCTAGTCCTCCAGAATTCCAAGAAAACCAACAAAGACTCCTCGTAAAACCCATGATGGTTACAAGCTGAAACCATGGTAGACCAACTAACTAAGTTTCTCTCAGACATTTTCTCAAACACTTTACGTACATAAACCATACCACCAGCTTTCGAATACAAATTCATCAAAACATTGCTCAGATACGTATCTGACTCAAAACCCGAAACTATGATCTGACCATGAACTACATTTTGATAGAGCAACGGATCATTTGACGCACGTAGCTGCAAGAGACGGGAAAATTCGCGCCTTCCTCGGTTTCCTAATGTAGAAGGAAAATCTGCGTTTACAAATTCCAAGAGACCTGAAGAAGAAGCAGAAGAAGAAGACGAAGAGTAGAAACGTATCGTTTCTTGCAGTTTACGCCAACTTCCATGGCTTCTCATCCTCTACTGAGGGAGAAGAAGAGAGTGTGTTACTGCGAAGTTACCGTTGAGAGAATCTATTTCATGAGTAAACATTCTGCCGTTTTTGTGTTATAAGCGAAGAAAGTATGGTGGATTTGATAAATAAAACGGCAAACAGTTAAACTACCAAACATCGAGATGACATGAGTCTTTCAGACTATAGGATGAGTTAGGTTAGGTTGGTTGGTTGGTCGCAAAACAAGAACCATAGATTTTGATGGGCCCTACCGAATATTGCGTGGGCCAATCCTTTCGCAACATATATTTTATTTTTCATTTGTATTAGGATTAATTAGTAGAATATCACATTTAAAATAAAAAATTGAGTGAATTAGATAAGTATCAGAAAAAATTAAATATATAACGAAATCTTTTCTATACTGTAATTAAGATAAATATGAACAAAAAGTTCCTAAAAATATTCTATTCTTCTATCTCTGGAAAACTTGTCCCTATAGCTATGTCATTTATGAAAAAAGTAGATCTGCGTTTTGCAAAGCTGCTTTGCAAACAAAATAAAATTGGATTAGAAAAAAAATACCGAAAGATAGTTGACTATTTTCGAAACTACATATTCTATTAATCTCAGAAGATAGTTAACTATCTCACACTATTTTATAACTATCTAAAACATAAAACATAGTTAACTGGTTTACTGTTTACTCAGAACATAATTATCTATTATAGTTTGCATAAAGAAGAAGAAGAACGATGGAAGAAAAATGAAAAAAAAAACGATGGAAAAAAAAAAGGTTTTACTTTTTTATAAGTTTTGTTTTTTATTAAAGGTAAAAATAAAAAATCAAAACCTCATATTGATATTGATGAATTAGGGTTTTTTTTCTAATAAGTTTTGTTTTTTATTAAAGATAAAAATGAAAAATCAAAATTTCATATTGTTAGTTATTATATTTTAATTTATTATATATTAGATAATAAATTAGATATCTATTAAGTAATATAGAATATAATTTTCTTTTATATTAGTGGTCGTATAGAATTATTAATTTCCCTTTTTATTATTGGTCGTATCAGAATTTTTAATTCCACGTTTCACCTACCAAATTACATTTTCCATGTATATTATATTAAATCTTAAAATATGTAAGGTTTGCATTCAGTTATGGTAAAATTTGTTGTTCATTCGGTTTAAATCATATATAGAATATGTTCTACATATATCTAAAATTTTATGATTAAGTTTTTAGAAAAGATGATTTTAGAAATTCTCTCTTTTAAATGTATAAACATTGGAAAAAATAATATATATATATATATATGTATATGTATCAAGATTTTGTGGTACGTACAAAATCAAATTATTTTAGAGACTCACAATAGGGACAGATGTAAATAAGCAATATTTTTATTTTAAAGCACATTACACTTTTTCCACTAACCTTTTATTTGGACTTTTGATTTATCAACAGATCAAATATTTGATTATTGACTTTGGCATAAATTAATAGATAATTTAGGAATTTCACCAACCCCCCCCAACATAAATTTTCGTTTAATTAGATTAACAGTGACTCAGAATAATAATATAAATACATAAGTCTAAGAACTAATTTACGCCAATAAAAAAAAACGTAAAGAGTGAGAGAAAGAGAGACTCTGCCTCTCGTGTCTTCCTCCGCCGTCGGAAAAAAAGGTGAAACCTTTACACATTCTCCAATCTCAGATTTCATTTGTCTTTGCATTGATTGTGTTATGGAGAATTTGGTGTAATTAATCCCTTAATCTCTTTTCTTTAGTTATTCATGGAGTTTCTTTAAAAGTTTCAGCAACAATTAGCTTAATTCCATATGAAAAATCAATTTTTTCCTGGAAATTGTGTGTTTTTATATAAACGTAATGGTTCCATTGATGCTATTTGGCCTTTGAAGTTGAGTTATTGATACTTTGCTTTTGTAGAATCTGAAATCTTTGTGTTGTGCATTTTCCAGAATATGGAAGCAGCTACTGTTCAGAGGTTTCAGTTCTCATCATCATGGATTGATTGGAGAAATATCGAAGCGAAGACTCGTGGTTCTCTTGGGTATACACAGCGAGTTAAGGAAGATAAAAGGCTTAGAGTTATTGCTTTAGCTCATTTGCAACCTGAAAAAAGAAGGGATCATCGACAAAGATCAGTTTCTGATAAGAACTCCTCAGGTTCTGACCAAAAAGCATGAATCTTTCGATTTGGAAATGTAGTTTTTCTTTTCGATTGTGTCTATTTGATGACAAAAGAGATGTGTTTTCCCATCTTTGGATTTTGTAGCATTGTTGGAAACTGGAAGTCTTCTTCATTCTCCGTTTGATGAGGAACTGGTTTTGAAGGCAAGTTGATACTCTTCCTATTATTACATTAGTGAAAATGGGTTTAGATTTTTTGTTTGTTATCTTCTTCCTTCTGTGAAAATCTTACTTAGACAGTGGATTGCATTAACTTTTGCAGAGAAAAGCTGAAGAGGTTAAACCGTTTTTAAACGGACGATCAATGTATCTCGTTGGTCAGTTTCTTTGTTTCATCCTTTGTTTGGGTATTGTTTAGCTTCTTGTGGATTTTCTGGTAATTGAACAGTTTCCTCGTGAATGCGTTAGGAATGATGGGTTCCGGGAAGACGACAGTAGGAAAGATCATGGCAAGAGCACTTGGTTATACATTCTTTGATTGGTATATTATCTGCCATATTCAACACTGTGTCTATTGATCATTAGCCGAGCTAAACATTGTTCTGTAAATGTGCCAGTGACACATTGATTGAGCAGGCGATGAATGGAACTTCTGTAGCTGAGATATTTGAGCATTTCGGTGAGAGTGTCTTCAGAGAAAAAGAGGTTTTACTCTGCACTTCTTCTTCGGTTGTTCCTCTTTGTTCTTGGTGTATTCTTGCTGCTAATTTCATCACATGCTTTTTTTCTAGACCGAGGCTCTAAAGAAACTCTCTTTGATGTACCACCAAGTTGTTGTGTCAACCGGGGGAGGTGCAGTTGTAAGACCCATCAATTGGTGCGTTTTCTTCTCATCAGTAATATTTAATACAAAACTCAGATCATTTGGTAATAATGTGTCCAATTTTGTATTCAGGAAGTATATGCATAAAGGTGTTAGCATTTGGCTTGATGTTCCTCTAGAAGCCTTAGCGCATAGAATTGCTGCTGTAGGAACTGATTCAAGACCATTGTTACATGATGATGAGTCAGGAGACACATACACAGTGGTAATGCTACGATTTTTTACTTTGAAAAAGAGTTTTATCTTTCTCTGTGCTTTTGATCATTTGTGACTTCACATAGGCTTTAAACCGTCTTTCAACTATTTGGGATGCACGTGGTGAAGCATACACTAACGCCAGCGCGAGAGTCTCCTTAGAGAGTATGGTCCTCTTCACCTTCCATGTTCTATAGCCTTCCACACACAATCTCGGCCTTTTTTTTTATTATCAGTTTACTCCAATTGTTCAGATATTACATCAAAGCTCGGGTATAGAAGCGTCTCAGATCTTACACCAACTGAAATTGCCATTGAGGTATGTATCAGAACCTCTCTGTTCCTATTCATATGTGTACATTTCAGTTTGTTAGTTTTGATAAGCTCTAATTGCTCAATCATTCATCGTCAGGCCTTCGAGCAAGTTCAGAGCTTTTTAGACAAAGAAAACAGTAATGGCTAGACCGGGTGGCCTCTAGTTCCAGACAGTCATGTTTCCCTACAACATCTCATAAATTTACGTGTTCCTGATCCATCAGAGCTTGTTCTGTGCCTAGTTTTGACTGTTGTATATAATTGAATAAATACTCTTTTGTTTGATCACATCGTCTTCTTTCCTCTTGACCAAAAAAAAAGGGAAAGAAGCCATTTGCATTTTATAATAAGATGGTAACAAGAAACCCAATTTCTGCAACTTCATCAGTGAGTGAGTCATTAAGAAATAGAAAGCCACCAGATGACCAAAATTTCTTCAATCAATTTTGCATCTTGTTTTACTTCTTCTTCCCATGAAAGTAGAGTGAATTTTCTATTAAACCAAAACAGTGTTTCATAGGTCTTTAGCAACACAAAATAAGCTAACCATCAAAGGTTTACAAAGTGAAATGATGTCTATTGCATTCAGCTTAAAACAAAAAAAAGACATAATTATCCAACAGAATGATATAAAGCGACTAAAGATTCACCACATTCAAGCCTATCTCGTATGGTCATTCATCAAACGGTAGCAGAAAGAGCATACTCAAATTCATACGACTTGGGGACTGTAAGAACAGCATCAAACCACTCAACTTCCCCCCAAATCTCTTCACTGTTACGCTTTTCAAGTGCAATCACTCCACACCAAATCATCCTCCTATTTTGACAGCCACTACTAGAAGGCAAATTTTCGTCCCACAAAACCGCCATCTTTCCACCATAATCTACCAAACTAACAAGAAAACCGGAGAGCTTAGGCAGCCCTTGGAAACGGACGTAACCCTTCAAAATGTTCCACTTTCTCGTCTTAAAGTCGTACCATTGGATACCATTCTTGAAACTATAACAATATAGTATGTTACCTATAACGCAACAAGAAAACCAAGCCAGTCCAAAATTCGGACGAATAGCTCGTATCGCTGGTTTCCATCTATCTTCTTTTGGCTTGTAAGCCACACCCACATTGTTCCCAAACATGTAGATTTCTCCATCAATCACTCCGCTCTTGTACACACTGATGCATCTCTCTGCAAGAGGGCACAAAACAGGCTCCCAAGCTTGCGTTTTCGGATCGAAAACCTCCATCCAATTGGAGGAATTGCGGTCTTTGCAGCCTCCTGCTACATATATCTTTCCATCAACGACATTGGCGGTTGGGCGATTCCGCTCCACCCGCATACTTGGACCCTCGCGCCACGTGTGAAACCGGCAGTCCAGGATCGAGATGTTAGCCGAGGGAGCTTCCTGGCCAATGGCGTAGATACTAGAACCAGCTGCAACCACACATTGCCAATGAGCTTGATGAGAATGAGGAATCGGGATTGGGGCCAAAAGATTGCCACTCCCACTTGACTTCTTCTCCTGCTTCTTCCCAGTGTCATTGATTAGGGCTTTGTCAGATTTCCGGCAGAGAGTGAACCAGCGAGGATTAGGGTCAGGAGGGAACTTTAAGCACACATAGAGACAAGTCTCGGTGCGGCCTAAGACTGACCTGTTCTGGTAAAGCACCGGTGAAGCAAGGAGAGATCGAAAGCTCTTAGAGACGAGAGAGAGAGTCGGGTAATACAACCTAGAGACGCGTGCGAAGCAGCACAATAGCAAATCATCGGGAAGTGACGGATTTTGGGTCGATTGCAGCGAAGGCATCTCCGTCGTCGTCAACGTTTTCTTCTTCTCCGGTGACGACGACATTGGCGATTGCAGAGGACAAATTCAAAGGGAAATTTAGGGTTTTTGTACGCTCTTATTAAAAGTTTTTTTTTTTTGGTACGGTTTCATTGAATCTTAATGGGCCTCAAAACAATAATAAGATGGGCCTTATGGTGAGATTTCATAATGGAGATGGTGAAAGACACCAAATATTTCTGCAACGTTTTCATTGAATCACTCTTATCAAGAAGGTTCAAAATGCGAGTAAAGGTTTTACAAGGTGAAAAAGACACGAGACAATCATCCATCAGACACGAGTGATTGACTCAAAACATGTCTTAAGTTGTCATTCACTAGACAGTAGAAGCAAGAACAAGCACAAACTCATAACACTTGGGAATTTTAAGCACATCATCAAACAGCTCGACCTTTGCGCAAATCTTCACTATTACACCTTTCAAGCGAAATCTCTGAACACCATATCGTCTTTGCCCATAAGCCACTAGCAGGCGGTTCGTCCTTGTCCCATAAAACCGCAAATTTAAGTGATAATTATCCAACAAAATGATATACCTACCCACGACCACTAAAGATTCATCACATTATTTCATCAAACGGTAGCAGAAAGAGCATACTCCAATCTACATGACTCGGGGACTGTAAGCACTGCATCATACCACTCAACCTTCCCCCAAATCTCTTCATCGTTGCGTCTCTCCAGCGCAATCACCGCGCACCAGATCGTCCTGTTCTTATATCCACTCGAAGGCACATTCCTGTGCCACAAAACAGCCATCTTTCCACCATAATCCGCCAATCTAGCAATATAACGAGGAAACTTAGGCAGTCCTTTCAAACCCATCAAATTTCTCCACACTCTTACCTTAGTGTCATACCATTTGAACACTCCATCATTGTAATAGTAAAGCACGTTCCCAATCACGTTATACGAAAACCATACCCAACCATAATCCATCTCCCATCCCACCCTTTCCGATGTACCTTCCTTGGGTTTATAAGCCAAACCATTACAGCTTCCAAAAATGTAAACTTTTTCGTCAATCCCTGCGCTTTTATGTATACTAGAGCCACATATCTCCACGCCAGGGCACGAAACAAGCTCCCAAGTCTGCGTTTTCGGATCGAAAACTTCCATCCAATTGGAGGCATTGCAGCCTTTGCATCCTCCTGCTACATATATCTTTCCATCAACAACATTAGCAGCTGGGTATCTCCGCTCCACCTGCATACTTGGAGCTTCGAGCCACGTTTGAGACCGGCAGTCAAGGATCGAGACGCGAGACGATGCCTCGTTGTCGTCGATGGGTCCGCCAATGTTGTAGATGTTTGAACCAATTGACACTAGACCAGACCAATGCGCAGGAAAAGAATGTGGAACTTGGATTGCTGCCAAAACATAACCACACGGTTTCTTCTTCTTCTTTCTCGTACTAGTGTCGTTGGTTATGGTTGGATTCGGTTTCCGGCAGAGAGTGTACCAGCGAGGGGTAGGGTCGGGATACATAGAGACAACTCTCGGTGCGGCCTAAAGAGGATCTGGTCTTGTAAAGCTCAGGTGAAGCAAGGAGAGATCGAAAGCTTTTGGAGACGAGTGAGAGGGTCGGGTAATACAACCTAGAGACGCGTGCGAAGCAGCACAATAGCAAATCATTAGGAAGTGACGGATTTGGGGTCGATTCCGGCGTCGGTAAGAGCACCGGAGACAGCTCCTTGTTCTTCTTCTTAAGAGACGGTTTCTTCGTCGTCTTCCTCCTCTTCGAAGACATTGGAGGAATTAGCAGAGACAATTCAACCTTCTTCTTCCACAACAGAGAGAACAAAATTTAGGAAATTTAGGGATTTTGACTTCACTGATGGATGGGCTCTCAATTTTTAAATAGTCCTTTTCATTTGATCTTAATGGGCCTCGAAATCCAAAATTTGAATTTCTTTTTTAATTCTGAGGTAAAAAATATAAACAAATCTATGAATGGAAACTTCTGTAGCTAAGATATTCTTTTGTATTTTTGTTGGCCATGAAGTAAATTCAATTCTCTCAAGTGTTTTTTTATTAGTTTGCCCCAATTGTTCAGATATTACACCAACTGAAATCGCCATTAGGTATAAAAACTAACATTTCAATTAAATTTTGTATTTATCAAGTACCAGGTTTTGACATGCATCAAATACATGATTAAATAGGTTGACTAATCGATTTTAACATATATAAATTTTTAATATTTAAACGTGTATGACAAACCATATGAATTCTGACATATATAAACGTATAAAAATGATATGTATTGTGCATAAATGTAATAAAGTTGAATACTTTTGATATTTTATGTGTAAAATTGATCAAAACATATGCAAATATTATTTATTTATATATCTTTGAAGTGTAAAATTGATCTTCATTGTTCGTGTAAATTATAGAGCATACGATAAATCAGATAAATTTTAGATTTATATGAATTTGTTGGACATAACAAACGAAAAACAATATATGTTTTCCAATAATGAATTGAATAAATATTTGCAAGTGTGATTAAATATGTATAATAGACTACATCATAATAAAAACATTTGTATAGTATACTAATCTAAATACATATATACACAATAGATAATATTGTTATAAATATAATAATAAAATTTTTGTTCATATATCAGAAAAAATTAAAAATAGATGATATGGTAAATCTAAAATATTACATTTAGCTGAGTTTAAATTTGTAAAATATGTATTAACGAGCTTATGTTATAAAATTAATAAAAATATGTAGAGATTTCCACCATGACATATAATTTTAATTGAAATGTTCTGATTAGTTAAATTAAATGACATGTCCCCTAAAATGTTTTTTGAACTACACCTGAGATTTTTTGTGAATGCCCATTCAATTAATATATAGAGGATATGCATAAAGATATTGACATCATAACTAATTAGGTAAATTTTTAATGTAAGATAGTATAAACAGAATTTTTCATTGCTAATCTCAAAGAACCAAAAGCAACAAACGAATCAAGATGTTACATAAAGCTATTTCCACTACAACTTTGTGACCAAGCGTTGCAAATATTTAACATAAAGAGAGAAACTTGACACGATCAACTCAAAAAGGGTGATTGAAACAAATTGAAAAGTCTAACATTTACCTGCAACTTCATTACATTTGCATACTGTCTTGGTCCTTTGGATCAATGGTGATCTTGTCCTTTTCGGACAATCCCCACTTGCAGCCTGAAATTTGGTCTTGATGTCCATAATTTAGTACAATCTCTATTAAACTTACTTGCAATGAGATTCATGGATAGCTAAAAGAAGACCTGAGATGAGATATAACAAAATTAGAATATGATTAGTTTAAACCTTGAAGCATAAGTTTCAGACATTGAGAGAAACAGAAAACAAAACCTTAACATTATATGAGTGACGACCAAGTCCAGAGACAGCATCGGCCCACTCAATTTCCCCCCAAATCTCGCCTCCCTCGCGTCTCTTCACGGAAATCTCAGCACACCAAAGCTCCAATGGTATTGGCAATGTTTCCCAAGTTTGAGTCTTTGGATCGGAAACCTCACCAGCCTCCTCCTCGCAGCCTCCAAACACGTAAATCTTCCCGTCTACCACGTTTGCAGCTGCAGAAGCTCGAGCCACTCTCATGGATCGGACACGGCGCCACGTGTGAGATAGACAATCGAGAAGCAAGACTTCCGAAGTTGGGTTTCCGTTTATGATTCCACCGATTATATAGATCCCATAATCAAGCACCACGAAAGAGGATGACTCCGGAGGCTGATAAGGGTGCGATGGGATCGGTCTCAGCCGCCGGTTCACAGACTTCTTGGCGGCTGCGTCGTCTAGCGTTTTCCCTCCACGACGGAAGATGAACCAGCGTGGAGTTGGGTTAGGAGGAATGCTTAAACAGACATAGTAAAACTCCTCTGTACAACCCATTAGCGATCTCGTGTGGCATAAGTCAGGCGAAACCACTAGAGAGCGGTGGCTCGTGGAGACCAGAGATAAAGCCGCGCAGTCAAATCTCGAGAGACGTGACAGGCAAGTCAGAGCAACCTCGTATGGCAACGACGATAACACACACGACGAAGACGGAGACGAAGAGGCAACCTTCTTCTCCTTTTATTGTGCGGCGGTGCAACTTCATTGGACATCGTTACAGTAAGATTGTGTCACAAGGCTTCTTCTCCAACCTTGGAAACCCTAAGATTGTGTCACAAGGATTCTTCTCCAAACCTTGAAAACCCTAAAATCTCTGGATCTATTGATCAATATCCTGACCGCGACTGTTGCTTCTCCTTCTGTATGAATTTGGGGTTAGAATTTTTGTTGTGAAGACGATTCCCAGCTTCTATTTAAGATTTGTGTCTCCTAGTCCGACATGGAAAAGCCTTAAAACTCGTATTTTCCTTCCTTTTACTTTTCCAAATAGATTTTCATGACTCTTTAAAGAAATATTCCTCCCTAAACCCATTGATTTCATCGCACGGCAGTGATTTGATCCCAGAACACAACACGAAAATCGGTGGGGGCAGGACACGGTGTGGTGACCATGCATGGTCTTCGATTTCTTGTAGCACGTTCTTGAGGGAGCAAAACACTGTTGTGAAGCCAACCATTTAGAGATTTTATACGAAGATGTTAATAAGAAGCCCAAATTTTCTGCAACTTTTTCATTGAATCATTAAGGAATCAAAAGCCAATTATTTGTACCTTGACGACCAAACACTCTTCACAAACAACTCTGTTTGATGCGACCATAGAATGTGTAGATGAATATAATTGAATAAGACTTTGTTATATCAAAGCTTTAATATAAGCGTTTGTCTTCTTTTCTTGTGATAGTAAATGAAAACAAAAAGCCATATTCGTTTGTTTGTAAGATTGTAAGAAGCAAGCAAGCAAAGCCTTTTCATATTAAAGGAATCGAAACAAAGAGTTTTGTTCACCATTCAAGATTCACTATACAATTCGAGTCAATCCATCAAACAGTAGCAGAAAGAGCACACACGAATTCACAAGAATTAGGGACTGTAAGCACAGCATCAAACCACTCGACCTTTCCCCACATCTCCCGAATGTTGCGCCTTTCAAGCGCAATCACCGCACACCAAATCATCATATTCTGATAGCTACTAGAAGGCAAATACTTGTCCCACAAAACCACCAACTTTCCACCATAATCCGCCAATTTAACACGACTACTATCCTCCGCAAACTTAGGCAATCCTTTCAAACCCAACAAACTTATCCAGCGTCCTATCTTAGAGTCGTACCATTTGATTCCATCTTGATTACGCTTACTATAACAATATAGTATGTTATCTATCACGCAATAAGAAAGCCATACCCATCCATAATCCAAACAAGTCATAGCTCCTATTGCTTCCCATTTCTCTTCTTTTGGCTTGTAAGCCACACCCCTGTTATACCCAAACACGTAGATTTCTCCATCAATCACTGCGCTCTTGTACACCTCTCTGATGCATCTGTCTGCATTAGGACAAAACACATGCTCCCAAGCTTGCGTTTTCGGATCGAAAACTTCCATCCAGTTGGAGGTATTGCAGCCTTTGCAGCCTCCAGCTACATATATCTTTCCATCAAGAACATTGGTGGCTGCGTCCATCCGCTTCACCTGCATGTTTGGAGCCTCGCGCCACGTGTGAGACCGGCAGTCCAGGATCGAGACACTTGTGGAGGGCTTGATTGATCCGCCAATGTTGTAGATATTAGAACCAACCGACACGAGACCCGACCAGTGTGCAGGAGGAGAATGGGGAATTGGGATCTTAGCCAAAACATACCCACTTGACTTCCTCTTCTTCTTATTCATGGTGGCATTGGTTAGGGTTTGATCAGGTTTCCGGCAGAGAGTGAACCAGCGAGGGTTAGTGTCATGAGGGAATTGTAAGGACACATAGAGACAACTCTCGGTGGATCGAGTCTCGTAAAGCTCCGGTGAAGCAAGGAGAGATCGAAAGCTCTTGGAGACGAGGGAGAGAGTTGGATAATACAATCTAGAGACGCGAGCGAAGCAGCTCAATAGCAAATCATCAGGAAGTGACGGATTTTGGGTCGATTGCAATGTTGACGGCTTCTCCGTCGTCGTCGTCGTCGTCTTCTTCTTCCTCCTTTTCTTCTCTGGAGAAGACATTTGCGAAATTATCGACTCAGGATTTTTTCTGCTCTCCGACTACAGAGACAAATTCATAGGCATATTTAGAGATTTTTGACTTGACTAGTGGGCCTAAAAAGTCAGAACAATAATTTTCTTTTTTTTAAAACGAAATTTCTAACATTAATTTTTCTTTTCAAAATCAGTGTTGTTATAAATAATAATATATTATCATATGAAAACATATTGAAGGGAGATTAGGAAGAAAAATTCAATGTGTTATTCAATGAGTAGACACATTATTTAATTTTAACTTAATTAGAATATTTTAATTAAAAATATATGTTATGGTGGAAATCTCTACATATACTCATTAATTTTATCACATAAATTCATTAATAATTTTTTACAAATTTAAGCACAACTAAATATAATATTTTAGATTTGCCATATCTATTTTTAATTTTTTTATGATATATTAACAAAAATATTATTATTATGAAGATCAATTTAAACGGAAAAAATGAATATCAATTTTACACTTAAAATATATTGAAATAAATAACATTTGCATATTTTTAATTAATTTTACACATAAAAATATTAAAACTAATGACATTAACATATGTTTGATCAAAAATATTTAACTTTATTACATTGTGCACAATATATATTATTTTATATGTTTATAGATATTAGAACTTATATGCTTTGTTATACATATTTAATATTAAAATATTATATATGTTAAAATTGATTCGTCAACCTATTTAATTATTTAATTTCGCGTTTTGCGTGAATAAAAATCTAGTATATATACGAAAAGAAAGAAACGCGAGAGAGTAGGGAAGCACTATGTTTTATCATCCTTTGCACACATTTTTGTTACAACATTCTCTTATAAATATAAGGGAAGCTTAAGTAAATATAATAATATTTATTTAAGTCGGCTAACAGATTTCTCTTAGTGACAAAGTAATGGATAATCAATAACATAACAAGTGTTATTTATTTATTTAAAAAATTTGTATGCTGATAAGTGTTAAGTTGGTAACTCATGTCAATAACACAGGCTAAACCATCATATGGTTCATAGTCACTAAGGAAACTATGATCTTTAGTTAATCTTTCTTTTTGTTTACGACTTTTATACGAATTGTGTAATGAATAAAGGAATGATTAGCATTTGGCTTGATTGTTTTACTCCGTCAAAACGAAAGAAAGGAAGCTTTGTGAGAAGAAACAAGACACCATTACGAAAGCCAATATCTCTGCAACTTCTTCAACAAAGAACAACAAAACCAATTGAATCATCAAGAAAAAAGTCCATTTGTTTGTTTAGTAGACGACCAAACACTCTTCACGTACGTGTGTATCTTGTTATACTTGTTTTTCCTAATAAGAACCTAGAAAACCAAGAAAACATAATGATATTACCCGCACGAGTTTGATTTATCAAACAGTAGCAGCAAGAAGACTCACGATTTCACAAGAGATCGGGACTTCAAGCACAACATCAAACCACACGACCTTCCCCGCAATCTCTTCTTCATTGTTACACCTTTCAAGTGCAATCTCCGCACACCACATCCTCTTGCTCGTACAGCCATGATCAGGCAAATGCTCGTCCCAAAAAACCACCATCTTTCCACCATAATCCGCCAATTCAAGATCGCTATAACTAGGAAACTTAGGCAGTCCTTCTTTCAAACCCTTCAAATTTCTCCACTTTCTTACCTTAGTGTCATACCATTGGAACACTTCTCCTTCGTCATGATAATAGAACAACACGTTATTTATCACGAAATAAGAAAACTTTTCCCGTTCCTTACACATATTCGATTCTACGGGTTCACATGTACCGTCTTTTGGGTTGTAAACCACACCTTTACGATACATATAGAGCTTTCCATCAATCGCTGAGCTTTCGATAATATCAGGGTCGCAAATCTCCGCACCAGGGCTTGACAAAGGCTTCCAAGTTTGGGTTTTTGGATCCAAAACCTCTATCCAATTGGAGAAATTGGGGTTTTTCGGGCCTCCCACTACATATATCTTTCCATCAATGACACTGGCTGCTGAATATTCCCGCTCCACCCGCATGTTTGGAGCCTGGTGCCACGTTTGAGACCGGCAATCTAAGACCGAGACGCTAGAGGAAGGCACGTCGTTGATGGTTCCGCCAAATTCGTAGATATCAGAACCAACAACGACACAACCCGATGTGTACGCTTCAGCAGAACATGGAGATGAGATTGGGACCAAAAGATTTCCAATTGGTTTCTTCTTCTTTTTTTCTTGCGTGATTGCTTAGTGATCGATTAGGTCTCCCGCAGAGTGTAAACCAGCGAGGGTAAGGGTCAGAAGGGAACTTTAAGCACACATAGAGAAAACTCTCGGTGCGGTGTAAGATCAGTGATCGAGTCTGGTAAAGCTCCGGTGAAGCAAGGAGAGATCGAAAGCTCTTGGAAACGAGAGAGAGAGAGAGTCGGATAGTATGATTTCGAGACGCGGGCTAAGCAGCTCACTACCAACTCATCAGGAAGTGACGAAAATTGCGGAGTCTGTGGGAGTACCAACGACGATTTCTTCTCGTGCAACTTCCTCTTCTTCTCTGGTGAAGACATTGGCGAACGAACTAAATCTTCTACTTCTTTCTCCGACTGTAGAGAAAAAGAATCCAGTGGGAGAATTTAGGGTTTTTAACTTGACTTCACCGCCACGGTTACTTGCTCAAGAATAATTCTATTATATATGGGCTCAATTTAGAAATAGTATTAAAAAACCTTCTTCGTTGAATCTTAATGGGCCTCGAAACCTAAATTTGAAATTTTTATTCTTGCTGCTAATTTCATGTCCATTAACAGGAGCTAAAGTCACATGGGTTTCTTCTTAGACCGAGTCAGCAAAGAAATTTAAAAACTTGATTAATGTTGCTAATATGTGAACAAAAGGTATATTAGCAAAAGACAAACATATAAATCTGCAACTTAATTCATTAAATCATTAAAGAAACCATATTTCTTTGCAACTTGTTTACCGAATCACTAAGAAACTCATTTTTGTTCTCTTCTTCACAAAGAAGTCCAATTTGTTCAATTAATAGAGGATCAAACAATCTCTAAGTATGTGTTTTCTTAAATAGTTTTTCCTCCGAATCTAATTCAACCAAAACGGTGTTTCAAATGCCATTTTAACAATTTCGAGAACAAAATAAGCTAACCATTCGAAATTTCAACACGATTCAAAGGTTTGCAAGTGAAAAATCTATAGCTAAAAACAACAATCATTCAGCATACTAAGGGAAAGGAAACATCACAAGAACTCAAATATTCAAAAAACAAAACGAAAGTCAATTGATTCTTTCATCAAACAGTAGCAGAAAGAACATCCGCATCGAACAAGCGACATGACTCGTATAGTGTAAGCACAATATCAAACCACTCAACCTTCCCCCACATCTCATCTCCATCGCGCCTTTCTAGGGCAATCTCAGCGCACCAAATCACCTTTTCCACATAGCAATCGGAATACACATAATCATCCCACAAAACAGCCATCTTACCACCAAGATCCACCATTTTACAATAATCACGGCGGCGAAAATCAGGCAATCCTTCAACACCATTCAGTTTCTTCCATAAACTTACCTTACAATCATACCAATTGAACACTCCATCATACCAAAAGAACAAGACGTCATTTACCACACCATAGGTAAAGTATACTCCACAAGCCATATCCGAATCCACTCCTATCGGTTTCCACTTACATTCCTCCGGATTGTAAACCACATAATCATCCCCAAACAAGTACAATTTTCCTCCGATTCCTAAGCTCTTAACCTCACTTTCATCGCGTCTCTCGGTTCCAGGGTTTGTCACATTTCCCCAAGTTTGAGTCTTTAGATCAAAAACCTCGACCCAATTGGAAGAATTCACGTCTCTGCATCCTCCTGCAACATATATCTTACCATCGAGTAAGCTCGACGTCGGCGAGCTTCGCTTCACTCGCATTCTTGGAGCTTTGTTCCATGTGTTAAACCGACAATCAAGAACAGAGACTCTAGAAGAATAAGGCATGTACCCACCGATTTTGTAGATATTAGAACCAACGGATACGAGACTCGAAGATTGAGCAGGAGAAAAATGTGGAGATGGGATTTGTATGAAAAGATTACCACTTGACTTCTCGTTGGTTATGGTTCGATTAGGTTTCCGACAGAGAGTGAACCAATATGTGTTAGGGTCACGAGGACGAGGGTAGCGCAAGCAGAGATAGAGACAGCTCTCGGTGCCGTTTATGAGTGATCGGGTCTCGTAAAGCTCCGGTGAAGCAACGATGGATCGGAAATGCTTAGAGACGAGGGAGAGAGTTGGGTAGTACAATCTAGAGACTCGTGCTAAGCAATTCAGAAGCAGATCGTAAGGAAGTGAGGAGATCGAGGTCGGTTCTGTCGCCGGAGACGGCTTCTTCTTCTTTCTCCTACGCGGTGGCTTTCCGCCGTGAGTGGCGGCGGAAGATCTCGCTTTCGATGACATTAGGGGGAAATTTGCTCGGCCAAGATTATCAAAGAAGGAACTTTTAAGGTTTCAGAGTTCACGGGCACGTGAGATTTACGCGCTATTCTTGCGCGTGAGTAACATTAACAAATACCTTGGCCCATGGGCCAGAAGCTAGTAAAACTAGTTTGTATGTGAATAATGATGGGCTTTTAATTTAGAAATAACAAAAGCTATAAAAAGGTTTCTGTAATCCCTTTTAACTCCAATTAAAATTCATATCATTTGATCTTACGCCATTATAAAAAGATGATTAATTGGTCTAGTCTAACGATCTGCATATCAAAATGATGAACGATTCTACTACGACGATAACTCTTTTCGCAACATACAGATTTATGATGGATGGGCATGGTGGCGGATCCAGAACAAAAGTTTAGGGGATCAAAATATATTTTAGTAAAGTTTTGTAAAGAAAAAAAATTTTAAAAATGCAAATTAGTGTAAAAAATGCACACTTTCATTATTTTCGGGGGTGTCAGATGACCCCCAAAATTCTACCTGGGTCCACCACTGAATGGGCATACACTACATTCACAATAAATAGTTATATGCAATGCAATATTAAGACCACGATAAACAATTTTATTTACAATATTTAAAACATTTGATAAACTTCCCAAGTATTGTTTCATTAAAATTTGATCTAAAATCAATCTGAAAACATTTAATTATCAGAAGACTTTTTTTTGTTTAGAATTTTCTTAAATACGACGACAGAAAATGTATATCTTTTTTTCTTAATAGTCTTGGCTTTTTTGTCCTTGGACTTGTTCTCCACACAATGTATAGACCAATTCAGATTCATAAACAAGAAATTCAAAGAGTCAAAATAACATCTTCTACAAACAAGGTATACGTACGCGTTTAATGAATTTACCAATTCAAAATCAAGATCTTTCTTTGCATGAATTTCAAATTAACGATGTAAAGTTAGTGCATGTTTTCTACATATAAATACAAGAGCTAACAAATTACAAAATTTATTAAGAGTTTAGACCACCAAAAAACAAATCCAAAAGAAAAATGTACGTGGTTCGGTTAATAACGTTGATTATTCTCTTGCTGTTTGCATCATCAATCACAGTCTTCGCTCGAGTACAATACGATTACAAATCTCTCAATACAAGTAAGTTCTAATCATGTGAAACTTCTTCTTTTCGTCTTTCGATTCGATTTTCTAATTCTTTGAAATAGTATTTAAAGTTTTGTTTTGCTGGAAAAGAATTAGGAAAAGGTGTTTGGGATCAAAAGATCCTCAATGAGATCAAAGCTGTAGTAAAACCCAGCAAATCACCTCCTGCGGGTCAAGGACGAAATTATCGAATATAGAAATCTCAAATCCTAGCGATAATTAATTGGTGTGTAACCATTGAGAGTTAATTTTACGGACATTTGGAACAACTCAAATGTCCGTGAAAATAACTCGGAGAAGGCATTGTTTCGATAGTTTCATATATATATATATATATATATATATATATATAAATATGATCAATTTATGTGTGTAAATATGTTTCATCCGCTTTTAAAAATATGTGTTTTCTTGAATTATGTAGTTGAGCGGTTTCTTTTGACGAGACGATTATAGTTATATCTTCTAGTGAATCTTAGTATCATAGTATTTTGTTGATTCAATACAAGACATGAACATAGGCCCTTCTTTTTCTAAAACTTAATTATTACATAAATGAGAAAGCTCAAAGAATGGCACAATAGACAAACAAACACTAACTGTGTATTTGTTTTAGTTATTCTTATGAATGTAAAGAGAAAATGTAAAGTTTGTGCTACACAATAAAAGTGTTTTCAAGAACATGCATGTATCAAAATAATCTAAATCGTCTACAAGTGGATGCATATGTTTATGAAACAATGGCAATTGCATTCGGCTAAAAACATGAAACAACCATTCATCAGAGTCATATACTATTAAGAGAAAGGAAAAAACCAAAAAAAGAAAACGCAAATTAAATATTCAAAACAAAATGAAATTACCAGCAATAAAGCAAACCCTTCAAGCATGTTCTCACGAATAGTAATTTCATCAAACAGAAGCAGAAAGAGCATCGAACGAGGCATACATACACTCCTCCTGCAGGGGAATCATAAGCAAAACATCGAACCACTCAACCTTTCCCCAAATCTCATCACCATCGCGCCTTTCAAGTGCAATCTCGGCACACCAAATCTGAACATCATGATAGTTCTGAGTATACTCGTACTTTTCCCACAAAACCGCCATCTTTCCACCAAGATCCACCAGTTTGCGAATCTTTCGGTCAGGAAAATCAGGCAATCCTTCAACACCTTTCAATTCCTTCCACAAACTCACCTTAAAGTCATACCATTTGAACACTCCTTCATACCAAAAGAATAAGACATCATCTACCACGCAATAACTATGTCTTACTGCCCAAGACATAGGCTTATTCTCTCCTATAGCGTTCCATCTATCTTCCTTGGGATTGTAAACCTCACTATCATCCCCAAATACGTAGAGTTTTCCTTCAAGTTCAAAGCTTTTGGCAACAAAACCCTTATCCCTAAACTCATGGTGTAGTTCGAAAATACGAGGGTTTGTCACATTGTCCCAAGTTTGAGTCTTTGGATTAAACACTTCGATCCAATTGGGGTAACTTAGGTATTTGTCTTTGCAACCTCCTGCAACATAAATCTTACCATCAACTAAACTTGCCGTAGAGGAAGAATTCCGCTTCATACTCATGCTTGGAGCTTGGTGCCACGTGTGAGAGCGACAATCAAGAACAGATACACTAGAAGAATAGGCTGGCTTCCACATTTTGCATCCAAAAACATCATCACAGCCACCGATTTTGTAGATATTAGATCCAACGGCTACGAGACTCGACGATTTCACAGGAAGCAAATGATTGGGAGATGGGATTTGGACCATAAGATAATCACTTGCCGTGTTGGTTACGGCTCGATTAGGTTGTCGGCGAAGAGTGAACCACATTGTTTTAGGGTTGAAAGAGAAGTGTAAGCAAAGATAGAGACACTTCTCTGTACGGTTTAAGCGTGATCGTGTCTCGTAAAGTTTTGATGAAGCAATGATGGATCGGAAGTTTTTGGAGACGAGGGAAAGAGTTGGATAGTACAATCTTGAGACTCGTGCTAAGCAATTCAGAAGCAAATCGTCAGGAAGTGAGGAGATCGAGATCGGTTTTGTCGCCGGCGATGACTTCTTCGGTGGATCTTTGCCGTACGTGGCGGGTGAAGATCTGGCTTTGGAAGACATATGGGAGATTTTTCTGAAATAAGTTTTGCTTGGAGAAGATGATCAAGGAAGGAACTTTTTTTAGGGTTTTATAGAAAGAAAGAAAAAAAAACGTTTTTAGGGTTTCCGAAATCCCGGAGATCGTGGAGAATATCAACCGATACCTTGGCCCATGGGCCAAAAGTTAGCATGTGAATGATTTTTTAGTTTCGAATAATATATTGCTAAAATTATTTCTGTAGTTTGTACTCCAATTATAAATTCTCTTTTATTTCTTAGGTCCAGTTAGAAATTTGTTTAATGCATTGAGCGACTCATGGGTTTGCATTACTAATTATTTTCATGGAGATACGAAGAAAATGAAACTTGCCTGAGAAATTACAAGTATCGTTTAATTAAACTTTTAGCTAAAATTAATCTGAAAACATACTTCAGAATAAATCATTTTTACGAATTTGATTAGTTCACATAAAAAGGAAATTTAAGTGCAAATTGGACTACATATACAAGTAAACCTTTTTTAAATTACCGAAAAGTAATAGAATACTTGTAAGAAAATTTAAAAGCGTAAAATAAACATTTTTGTTTAATATGTAATATTGAAATTGCGTATATGACTCTTGAAATGTATCAAGCCTTCTCTCAAATTTCTCCAGCTTAACTTAAGTTGACTTGTTTCATATTTTGTGGAGAACAAAGTCAAGGTTCTATAAGTTCAAGTGAGCTTAATTTAAACAGCAAAAGCTTTTGTGGAGAACGATTAACTTTGTATTGTAGTATTTTGTGGTTCACACGAGTTTAAAAGACTTAGGTAAAGAGTTACTGTATCTTCTTCAATCATGATCAACTTCATTTTGTGCATTTGAATCTAATTAACTCATGGAAAGAAAAAAATAAGTATACATAATGGAGTAATTATTCTATATATGTTTGATCGTAAGAACAAAAAAGTGTAGCTGCTACTCTTACGTGCCCCCAAATCGCGATCTCAAAGGCGAAAATCTAAAATCATCCGATGCCTCTCCGGTGACCGGCGCTTCTCGCCGGTGCCGGGGAGGCCCCTCCTTCTCTCTTCTAGGTTAGATCTGCCCTTCCTTCTCCGCTTGCGTCGCATTCAGTGGTCGGTGTCTCCTCCGGATCGTTTCCTCATGGTGGCTCGGGGTTGCAGCTCCAGAGATGCCATTGCGGTGGCTCGATCTGGGTTTGTCGTTGGCTGTTTCGGCGTCATCTGCAAGGACGTCGACTCTGGTCTCGTTTTCGTCTTGGATTCAACGTAAAGGCATCGGATCGATTCCGATCTATCTACCTCTCGCTATGTTCCTCAGCTGTGATGCTCGAGGGTTTGGGTTTCAACTGGTCTTTCTTCGGCAGTGTGGTTGGGGCTTGTGAGGACATGGCCTCGCTTTCTTCGAAACTGACCTTGTTGTGTCTCGATTCTGGTGTATCGGAATTGTGGATAATGGCTACTTCGGCTGGTTCCTACGGCATTTAGGAGATGGTGGTCCGTGGTTGGTTTTCTAGGTTCGGCTTTTGCCTCGGTGGGGTTGTGGTGTGAGCTTAATCTTCTTCTCTGGTAAGTGTTTGTTCCTTATTTTCCACCAGTGGTCGTGGCTCCATTTGTCTCCGATGTGTGTCGATTGGATGGTGTATAGGCCGCATTTCTCGATTAGATGTCATTTTTTCAGTTGACTCTTGTTCTGAGGCTGCATCGAGTTTGATCGTGCTGAGCTCCTTCTCTGCCTTTTTTTGGAGGAGGTAGTAGGTCGTATGAGTGTTTGGTCTGCGCCCTGTGCTTGCTGACTTCGACATCGGGTATGGATCTTGATTTTGGTAGAGTGGGCGTTCGTTCTTCCGCTCTTTTGACTAGTTTGTTCCTTCGAAGCGCAATTTTTAGGGGTCTTAGACGACCCTTGTTTCCTACGTCTGGTCAGCCTAGGCTGCTCGGCTCGTTCTTCCCTTTGGTTTGCGCTTTTTTGGGCTTCTTGCGAATCAACTTCATTTTGCGAGGTTGGGGTTTAGGCAATCATCCAGGTTGTGGCTTCTTCTCCGGTTTTGACAATTAATCTCTTCTAGGCGAGTAAGTGTGGTTTGGTTAGTTTTAAGGCCTGTGTTTTGGAGTAGAAGCTTCTGTTCGGTTTGGAAGTTAATTAGGGGTTGCTTCAAGTTCGTTTGTTTGTAGTGTTGTCTTTACTGTTTGGAGGAGGTAGTATGACTGTTGAGTTTTGATGTTGTTTGGTTCTGTGCTAGCTGACTTCAGGGAGAGAACTTGGTAGAGTGAGTAACCTTTATGAGTTCATGCGGTTTGTGTATAGTTATGGGGTTGCTCAAGTTTTAGGGTTTCTTCGACGAGCTTCGTTCACAGGGGAGGAGGACAGCCTATGTTCGTCCGCTCGTTGTCTCCTTACTTGGTGTTTTCTTTGGGCTACCTATGAAACAACTTCCGTTCAGCATGACTGGTGGTTTGACATTCATCATGGTGTTAATCCGAATTCGGTTCTAACGATTGAAGATTCTCTTCGAGTTCTCAGGAACAATATCGCTATTTCCATGGCACCGACTGCGTCACAGCAAAGGTTCCGATGAAGTACCGATCATCTTTGCTTCCATGTTTTTTTAATTTTTTTTGGCATTGAACCAATCTTTTAGGCTAAGTAAATTTGTAAAACAATTTGTAAAATCTCAAGCTTCATTTTCTAAATGATATTCACATACTTATTAAAAAAAAAAAAAGTGTAGCTTCACAAAGTTTGTCCGTATAATTTCTAGTTCCAGATCCCATTTTTGAGTGAAACAAGATCCTCAAATTGTTTCAGTGACAATTGTTTTTCTGGTTCGATACAAGACATGAACATAAATATTTTGCTGGTTAGTCATATTCTAACAAAAAAGTCACACCACAAAAACGCAAATGTTCAAAACAAAATGTTCTCATGAATAATCATTTCATCAAACAGAAGCAGAAAGAGCAACGGACGAGGTACAAGACGCAGGGACCATAAGCACGCGATCAACCCACTCAACCTTCCCCCAAATCTCATCTCCAACGCGCCTTTCAAGCGAAACCTCAGCACACCAAATCCTAATTTCAATATCATTACAATTCTGAGTATACTCATACTCATCCCACAAAACCGCCATCTTTCCACCAAGATCCACCATTTTACAATACCCACCAACGCGAAAATCAGGCAATCCTTCAACACCTTTCGGTTCCTTCCATAAACTTACCTTAAAGTCATACCATTTGAACACGCCTTTATGCCAATAGGACAAGACATCATCTATGACGCAATACCTATTTCTCACTGCCCAAGAAATATCCCAATCTACTCCTATAGCGCTCCATCTATCTTCCTTGGGATTGTAAACCATAAACTCATCTCTAAACATGTAGAGTTTTCCTTCAAGTCCTAAGCTTTTAGCTACACCCCTAAATTCATTGTGCACTTTGAAAATACGAGGATTCGTCACATTTCTCCAAGTTTGGGTCTTTGGATCAAACACTTCAATCCAGTTGGAGGAATTGAGGTCTTCACAGCCTCCTGCAACATATATCTTCCCATCAACTAAGCTTGCTGTAGAGGAGGAGTCCCGCTTCATTTGCATGCTTGGAGCTTGGTGCCACGTGTGAGAGCGACAATCAAGGACAGAGACATCAGAGCTACCGATTTTGTAAATATTAGATCCAACGGCTATGAGACTCGACGATTCCGTAGGAAGCAAATACTTGGGAGATGGGATTTGGACCATAAGATAGCCACTTGACTTATTGGTTAAGGTTCGATTAGGTTTACGGTAGAGAGTGTACCAATGTGTGTTAGGGTCTGAAGGGAAGTTTAAACAAAGATAGAGACACTTCTCTGTACGGTTTAAGAGTGATCGTGTCTGGTAAAGCTCCGATGAAGTAATGATGGATCGGAAAATTTTGGAGACGAGGGAGAGAGTTGGATAGTCCAATCTGAGACTCGTGCTAAGCAATTCAACAGAAAATCGTAAGAAAGTGACAAGATCGAGATCGGTTCTGTTGCCGGCGATAACTTCTTCGGTGGATCTTTGTCATACATGGCGGCTGAAGATCTGGCTTTGGAAGACATTAGGAGAGAGTTTTCTGAAACAAGATTCGCTTGGAGAAGAAGATAATCAAGGAAGGAACTTTTTTAGGGTTTTATAGAAAGAAAGAAAGAAAGAAAGAAAGAAAAACTGTTTTATATTAGGGTTTCCAAAATCCGGAAATCTTCGAGAATAATGAATATTAACCGATATCGTGGTCCATGGGCCAAAAGTTAGCATGTGAACGATGATCTTTGGTGTTATTCAATAAAATGAATTTGAAAAGAATCTAAATGAATTCATAAATGATCTAAATGATTTTTAATTTCGAATAATAAATTCTTTTGTTTCCTTGTTCCAATTTATCTTGTATAAATCCTGCATGAGGATCACAATCTTCTCTTTTCTTAAATAAATGAAAGATGTTAAAAAAAAAAATCTCTTGTATTTCTTAATTAGGTTCAGGTAGAAATTTGTTTAATGCATTGAACGACTCATGGGTTTGTATTACTATTTATTTTCATGGTGATACGAAGAACATGCAACTTGCCAGACAAATGACGAGTAGATCAATTAACTAAATATTTTTAGCTAAAATTAATCTGAAAACATTTATCAGAATAACTAATTTACGAATTTCATTTGTTCACCTAAAAATAAAATTTGAGTGCAAATTGAACTAAAGTATAATAAAACCAAAAGCGTCGTAAGGAAGAGGATGACATGTCCGCTCAAAACAAGATGGATTCACCATCCAAATGCAATATCAAAATGTTGTTCATTTCATATTTTGAATTTTACATCTAAATATTGTATTTGGATCCAATTTTATAAATTTCTCTGTAAAAAAAAAAAAAAATTTCTGGATTCGAACTATTAACTTTGTATTGTAGTATTTTGTGGTTCAAACGAGTTTAAAAGCGTGACTTAAGTGAAATATTAATCTATCTTCTTCAGTCATGATCAATTTAATTTTGTGTGCATTTGAATCTAACTTGATTTGGAAAGAAAAGAAAAAAGTATACATAATTGGATAATTACTCTACGTTCGATCGTAAGAACAAAAAAACGCAAATATATTCAAAATAAAATGAAATTACCCGCAATAACCGTTCAAGCCTGTTCTGATGAATAGTCATTTCATCAAACAAAAGCAGAAAGAGCATCGAACGAGGTAGCCGGACGGTGCTCTTCTTCTGACACGGGAAAGGTAAGCACAGCATCAAACCACTCAACCTTCCCCCAAATCTCATCTCCATCGCGCCTTTCAAGCGCAATCTCAGCACACCAAATCCTAATTAAAATATAATCACACTTCTGAGTATACTCACAAGTGTCCCACAAAACAGCCATTTTTTCACCAAGATCCACCATTTTACAATACTTATGGCCGCGAAAATCAGACAATCCTTCAACACCATTCAATTCCTTCCATAAACGTACCTTACAGTCATACCATTTGAACACTTCTCTATCCCAAAAGAACAAGAGATCGTCTACCACACAATAACTGCTGAAGTTTACTGCCCAAGACATAGGCCTATCCACTCCTATCGCGGTCCACTTATCTTCCTTGGGATCGTAAACCTCATTCTGATCCCCAAACATGTAGAGTTTTCCTTCAAGTCCTAAGCTTTTGGCTACAAATCCCTTATTCCTAAACTCATGGTGTAGTTCGAAAATATGAGGGTTTGTCACAGAGCTCCAAGTTTGAGTCTTTGGATCAAACACTTCGATCCAGTTGGGGTAACTTAGGTATTTGTCTTTGTAGCCTCCTGCAACATAAATCTTCCCATCAACTAAGTTTGCCGTAGAGGAGGAGTTCCGCTTCATTTTCATGCTTGGTGCCACGTGTGAGAGCGACAATCAAGAACAGAGTGTAAAATGTAAAGAAGTGTGGTGGAAAATCTGGATACTTTATTCAACTGATCAAAGGCCTTTATATAGGCTTACAACGAATAACTAATCTACCATTATTCTAGGAAGATAAAATCTAAAAAAATCCCAAAAGACTCGCAACTAAGACTTTAGACTCGCAACTAGAAGACTTTGCCATACTTACCAAGTCAATACAACGTTTTATTCCTAAAGAATCTAACACAGAGACACTAGAAGAATAGGGCTTCTCCCACATGTCGCATTCAAAAGCATCATCAGAGCCGCCCATTTTGTAGATATTAGATCCAACGGCTACGAGTCTCGACTTGTCCGCAGGAAGAAAATCGTTGGGAGATGGGATTTCGACCAGATAGTTGCCACTTGACTTGTTGGTTAAGTTTCGATTAGGTTTCCGGTAGAGAGTGTACCAATATGTGTTAGGGTCAAAAGAGACATTTAAGCACAGATAGAGGATCGGTACGGTTTAAGCGTGATCGGGTCTCGTAAAGCTACGATGAAGGGATGATCGATCGGAAATTTTTGGAGACGAGGGAGAGAGTTGGATAGTACAATCTAGAGACGCGTGAGCAAGTCAACAGCAAATCGTAAAGAAGTGAAGAGATAGAGATCGAGGTTGGTTCTGTTACCGGAGTGGATCTTGTCCGTTCGTTGCGGCTGAAGGTCTAGCATTGGACGACATTAGGGTTAGATTTTTCTGAAACAAGTTTCGCTTGGAGAAGATAATCAAGGAATTAAGGAACTTTTTAAGGGTTTTATGAAAGAAAAATAAAGACGTCAGGGTTATAACTTATAACGCATCATCTTGCACGTGAAAAAGAATAACCAATACCTTGGGCCATGGGCCAAAAATTGAGCATGTGGGCCATTTAGTTTAGAATAATAAATTGCTAAGAATATTTCTGTATTTTTTTTTTGCTAACCTATTTCTGTAATTTTTACTCCAATTATAAGTTATCTTTTATTTTCTTACGTCCAATTAGAAATTTGTTTAATGCATTGAACGACGCATAGGTTTTTTTATTACTGATTATTTTCATGGAGATACTAAGAAAATGAAACTTGCTTGAGAAATTACAAGTATCGTTTGATTAAAATTTGAGCTTAAAGCCTAAAATTAATTATCTGAAAACATTTAATTATTACAAGAAATATTTATTTAGAATTTTCTTAGTTTACATAAAAGAAAATTTGATTTGAAATCGAAATTAAAAGTCTACCATAACATCAAGGCGTCGTAATGAACAGAATGACAAAAATGTGTTTTTTTTCCTTTCGTTATAAAACATACTCCATATGTTCTATTACATAAAATGTTTTAGAGTTATTATATATTCCCTATGTTATATTTTATTTGATTTTTTCAAATTTCTATGTAAAATTTAATGTATTATGACCATTTATATTATGCAGTATTTTTTTTATTGGTTGATTTGTTTTTAATTAGATACTCCCTCTGTTCCATAATATAAGATTTTCTAGCTAAAAACGCGGAGTTTAAGAAATATATAAATATTAGTTTTTGTTTTATTTTTTTATATTAAAAACATCATTTAATATCTAATTAAAAACAAATCAACCAATAAAAAAAAATACTGCAGAATATAAATAGTCACAATACATTAAATTTTGCATAGAAACTTGAAAAAATCAAATAAAATGGAACAAAAAAATAACTCTAAAACATCTTATATAATAGAACAGAGGGAGTATTAAATGATATTTTTAATATAAAAAGACAAAATAAAAACAAAAATTTATAAAATTCTTAAACTCCGCATTTTTAGTTAGAAAATTTTATATAATGGAACAAAGGGAGTATATTTTAGTCTTGGTTTTTTTTTTTTTTTTTTTAAGTATCGATTCCACCTTGTTAAAGTGTTTTTGTTTATAGAGACAGCTTTACCAAAATGACACAAGAGCAGAGACGGAGGTTGAATTTGTGATAAAGAAAGGAGAGGAGAAGTAGTGTTCTCTATCGGGCTGATTTGGAGCTGATTTACGGTGGAAAGGGTGGAAGACGTTGTTAGGAATTCCAATTTAACGTGTGTTTGGACTATAATACTATATTAATTCAAAATTAATTGACAAAAAATGGATTAATTTATATTTTTTTATATTATTTATAGGAGTTAGATCTCATCTCAATTTTCGATGTAGGATTCTTAATACACCGTCTCGAGATGTAGATTTTTCCAAAGAAGTTGTTAAATGTCACGCACCAACACCGAAGAGGACTTGAAAGCTGCTCTGCATGGAGACTTATTCCACGGTTCATAAATGGTTGCTTGGAAAATAAGCTTTGATAGTGCGAGTTTGGCAGAAATAGACTATCCAGATTTGACCAAGTCAGATTCATAAACAAGAAATTCAAGACTCAAAATATCATTTTTTAAGAATCTACGAACAAGTATATGCACTTTTTAAGAATCTGGAAAATGCTGGCTGCGGTAAGGGAGATTATGGCCTTGACCCAGAACTTCTTTTAATATATATATATATATATATATATATATATATATATATATATATTATTTAATATACATATTTTTTGAATTTACCAAATCAAAATAATGTTTTTCTTCGTCTAAATTCTAAATTAACGACTTAGCCCACGCAACCTTGGTCCATGTTCTCTACATATAAATACACGACTTGACATACTACTAAAACTATAAAACTTGAGAGTTTAGACCAGCAAAAAATCCAAAACAAAAATGTATGTGGTTCGGTTAATAACTTTGATTATTCTCTTGTTCTTTGCATCATCAAACACAGTTTTCGCTCGATTACCATATGATTTCAAATCTTTCAATACAAGTAAGTTTCCAATATCAGAAGAAACTTACTCTTTCGTATCTCAATTCGGTTTTCTATTTCTTAGAAATTTTTTTTTGCTGGAAAAGAAATAGGAAAAGGGGTGTGGGATCAAAAGGCCCTCAACGAGATCAAGAGCGGCGTAGGAGGCAGTACTTCACCGCATGCGGGTCAAGGACATGGCCATTGATCGGTATGTGACTGTTGGGAATTATTTTCACGGACATTGGAGTTGTTTAAAAGATTCTAATTCGGCTGAATGAGAATGCATGTAGCGTCTCGAAAAACGCATTATTCCTATAATTAGCTTCATTTATATAACAATATATATATTTTTTTTTGATAAAAACATTTATATAACAATATGATCACACACAATCTGTTTCACCCTTTTAGATAAATTTCTTTTACGTTTTGAAAAAATTAAAATATTTCCTCTTGAATTAGGTAATTGAATGGTTGTTGTTGACGAGAAGATTATATATAATTATTTCTTTTCATGAGTGTGAATCCTTTCTATTCACCACAACATTTTGCTCTTCAAAGACATTAATAATAGGTCAGTCGCGCGGCTCGCGCCCCTTCACAAAATAAGTTTAAATATCTACAATCAAGTGCAGATGTTGATGTTTTGAAACTTCTTCTGGATAGATATTAGCCTATTCTGATTATCTTATTTTCCAAAAAAAAAATTATAAAAGGATTAATGGAAAAGATCATATCGACACTGTTTATCACGTTATTTACCGGCGACATTTTTCACACAAGACAACATGTTCAAAGTTACCATAAAATTTTCAAAATGACAGGAAACTTTATCAGAAAACTTGGAAAACAAAAATTCTGAAAGACTTTACAAAAATTTCTATAAGTTTTTCAAACACTTTTGTGAATTTCTAGTGATAAATTTCTTAAATATTTGCAATTTTTTCATGATGCATTGAAAAGGTTACGTGATGAACAGTTTTTCATACAAATATTTTTGCTATCTAATCGAATAATTCAAATATTGATACATATTTGGAGGGGACCTAGTGATCTTCCGATCCATTTAATTAAATCGTTCAATTATATTTACGAATGTTTGTATGAAAAACTGTTCATCACGTATTTAATATATGTAAACCAAAATCGGATTACATATATTAAATCGTTCAATTATATTTTCAAGGAAATTGCATATATATACATATATGAATTGATTACATTTCTTCCATGGTCTCACGAAGCAAGTTTCGAATCAATTAACGCCTACATCTGATACTCTGATTGATAAAAAAAAATACTACTGTGACGTTCTCTTCCAACATAATCAAAACTATATTCGTAAAACATTAATCCCAATAATTAAATTAAAACATCCCATGGATGCGTCGTAGCCTCGTAAGGTTGAGACTCCGATCCAGACCTAGGATCATTGATCTGGCGACACTTACGATTGGAAAAGATTAATAGTATAAAAGAGACTATATATACGTTCCACGACTAGTTAAAACTGGACGATACGAAATCTAAGGAAATGTCATTCCTATATATTATATTTTCACGAAGAAGTTTATAAGGGAGAAAAGATTATTACATACTAGATAAAGGACCCGCATATATGCGGGTTTGTAATCTAATATTTTATAAACTGTAAAAAAAGTAATCAATTAAAAGTAGAAATAAAAATTAAATCACCCGTAAAAAATAAATAAAATAAAATTGAGAACTTTGATGCAAAACCACTAATTCAGAAGCCTAACATTTATTTATTTACTTTGATTATTTTATTATTTGATTTTAAATTAAATTATATCACATATTTTCAAATTATTAGTTTTTCTATTCTATTTGAATTAATATTAATTTTTAATCCATTTTTTAAATCTTGATGAATTTATTCTCATGTTTTAGTTGAATTATTTTGACTCCTTTAATATTTTATAAACTGCACAAAAATTGAAAACAAAATCACATCGTCCGTAAAAATGAATAAAATTATATTGAAAACGTCGATGTGAAACCGCTTATAAAAAAAGCCTACAAATTATTTATTGATTTTGATTCTCCTACTTTTTTTTTATATTAACTGAATTTTCAATTAATTTTTTCACATAGTTCTAAATTATTAGTTTTTCTTATTCCTATTTAAATTATGTTTACTTTTTATTATGTAACTACTCATATATCTTTTTTTAACTCTTGACAAATTGATTTACGTATTTTTATTTGAATTAGACTTACTCACATTTTTTAATTATATTTGAATTTTTCTTTTTCACTTATGAATCAAGTATTATCTTTCTTCCCATGAAAAACGAATTATATGTGTTTCATCACTTGGTTTCTTACTTTTTATAATTTTCACAACATGAGAAACTTTCAAAATAATTTTCTTCTCATATATCAATTTTACAATATTTAGGATGTCTACGTAGTGGTAAGTCTTTAAAAAAACCACAATACAATGTACATTTTTAATCTGATTTCAAAATATAATGATATTAGATTATTTTTAAATGGAAAAAATTATTTTGACATGTGGCTAAAATTAGTTGGAAACAAAAAATTTAGAAGAGGTTATTGAACATTTAAATTGTTTGGTGGGAAGATCGAGAGAGTACAAAATTGTTTAAATAAAGATGAAATATTATAATCCTTAAAGATTTGGGTATGTAAACATAATTCTATTCAAAAGATTTTTACACGTGTATTTAATATTCTAATGAGAAAACGTGTTTGATTTTTTTTGTCATATCTATTTCTATTTAAAATCAAAATATATGTAAGCGTGTATATATGTAGCTTATTTACTCTTTTTTTTACTGAATTACTAAAATAAGCTAATTGGAAAATGTTGAGATATGTTGTTTTTATCGAATAGGAGAACAATCGATGATTTTTCTGATAAAAAAACTGAAATAATTTGTGGAAGAGATTATTGAAATTTGAAATTTCTTGGTAAGAAGATTGAGAGAGCACAAAAACTTGTTATATAAAGGCAAAATATTATAATTTTTGAAGATTTGGGTATGTAAACCTAAATCTATTTGAACTCAAAAAAATTTTACACGTCTATTAATTAATATTCTAATGAGAAAATTTTGAAACCTAATTCATCTTAATAAACGTAAAGGAAAAGAGGGAGAAAAAGAATGGTTGCACGAGAAAACAAAACCGAGACATATAGTAAAGTTTATATTTAAAGAAATAGACCATGATTATCAATTAATTATTTTAATGAATTATTTATGAGAAACTAATTATTATTTTTTATATATGTTGATTTTTATAATCTACTTGATAAATACAAATATATAAGTTTAAAAAGAAAAATAAGATTTGTATGACACATGTCAAAATCTAATTGAAAAAAAATTACATGTGTCAAAATCCGATCGACCGACTGACACGTGTCACGATCTTGTTATTTACGAAATTTCACGCATCAAACTTTATATAATAAGATATCAATCTCTCGATATTATACTATAAATCATAGTTGTAATATATAATACCAATTTTCGCTAGGGTTTAGGACATCGTTTCCTCTGTGAGCCCGATTTCTTTCGTGGATTACTTCCTCCGTGAGGTGAACAACTTCCATCTACTTCAAGCTTGATCTCTTTGATCACCTTTTGATCCCAAACCCATTCTCCTATTTCGTTCCCAAAAAGGAAAACAACAATCATCTAATCAATTTTGAATACTTTAACTAAATCAGTATATTTTAATTCGAAATTATAGAAAAAAATGATTATGTTTATATTGGATCATCTTGGAATATTGTAATATATATCCAGTAAGTTGAACCAATCCAAATCAAGCGAAACTCGTACAGAAAAAAAACTAATAAAAAGCTCGAGAGGAGAAATAAATAAAATGATTCAGAATTACTTTTCTTATGTATATAGAAAACCGTAAAATCAAACAGAAACAGAAGTGAAAAATAAAAGAAGCGATTTAAATATCATTTTTTCTGAATTTTTTTTTTATTTGAATCAAACAGATTTTTTTTTTTTTTGATAGGGATGTGAATATTCATTTAAAGATTGAAATTTTTTGTGATTACAAAAGGGCTTTCGAAAAAGCAGATAGTGTCCAAAAAAAAAATTAAAAACAAGGAGAGACTTTAAGGCAGATGTTTCATCATGATCTTTGGAGCCAAATCTGCATTAGGCTTCTTATAATGAGACCATAATATAATAGATATCGTTCAAGTCGGTTCTATCCAATTTTTTTCTATTCAATATTTCTATGTTATACTTGTTCAAAAAAAATATTCCTATTTTATAAGCCGGAAAATTTGAACTATAACCAAACCAAAATCGGATTACTCGTATGTAAAAATGTTGGGAATAAAAAAGTATCTTACTTGGGTTTGGAGATTCGAATTGTACTCGGGCCAATGCTGTGTACGATAATCCAGAGAGCAAGAGAAAAATCAAAGTTAGTAAGCAAACCACAACGTTGTACATTTTGTTCGTTGATTTAGAGGTATGAATTTCAAAATGTAAATGTGTGCATATATAGAGGGAATGAAATCACGTTACGGTGTTGATTTCAATATTCCTTTCAAAAATGAAATCAGGTCTTCTCTGAATTGGTCCATCTTAATTTTAATATTGTGGAGAACAAAAGTCCAAGTTCAATATAAAATAGGTTAAGACTTGAATGAATACATGTGAACCCAAATTCTTTTGTTTGTAAAATAAGACTTGAATAAATACACGTGAACCTTTTTTGTTGTCTCCAATTTGATCATTCATTACATAAATGAGAAATCCCAAAGGGTTGTACAATAGACAAACACACACTTATAAGTGTAATTATACTTGTGTATCTAGTTTTAGTTCTTCTCAAGAATGTAAAAGAGAAACGTAGTTACCCTTTAATTTCTGCAATACAACCTAAGACATTTTGTTTAGTCGCCGTCACAACATAAAGCTAAATTGGTGTACAAGTGAGTGCATATATTTAGAAGTGAAACAATGCCAATTGTATTCCGCTAAAAATATAGAATTCTAAATAAACATTAACGAGCAGGTTTGATATGTTCACGAATTGCCTTAGCATCAGCTTTCGTTGGCTAAAGACAATTTGCTTATCCATGTTCTGTCAAGCAACCTATAGCACTTTTGATGAATAGATTAAACCCTAAATCAGAGACTAAGTGATCAATTCAGTCTAAACAATGAGAACAACGATAGGTGAAGACAAGATGATAAATTCCTATCTATATCTGATTCAATGATTCATAAATTCCCTTGAAACCCTAAACCTAATTAACTATGAAACTACTCATACATGGAAACAAATAAACAAGAATGAGATAAAGAAAAAACTATGATCAAATAAATAGAAATCCAAAGGGGTTTAGAAATCTTCTCAAATGTGTAGAGTCAAATATTCGTCTCCCCAAAGCTTACAAGCTCCAAAAGCCAAAAATATGAATAGAAAATAAAAGTGTTGCCTCCACAATGGCTAAAAATAACATATAAATAGGTCTAAAGTCGTTCATATTCAAAACAGGAAAAAGCCAGGGCGAAAAAGGAAATCTGTCAAAATCTGGCAAATTTGCGCAGTCACTCGGGTGCAGGAACGAAGACACAGACCGGTACCCGTGACCAAGTGAACTCATGCGGATGTGCAAACGGGTGCAGGAGGCTTGTCCGGGACCGGTACTCATGGCCGAGTGAACTAATGCGGATGTTCAAACGGGTGTAGGAAATTTGTCTTGGATTGGTGCTCATGACCAAGTGAATTAGCTGTTGACTCTGAAACTTGTTCCTTCATCCGTTTTGTTTCAAATTCCATCATTTTCACTTGTTTCACCTAAAAGACTTTATAAACACCAGAAATACCAAAAAAGCTCGAAAACAAAGTAAAAGATTCAAAATAGGATTTAAAACAATGGTTAAAAATCCATAAAAACACGATACATCAATTTGAAGTACCAATGGACAAAATATCTAAGATCCCATATTAAGTTATCCTAACTCTACTCGATATAAAATAGGTTAAGGTTAAGACTTGAATGAATACATGTGAACCCAAATTCTTTTGATTGTAATAAGACTTGAATAAATAAACGTGAACCGAAATTCTTATATTATACAAGTATCGTTTAATTAAAATTTGAGTCAAAAATTAATCTGAAAACATTTATCAGAATAAATCATTTTGAGTGCAAATTGAACTAAAATATAAAACCAAAGGCGTCGTAAGGAAGAGGATGACATAAATGTTTGTTTTTTCTTTCGTTATAAAATATATGTTTTTTCGGTCTTGGTCTTTTTGTACTTCAACTTATTCTCAACAAGACGTACGTATTATATATTATGGAGGAGAAAAAATGAAGTTGGACCAATTCAGATTCACAAAAGAAACTCAAGAGTCAAGAACTCAAGATAGCATCTCATACAAACAAGTATATAAATCTATTAATAAACGTGTTTAATGAATCTAAACAATATTTTTCTGAGTCTAAATTCGAAATTAACGACGTAAACCCACCTAACCTTATAAGTGCATGTTCTCTACATATAAATACATGAGTACAAAACTGATTAAACTTAAGAGTTTAGACTAACAAAAAAAATCCTTAAAAAAATGTATGTGGTTCGGTTTATAGCTTTGGTTATTATCTTGTTCTTTGCATCATCGAACACAGTCTTCGCTGGATTACTATACGATTACGAACCTCCCAATACAAGTAAGTTTCTTCTAGTTATGAGAAACTTCTTGTTTTGTCTCTCGAATTGGTTTTCTATTTCTTAGAAATTAGTATTCAAAGTGTTTTTTTTTTTTGGAAAAGAAATAGGAGAAGGGATTTGGGACCAAAAGGTCCTCAACCAGATCAGGGCCAGGGGTGAAGCAAAGGGCGGTAAGTCACCGCCGGCTAAAGGAAAGAGACAATGGAGTTGTTCTGAAGATTCTAATTCGACTCAACCGGAATGTAATGTTATCAGTGAGGCATTGTTCTGATAACTAGCTTCATATATATAACAATACGATCAAGTCATGTGTAACTCTATTTCATATATATGTTTGAATAAAATTTTCTTCTTGAATAATGTGATTGAATATCGGTTTCTATTGACGAGAAGACTATGGCTATTTCTTCTTATGAATGTGAATCCTTTTCTATTCAACACAAATGGAGAGCTCCAAAGACATTTGGTCAGTAGCCGTCACAAAATACGTTTAATCATGTACAAGCAAGTGCATATGTTAATAAGAGAAACAATGTCAAATGCATTTCACTAAAAACATATGAGAGATTCATTCGGAAGTGATATATTAAAAATAAAAATAGGATATTATTTTGGTTATAATTATCGGATAAGAAATCACGATTAACATATATATACCACCTGTAATCGATAATTGAATTTAACTATCGATTGGATATGATATTGTCACCAGCAGTGTCGTGTATTGGATATATAGTATATTGAGACTCCACACCTAGTATATATAGGACCATCGATCTGCCTTTTATGTTTGGAAAAATATTGATAACATAAAAGATATTACATTCTAGGACTTGTTAAAACTGCACGATGCTAAATGTAAGGAAACGTTCTAGTCTTATTAAAGTTTCACGAAGAAGTTTATATATGGGTGCAAAGATTATTACATATATGAATCTCTCGTATTAAAACTTCTATAAATTAATAATGTAGAAATTATGATATTTTATTAATTTATAGAGATATTAATTTATAGAGGTATTATTTGATTGATAAACTAATTTCTGGACCGGAAAAACTTATTGATTTATCGAGATATTAATTTATCGAGTATTAATTTATAGAAGTTCTACTGTATATATAACCGATTGTCGCTAGGGTCTAGGACATCGTATTCGTGAGCTTGGCTTATTTGGTGCGCCCCGATTCTTTGGTCGGCCTTGTCCTCCTGGAGATGAACCCTGTCCTCCTGGAGGTGAACAACTGCCATTTACTCCAGTCTTGATCTCTCTGATCACCTTTTGATCCCAAACCCCTTCTCATATTTATTTCCCCAAAAAAAGAAAACAACAGTTAACTAGTCAATTTTGAATGTTTTTAGTAAAAAAACTTTATATATATATATTAATTGAACCAATCCAAATCGAACAAAAAAGCATATCGTTAAAACTAATACAAAAATCAAAAGGAAGAAGAAAGCAAATCATTCAGTTTAAGTTTTTCCATATCTGAAGAAACAAAATTTCATTTTCTTTGAATATTCTTTGATTTGAAGGTATATTTTGCTAAACATGGAATCAAAACCAGAAGATTATGATCAAAGTGTAACCAAAGTGAATAATATTCGGTTTCCATTCAAATTTTTCTATTTTGTAAGCGGGAAGATTTGAACTATAACTTAGAATAAAAAAACTTACTTGGCTTTGGAGATTCGTATTGTACTCGGACCAATGCTGTGTTTGATAATCCAGAGAACAATAGAAAACTCAAAGTTAGCAAGCAAACCAGGACGATATACATGTTTTCCTTGATTTCAAAATATGAATTTCAAAATGTTTGTTTGTGCATATATATATATATATAGAGAGAGAGAGAGAGAGATAAACTGTACATTTCAATATCAAGTCTTCTCTGAATTGGTCCAACTTAATTTTAATTATCGTGGAGAACAAAGTCCAAGTTCTAAGTTCATGAGCTTAATTTAAACAGCAAAGCTTTTGTTAATAAAAATTCCAAAAATGTTGAATAAAGTCGGGCCTATATATATATAACTATTTCATATTGGGCCTATACATTAACCTAGCCCATCTCAACAATATCGGATAGTTTGTAGCCTCATAGGTTGACACCTCACCTAGGACCATCGATCTGCATCGTATTTTTGGAAATGATTGATAACATAAAAGAGACTATACCTTCTACAACTAGTTAAAACTGCACGATACTACATCTTAGGAAATGTTTCATTCCTATTATATTTCCACGAAGAAGTTTATAAGGGTGAAAAGATTATTACATATATATGAATCTCTCATATTATATTATATCATAGTTAATAATATATAAAACCAATTGGCGCTAGGGTTAAGGACATCGTTTCCGTGAGCACGGTGGTTTCTTTCCTGCATTACTTCCTCCGTGAGGTGAAGAACTTCCAGTTACTTCAATCTTGATCTCGTTGATCACTTTTTGATCCCAACCCCATTCCCCTATTTCGTTTCCAAAAAAGAAAACATCAGTTACCTAATCAATTTTTGAAAATTTTAAGTAAATTAGTATATTTCCAACTCTGCAAAACCATTCGACAAAAAGTGAATAGGTTTATGTTGAATCATCTTCAATGTGGCATATTCTATAATTTGAACCAATCCAAATCAAGCAAAACTCGTATAAAAAATACTAGTAAAAAACTCGAAAGGAAAAATAAATAAAACGATTCAAAATTATTTTCCTTTTATATATATATATATATATATATATATATATATATATATCTAGAAAACTCATAAAATCAAACAGGAAACGACAGTGAAAAATAAAAAAAAAGCGATTTAAATATAATTTTTTTTTGAATATTCTTTTATTTGAATCTCACAGTTTTGAATCGCAGTCGGCTCTATTCAATTTTTCTATTTTATAAGCCGGATCATTTGAACTATAACTAACCCAAAATCGGATTTGAACGGAAAAAAAAAAACCAAACCAAAATCGGATTGCTCGTAGTAAAAATGTTGGGAATAAAAAAAATATCTTACTTGGGTTTGGAGATTCCAATTGTATTCGGGCCAATGCTGTGTTCGATAATCCAGAGATCAAGAGAAAAATCAAAGTTAGTAAGCAAACCACAACGTTATACATTTTGTTCATTGATTTAGAAGTATGATCTTTCAAAATGTAAATTTGTGCATATATACATATATAGATGGATAATGAACTGATCACGTTACGGTGTTGAGTTCAATATTCCTTTAAAAATGAAATCAAGTCTTCTCTGAATTGGTCCAACTTAATTTTAATTATTGTGGTTAATTATTGTGGAGAACAAAGTCCAAGTTCTAAGCTCAAGTGAGCTTAATATAATGGGAAAATTAGTCCAATAACAATAATAACATAACTAATGATTAATATAGCCAAACATATTATGGAATTAAACAATTAATCAATTGACCAACATTTTGACCATTTTATCTTTCTGTTTGACCATGCTAACGTGGCAAATGTTGATGACGTGGGCTCATTTTCTCCTAGGATTTGCAACTTGTCTTCTTTTCTCTTAATTGTTACATCCTTAACATAACCATTACACATTAAAAAATTTAAGTAAATTGTAACTGCCCCAAAATATTTCATAAATATATATATATATATATATATATATATATATATATTGATTTGATTTTGGTAGAATACTAAAAAATTAAATTTTTCCGGTGGTTTGAATTTTTTTAAATGGATATAAATTAACAAAAAAATAATATATTATTGTAACTAATTATACGTTATTTTATTCTATATAGTACAGTAGAAATAGAATAAAATGATATTATTGTTCTATATAAAAAATACCGTGAAAATTGTATAAATTAATATTGTCGGGTCAACAATATTTTATTAATTTATAGAGTTATTAATTTATAAAGATATTAATTATACCAAAAAACCAATTTAGGACTGGAGAAATTTATTGATTTATCGAATTATTAATTTATCGAGTTTCTACTGTATAGATTTTTTAACTTAACCAAATAATCTGAAAATAAACCCTAAATTCTAAATTTTTAAAAACAGACACATATTGCTTAAAATAGTGAATAGCATTATAATAAAAAATACATCGTTATATATAGAAAGCCTTATAAAAGGTATAAATAAAAAGTAGTATAGAATCACGCATTATAATTTGTAGGAACATAAGTTTTTGGATTAAGGGTTTATGATTTCAAGTGTGGATTTTATTTTAACAATTTAATGTTCAATTATTGGGTATTAGAGTTCAAAATTTAGAATTTAGAGTTTACTTTCAGATTATTTTGGTAAGTTAAAAAATCTATATTTTGTAAATATAACAACAATAGCATTTTATTATATTTCGGTTGTTATATATAAAATACAATGACATATAATTATTTACAATAATATATCATTTTTCGATTAATTTATATTCGTTTAAAAAATTCAAGCCATGATATATGCGAAAAAAAATTAGAATTTTTTAGTATACTAACGAAATCAAATCATTATATATATATATATATATATATATATATATATATATATATATATGAAGAGATCTAAAATAAATAAAATGAGATGAGATAAAAAAAGTTAAGAAGAAAATAGAAAGAAAGAGAAAAGGAGAATGTGTGGTTAAAGACATGTAAAGGTAGTTTTATATATATTGTGAGTAATATAGAAAATATCATAGCCATCATTTAATATGGTTATATGACCAATTATTATTATTTTGGTGGCTATGTTGCCAATTTTCCTAATTTAAAAAGCAAAAGCTTTTGTTAATACAAAAATCCAAAAATGTTTAGTAAGGTCGGTTTGTGATACACAGAGTTTTAACCCTAAAATATCACTGCAAATGCACAGCAAATAAAGTAATATTATAGGGATTGAATCCACAGAGACCAAGAATCACACTACGAATCTATATGAATGAAATTAAGCTAAGATGGCAATATGGTTGTTGGTAGCAATAATAAACGAAAATAGCAAATAAAAAACGATGTGAAAATCAATTAAAAACAGGCGTTAGGTCAATGGCAATTCGCATGAATTCAGAGATCATGAACCAGATAATTATTCAAGAAATGATAAAGCACAGTCTCAAACTCAAACATGAATGTATAACCAATCCATTTTCGTGGTATCAATCACTTTATCTAGCAACCTAAGAATCTAAACTGTCGTTTGATCTTAGAATTCTAAACAAGCATTAACGAGCATATTTGATATGTTCACGAATTGCCTTAGCATTAGCTTTCGTTGGCTAAGGAAAATTCGCTAACCCATGTTCTATCAGGCAACCTATAGCACTTTTGATGAATAGATTAAACCCTAAATCAGAGACTAAGTGATCAATTCAGTATACGCAATGAGAACAATGATAAGTGAAGACAAGATGATAAATCCATATCTATATCTGATTCAATGATTCATAAATTCTCTTGAAATCCTAAACCTAACTATGAAACTACTCAGACATGGAAGCAAAGAAACAAGAAGGAGATGAAAAAAAACTCATGATCAAATAAATAGAAATCCAAAGGGGTTCAGAAATCTTCTCAAAGATGTAGAGTCAGAGATTCGTCTCTCCAAAGCTTACAAACTCCAAAAGCCAAAAGTCTGAATAGAAAATAAAAGTGTTGCCTCCACAATGGCTAAAAATAACATATAAATATGTCTAAAGTAGTTCCTATTCAAAACAGGAAAAGCCAGGGCGAAAAAGGAAATCTGTCAAAATCTGGCAAATCTGCGCAGTCACTCGGGTGTAGGAACAAAGACCCAGACCGGTACCCATGACTGAGTGAACTCATGCGGATGTGCAAACGGGTGCAGGAAGCTTGTCTGGGACCGTACTCATGACCAAGTGGTGCTCATGACCGAGTGAACTAGTTGTTGACTCTGAAACTTGTTCCTTCATCCGTTTTGCTCCAAATTCTATCATTTTCATTTGTTTCACCTAAAAGACTTTATAAACACCAGAAACACCAACAAGACTCAAAAACAAAGTAAAAAAAACAAAGTAAAAGACTCAAAATATGATTTAAAACAATTGTTAAAAACCCATAAAAATACGATACATCAGTTTGAAGTACCAATGGACAAAATATCTAAGATCCCATATAAAGTTATCCTAACTCTACTCAATATAAAATAAGTTAAGACTTGAATGAATACATGTGAACCCAAATTCTTTTGATTGTAATAAGACTTGAATAAATAAATGTGAACCAAAATTCTTATATTATACAAGTATCGTTTAATTAAAATTTTGAGTCAAAAATTAATCTGAAAACATTTATCAGAATAAATCATTTTTACGAATTTTATTAGTTCGCCTAAAAATGAAATTTGAGTGCAAATTGAACTAAAATATAAAACCAAAGGCGTCGTAAGGAAGAGGATGACATAAATGTTTGTTTTTTCTTTCGTTATAAAATATATGTTTTTTCGGTCTTGGTCTTTTTGTACTTCAACTTATTCTCAACAAGACGTACGTATTATATATTATGGAGGAGAAAAAATGAAGTTGGACCAATTCAGATTCACAAAAGAAACTCAAGAGTCAAGAACTCAAGATAGCATCTCATACAAACAAGTATATAAATCTATTAATAAACGTGTTTAATGAATCTAAACAATATTTTTCTGAGTCTAAATTCGAAATTAACGACGTAAACCCACCTAACCTTATAAGTGCATGTTCTCTACATATAAATACATGAGTACAAAACTGATTAAACTTAAGAGTTTAGACTAACAAAAAAAATCCTTAAAAAAATGTATGTGGTTCGGTTTATAGCTTTGGTTATTATCTTGTTCTTTGCATCATCGAACACAGTCTTCGCTGGATTACTATACGATTACGAACCTCCCAATACAAGTAAGTTTCTTCTAGTTATGAGAAACTTCTTGTTTTGTCTCTCGAATTGGTTTTCTATTTCTTAGAAATTAGTATTCAAAGTGTTTTTTTTTTTTGGAAAAGAAATAGGAGAAGGGATTTGGGACCAAAAGGTCCTCAACCAGATCAGGGCCAGGGTGAAGCAAAGGGCGGTAAGTCACCGCCGGCTAAAGGAAAGAGACAATGGAGTTGTTCTGAAGATTCTAATTCGACTCAACCGGAATGTAATGTTATCAGTGAGGCATTGTTCTGATAACTAGCTTCATATATATAACAATACGATCAAGTCATGTGTAACTCTATTTCATATATATGTTTGAATAAAATTTTCTTCTTGAATAATGTGATTGAATATCGGTTTCTATTGACGAGAAGACTATGGCTATTTCTTCTTATGAATGTGAATCCTTTTCTATTCAACACAAATGGAGAGCTCCAAAGACATTTGGTCAGTAGCCGTCACAAAATACGTTTAATCATGTACAAGCAAGTGCATATGTTAATAAGAGAAACAATGTCAAATGCATTTCACTAAAAACATATGAGAGATTCATTCGGAAGTGATATATTAAAAATAAAAATAGGATATTATTTTGGTTATAATTATCGGATAAGAAATCACGATTAACATATATATACCACCTGTAATCGATAATTGAATTTAACTATCGATTGGATATGATATTGTCACCAGCAGTGTCGTGTATTGGATATATAGTATATTGAGACTCCACACCTAGTATATATAGGACCATCGATCTGCCTTTTATGTTTGGAAAAATATTGATAACATAAAAGATATTACATTCTAGGACTTGTTAAAACTGCACGATGCTAAATGTAAGGAAACGTTCTAGTCTTATTAAAGTTTCACGAAGAAGTTTATATATGGGTGCAAAGATTATTACATATATGAATCTCTCGTATTAAAACTTCTATAAATTAATAATGTAGAAATTATGATATTTTATTAATTTATAGAGATATTAATTTATAGAGGTATTATTTGATTGATAAACTAATTTCTGGACCGGAAAAACTTATTGATTTATCGAGATATTAATTTATCGAGTATTAATTTATAGAAGTTCTACTGTATATATAACCGATTGTCGCTAGGGTCTAGGACATCGTATTCGTGAGCTTGGCTTATTTGGTGCGCCCCGATTCTTTGGTCGGCCTTGTCCTCCTGGAGATGAACCCTGTCCTCCTGGAGGTGAACAACTGCCATTTACTCCAGTCTTGATCTCTCTGATCACCTTTTGATCCCAAACCCCTTCTCATATTTATTTCCCCAAAAAAAGAAAACAACAGTTAACTAGTCAATTTTGAATGTTTTTAGTAAAAAAACTTTATATATATATATTAATTGAACCAATCCAAATCGAACAAAAAAGCATATCGTTAAAACTAATACAAAAATCAAAAGGAAGAAGAAAGCAAATCATTCAGTTTAAGTTTTTCCATATCTGAAGAAACAAAATTTCATTTTCTTTGAATATTCTTTGATTTGAAGGTATATTTTGCTAAACATGGAATCAAAACCAGAAGATTATGATCAAAGTGTAACCAAAGTGAATAATATTCGGTTTCCATTCAAATTTTTCTATTTTGTAAGCGGGAAGATTTGAACTATAACTTAGAATAAAAAAACTTACTTGGCTTTGGAGATTCGTATTGTACTCGGACCAATGCTGTGTTTGATAATCCAGAGAACAATAGAAAACTCAAAGTTAGCAAGCAAACCAGGACGATATACATGTTTTCCTTGATTTCAAAATATGAATTTCAAAATGTTTGTTTGTGCATATATATATATATATATATAGAGAGAGAGAGAGAGATAAACTGTACATTTCAATATCAAGTCTTCTCTGAATTGGTCCAACTTAATTTTAATTATCGTGGAGAACAAAGTCCAAGTTCTAAGTTCATGAGCTTAATTTAAACAGCAAAGCTTTTGTTAATAAAAATTCCAAAAATGTTGAATAAAGTCGGTTTGAAGTACCAATGGACAAAATATCTAAGATCCCCATATAAAGTTATCCTACTCTTCTTAATATAAAATAGGTTAAGACTTGAATGAATACATGTGAACCGAAATTCTTATAAAAAATATAAGACTTGAATAAAAACATTTGAAACCCATCTTTTTCTGCAACTTGACCATTCATTACATAAATGAGACCATAATAGACAAACAATGTATAAGACACGGTCCGAGTATATAATAGACAAACACACACTTATAGTTGGAAGGGATTCTAGGTAATATATGAGGAATATGGACCAATTCACTCATTGCCAATTGGTTTTGAGTTGGAATCCCATATTCCGAGATTAATGGCAAAAAAAACCATCATTTCGAGGGGGCGTATTAGGGACTAAAGTCCCACATCGGAAGTTAGAAGGGATTCTAAGTAATATATAAGAGATATGGATCAATCCACTCATTGCCAATTGGTTTTGAGTTGAAAGTCCATATTCTAACAGTTATAACTTTGTATCTTGTTTTTAGTTCTTTTCACGAATGTAAAAGAGAACCGTGCCTTTTTAATTTATGCAACGCAACACAAACAAAAGTTTTTTCAAAGACGCTTTTGGTTAGTCACCATCACAAAATAAGCTACATCGGTCTACAAGTGATAGAAGTGAAACTTTGCCAATTGCATTCCGATAAAAACATGAAACAGTCATGAAATCTCTTTGACGCATTGAACGACTCAAGGAGATACAAGAAAATTAAATATTCTTGAATAATTAGTCAAAATTGATATCACTTATCAGAATAAACACTTTTTATAAATAAAAAATTATTAATTTACATTAAAAAAAAATTGAGTAAAAATTGAACTAAAAGTTTTAGACCATAACACAACAGCATCATCCTAATGAAGAGAACGACAGAAAAATGTTTTTTAGCTTTTGTTATAGAATAGCCTTTCTTTTTGGTCTTGGTCTTTTTGTACTTTCAACTTGTTCTCAACACGACGTATATTATATTATAGAGGAGAAAAATGAAGTTGGACCGATTCAAATTCATACAAGAAACTTGAGTCAAGATATCATCTTCTACAAACAAGCATATAAATCTACTAATAAACTGACTAATGAATCCAAATCAATATTTTTCTTAGTCTAAATTCGAAATTAACACGTAAACCCACCAAACCTTAGTCCATGTTCTCTACATATATATAATATCAAACTTAAGAGTTCAGACCAACAAAAAGATCCCAAAAAATGTACATCGTTCGGTTAATAACTTTGATTATTATCTTGTTCTTTACATTATCAAACACAGTTTTCGCTCGATTACCACACGATTACAAATCCCTCAACACAAGTAAGTTTTTTATAATTATGAGAAACATATCTTTCGTCTCTCGATTTAGTTTTCTGTCTCTTAGAAATTAGCATTTAAAAGTTTTGTTATGTTGTTAAAAGAAATAGAAAATGCGGTTTGGGATCAAAAGTTCCTCAGCGAGAGCAAGCGTAAAGTAAAGCCCAGTGTTTCACTGCCTGGGGGATCAAGGATTAATGGAGATGAAGGTGGAGATTTCGAACCCTAGCGACATTTATCGGTATGGGACCATTGGAAATTATTTTCACAGACAATGGAGTTGATCCGAAGATTCTAACTCGGCTGAATGAGAATGTAATAACGCCTGCGAGGCATTATTCATTCCCATAACTAGCTTCATCATATAATAACAATATGATCAATTCATTTGTAACACATTTTCATACTTTTGAATAAAAAAATTCTTGAATTATGTTATTATGTAATTGAACAGTAGAGAGTTTCAAAGATTTGGCCAGTCGCCGTCACAAAATAAGTTTAATCATCTACAAGCAATTAGTGCATATGTTGTTAATTAATAAAAGAAACAATATCTGTGACAAAAAAAAAAAAGAGAGAGAAACAATATCAACTGCATTCCACTAAAAAAACACACGAGAGATTCATATTCAAAAGTAGCATTAACCTCTTTTTTTTTTGTAGATAGCCTATTCTCTGGTTATCTCATTTGCAAAAAGGGTTTAAAGACTAATGGAAAATAGTTTTCTAATTTCTTGTAACCAAAATATCTCTAATGATATGGTTCATCATGCTTTTGTCGCAATATTTTTCATGACAACATGTTTAAGGTACTGTACGTAGTTTTAAATTACCGGAAACTATTGAAAACTTGTAAGAATTTCTAAAAACTTAAAAAGTTTCTATAAGTTTTTATAAACTTTTCAATTTTTTTTTTAATTTTCAAAAAAAATTGTAAGTTTTCATAAAATTTTGCAAGTTTTCAAATTTTGGGTAGAAATTTCCAAAATGTTTTGCAAGATTTTCATGATGCACCAGAAAGGACACGTGATATAATCATTTTTACTATCAAATCGAATAATACAAATCTTGAAACATATTTGGAGGAACCAAGTAATTACGTTTTGATCCATAGGGAAATTACATATATGTATTCTTCCATGATCTCAAGAACTAAGTTTCGAACCAATTAACACCTACATCTTATACCTTGTCCGATCCATGGATCAAAAATGCTACTGGTGACATTCACGTCCAATGGAATTAAAAGCATTCGCAAAACATATGTTAATCCCAGTTCGCTATCCAATAATTATATTAAAACATCTTATATATCGATAGGTCGTATAGCCTCGTAGGTTTAGACTCCAGACCATCAATTGTCGCTAGGATTTAGGACATCGTTTTGGTGGTCCTGGTCTAGTTGGTGGTCCTGGTCTAGTTGGTGGTCTTGGTCTAGTTGGTGGTTTTAATCTTTGTGCAGGCGGTGAACAACTGCCGCCAACTTCAATTTTGATCTCTTTGATCACCTTTTGATCCCTAACCCCTTCTGCTATTTCGTTTCCAACAAAGACAACAACACTCAATTAATCAATTTTGAATATATATATCTAAGTAAAAAATAATTTTAGATATAACCTAGTTGAAACAATTCAAATCAAACATAATGAAAAAAACCAGTACAGAAATTGTAAGGGCAAAGAAATAGAATGATTCGGTTTTTTTTCTCATATATACTAAGAAATCCTAAAATCAAACCGCGTTAAAAAGTAAATGAGAATATTTAAATTTCATTTTCTTTAAAAAAAAACTTTGATTTGAAGGTATATTTTGCTAAACATATAGGATCGATCGAGACCAAAAGTGTATCAAAGTAAACTGAATAATATTATATTATCATTCAATTTGTCTACAACAAAACCAAAATAAGATTGGGTATATAAAATTGTTCGGAATAAAAAACTTACTTGGCTTTGGAGTTTCGTATTGTACTCGGGCCAATGTTGCGTTTGATGATCCAGAGAGCAAGAGAAAAGTCAAAGTTAATAAGCAAACCACGACGTTATACATTTTTTTCGTTGATTTAAAAGTATGGATCTAAAAATGTAAATTTGTGCATATAAATAGAGAGAGAGCAATGAACACACGTTACGGTGGTCTCGCGGATTGGTGCGATGGACCTATGATTTTTCTCTAAATTCATGTTTTGAAAATGTACTGCCGAAAAGAAAAAATATGTGTTGAAAATGGGTTTTTTTGACTCTTGAAAATGTATCAAGTCTTTCTCTGATTGGTCCAACATAATTTTAATTATTTTATATTTTTGTGGAGAACAAAGTCCAGGTTCTAGGTTCTAAGTTCAAAGGAGATTGATTTAAATAGCAAAAGCATTTGTACTCTTTTCAATAATTGTTCAAAAATGTTGAATAAGTTCGGTTTGAAGTATGGCTAATGGAAAAAATTTAACATCATCCCATATAGAGTTAATTATCCTACTTTTTCAATATAAAATGTCTAAATTTGAATAAATATGTGCGAGCCCAAATTCTTTTATTTGTAATATTGTTAGAAACAGACGCTTATAAGAAAAAACGTATACAGGTTGAAAATCAAATGAAATTAGATAAAAAAAACTTATATCTTTAATATTTAATTTCCTTTTTTCCTGTCTAAAACCAAAAAATATAGTGAACCAACTTGCATAGCCTCAGTTCATGTCAATCTATATAGATATCACGAATTTACATGATGAAATTCACATTTTTAGACCAACAAAAAAAAAAGTATAAATTAATTAGCTGTAATTTGGTTAGTAGCTTCCCTTTATCTCTTGTTCTATGTATCATCATCAAACACAGCTTTGGTCCAAGTAGGATATGAATCCCCAAAGATACGTAAGTTTCTGCTTCTCACAAACTATATACATGTACACACTTTTCTTGAGCAAAATAAATTATACATTCAACATTTCATTCATTTTTGTTTGTTTTTGGGAAATTAAGAAATAGGAGAAGGTCTTTGGGATAAAAAGTTGATCAAAGCGATGAAGACGAGAGTAAGACGCAGCGAAGCGTGCACATGGACTACAAGAACCACCAGCTCCTCCTGAGTATTAGTTTTTGTTATTAATCTTTCTTCAATGGCAGATTGAGTTTCTTCAATCATGATCAATGTTATTATTTTTGTGCATTTGGATAACATATACTTTGTTCGATTGAGAAGAAAACAAAAAAAAAAGTGGCTTGACTCCACTCCTATGTTTGGGAATGAAACAGAGGATCCTCAAATTGTTTTTAGTAACAATTTTCTTTGTTGGTTCACTACAATACATGAACATAAGCTTTAACAAAACCCCATTTTTCTTCTGCAACTCGATCATTACACAAATGAGGAACAAGCACTAAATGTATATCTTGTTTTAGTTATTGGCATGGTTGTAAAGGGAACCGTAGGCTTCTAATGCAACACAAACAAAAGTGTTTTCAAAGACATTTTGGTCATTCGCCGTCACAATATAGGCTAAAACGCGTACAAGAGAGTCTAGAAGTGAATCATTGTCCGCTAAAAACACAAGACAAGCATTCATCATTGTCACATACAAATGATAATACCGTCATTTATCACAGAGTGGCAGAAAGGTTTGGGATCAAAGGGTTTATCAAAGAGACAGCCACAAAATAAGCTTAATCATATAAGCGAAAACAATGTCAGTTGCATTCAGCTAAAAATACACAAGACATTCCTTCAAAAGTGACATACTAGAAAAACGAAAGCGAAATAACCTGATTCAATTACGTTCAAACCCACCTCGCGAGTGGTTTAATCAAACAGTAGCAACAATAGCATACGCGAACTTGTAAGACTTAGGGACTGTAAGAACCGCGTCAAACCACTCGACCTTACCCCAAATCTCTTGACTGCTGTGCTTTTCAAGCGAAATCACTGCACACCAAATCATCTTCTCCTTATACCCACTTGCAGGCACAAACCTGTCCCAGAAAACCACCATCTTACCACCATAATCCGCCAGTTCAACACTACTATAACCGGCAAACTTAGGTAACCCTTCTAAACCCTCTAATTTTCTGCGTACTGATGCTACATTAGTGTAAGACCATTCAAATTGCCCACTGGAACAATAACTATAGACTATGTTCCCTATCATACAAAGAGAACCCCCATCCAAATCCCTATCCAATCCTAGCCCTTCACATGTCGATTCCTTTGGATTCAAAGCCACACCTGTCTTACCAGACACTACACCAAGGGTCATGTAAATCTTCCCATCCAGATTTCTAAGTTTGAATATCCGTTTTTCGGGCGGCACTCGCTTCCAAGTTTGAGTCTTTGTGTTGAACACTTCAATACAATTCAAAGAATCTGGATTTTCGTAGCTTCCTGCTAAATACATATTCCATCAAAGCTGCTAAATACAATTAAACTACGAGGTTTGATGTTAAATTCTTTTTTTTTAAACTACCAGGTTTAATTTTTTCAAAGTAAGTATCGTCAAATAACTCACCCACCAAAATTTTTAATGAGCCTAAATCATAATATCATTTTGATTTGGCAAATGAAAATAAAAATATTTTCAAAAAAATTTGAATTTAGAATAGAAAAATTTACTCATTTACATAAATTCTCTTACCACTGAGCCACCATCTGATTTAATTCTGTTTGTTTACGTCGAATGTAATAGAAACCTCTTTAATCGAAGAAGTTAATGTTCAATCTCTTTAATCGAAACTAAAGTGTGTGAGTGTATCTTGCTATATAACACACAACAAAGGTACTTCATAGACCTTTGGTTCATTGCGTTTCACAAAATAAGAGGTTTAAATGATACCGACTAAATCTGGCTGAATTACATAATTTGGTTAAAATTTTGTGATTTTTGTGCAATTTGGCGGAATAACTTAAGAACTAAATGGTAACCGCTAAATTTTACTAAATTTGGCTTAATTTTTTTTTTAATTGATTAAATAAACTTATGAAAAATTAGTTAAAACATTTTTTTGTCAAAAAAATTATATAAATAAACTAATTAAATTCTAAATATTACATTTGACATATTTAATAACTTTATTAAACATAAAAAACAATTATCAATCATAATTATTATATAAAACTAGGATTTGAATCCGCGCGAAATCGCGCGGAAACTCATTTTGAATAACATGTTTTATTTCTAAAACTTGTTCGATACGTACCCAAATTCTTACAATAATGAAAAAAATTATCAATAATACAAACAAAACTGTGAATGGTATTAAGTAATCATATGTCCGATGGTTTTTGAGAATTAACTAAATTTTTTGTGTCTATTACAAGTAATCATATATTTATTTTATCACAAAAATAAAGAATCACTTCTAAGTTCAAAGTCTATTAAAATATATGAAAAGAAGCAACCCTATGATATATTAATAACCATAAAACGGGTTTTTCCGAAAATACGCAACCATATGATGTATTTTTGTGAAAAGACGCGACCATGGGATCCATTAATAACTGTAAAATGGTTTTTTCGAAAAGACGCAACTCTATGATGCATTAATAACCGTAAAACGATTTTTCAAGAGAAGACGCAACTCTAGGATGCATTAATAACCATAAAACGAGTTTTTCCGAGAAGACGCAACCCTATTATGCTTTAATAACCATAAAACAATTTTTTCAAAAAGACGTAACCCTAGGATGTATTAATAACCATAAAACAGCTTTTTCATAAAAGACGCAAATCTAGGATGCATTAGTAACAATAAAAGGGATTTCCTGAGAAAACGCAACTCTATGATGCATTAATAACCATAAAATAATTTTTTGAAAAGACGCAATCTTTGGATGCATTAATAACCATAAAAAAGTTTTTCGAAAAGAAGCAATCCTATGATCTATTTTTGTGAAAATACGCAACCTTTGGATGCATTAATAACCATAAAATATTTTTTTCCGAGAAGACGCAACCCTAGGATGCATTAATAACCATAAAACGGTTTTTCGAAAAGACACAATCCTAGGATGCATTAATAACCGTATAACGGATTTTTTTCGAAAATACGCAACCCTAAGATGTATAAATAATAGAATGACTTTTTATTATCAACATTATGTTTTGAGTGAATTTGAAAATTATTATCCATGAATTAAAAATATTGTACGAAAAAAAATAAGTATAGTTGAAAATATAGAAATTTTAAAAGATGCAACTTTTAATTAAATAAGCGGTTACAAGAAAAGAAAAAAACTGCAACCATAATAGAGGAGTTGCGCGAAAAAGCATATAGAGTTCAGTAGACAAAAAAGTTAAAAGATGCAACCCTTAGTGAAATAAACGGCTACAAAAAAAATATTCATACAAAAATTTAAAAAATATATTTATGATGCATTTTAAGAATCTTCTGTTTAATCCATATTTATTGACTTTTACTCCATAAATATTTCGTTGGAAATTGAACATATGTGATATTTAGTACTTCGAGATCATTTGTATTCATACTTAACCAAAAAATAAAAATATTTTTTTGGAACTCCATATTAGTGGTAATAGTTACCAAGTATATATCTTTTTAGGATAAAAACAGTTATTTTCGATAACTATTACATCAATGATATAAAACTGTTATTTTCAAAAAGACGCAACCATAGGATGTATTTTTGTGAAAATACGCGATCCTAAAATGCATTAATAACCATAAAACAATTTTATTTCGAAAAATACAACTCTAAGATGCATTAATAACCATAAAAGAGTTTTTTCGAGAAGACGCAACTCTATAATGCATTAATAACTATAAAACGGTTTTTTCCGAAAAGATGTAACCCTATGATACATTAATAATCATAAAACAGGTTTTTTTTAAAATACGCAACCCTAGGATGTATTTTCTAACCCTAAGATGTATTAATAACCATAAAAGTATTTTTTTTGAAAAGACGCAACCCTATGATGCATTACTTATAACCATAAAACGGGTTTTTTCAAAAAAACGTAACCCTAGGATGTATTTTGTGAAAAAATGCGATCTTATGATGCATTAGTAACCATAAAACGGTTTTTTCGAAAAGATGCAATCCTAGGATGCATTAATAACCATAAAAAGGTTTTTCCGAGAAGAAACAACTCTAGGATGCATAATAACCATAAAACAGTTTTTTCCGAAAAAACGCAACTTTTGGATGCATTAATAACCATAAAACGGGTTTTTTCGAAAAGACACAACCCTATGATGTATTTTTGTGAAAAGACGCGAACCTATGATGTATTAATTACCATAATTTTTTTTTTTAAAGATGCAACTTTTTGATGCATTAATAACCATAAAATAATTTTTCCCAAGAAGACGCACCCCTTAGATGTATTAATAACCATAAAATCGTTTAAAATAATAGAATGGCATTTTTTTATCATCATCTTGCTTTGAGTGAATTTTAAAATTAGTAGCCATAAATGAACAAAATGGTCAACGAAAGAAATATGTAGAGTTAAAAACAAAAATGCTAGAAAATGCAACATTAAATAAATAAGCGCAATGTTTTTCGAGAAGACGCAATCCAATGATTTCTTTTGAAAAGACGCAACCATTGGAAATAACCATAAAGCGGTTATATCGAAAAGACGCGACTCTAGAATACGAAAGAACACGACCCTAAGCGAAAAAACACGATCCTTGGAAATAACCATAAAAAGGTTTTATCAAAAAGACGCAACCCTAGAATATACTATTAACTATAAAACGGTTATTTACGAAAGGACACAACCCTTTATATCGAAAATATGCGACACTAGAATACGAAAGGACACAACCCTAAGCGAAAAAACACGACCCTTGGAAATAACCATAAAAAGGTTTTATCGACAAGACGCAACCCTAGAATATACTGTTAACTATAAAACGGTTATTTACGAAATGACACAACCCTATTATTCATTTTCTAGGATTTTTATTATTAATAGACGCAACCATTGGAAATAACATAAAACGGTTATATTGAAAAGACGCGACACTAGAATACGAAAGGATATAACCCTAAGCAAAAAATATGACCCTTGGAAATAACCATAAAAATATTTTATCATAAAAAACGCAACCCTAGAATATAGTATTAACTATAAAACAGTTATTTACGAAATGACACAACCCTTTATATCGAAAAGACGCGACCCTAAAATACGAAAAGACACAACCCTAAACGAAAAAAACACGACCCTTGGAAATAACCATAAAATATTTTATCGAAAAAACGCAACCCTAGAAAATAGTGTTAACTATAAAATAATTATTTACGAAAGGACACAACCCTTTTATCGAAAAGACACGACCCTAGAATATGAAATGACGCAACCCTAAGAAAAAAAATACGACCATTGGAAATAATCATGAAAATGTTTTATCGAAAAGACGCGACCCTAGAATACGAAAGGACACAACCCTAAGCAAAAAAACACGACCCTTGAAAATAATCATGAAAATGTTTTATCGAAAAGACTCGATCCTAGAATACAAAAGGACACAACCTTAAGCAAAAAAATACGATCCTTGGAAATAACCATGAAAAGGTTTTATCGAAAAGACGTGACCCTAGAATACGAAAGGATACAACCCTAAGCAAAAAAATACGACCCTTGGAAATAACCATAGAAAGGTTTTACCGAAAATATGCAACCCTATAATATACTGTTAACTATAAAACGGTTATTTATGAAAGGACACAATCCTATGTTTCATTTTCTAGTATTGTTATTATTAATAGACGCAACCATTGAAATTAACCATAAAGCGGTTATATCGAAAAGATGCGACACTATAATACGAAAGAACACAAGCCAAAAAACACGACCTTTGGAAATAACCATAAAAAGGTTTTATCGAAAAGATGCAACCCTAGAATATACTGTTTAACTATAAAACGGTTATTTACGAAAGGACACAACCTTTATATCGAAAAGACGCGACTCTAGAATATGAAATCACGCAACCCTAAGAAAAAAACACGACCATTGGAAATAATGATGAAATATTTTATCGAAAAGATGCGACCCTAGAATACGAAAGGACACAACCCTAAGCGAAAAACTACGATCCTTTAAATAACCATAAAAAAGTTTTATCGAAAAGACGCAACCATATAATATAAGATTAACTATAAAACGGTTATTTACGAAAAGATACAATCCTATGATTCATTTTCTAAGATTGTTATTATTAATAGTTTATAAGCTATCAAAAGTAATTATTAAATTTTTATTTTTATTAAAAATAAATTTTATTTAATCAAAAAATTTCAAATAAGATATAAATAATAAAATATGAAACTGGATTTAATTAAATATAATTTTTTGTTTGGATATGGAAAGAAAAAACCTTCCGACGTTTTCCACATTCTTCCAAATTTCTCCACTATTTAACTGTGTCGGATGATTTTTTTTTTTTCCATATTCTTCAAATACTTTGTCACTATTTAGGCAAGCGAGTGAAGATGTTTATTAAAAAAAATGTTTATAAGAGAAAAACAAATGTCAAATTAGATTCCGCTAATGGGGGTATAATAGGTTAATTCAAAAGCTGATATACCAAAATAAACGTTATGCATATAAGTCATTATCAAAATTCAGCGACAAGAGAGATGCAAATTTAAATTTAATATGTCCAAGAGAGACGCAAATTATATTGAACTAAAAACCACAAAATATTTTTCTCGTCTGACCGTCTTAGCCGAGAACTTGGACTATTCAACCAATCGATGTGTCATTTATATTTTCAGACAATTCAACAAAAAGAAATCGAATTCAGACAAAGACTCAAAGAGTTATTACCGTTTATGATATAAAAAAATAAAAACTTGGGGGCGACTTTTTCTTCGTCAAAGAAAATAAAAGAGTGCATGAAAACTTCTATAAATAAATGTTTTCATCAAATAAAAGATCCATATCATATTCTTCGTCAGAGACAAAAGCTAACCATAAAAATTTGCTCATATACAAATAAACGATTATACGTTGTAAAACCCATAAATTTCAATCAATAAAAACAAAACAAAAAATGTATCACCGTTTGGTGTGGTTAGTTATTTTGATTGTTATATTGTTCGTTGGATCAGCAAGCACAGCTTTCGCTCGGATACCATACCAATCCTTCACGACAAGTAAGTTTCTACTTATGCTAAACTTTATTCATCTCTCAAACCAAAATTTATTTATTTTTCGTTTTAATTGTTCATTGTAGGGAATCATGAATTTCATTTCAAAAATGGTTTTATGTTCCTTGTAAAGAGTATATTAAGTTCCCCATCTTCTGGGATTTCTAATATGAATGTGATTTTTTATTTTCTGAACACTTCTTCTATCCAAATTCACATATTTTTCTCCAATATTATAATCCAAAATCCAAATGCTCAAAAATATTGGTGGTTTGTTTGAATTAACTGTATGAAAAGAAAAAGGAGAAAGTGTTTGGGATCAAAGGATGATCAGAGAGAACAAGATTGACGTAGGAGGCAGTGATTCAAGACGTGCACGTCAAAAAAATAAACCAAGTCCAGGAGCCAATATGTAGCCACAATTCGTCTACAACTTATTGATGGTAATTTTCTTAGACAATTGATTAGGGATTAATGAATTGAATGTGTTGTTCCATAGGGCATTGTTTATCTACACGGTCTAAAAAACATGAGTTTTTTTTTTTGTAAATACAAAAATCAGCTAAAAAAGACACAAAAAAGTCAAGATTATTGTATTAATTAATTAAAACGTATGGTCTCTCTAACTATCTTTTTCATAGCTCCAAAAAAGACAAGAATCTTATTAAATAAAAGAAGAAGAAGAAGAAAATTGTTATTAATGATCCTAAAATAATATATATAACGTCAACCACCGTCGCCGGACTTTACATGTCACGTTAAATTAATTTAAAACCATAACAAATTTAATCAAACTCTTACAAAGAAAAAGCTAAGCTCGGGTCCATTATTCCCTTCAGGACTCAACATATAAAAAGTCTCTGAATCTTTAGACCCAATAACTCTCTCAAAATAAGCTCTCATATACGCCATTTCGCCGTCGGGTCCTTCCAACTCCGAGTTTCCGGGTAAAACTCCGGCGCCCATAGACACCGGACGTAACAATTCCATCACGTTAAGATCTTCTTCGTTCGCTTCACGTTTCACACCGTAACCCGTTTTCTCTCCTTTACAATACATTGTCCATAACGGTTCTTCCAAAATATCCGTCTTCTTTTCTATTTTATTGTTATTATTATCCGCTCGAGGCTGTTTCTCAGTCTCGAGCGCGATTCTAACCATTCCCGTGCTAAGCTCTTTTTGAAGCGTTGTGGTTTGCATGGCGAGCTCTACAACTAAAGAAGGTAAGCATTTAGGGTTTTCTTGAATCGAAAGACTTACTCGGCCTTTACGGTATCCGAATAACGTTCCGGTGATTCTTGACGTATTATGATGCGGGTCCGGTAAGCCTAAACCGGGATTGATAACCGGGATTTTGCATGCTACGGCTGGTGTTGTAAAGATTGGAAAAGAGCGAAACACGGTGCGTAAAACTCGGAAAACGTTTGTTCTACTTTTTTTCTTTTTCGAAGATGGTGGCTCGATGAGGAGATGCTGACGTGGCGGAGTGGTCGTGGTGGTCGGAGAAGGTGATGGAGACGAAGGAGGGATTGAGGAAGAGGAGGAAGAAGAAGTTGTAGCCATTTGATTTGATGATTCTCCCATTTAGACGACGATCGTACGGCGAAGAAAGAAGGAGAGAAAAGACTTCTTCCTTCGACGACCGACGACGACTAAATTAACCAAACGTCCTTGTAGAAATGTTTAAGTATTTTTTATTTATTTATTTAGCTCTCTTCCTCCTCTTTTTGAATTGATTTCTTGTTTTCTCCTATCTATCAATCCTAATCGTTTAATTTTTTTCTTTTCTTTTCTAAATTTCTTTTTTAAGAAAATGTTAATTGGGGATTTCAATGGTGGTCATGACAAGGTGAAAATCAAAGCTATATTTGCAACAAACAAAAAAGTAACTTTGTATGTTAATTTTTCATTTTTTTTTTAAAGCTTGGTTATAGTTTTTAAATAGTGTGGTTGATATTGTTTGCATAAAGGAATATTAAAAAGTTATTGTCGTTTAAACATATATTTTTTGGTCATCTTTAACGTTTAACTATTTTAATGAAGGCAAAATTGCATCAGGATCCGTGGCGCAATGGTAGCGCGTCTGACTCCAGATCAGAAGGTTGCGTGTTCGATTCACGTCGGGTTCAAAATCCCGAAAATTTGATCCTTATCTTTTTTGCTCTATTTACAAAAACCTCCCCATTGTTTTTTGTCTTTTCTGAATATGCCCTCAATTTTTGTTTGTGTCTGTAAAAACCTTATCAACAACATTAAAGGATTAGGGGTAAGAAAAAAACTCCTCCTCCTCTCTTCACTACCAGAAAAATGACCATAGACTACTTGTTGACATCGCCTTCGTCACTGAGATTCTCCGATTTCATCTCTTCGTTTTCTCAATTTACCGACCACAAATGGCTTCGCTTCTCACAAAATCCCGGCGGCGCGAGGAGGCTGACGACGACTAGGAGGATAACTTGCGGTGCGATTCCGTTAAGGAGGAAACTTGCTGAGAGAGAGAGCGCTGAGAGAGAGAATAGAGTGCTCGTACGGAGTTTGATGTCGAGGATCAGTGACAGAGAACCTTTGGTGAAGACGCTTGATAAATACGTGAAGGTCGTAAGATGTGAGCATTGTTTTCTACTCTTTGAAGAGCTTGGGAAGAGTGATAAGTGGCTTCAATGCCTCGAGGTTTTTGCTTCTTCTTCTCAGCTTCGATTTTGTGGATTTTAGATTCTGTGTATTCATAATTTGGAGTTTCAGCTTCTGGGTTTATAAAAAGATTGGATTTTTCTTTATCCTTTTAGCTCAATGGTAGGTTCACAGATTGTGATTGTGTAGTTTAGATTCTGGGTTTGCGTAATTTTGAGATTTAAGCATCTGGGTCTATTCAAAAGGTTGGATTTTTAGCTCAATGGTAGATTCATAGGCTGTGTTTGTGTCCAATGACAAGACTGTAACATGAAAGGTTCTGTGATGTGGTGTGTTGGTGCCTACATTAGAGCATAGCAACTATTGTGTTGATTTCTTAACTTACTGTGATTCTTCTCTAGGTGTTCAGGTGGATGCAGAAACAGCGGTGGTATATAGCAGATAATGGAGTGTACTCGAAATTGATATCCATAATGGGGAAAAAGGGTAAAACCCGGATGGCAATGTGGCTGTTTTCAGAGATGAAGAACAGTGGTTGTCGTCCTGATGCTTCGGTTTACAATGCCCTCATAACGGCTCATCTTCATACACGGGACAAGGCGAAAGCTTTGGAGAAAGTTCGTGGATACTTCGACAAAATGAAGGGGATGGAAAGGTGTCAGCCCAATGTTGTGACTTATAATATCTTGTTGAGGGCTTTAGCTCAATCAGGTAAAGTAGACCAAGTTAATGCTCTGTTTAAAGACTTGGATATTAGCGCAGTTTCTCCGGACGTCTACACCTTCAACGGTGTTATGGATGCGTATGGGAAAAACAGGATGATCAAAGAGATGGAATCTGTGCTTACTCGTATGAGGAGTAACGAGTGTAAGCCAGATATCATCACCTTTAATTTGCTTATTGACTCGTATGGTAAGAAGCAAGAGTTTGAGAAGATGGAGCAGACTTTCACGAGTTTGATGCGGTCCAAGGAGAAGCCGACTCTGCCTACATTCAATTCAATGATTATAAATTACGGGAAAGCTCGTCTGAAAGATAAGGCCGAATGGGTTTTCAAGAAGATGAATGATATGAACTACATGCCGAGTCATATCACATATGAGTGCATGATCATGATGTACGGTTACTGTGGCTCCGTTTCCAGAGCAAGGGAAATGTTTGAGGAGGTTGTTGAATCTGAAATGGTGTTAAAGGCGTCAACACTCAATGCCATGCTTGAAGTTTACTGTCTTAATGGTCTTCACATAGAAGCAGATAAGCTTTTCCATAACGCAAGTGCTTTCAGTGTTCGTCCAGATGCTTCGACGTATAAGCTTTTATATAAGGCATATACTAAGGCAGATATGAAGGAGCATGTGCAGATGCTGATGAAGAAAATGGAGAAAGACGGAATTGTACCTAACAAGAGATTCTTCTTGGAAGCCCTTGAACTGTTCGGGTCAAGACTGCCTGGTTCGGATTCTGAAAAGAGGAAATCAACTGGTTTGAGCAGCCCGCAACAAGAAATTGCTAATTGACTGAATTCGCTGACCGTTTCAGATCGACTCATAGATAAAGATGTAAAGCTGAGCAAAGTTTTTGTTGGATATGAATCTGACTGCATAATACACTCCGATGAGCTATCCTTCCACTAAATCATGGTTAGTATCCTTCCACTAGAGTTCCAGTTTCCATTGATTTTTGTATGCTTTAGACTAATCGACATTATTTCATATGATTTCAGACTTGTTCAAGATTGGAAAGGAAAACCGCAGAAAGAACTATTTGGAGAACTCGAGTGGACATGATAAAGTTTCCAGAGCTGAATCAAGAAAGCTTAGTCAAGAAAATAGCAGCAGCCATTATTTTCTTCAGATCAAGATTATAAAATGGGAAGATCGACGAGAAGAAGGAACTATTCACCATAGTCTTGTAATCAATTGGTAAATTGTAACCGAAAAGTTTCATATTATATAAAAACAAAGCTTCATTCATTGTTGTCTGTTATTTCGGAGACTTGAATTACCATAGCCGAAGATCAAACAAAACAAACATATCTCGTTTTTTGGAATTTGAATAGACTAGATACGTACATGGGTACACCATCACATGCTGCAAACATCAGCTTATAGACAATATGAGAATCTGAAAGTGTCTAAACCTTTTGAAGCTTTTCAACTGTTTTCCTCTGCAAAATCAATTATTGCACATAAGAACAAATCTAATGGTTGTATCTCATAGGAGGGAACAAGAACTGAGAAATAGTGTGATCTAGTAACATACCATTTATAGCTCCCATGTTGTGATCTTCTTTATAGACTCCCAAAGGAGAGCCATGTACAGAGAGCATCATCTCTCCCGGTTTTGGTTGCCTCCGAGTCTTTGGAGTCATTCCAAAAGAGAGTCTTTGCCCATTTACCTGCAAAATTTACAAGTATCGTTGTAGAGTCTCTGCTTTTGTACGCGCGAAATCTATCATTGAAACAAAACGTTGCTCACTCTTCAACAGAGAATGTAAATGATATGTTTCAAAACCATAAACTGATTCCTTTCTCTCTGGATCAAAGCACAAACAAAGAATCGAAGGAAAAAAAAAAAACACTCCGAATACTTCATGGGTACAAGATAATTGCATCAAGACAGAAATAGGGAATACATACCTCAGGAGTCCGAAGAGCATCATGGCTTGCAAGCATTTGGTTCTCAGATGTCCCCTGAAAGACCTTAAAAACCAGGGGAACAAATACAAGGTTGAAAACTGAAAATCCAGATTACGGATTAGTGTATAACCTAACAGTGCTAAAACAAGTAAAGGCTATAATATAGCGCATTACACAGTTTGGTTAAACCCTGCAAATCCACTCACTCAAATCTGTGCTACAATCACTAGCTCTACGAGGCATAAGCATATGCAAGATTCCAAGAACGACCAGAAAATGGAGGAAGACAAGATATAAACTTACAAGATTCTCGAGGTGTGGGTTATCAGTTCCCAACAGGCTTGCTTTCACTGCCACCAAAGACGAAACAAAAAGTAAAGTCAAAAGTTTAATACCAAAACAAAAGATCAAATCTCAAATCCATTTATCCTACAAAGAACCTAAATTAAGTTTCTCTACCGTTATCAGGTAAATCGTAGCCACCAAGAGATGGCCTACTGTATAAATCAGGAATACACATCGACAAGCGTTTTAGAATAGGATAACTCATGTCGCCATCTTCATTCCCCATTGACGGTTCACCATTTATGTCATTCCACTTTAACTCAATCTCCCCAGTTTCTTCGATTTTCGTTATAGATAAATCCGGAAGATTCTCTTTGAAGAAATCCATTACAGGAGCATCGAGCTGTTCCTCAGTAAAATATGAGAAGAGTAAACTCAGTGCAGTTAAAGTTTGTTCAATCTCAACATCACGAATTGCCCTAATTGCAGCAATCTGTCTTTCAACTACACAAATGTTTCCAAAAACACACAAAAAAAACAACAATATCAGATCCAAGATCATAAAAAATCCTAAATTTCAATTTGTATGAACACCAATCCGAAAAACAACTTCAGATAGACGATAACACGAAATTTGCAATTCCGATTTTTTCAACAAATGAAACAGTAGAGAGAAATTTCAATCCAACACGCCCAATGATTTGTAAGTGGGTATTGTAATAATTGATACCTTCTTCGTCCACGAAATCCTCTTTCTTCTCTTCGCTTTGAGTATTTTTGTCGCTCTTGTCGTCGTTTGTTTCTTCTTCGGTGCGTTTGACACTCTTCTTTGCTCTTTTTTTTGTTCGCTTCGGCATTATCGATCCTTCCAAACAGTTTCGAGCTCGATTCGATGAACAGATCGAAATTTTAGAAGAATTGAAAATTCGAGATGAAGCTCGAAACCCTAGAAAACGAGGAAGAAGAAGAAAACCCCCAAAATCAAAAGTCTTTGAAATGACATTTAACGGGCGGGAATTAGGCTTAAATGAAAATAAACAAAACTTGGCGAAATTACGGATCTACCCTCAATTATAATAAAGGCCCATGGGCCTACAAATATTAGGCTCACCAATGTCATATTCATCTTTAATGCAAATCCCCACAATGTTTAAAAATAGTTATGTTCCCAAGAGGCTTAAAAACATTCCCAAGTTGTAGTGAGAAAAAAAAAAAAAAAAAAAAAAGTCGAATATTCTCAAAATTTATAAAGAGAACAAGTTTTTTGTTTTTCCACGGTCCACGAGGGTGTAAGGGACAAGCATGATGAAGACGAGCACTTGGTTTTATGACCAATTAACAAATTAGGATTTTTAAAAAATTTTGGCACGATCATTGCATTAGAAACCTCACGGGTCTTCATATAAAAATAACAAAGTCTTTTTTTTTTTGGTTATTGGATAAAAATGTAGTATTAAAAATTAGTCAAATGATCAACTTGGATTTTAGATCTTACTGCAGATTTTTTTTTTTTTTGTAAGTCTTATTTTTTGTTTGATATTAGATAGAGAGTCGTATCGATCTAAATCCGCACCACGTATAACCATGTGGAGTGTTGGACCATATAATAATATCCATAAAATTAAAGACTTTAGGCAATTATTAAAAAAGAAACTTTTTAAAAAAAAGACTTCACGACTTTGGGAGAAATGGATATATATATATATTCATAATTTATATACCTTCCAAAAAGAAACTCAAATGAGACTTTTGGTCACCTATTCTTAAAACTCGTCTGAACAAATCTCTTGAAGCCAAAGAAGAAACGACAAGAGCTTCTGAGAAAGAGACGTCCCCTTGAATTGTAAGTTTTTTTAAAATTATTTTCAAATTCCAAAAAAATCGTCAACGATTATTCAGTAATTAGTTGGTTTATTTTTTTCTCACCTAAAAATTGACTGTTTAAAAAAGCTTCTTCAACATTTCAACCAGTGAAATTTTTTCTGAAATTTCAGATTGGCCCCTGGTTTTTCAATTTTATGAATTTCCACTCATATTCAGAGCTCAAAATACAAGAAATATAAAAAGTCTCGTTTTTTTCTTTTTCTTTCTTGGAAATCAAATCCAAGATTTTGAGCTTTTTATGCGTGTGTGTGGTCAAAAACACAGTAAAATAAAGTGTTCGGTGGTTATACGCGTGAGACTGATTTTAAACATTTCCAATATTTGACTAATCTTTATTTTCAATTTCTGGGAAATCTCGAGACTTTCTTTTACATTTTATTGTTAAACGAATCAGTTGCCGTTTAAAACGTTAAAGATCGCTTTTTGTTTTGTTTTGTTTTGTTTATGCTCTGTGATTAATACCTCTGGTTTTGATTCTCTATCAATCTTTAGCAATGTCGCTGGTTCGAACAGCGACGATCGCTCTTCTTTTAATCGCGCTTCTGCAAAACGCTGCGGCTCAGAAAAGACAGCAAAGTATTGTTAAGTATCGCGGTGCGGTTGCGACGGACGATGGACGGTGTTCTGAAATCGGAATGAGTGTTCTTCGTCAAGGAGGAAACGCGATTGATGCGTCTGTGGCCGCTGCTCTCTGTTTGGGCGTTGTGAGTCCAGCGTCTAGCGGTATAGGCGGTGGAGCGTTTACGGTGGTTAAGATAGCTGGTGGGAAAGAAATAGCTTATGATTCTAGAGAAACCGCTCCTCTCCAAGCCACTGAGGTAACCGCGTTTTAGTAATAATATCTTTCTTTTTTTTCCTCTAATCAAAATATGCGTTTTGAAAATAAGCGTTTTGGTTAATGTTTTTGAATCATAGACGATCTTTCTTCGTCTTGCTCATTTATGGGAGTAATAGTGTTTTTGAGCTCTCTTAGATGACTTATTTTGAAGCTGAAATAACAATTTTTAACATATTTTCTTCTCAAATAACCATTTTTAATTCGATCTTGAGCTTGAATAGCGTTTCTTAATATCTCTTCCTCTTCACTAAGCGTCTCGAACGCTATTTTTTTAGCTTAGATAGCATTTTCTTTACATTTTTTGAATCATAGATAGTTCTTGATGTAGAAAATGTATGCAGTTAATAGCATTTCTTAACATTTCTTTCCTCTGATTAAATATGACATTTCATAGACACTCTTGGTTATATTGAATATGTAATCGGGTCTCCTAGCGTTTCTCCCTCTCAAATAGCGTTTCTTAACGTGTTTTCTTTTCTTAGTCTGATCAAATACTCTGTTTTGAACGCGAAAATGTTATATAGCGTTTTCCTTGACGTTTTTGAATCATAGACATATCTTGGTTGGTTTTCTTGATGTAGAATATGTATGGAGGCAATGCTGATCTAAAGAAGAAAGGAGCCTTATCAGTAGGCGTTCCCGGGGAAGTCGCTGGCCTATTTACGGCTTGGAAACAGCATGGGAAGCTACCGTGGAAGCGGCTAGTGAGGCCAGCAGAGAAACTCGCAGCTGGATTCAGGATTTCAAAGTATCTTTATATGCAGATGAACGCGACTAGAGGCGATATCTTAGCAGACAAAGGTCTCTCTGAGCTATTTGTTACAAATGGAGAGCTCAAGAAAGCAGGGACGATTATCCGTAACACGAAATTGGCTTTAACGCTGAGGCAAATCGCGAGGTACGGTCCAAAGGCGTTTTACAATGGCACAGTTGGGGTTAACCTAGCGAGAGATATCCGTAAATTCGGAGGGATAATAACTTTGAAAGATCTGCAAAGTTATAGAGTAAAGGTTAAAAAGCCATTATCCGCAGATATTCTCGGATACCGACTACTCGGTATGCCTCCTCCTTCATCCGGTGGTGCTGCAATGATGCTTGTAAGTCCGGTTTTTTGGCGACAATTTCACAATTTATCAAACCCTAGATTTACTAAAGGTTTTTACGGAGTTTTCTTGTTTTGCAGGTTTTGAACATTCTTTCTCAATACGGGATCCCATCAGGTGTTTCGGGTCCTCTCGGAGTTCATCGACTAATCGAGGCTCTGAAACACGCATTCGCGGTTAGAATGAACCTCGGGGATCCGGATTTCGTCCCTGATGTTACTAAGGTTGTTTCGGATATGTTGTCTCCAAAGTTTGCACAAGACTTGAAGAGAAAGATAAACGATGAGAACACCTTTGATCCCAAATATTACGGTGGCAAGTAAGTTTTTTTCGATCTGTTGAAAACCGCGGATTTCTTCTTCGATTCTTCATTTATCAATCTTGATTTCCCCAATTCGTAGATGGAATCAGATCGACGATCACGGGACAAGCCATTTATCGATCATAGATCGAGAGAGGAATGCTGTTTCGATGACTAGTACAATAAACGGTTACTTTGGGGCAGTGATGCTATCTCCGAGCACCGGGATCGTTCTGAACAACGAAATGGATGATTTCTCGATCCCTATGAAATCCAACGGTGACCTAAATGTGCCGCCACCGGCACCTGCCAACTTCATCCGTCCCGGAAAACGACCTTTGTCCTCTATGACACCCACCATTGTACTCAAGGTAATGAAAAAAAAAACCCTATTACTTGTGCTTTAAGAAACTCTTAGTTAGGGTTCTAAAAGATGGCTTTCATCACTTTCGTTTACGCAGGACGGTAAAGTGAAAGCCTCGGTGGGTGCTAGCGGAGGAGCAAACATCATCGCCGGGACAACCGAAGTTTTCTTGAATCATTTTTTCCTTAAGATGGATCCTCTTTCTTCCGTCTTGGCTCCAAGAATCTACCACCAGGTTTTGTTTTTTGTTTCTTCTACCCAAAATAGAAACTTTCTTGTTCTTTGTTCATATAACTAAAATTTGATTCTTGTAATGTCATTTTGCAGTTGATACCAAACAGAGTTTCGTATGAGAATTGGACGACGGTTTTCAGCGATCATTTCGAGATACCTAAAGAGACAAGACTTGTGTTGGAGAAGAAAGGTCATGTCCTAACGCCGATCGCCGGAGGGACGATTGCTCAGTTCATAGTTCAAGAATCCGGCGGAAACTCCGGCGAAAGAAGTAATCTTGTGGCAGTAAGTGATCCAAGAAAAGGAGGGTTTCCTTCAGGATATTGATGAGATTGGATTTGATTTGTTTCCATTGTTTATTGCATTGAACTTGTGATGAATATTATTAACCTTTTTATTTTTCTGCGGTAATATTGATCCAGAGTTTTTATTTAATTCGATTTTTTTTTCTTATCTAACATAATTGGCATCATTGTTTTCTTCTTCATTCGTAATATGGAGAATATTGGGATTGAATTACTAACCTTATGCTACATTTTTTTTTTTTTGAATATAATGTTAAATTATTCAAAAAAAAACTGTTATTACAACTAGTGCAACATATTCTCGATTTTTTTAGTTTAAACTAACAGAACATTAACCTAATTTTAGCTAAAGTACATTCAAAGAAACACCAAACCAGGTTTGTAGTCCATGCTCATAGCGTTTGTCTCCCATTGCTCTGATTGAGATAAATTTGTTTATGACTTGTTTATCGATGTATTTCAGTAGCCGCTGTTGAGGAGTTGGTGTCTCTCCATGTCGTCTTGAATTTCTTTCTTTCCATATTGTGTGGATAGAAATTTGAAAACATTATCGGACGATGAACATTTGTATGTGATTAAGGTTATTTTCAGAGATGTATGTAATCATTGTTTGCCAATCGATGGAGAAGTTTGTGCGGAGGAAGTTTTTGGTGAGAGCATTCCAAATCTCTAAAGAATAACTACACGCGAAGAATAGATGATCCCTTGTCTCCAATTGGTGAGGACATAGGACCCAGGCAGAGTTAGCTCCAACACCCCAGTTGGTCATTCTATCACCCGTTGTTAACCGGTTCCGAATTGCAAACCAGAAAGAGTATTTTGGTTTAGCATGAGTAAACCATACTCCTTTAGACCAAATGACTTTGTTTGACGTTGTCCTAATGCGGTTCCAAGTATCTCGTGTGGAGAACTGTTCTTTGTATACATCCATTTTTCCTTTCCACAATACCACGTCCTTTGCCTCTGATTGTACATGTTGCCGAAGTTCCAACTGGCAAACGGTGTATTTGTAAACTAATAATTTTTTTACCACAGCTTCTTAAAAATTTCACTTGTTATGCAAAAAATAGTATGACTACTCTTTTTCAAAATGAAGGAAAAAATTTCATGTAGGGCTGGACATTTGGGTACTCGGGTCGGGTTCGGGTCGGTTTTTTCGGGTTTCGGATTTTCGGGTCTAAAGATTTAGTTCCCATTCGGGTATTATAAAATTTCGGTTCGGTTCGGGTTCGGGTCGGTTCGGGTTTTCATATGAAGAACCGAAACATTTTCGGTTCTAGGTCGGATTGGTTACTTTTATATCCAAATGTATCCGGAAGTATATTTGGGTACCCGAAATACCCGAAAATCTGAAAATAAAACTAATATTTTCATATTTATAATTGTAGTTTCGGGTATTTGGGTTATTACAAGTCTAAATATAACATATATTCATGAGTATATTCTTGTGCTTTAGTAAACATTTGGAAGAGCTGCGGATTAAACATATGGTATTGGTAAAGCCCATTGATTACATCTTAATTCGATTGGGTTTTCAAACCACCATTTATCAACTAAACTATGGAAAGAAAGAAATGCAAGAAGAGATTATCGAAGCTGGTTTTCTCCGACTCATCTAACACATATCATTGAGAAGGTTGTGCGCAATAGGATTTCTTTGCTTAAATACAAGCTTCCACACATATTCGACAGTCTCCTATGCCGATGGTTCGGTATGCGTTCACTTTGAATTTCATAGTGTCCAACTTTTCCACCATTACTGTATTTGTTATTCTTTAGCCGAACGCAATAATTGTTCCATATTTTTTACCATTTGTAAATAATTTTAGAGTGATCAAAAAATTTGAAATTTTATAAAAAAACAAATAATGCCGAAATACCTTTTATTTTTATCTTTTTGTCATAATTATCACTTTTTATTTAGTATTAAATTTATGTATAATTATGGTTATAAAAACAAAATCTTAAATTGACTAAAAAAGAAAAAGAAAAAAAAACAAACTCATCGGCATTTCAAACTATGTCTTAATGAATGCATATTTTGAAAAATTAATTGGTCTTTTTTTGAGTGGAGGAGGATAAGCTATTAAACCAATCAATGGAGAGAGTTCAAATCTTTTTTAAAAAAAAAAATTTTCATTAAGGTAGTAACTAATATAGCCAACTTTAATAATTTTAATAAATTAAAATAAGAAAAAAATCAATGAAATTTTTTGATGTGTCATTTAAGAAAAGTGATGATGTATCTTATCTTGATTGAATAAACTCTCTTCATCTTCTATATATAGGTTTAGGACTTAACTACTCTAAAGAACATTTTAAACATATTGACTAATCTTGACCCAAAAAAAAAAACATATTGACTATAAAAAAAAAGAAACTTTAAAAGAGTTGAAACTTTTGGAAAGGGATTTATATTCATAATTTATCTACTTTCCAAAATAGCTCATTTGCACAAAGTCTTATTAATATTTGTCTGAACAATCTCTTGTCGCCAAGGAAGAAAGAGAACGAGCTACACCTTAAAAACACACAAAAACAAAAAAACATCCAAATGAATTGTAAGTTATTTTTCTTTTTAAAATTCCAAAAAATCAAATCATCAACGATTATTCAGTAATTAGTTGGTTTATTTGCCGAGTGATTTGATTTTCTTACATGGAAATTGACTATTTGCTATCTATTAACAAGCTTCAGCCAATATTATATATTTATATCTAGAAAAACTGGTAATAGAGATTTTATTAATTAATCATTATTGTTAAAAGCTTCTTAACATTTCAGTGAGAAATTTCTGAATTTTCACATTGGCCCATTTTTCTTCAATTTTATGAAACTGTACTCATATTCATAAGTCCAAATTTGGACTAACAAAATTTCAATGTTCAAAAATTCGTTTAGCACTAATCGGATCAATTAATCGATTTTTTGTATTATTGTTATTTTTATATATTAATTAATGTAAAATTAAAATATATAATGTTGAATATATATTTCTAGTATATATATATATATATATATATATATATATATATATTTTAAGTCATTTTTATGTAAAAGTAAAAATAAAATTAGTATAGATATATTAGTCGTTTAAACGTTAAAATATCATCTTTATTTTAAATCTTTATATGATTAATCTCTGGTTTGATTCTCCATTTGATCGTAGCAATGTCGTTGGTTCGAACAACAACAATCGCTCTTGTCCTAATCGGGTTTTGCACATTCCTGCAAAACGCTGCGGCTCAGAAAAGTCGACATCAAAGTACTACGCATAAAGGTGCGGTTGCGACTGACGATGGGCGGTGTTCTGAAATCGGGATGAGTATTCTTCGTCAAGGAGGAAACGCTATTGATGCGTCTGTGGCCGCTGCTCTCTGTTTAGGCGTTGCGAGTTCAGCGTCTAGCGGTTTGGGCGGTGGGACGTTTATAGTGGTTAAGATGGCTGGTGGGAAAGAAATAGCTTATGATTCTAGAGAAACCGCTCCTCTCAAAGCCACTGAGGTGACGTATTTTAGTAACGTATTACTTTTTTCCTTTGATCATAAATAATCGTTTTGAAATAAGCGGTTAACGTTTTCTGAATCATAGACAACATTTGTTCGTGCTCTTGGTTTAGTATAGAACATTTATGGGAGTAATAGTGTTTTTGGCTCTCTTAAATAAATATTTTGAACGCAATGTTGAGCTCAAATAGATATTTTCCTCTTAAATAAGTGTTTCGAATGTGATCTTGAACTTAAGTAGCGTTTCTTAACATTTCGTCCTCTTAAATAAGCATTTAGAACACTATTTTGGGATTAAATCGCGTTTTCAAACATTTTTGAATCAGAACTTTCTTAATTCTTCCTCTTGATGTAGAAATATATATGAAGGTAATATGCGTTTAGAACGCTAATAGTGTTTTCCTTAACGTTTTTAACATATTCAGTCTTCTTGGTTTTTCTCTTGATATATATGTAATCAAGTTTCTTAACGTTTCTTCCTCGAAAGTAACATTTTGTAGCGTTTTCTTTCTTCTGATCAAATATGTCGTTAGAATGCGATCTTGAGGTTAAATATTGTTTTCCTTAACGTTTTTGATTTTGAATCAAAAAAACATTTCTTGATTGTTTCTCTTGATGCAGGATATGTATGGAGGTAATCCTGATCTAAAGAAGAAAGGAGCCTTATCGGTAGGCGTTCCCGGGGAAGTCGCAGGTCTATTCACGGCTTGGAAAAAGCACGGAAAGCTACCGTGGAAGCGGTTAGTGAATCCCGCAGCGAAACTTGCAGCGAAAGGATTCAAGATTTCAAAGTATCTTTACATGCAAATGAATGAGACTAGAGACGATTTCTTAGCAGACAAAGGTCTCTCAGAGATATTTGCTTCGAATGGAGAGCTCAAGAAACCAGGGACGATTGTCCGTAACCCGAAATTGGCTTCTACGTTGAAGCAAATCGCGGAAAACGGTCCAAAAGTGTTTTACAATGGCATGGTTGGGGTTAACCTAGTGAGTGATATACAAAAATTAGGAGGGATAATAACTTTGAAAGATCTTCTGAGTTACAAAGTTAAGATTAAAGAACCGTTATCTGCGGATATACTTGGATACCGATTACTCGGTATGCCTCCTCCTTCATCCGGTGGTCCTGCAATGATGCTTGTAAGTCCGTTTTTTTTTTTGGCGAAAATTTCGCATTTCATCAAACCTAGGTTTATTTTTTGAGAGTTTCTTGTGTTGCAGGTTTTGAATATTCTTTCTCAGTATGGGATACCGCCAGGTATTGACGGCCCTCTCGGTGTTCATCGACTAATCGAGGCTTTGAAACACGCATTCGCGGTGAGAATGAACCTCGGGGATCCGGATTTCGTCGCGGATGTCCCTAAGGTTGTTTCGGATATGTTGTCTCCAAAGTTTGCAAAAGACTTGAAGAGTAAGATAGATGATGAGAAAACCTTTGATCCCAAATATTACGGTGGCAAGTAAGTTTATTCGATATGCTAAAAACCGCGGATTTCTTCTTCGATTCTTTGATTGTTCGGTCTTTCTTTCCCTGATTTTGTAGATGGAATCAAATCAAAGATCACGGAACAAGCCATTTATCAATCATAGATAGCGAAAGGAATGCTGTTTCAATGACTACTACAATAAACACTTACTTTGGGGCAGTAATGCTGTCTCCGAGCACCGGAATTGTTCTGAACAACCAAATGGACGATTTCTCGATGCCGATGAAACCCGGCGGTGATCCAGATGTGCCGCCGCCGGCCCCGGCTAATTTTATCCGTCCTGGGAAACGACCTTTGTCCTCTATGTCACCCACCATTGTACTCAAGGTAAGAAGAACAAAAACCCTATTTCTTGTGCTACACGAAACTCTGAACTAGGGTTCTAAACGACGGTTTTTTTTGCTCTGGTTTCCGCAGGACGGTAAAGTGAAAGCTGTCGTGGGTGCGAGCGGAGGAATGTATATCATCGCCGGAGCAACGGAAGTTTTCTTCAATTATTTCTTCCTCAACATGGATCCTCTCTCTTCCGTCTTGGCTCCAAGAATCTACCATCAGGTTTTTTGCTTAAATGGAAACTTTCTTGTTCTTTGTTCACAACTAAAATTTGCTTTTTTGTGATTTCATTTTGCAGCTGATACCAAACAGAGTTTTGTATGAGAATTGGACGTCGGTTTACAATGAACATTTCGAGATTCCTAAAGAGACAAGACTTGCGTTGGAGAAGAAAGGTCATGTCCTAACGCCGATGGCCGGAGGAACGGTTTCTCAGTTCATAGTTGAAGATTCCGGTGGAATCTACGGCGGAAAGAGTAAGCTTGTGGCCGTAAGTGATCCAAGAAAAGGAGGGTTCCCTTCAGGGTATTGAAATTGGATTTGACTTTGTTGTATTAATTATTGCATCGAACTTGTGAAGATTAGTTGATGAATATACTGAATAAACAAATATATACCAACTTTTTAATTTTATTTTGTTTGCGATAATATTGATGCAAAGATCATTTTTCAAATTCTGTTTTTTTTTTCAAACATATATAGTGGACAACAATTGTTTATTCAATGGTAATATTAGGAATTAAATTCATGTGTTCCTTCTCTTTAATATGGAAGCTACATGTTCAAATCCCTACGTATTATAAACTTGTAATTGGTGTAATATGTTGCCAATTTTTTTTTTATTAACATAACCTTATATATGACTCGGGGAAACGTTACGAAAATTATAGATTGTATTAAATTTAGTTCATTTAATTTCCTTTATCATAGCTAGATGGTAGATAACAAATCTAATCAACTCAAAGTTTTTTTTTTGTAGTATATATAAAATCTAGAAACAATATGATAAATTTATAATTGATCTTCAATTAAAAAAAAAATCAACTTGTAGTACTAAATAGTATCTATTGTGATAATTATATGTTATAGAGTTATTGTAGTTTATTTTAACGACAGAGTGACAAAAAAAAAAAACTAACGACAGACGAAAGGAAATTTAACAAATTCAAATTTTTGTTGTTAATAGTATGCATTATGCGGAGTTTGAACCAGAAAGATGATAAAATGATGACACTAATTAATACAAACTAAAGTTCGATTCACAGGTTTTACTTTAACAAAAAAAATAATACAAACTATTAGAGTATATACCATTGATCAGTTTGGATCATTTCTTAATAGTTTTTTGACCTAACATATATCCTATGATATTATATGTCAATTTTTGTTTTGTATTGGTGTGATGGGTCAGATAAATATAATGAGCACGGTTGGTTTTGAGTTTTGGAAGACCGCAAATTAAAAAAAAAAATAGACCATTTTACATATTTTTAACGAAATGATTGTTTTGTAAGCAAAAGCGATTTTAATTTTTAAAAAGTCGCAAATTCATAATTAGTCAATTTAATTTCAGAATCGGCTGGTCATGATGATGAATTTGGTATAGCATAGTACATATCTAGCGGCGAATCCACATGACACAATAGGGGGGGCAGTTGCCCCGGATGATTTTTTAAAATTTCATGTAAATTTTAAACAATTTCAATAATGCTCCTTTATTCTTTGCAATTATATCCTTAATTCTTTGAACAATTTGGATCCGCCTCTGTATATCCACGACCAATTAAATATAATAAAGAGGTGCCAGGTCAAATAAGTATCATGAGATTGGTATAGCATATAGTACATATCCACGACCAATTAAATATAATAAAGAGTTGCTAATTAGTACATCTTAATCAAGTGCTTTGGTTGTTATGGACGACAGCTCCACTAGCATAACTTGACTGTGTTTGCCTTTTGTCAAGTGATAGTCACGTCTAACTCTTCCATTTATTTTTAAAACGAGATAGATAATTAGTCTTCATTATCATATGTGTTAGCACAAAAACATCATAAACAAGCTTAATTAACACAAGAGCATTATAAACAAACAAACAAACAAAACTCTAAAGTGTTCTCAGATTAATTTCTAAGGCCAATGTAATTTGTTTTAGCATATCTATATGGGTTGTGAGGGAGTGGGTAGTCTATTAATTAATTAATTCTAATTAAGTAATGATAAAAATAATATTGTATCTTTCTAACCTTACAACTACTAATGATACATTTGGTTTGTACGCATCTGACAGCTAATCAGTGGAATAATGTATTGATTTTATTTCTTCAATAATGTTTGACGATTAGACAACTCATATAATTATCATGGTTAAAACGTGTTTCAAACACAACAAATACATTTTAAAGACTGTTGACCTAGAATTGTGTTTTTTGTTTTAAATATCATTTTATAATTTCAATATAATTTTGCAAATAAAATTCATAATTTGCGTTTTGAATTTAAATCATTACTATTTAATTATTAATATAACATATTTTTATAGTTAATTTATTTTTTTAATTTATGTGAGACGTGTTAAAAAAAAAAAAAAGAGTACCATTTGAAACGGTTTCAAACATAAAAAAAAAAAAAAAAATCATATAGCTAAGTAGGTTCAGATACATTTTTCATTTTTGTTTAAAATGTTGTAAACATAAATCTAGCCAAATCCAGATAATTTTATTTGAAATAATTCATATTGATCTCTCTTTTTCTAAATATAAATCAAAACCAAATACAGTACTAGTTTTACATATTTATTCGATAATAACCAAATTTAAATTAATTACTTCGATGATATACATATCTTGAATACTCCGCCACTAGTCAGTGACACGTCATCACACAGAGGATAATCGACGGTGACGTGTCACTGTGTCAGTAAAAATATCATTCACATGGAATCTCTTTTTGAGAATCATAGATTCCCTTATTAATCATACTTAACTAACACAGTACTACTAATCACCCATTAACTCCGATAATTAATCTTAACCACAGTAGTATAAATACTGTGATTTTGCCCTTAATAATTGTTCCGTACAAAAATGGCGTTACTCTTGAAGAGAGTCGTCGATAGAGCTTCTTCTGGGATCCATCATCATCGTCATCGACCTGCGATCTCCTTCCTCCGCTCTGATTTCTCAACTTCTCAGCCGCAGCTTCCGCCGTTCGATTACCATCCACGGCCGTATAATGGTCCTTCAGCCGACGAAGTTTTCCAGAAACGGAAGAAGTTTCTCGGACCTTCTCTTTTCCATTTCTACCAAAAACCTGTACGTCTTTCCCTTTTTTTTCCCTCGTGATTTGACTTATCATTTTGAAATCAGATTGAAATTTGATATGTTGATTTTGCGATCGCGATTTGATCATTTCGAATTCGTGAAATCTCCCGATTGTTGCAGTGTTTTTGATCAATTGTTAGGGTTTCTGCTTGTTTCTAATCGTAAAAACCCAGAAATCGATTTGTGTGATTTAAATTTCCAGATGCATAAGCTTGCGTTTGATCGATTTAACTCTGCTTGTGAATCATTGAAATGTTGGTTTTGTCCTGATTGCAATTTTCATCAGCTCGATCCATGTGTGGTGACATTTGGATCTGATTAATACTGGGTTTTGGGGTTAAAGACGTTTGATCATGTTCTATCTTCATGTTTTCTCTTGTAGCTTAACATCGTTGAAGGGAAAATGCAGTACTTGTATGATGAGACTGGTAGGAGATATCTAGATGCGTTTGCTGGAATAGTCACTGTCTCATGTGGTCACTGTCATCCCGATATTCTAAATGCTATTACGGAACAGAGCAAGCTTCTTCAGCACGCGACGACAATATACTTGCATCACGCCATAGGCGATTTCGCTGAAGCATTAGCTGCTAAGATGCCTGGAAATCTAAAGGTACTTGAGATTTTAAAGAAAGAAGTCTTGAAAGCAACTCGAGAACAATGATGTAGTTAAGGTGTTTATGTTGTTGTTTTGTCGAGTAATCAGCAAGCTTGACGATTTGGATGCAGGTTGTGTACTTTGTAAATTCTGGCTCAGAAGCTAATGAACTAGCGATGATGATGGCTAGGCTTTACACTGGTAGCCTTGAGATGATTTCGTTGAGAAATGCTTATCATGGTGGAAGTTCTAATACTATTGGACTAACAGCTCTTAACACATGGAAGTACCCATTACCACAGGTTTGTCCTCAAGACTTTCATTTACCGATAAATTGAATTGATTCCTTACAAAAGTTCATATGCATAAAACAGAGATATTGTCTCTAGCTATGTTTTTTTGCCTCTTTACGCTTGAGTGGCCATATAGTATTCTGGAATTTGAGGCCGAGTCGTTTACTTCACCTTTAGAATAAAAGTCTCTGCATTATAATTGTGTTTGTAAATTTTGTTTGGCAACTCTGTTATTATGTAGGGGGAAATCCATCACGTCGTAAATCCAGATCCATACCGTGGAGTATTTGGGTCTGATGCTTCTCTTTATGCTAAAGATGTCCAAGACCACATTGAGTATGGTACTTCTGGAAAAGTGGCTGGATTTATCGCAGAGACCATCCAGGTTTTTGTTTAAAAGAGCCATCAGTTTAAACTCTTGTCTTTTGATATACGGCTCTCTTGAGCAGCATCTTCACCATGCCATTATCATTAAAACTTCAGGGGGTAGGAGGAGCTGTAGAATTGGCTCCTGGCTACTTAAAGTCGGTTTATGAAATTGTACGCAACGCTGGTGGTGTATGCATTGCCGATGAAGTCCAAACTGGATTTGGCCGGACAGGAAGTCATTATTGGGGTTTCCAGACTCAAGATGTAGTTCCTGACATAGTTACAATGGCAAAGGTTTGTCAAAAGAAGTTTTTACCTTTTGCTCTGTTCTCTAATCATCGACTGTTATTTACCTTATTGGTACCTGTTCTATTCACAGGGAATTGGAAACGGTTTGCCACTAGGAGCTGTAGTGACTACACCTGAAATTGCGAGTGTTTTAGCTACAAAGATTCTGTTCAACACTTTTGGTGGAAACCCGGTTTGTTCAGCTGGTGGACTTGCTGTTCTAAACGTCATCGACAGAGAGAAACGCCAATCGCATTGTGCTGAAGTTGGTTCACACCTTATTCAACGTTTGAAAGATCTGCAGAAAAGACATGATAGTAAGTGTAAACAAAACAGTCTCTAAGCCTTTTTTTTATCAGATCATTACTCTGTTTTTCACTTAAACCCCGCGTCGCTGTTTGGTTTTCAGTCATTGGAGATGTGAGAGGAAGAGGATTAATGGTTGGGATCGAGCTTGTGACTGACCGGAAAAACAAGACACCAGCCAAGGCTGAAACAGCCGTCTTGTTTGAGCAACTTAGAGGTAAACAACATCAAAAGCCAATGCATCGATTTTAATTTACCTGTATTAACGAAAATCTTGCTCATTTCTCTTAATGAAGAACTTGGCATTCTCGTCGGAAAAGGAGGACTTCATGGGAGCGTTTTCAGGATAAAGCCACCAATGTGTTTCACCAAAGACGACGCAGGTAAATTAGTTAATATATATGTTTCTTGGTAGATGCATTGGACTATTCCAAACGAGATGTGTATAATATAATGAATTTTGTGTTTTTGTGTATCCACAGATTTCTTGGTAGATGCATTGGACTATTCCATTTCCAGGTTGTGAAGAAGGAAGAATGAGAGTTTTTAAACCGTATGATCTGATTTTAATGTTTCTTTGTCCTTTAAAATGAGCCAATCCAAATCTCTTTCTTTGATTTTAAGAATAAATAAAATAAAATGTCTTTCCTTGAGTTTGTTTTTTTTTTGCTTTTTTTTTACTAATTTTAGTTCTCAATCCGTTTTCATTTTTGTTCATATTTTTGGTGTTGGAATTTTAAGGAAATATAAAAATCAAATTCCTTAGTTTTAGTCAATGTTTTGAAAACCGGATCGGTTGGTCGAACCGGTCCAACCGAGAATTGTTCATTTAGATGAGTCCGGGTTAAGAGAAAAACCGCATTCAAATTAAACGGTTAGAACTGACTGAAAACTACCAGAACCGGTGATCCGGTTTGATATCAAAACCCAGATTTTTTTTTTTTTTTTTTTCATGTATTTCTATTTTTATATTTCCAACTCAAAGGAACTCCAAAACTCATCTTTGATTCTTAGTTCTGTGTAAACCGTTCTCAACTTTTCTTCCAAAGGACTTAAGTGCACTAAGAGAAGGTAAAATGAATTATCTTTTAGATGTAATTATTCTGCATATTACTTAATCATAATCAAAGATTCTAAGTGAAGATTTAAAACCTTTCTCTGTTTCATCCTTTATAAGTCTGCCCTCTATTCTTTCTTTTTGTTAGTAATCGTATATTTCTATATCATACAATTTTCTCAACTGTATTTTGTTCCTTATGTTCTTCTTTATTTTCACACATATATATATAATTAAAAAAATCAAAAATCTGGTTCGACCGGTTTAACCATATATCTAATGACGATGTTGAATCGGTATCCGAACTGGTTTTCAAAACACTGGTTTCAGTTTTCTTATGTACTTAACATCTACATTTAACAAATCCAAATGATGTTTCGTGGGTCATTGTGACAAAAAATATTAATCAATTTTCGAAAACTTTGTCAAACAATATCGTGAGCGTTGTTTAGAAATTTTTTACAAATTTTACTTCAACCACGAAGACTATATACATATCTTCTTTCTCTAACCAAATTAGCTGCAATCATTTATAGCCATTTCTTTATATAGTAGACTTTTCCATTATAAGAAAATATTTCTCCACTTGATTGATTGGTGACCCCGTAAATGTTGCAAAAGTCACGTTCCTCAACATAATCCCAAGTCTTGGAGAACCATAACACGTCTTTCATTAATTTCTCGTAAAGTTTCCTCTCTGACCCATCACGATCAAGAGAGTGTTTTCAAAATTTCAGCAACCGTGGCGAAGTTATATAAAAAAGAGGAGGAGATAGGGAAAGTAATGGAGGAAGAAGAGGAGGAAGAAGACATGTTCGAGGATGCTGTGTGCACCAAGACACCCGCCAGAGTCAACACGCCTTTGTCGGTAATCACCGAGGCATTCGAAGATCTAGCGGATTTGCTTAAACCACGCTGGAAAGAGCGATCTGATGAAGAGGAGGAAGAAGAAGAAGACGGATTGAGGCTTGATGCTTTCTGTAGTGCATGCACACACGTCTCTGTTCTCTTTGGTTGCCTCGGATTCGCCTTCAAATTTGCGGAAATGGAGTACGTCTCCAAGGTTAGGGATTTGGTGGAAGCGTCGAAAACATTTGACACATTACAGAACATTTTGGATCTAGACGTGGAGAAAGAAACTGTTAAAACACCAGGAAGCCATTCGCGTAACCTAAGACGTGTTAGACAAGGCTTAGACCTAATCCGCGCAATCTTTGAACAATTCTTGATCACAGATCATGAATATTCTTTGAAAGACGCTGCAACAACAGCTTACACAGAAGTATGCGCACCGTTCCATACATGGGCTGTTAGGACCGCGGTTTACGCTGGAATGTATACACTTCCGACAAGGGATCAACTTCTGTTACGGCTTGACGAAACAGATCAATCTGTTGAGAAGAATATGAGGAGGTACATGGAAGCGTCACGACCGATCATAGAGTATATTGACAAGCTTTATATTGAAAGGAACATTAAACTGGATTGGTAACAATTTTGATCTACGTTAAGTAACAAAAAATAACCAAAAAAGGTTGTCCTTGTAAATAGTTTTTTTTTCTTATCTTTGTAAATTATAATTGGAGCTTTTGTCTGAGGCCAAAAAAAAAAATGTTTCTCACCTTATATAATGTGTTGAGCAAACTAAAACGTTCTAAAAACTAAAAGTGTTTCGTCTCTACTTTTGATTACCATCAGTTTCATGTTCGTGATTTTCTGGTCAGTCATCGTCATTTTTCATGTTTTGTAAAAACTAAAGAAAATTGATATATACATATCTTTCTATGAACTAATTATTTTTATTTTATAAAAGAATTTGAGTCAAATACATACGATGTTGGTATCCAAGTTTTGATGCGGATATTCGAAATCGAGGTACCCAAAATATTCGAATTGGAATTTTTGCTAATGTCCAGAAACTTTTTCTTGTTTTGTATCAATTGTCAGTCATGTTTTCATCAGTTACATTTTATGTGTATACACTTGAATACGTTATATCACAAATTTATTAAACGTCATATTTATTTAATGACAAACAATCATCACCAACGTCTGGGTGGTGTAGTCGGTTATCACGCTAGTCTCACACACTAGAGGTCCCCGGTTCGAACCCGGGCTCAGACATTTTTTTGGGTTTTTTTTTTGAGATTTTTAAAATTTAAGCAAAAGGATTCTATAGCATTTAATTGCTGGTTCCATAATCCATAACACGAGCATTTAAAGAGAATGTATTGCCGTATATCTTTTTTTTGTTTCTTTCACAATATTGCCTCAAATTAAGTCTTAAACCTTATCATAAATAGTTTTACTGTTTTTAGTACGGTAAAAATTGATTAAAACATGATGACTGAATCGACTTGTTAATTAATTAATCATCAACTATAATCATGTAAAACAAAAAATCATCAACTATAATCAAAGAGTATATATATGAATTCACGGATTCAAAAGTAGTTTGGATGGTACTATAATGGTTCATATTAGTCTTGATTTTTCCTTTTCAATAACTTACAAACAATGTTTGTAACACATTGATATCCAGAGCCGACTCTGAGTCCACATGTCATTAATAATATTAGGGTTGTTTTATTTAATTTTTAAACTTTTAAGTAGGTAACTAGTAATTTATGAACTTTCCTTGATTTTGATTTGGCTTGGATGATTCGGTTAAGCAAATCCACAATATTTAAGACATGAAGAAGCCAATAGGAGAAAAGAAGAGTGTGATTGGTTTTATTGATTGGCCTTTAGGGAGAAGTATGAGACAGATTGGCCCCTAATCTCTTGTTATTGGCTCCGAGCTAATTACTATATTTATTAATAACAACATAACGACAAAACCAACTAAATTTAAATTCAAATGATGATCTTGATTAACTCTATATTTGAAATTAAAACTATTATGTAAATTATTTAATGTAGATTTCGAGAGTGGAGTGGCAAGTATAGTCCATTACCAAACACACATAAATTTGTAAACCCTCATGAACCAATAACTAAAGTCGGTCCACTAAATTACATGTCTCACTCGTTTCTTTAAAACTAATTGATTAGTCTTAATTTAAATGGATATTTAGTCGGTCAATTGCAGTGATCAATACCACATGTAGAAATAATTATGAAAACCCAAAAAATTATGTTGGTGAATAGGTGCGTGTGTCCCTCCTTAAAGCATCTCAACTTTAATTTTTCTTTACAATGGTTTGGTGCTAATTACAAGAGTTAGGTGCTAATTATATTAATTTCTCATAATACTTAATTAACAGCCCCCTCATTAGCAAATAGCCCTAGCATGGACTAGAATATATTATTATCACTATAATGTGTGTATATGAAATAATACACATTATACATTTTGTGTGTGCAAACCTACACATTATATATATAAGCGAATTACCGATATATTTTCTGTGAATAAGTGTTGAGTACCACCGTATATAAAAGTTGCTAAGCATTTTTAAAATATATAAGTAAACAATTTCTCATTTTATATTCTTTATTTAGTTTTCGGTTACAAAATGATATATTGGATTTGGTTTTGAATTTCTCGATTAACCAAAAAAAAAAAAAATTCTCATTGATGCTTCAATAGTTATTATAAATAATGTAATTAGTCAAAATATATAATTTATTAATGAGTATACAGGTGTTGTTCTTCTCTTGTTGTGTTTGATCAATGATATTTATTGCTATCCATTATAAAGCAAGTACATGTTAGTGGTTGGACTACACCAGATACGATGTGCAAGGATTTATAATATAGATTCTAGTTTTTGTACCAATCATATAAATTTGTGAAATTGCAATTTCTGTTAAACTATTCTAGTATTTCGTCATTTTAATTATAAAAATCCACAGTTTTACCATTAACTTATGGGCTGCGTAATGATATTTATCTAATCTAAGAGCCGCCCTTAAAGTAAAAGCTACTCCATTCATATGTTACTAATTACAATAGTATGTTAAAATAATATTTAATTGGTAGTATTGTTCTGAGATCTATGCTACCAAAGTTTAGGTGAAACTGATGTTATATGATAGTTCTGAGGGAGAAATAGATCGTTTTCTCTGAAATCAGTATATTATAGTTGGAGATCAGTATTTACCGAAAACGTATGGTTAGCTAGCTATTACCAAATTCATTTAGTTGAAATTTCACATTGATAATAATTTAAAATCTAATGTAATATTATATTTATGGAACATGCATGAATTTATTTATTATCAATTGATTTTAAAATATGGAAACTCATAAATCTAAACAATATATATTTATTCATTGATTTTAAGATGAGAAGAACTCACAATCTTAACAATATATCAAATCTAAAATCTAAAATTAGTTTGAGTTTAGCTTTATAAAATTTATATATCAATTGCTAAACGTAAAATAAGTTTGGGATATTGTTGTAAATCATATTTTAAATCTTTACAAAAATATATATAGTTTAATAAAAAAATTTATTATAACTGAATCATATCAATTACAGACCTTTTTGTTGTTATATCTGAATTGATAAAAAGAAATTTTACATACTAAATTTTTTAGTACGTGTAGGTGGAGCGGTCAAACAGAGTTCCGACTCAAATACGAAATTTTTTAAATTTTTTTTAACTATCCTATATATATTAATAGAGAAGACATTCACAAATAAAAATCATAGATGTCGTTCAAAGAGAATTTTAGGGGACATGTCATTTAATTTAACCAATCAGAATATTTCAATTAAAACTATATGGCATGATAGAAATCTCTACATATTTTCATTAATTTTATAACATAAGCCTATTAATACATGTTTTACAAATTTAAAAACAACTAAATGTAATATTTTAGACTTACCATATCATCTATTTTTAATTTTTTTCTTATATATTAACAAACTTTTTATTATTATATTTATAACAATATTATCTATTGTGTATATATGTATTTAGATTAGTATAATATACAAATATTTTTATTATGATGTAGTCTATTATACATATTTAATCACACTTGCAAATATTTAACAATTCATTATTGGAAAACATATATATTTTTCGTTTGTTATGTCCCACAAATTCATATAAATCTAAAATTTATCTGATTTATCGTATACTCTATAATTTACACGAATGATGAATATCAATTTTACACTTAAAAGATATTGAAATAAATAATATTTGTATATGTTTTGATCAATTTTACACATAAATATTAAAACTAATGGCATTAACAGATGTTTGATCAAAAGTATTAAACTTTATTACATTTATGCACAATACATATCATTTTTGTATGTTTATAGATGTTAGAATTCATATGCTTTGTCATACACGTTTAAATATTAAAAATTTATATATATTAAAATCGATTAATCAACCTATTTAATCATTTAATCTCGCATTTGGCGGAGGTCAAAATCTAGTATACATAAATTGGGATCCATATTTATTAAAATATATCTTTTATTTTAAATATACATTTAATAGAAAAAATTGAATATGCCCACTAATTGTTTGAGACTGCCCTGCTTTTGGTCGATAATTTTTTCACAGATTACTTAGCGAACCATGCAAACTGCAAACATATTATATATGGCAAAATTACTTATGTCCTAGCGCCGTCAAGAGTATAAAAACCGATCTCCCTCTCTGGTGGCCGGTTTATCTCATCGCCACCGTGAGAGGGACCCCTTTCCTCTTGCTTAACTTTTCTGTTACCTCTTTGGTGATTTCTTCGCACTTGGGCTCAGTTTGGGTTATTCTTTGGTTCGGTTAGATGCGATGTCGTCGAAGCTTTGGGTTTGTTGACGATGTCTCTCATCAGTGGTGGCCTCTCTGGATTTCTCTCTTTCCCGATTTACAACTTTCTTTGTCAATTAAAACTGCCTTTTTTTCTTCCGATTGCTTCATCGCCGAGGCTTGGTTGTTGTTGCCTCTGTATATGTGTTTGTTCTCTGGTTCAATTAGCTTTCTTAGCTCTGGCTTTAGAGTTGATTACGAGTTATGAGATAGGTTCTGCTTCTGACAATTCTTCTGGTGCTTCTCCGCATCCGTGGTAGTTGTTGGTCGAGGTTTGAGGTCTCTGGTTCTAATGGCCTTATGGCGTTGTCATTTTTTTCTTCTCCATCCTTGCCTTATAGGTTTTGAAGCTCAAGCATCCTCTTCCTTCTCAGCCCGTTGCCACTGCTAGATCTGATTATCTGTTGAAGTTTTGAGCTTGGTCCTCCTGTGGTTTGCTCGGTAATTGGTTGTCTGTTAGGGGTAGCCCTCTTGAGGTGTGACTTTCTCCTCTTTATCACCTTGAGCTGGTTAATGTCGTCTTCAGATTTCTCTTGTAGCTTGCTGTTCCTTGGTGGTCTACAGCTCTTTGCTCTGCCAGAAAATTGGGGTCTAGTTTTCTGGACATTGCCTTAATGTGGTGGGGTTGCGCTGCCTGGATTGGGGTTCTGATGCATCTATTGGATCCGTTGGCTTCTTGGTCTGGGTTAGTGCAATCGCTTTGGTGTTTGTTCGGTTTTGGCAAAGCTTTTATGAGCATCTTGTGGTTTGGGGTGCTCTACGGTATTTGCGGTTTGGTTCTTGATCAGGTTCTGCTTCGTAAACCTTGATTTGATGTCGTGGCTTGGCTTCCTCTCTGTGATCGAAGGATTAGTGATCTGCTTCCTCTTCGTTAAGTCTGTGTGGTTGGCCCTCTTCTAAGGCAGTGTTTTTCCCTCGGCTATTAGGTTACACTATTCTGATTTGAGAGTACTTCTCGGGTTTCGCTCTTCCGTAGCCGCGGTTGTAGTTTGGGATCGTAATGCTTTTTATCTTCTTCGGGTTATGGATGGTTCCTGCTATTAGTCTGGACGTATATACCTTTTAGTATCCTTCGTGCAATTCGTATTGTTTATGCTTTGCCATTGCTTATATTTTTAAATCTTTCACATATTTTAAATAGAATATTCTTTAGAAAAAAAAAAAAATTTACTTATGTCACTAAGAGCCGCCCTCGAAACGAAAGCCACAAATCAGATAAAACCTCCCTTCTAATTAATTATTTTTAATGAATGATTAGTTACGTATATGTTAATTTGTGGAAGAACCCACTTCCTATAGTTTAAACCATTTAATTCACGATGATTTTAAGACATCAAGCTATTATAATTTTTCAAAAAGTTGATGCATAGTCTCACTCACGAATAAAATACGTTATCTAATTAATTCATAGGCTAAGAGAAGCTTAGTTTGTAAAAACTTTTTCTTCCGGGATATTTCATATTCAGGACATATCTACTTTGAGGTCATAGAGATTCCTTTCTATTCAGATGTTAAATGTAAATTCTTAACTAGATTTTCTTGGTTATTAGAAATGAAATAACCTAATAAGTCTTTTTGGTCAAATTCCAAACTAATTAAGGGATCTATCTTCATTGACTCGTTGCCTCTCTCTCTCTCTCTCTTTTTTTTTTTTAGTTATATTTGTGAGAAAATCGAAAATTAATCTCAAATCAATGCAACAAAACACTAGATATGACTATTGATTGGCATAACTATATTTCAAATTGTCTTTGTATGTTAGTATTTCATTTTTCATGATAAATTTTCTTATCTAATCGATTATAGTCCAACAACCAAATTAAAAAAGAATAGTTTCCATTATACTTAAAAAAAAAAAGATTTTACACTTTATGAAATTGTTACATACAAGATCATGAAAACTATAGACCTATAAGACAAAATTTCTCACATATAAAAAATTAAAAAGAGAAAAAAAAAAAAATATATATATATATATATAATAAGGGGCAATGGAACCTCTATAAATAGGCAGTCTTCAACAAACTCAACATTCACTAGGAAACTCTTTAACTACATATAACATTTATCTCGTTAACTAATTAACAATTAACACTAAAAAGAAATGTCATCCATTGGAGCAAGTTACGCAAACCTACAAGTTATGCAGAAGAAGCAAAAGGAGAAGATGAAAAAGAGAGAAAAGGAGGGAAACTCCGGCCACGAAGAAGCTCAAAATCTCGATGTCGAAACCTCTTTTGCCACCGGAAGGATTTATAACAAAATCTACCCTTCTCACGTATCTTATAATGAACAAGTAGCGATCAAATCGCAAGACTGAAATTCTTGGGAGGACTGGTTCAGACAATGTCTCTATGTAATTTGTCCTTATATGTGTATGTAACATCTATGTATGTATGTATGTATGTATGTATGTGGAATGTGTCTAAAACATATCTTGGTTCGTGTTTATAGTTTTCATGAAAATGTACAATCTGTGTGTTGGTGCTCCCTTGTCGAGTGTTTATAGATTTGTCGAGTGTATGTGGAATCTGAAAAGTAATCAGAGTTTTGAAGAGATTTCTACTTTGAAGAATGATAATATTGGTTTGTTAGTACTTTTTGTTTTTTAATAACAAAGGTCCATAAAAGGGCAAAAAAGGAATTTAGAGAAGAGAGATCCAACACACAAAAGTTCCAAGCAACTCTGTTCGTTCATCGAAAGGTTCAAAGCAAAGTCTACTAAACATATGAGAAGAGTCTTTCTCCTGCGTTCTACATTAGAAAATACCAAACCAAACTCAACAAAGTCCTCAACTTTTGTCTTCGCACTGAGCTAAATTCCTAGGAGCCTGGCTACGAAAATAATGACCTGAAAACAACCAAATCCCAGAGAACCAAAACAAGGTCACTTGTTAGAGTTACCCTGAGCTGCAAGTTTAGCTGCAACTTGTTCCTCTGACAAGGGAAGGTAATATATCCTCGGGATTGCTTTTGTCTTCTTGAAAAGATCATCGAGAGTGACTATGGGAGGTTCTTGTTCCTCAGGGACTAGAGGAGGAGGAGGAGGTGGAAGAGGAAGACGTTCTATGACGGGAGGTAGTTTGGCCAGAGGTGGTGGTGGTGGAAGAGCAGTTGGAGGTGGCCGCGAAGAAGCCTGTGGCTTCGGCTGCTGCTGCGGCTGAGGAGGAGGAGGAGCAGCTGGTGTAGTTGGAGGCAGAAGAGGAGCTTCCAGTTTTGCTTTCACTTCTTCTGGTCCAACAAATTCAGCAACCAGAAGGCGACCTCCATTGAGCGGCCATTGGAGGTTATACACTGCTTCTCTTGTTGCTGCAGCTTCTTCAACCGAAGAATACTGCATTCACATCACAACAGTTTAAGTTACAAGAAACTCTTTGGATATTTAGATAACTGTAGTTGAATAAACACAAATGGAATCGACAATTAGGAGAAGCGGTCTTACTGATACATAGCAATGGGTCTTAATGTGGTCCATCCAGAAACTAGTGACGTTTCCGGTTTTACCCAGAAGCTCTTGAACAGCTTTCAGTGTGAACGGTCTAAGGAAACGATCGATCCTGAGAGAATTAGTAGGCTCCTTTGGGGATGGAGGAACTGACAATAAAAATTACATACAGTTTTATCAATCAATGTTTTAAAACAGCAAATAAGAGATATGTAAACATACATATATGGGTGGTGATTTACATACCCACACGCTCCTTGGGTCCATCTTCACTAACAGATGAATCAGATCTAGAAAAGTCACGCTTCAGACCAGCCGACCTGGGTGTTGTAGTAGGTGCAGCGCTATTAGGGGTCTGTGCTTCAGGAACTTTAATACTCTCAGAGTTCCATCGGCGCTGCCTCTTCGCAGGCTCATTGTTTCCAACAGCTTCTTTATCTACAATGAGGTAGAAATCAAAACAAATTTCATCATATGTAGCTTGGAATATATGCCCCAAAAGCCAACAAACGAGATATAACTATCAAAGAGTATAAATATATGCCTCAAAAGCCGACACTACAAGATTAAAAAAACAAAATAGTTGATTGCCAAACGAATGAAAACAACTAGCCTTACCATTAACAGGAAGCTTTCTTTTGTCAGAAACCACCACTGGATGACTCTTATTTTCAGGGGATTCCCCTTTCCCAGCATCCATAATATCAGTACGGCTATCCTCCTTATCAGTAAGCATGTCATTTTTCTCACTCTTATCCACCACTTCATGAGATGTAACTGACTCGGTTTGCTTTGTCTCTGGCTCATCCTCCATAGACTCATCACCAGAACTTCTATCTAAATTCAACTTTTCTGAATCGCCTGCATCGATAATATTATTTCCTTTGGTCATATCTGCATTTGCAGCATCACTGTCATCTCCACCTCCAACAGATATCTTCTGCTCAAGTGGCTCCTCGACATCCATTGGATGCGATTCGCCAACAACTTTTGATGGCTCTTGGGACTTACTAACATTTTGTTCTAATTTGACATTATCAGCAATTTTGTTATCCTTTAGTTCTATTTTTTCATTATTTGACACAGAATCAGTAGAAATACAATCAGATTTTACCTCAAACCCTGTAACAGGGATGACCTCAGATACCTGGTTGCACGTAGCAGATTTTTCAAGCACTGCCTCTGTCGGTTGGGCCTTAGAATTCCCACCATCCAACCCGCTAAATGTTTCCTTATTCTCCATCTCTACATCAGATTTCTGAATAATCTGCTCACGAGACGCCTCTTTGGCAACTACTGCATCTTTCACATCAACCACTGAACTATCAAGACCAGCAATGTCTCTAACATCATCAACCTTTTCATCCTGATCACCAGCATTCGTTACCGCGTTAACCTCTTGTTTAGAAAACACCAGGGGTGGTGTTGTCTCAACCGCAGCTGTTGTCTTAGCCTCAGTTGGTTCTGGGGTTGTCTCAGCTGCAACTGGAGTTGACTCAGTGCTCAATGGCGCTTCAAATGGAGCAACAGGAGTGGTTTGCTTTCGATCAGGTGTAACATCGCCTCCAGTTATAGGAGTAATCTGAGCCACTTGATTGGCTTCCTCAGCAGCAGCAACAGCAGCACCATTGAGTCTTTCAGACTCTTCTTGCTCAACACGAAGGGCTTCATCTAAACGCCTAACCAATTCCTCCTTCAAGCCTCTTGTTGTTAATCTCCGTCTTTTAAGCTCTTCTTTCAATTCCGTAACCTTCCACTTATCGATTGGTCGGTTGTCCAAGACTGGAAAAGGTGATGACGACATCTTTGCCTATGAAGCGGATTCTGACAAAAAAAAAATCAATAAAATATTTGATAAATTATAGGAAATCCATCGCAGGAGAAAACTTGTTCTCTTAATCCAAATTAGCCAACAAAGCAACGCAAACAAATCTACAATTAAAAATAAAGCTTAGTTTTTTAACAAAGAACGATGCAAAAGAAGAAGAATTTTAAAGATGACTTACAGTAAATTGGCTAGAAACTTCTTGAAATGAAAAACCCTAAATTCGTAGCATAAGAAGAACGACAATTAGAGAGATTTCCGAAATACAAGCCAATAAACAAAACCCACAACGAAATATCACAAATTTCAACAGTTCCAACGCAAATCAGACGAAACAATTAAACTTCTTAACCCAAACCCAGAAAAACGAAGAACACAAACCTTAAAATCGAAATCCAGAAGATACGAAACGGAGAAAGAGCGAAATTGGGTATAGAGAATTCTAAACGAGATGAACAGATAAAACGGACATTGCGAATTCTCTATTCCGTCATTATTCTTCTGATAAAAACAAAGAAAAATTTGGGAAATTTTGATAAGAGGAGGCGAATTCTAGGGTTCTTGTTCGTCGGGTGTTTGATAATGAGAGAAAAAATCGAGGACTTGAAGTGAAGGGGGTTGTTTAATAAATAACACCAATTATCTAAACAAAATGTCGAAAATACCCTTTGTGGTCAAGTGCTTACATACGTCGTCGTTTTGGGGTTTCCAGAGGAGATAATATTACTCTACTAACTCACCGGAGGCTTTCAAGTCTTGACCGTAAAACATTTTTCGTCTTCTTCACGAGAAGAGAGCAACGGCGATAATGCTGCGGAAGTATGTTTTTTCCTTAACCCTAGAAATTTGTTTTCAATCGGTGATTTACATTCCTTGTGATGAATCTGTGGTGTATAATTGTTACCGATTCTCTTGTTTGTGGCGAAAATCAAATTTGTCGTAGGTTTCAGGGTCTGTTTTGTTGTTGATCTCTCTAAAATTGAGTTTGATTCGTTTTGAATCTTACCGGAATGTGATTATGGTTTTTTCTTTTGCTTAGGTCTGTTCTTGAGCTGTCTTCGCGTTTGTTAATAAAGAGATTCCCGAGGAATTTGGGAGCTCAGGTGAGTATGGGGTTTAGTAGTGATTTTAGTTTAGCATTCTTTGTTTATGATTGTGTATGTTATTGGTTTGCATCAGAGGTTTCATTTGAGTTCTTCGAGAAAGGTATCTACTTCTGGTAAAAATGGTCTCCCTGGAGTTAATCCCGTAGGGAAACCAGATGCCTCAAAAGTGGCTCCTCCTCCCCCTCCGGTGGGGAAACCAAATGTCCCTAAAGGTAATTCTTCGAAAGCGGTTATAGGAGGCGCCGCGGTCGTTGGTGCTTTTCTGGTAGCGTATCAGACTGGGTATTTGGATAAATATCTGGAGAAAGAAACGCAGAAACTGAGTGAGACAGTTAAGTCTGATGCTGTTACTGAAAAACCGGAGGAGGCTCATCATTCAAATGTAGCTCATGGTATTGAAGATTCTACTGGAAATAGCTCATCAATGGATGGTAAAGTTGAAACACAACCTGAAGTTCCTCATTCTGAAGCTTCTGGGGGAATACAGACTGACAGAGAAGTGCAACCCGAGTCTGATGTAACGCCTGAACGCTATACATATATTTCTTCTAACCAAGAAGAGACACCTCAAGAAAGTGCTATTGATAGAGCAGAGAAAAGCTTGCCTATTTCTTCGGATGATAACTCTACATCTGAAGAAGATTCAAGAACTAAGTCTGACACGTCCCCAGTTATTATTTCTGAGGCAGAAAATGTGAGGTTGGAAGCTGTACCAAAACCTGGGGACAGTATTGTTGTTAGTGCTCAGTCTAGTTCGGTTCATAGAGAAAGGGAAATCGAATCTGCTTCACCAAAGGATCCTGCCACTGAAAAGGCACCTGAGGTACTAAATTTTCCTTAGTTAAACTTGTAAAAGCACTACACGCAATTAAAATAATAGCTTACATATTAAAATGCAGGAGATGAATGTCTTACCATTCCCTTGTTTCATGCATATCATAGAATTTTTCTTGGCTGGACTTATTTCTGCATTGCCTAGAATACTTGGATGGTTGATTTGGATACTTCTATGTAAAAGGATTGTGCTATATTGCCAGAGTTAAAAGAATTCCTTAGTTTTGTTCAGTTCATGCTATGTTGATAAAAATTGGATATACATGTGAACACTCTATGATAACTGTCCTGGATCAAATTCTGATAGACACTGATTTCTTAGGAATAAGGGCCTAGGGAACAAAAATTTCGATTTGATTACCATTTTCTTAGAAGATTTAGTAGAAAATTTATTTGGATCTACATGTTTTATGGATTTAGTAGAATATTTATGTGGATCTACATGTTTTATGTTTTATGGTTTGGCTCTTCTATATGTGCTGTATAGTGGTTATAAAGGGAAGGCATTATGGAAGTATGGTCTGAAAAGTTTTGGTCCCTAGAAATACCATTAAGAAAATATTCAGCCTCTTATAAGGCCGGCTAACTAGCAATCTCGATACATTTTGTTTTTCAAATTCACACCTTTCACCGATCAATACAATCTATGAAAGGTCGAACAAATCTTGTAGTACAGATAGGATTGTGTCCTTAAAAGAATGCCTAGTATTCTCTAAGGAGGGCTAGAGGTTCTTATGAAGCTTTAATTGAAGGATCAGACTCCTGTTGAATAATTGATTTTTCTATGGCCTGTATAAATATTTAGGATTGATGTAAATCTCTAATCAATCGTTCTCTTACTGGATGACTTTGAGCAGGAAGTGGAACGACCAGGTTCTCTACTTAAGGAATACAATCTAGAAGGCAGTGGTACTGAAAGCACCGAATTCCCATCAACCGGGGAGCAACTAACTCAAGAATCTGAGGTTTCAAACTTGACTTTCCTGTCTCTGTTCCTTACTTTAGTGCTTTTTATTGATTGATAATCTGCGGGAAATACTTAATCTGGCTTGTTTGTGAATTAGGCTCTTCCTAACTCAATCGAGGGGCTGAAAGATGGTTACATGACTGAGGACGGAAAGTTGGTTTTTGATTTTTTGGCTGCCATTCATGCAGCTGAGAAGAGACAGGCGCATTTGGATGCCCAGGTTTTTTCTGAAGAATTACGAGCCTTGAAGGTTGCTTAAAAGACGAATATCTCATATGATATTTATTCTCTGTAGTATCTTTGCTTTATCGGTTAGGTTTTAACTTATACTCTGCTGCCAATTGTTATTACTGTACTCAGGAAAAGTACGAAAATGAGTTGAGAGATCTTAGGGCGCGTGAACTAATGCGTATTGAGGAGGCGGCAATATTGGATAAGGTGCTTTTATCTCTTTATCTCTGCTTGATTAACTCACTCCAAGGACACATGTTCAGCTATATATTTTGCTTCTCTTTTAAATATGGGCAAGTTGATGCGATTTTTCACTGGACTCTTGTAAACATCCATCTAATCTTGCTTTCATTATGTTCCGGGGTAGAAAACATAAGACTATAATTCAAGTGCCACTATTGCTTTATTCAGGAGCTAAAAAGAGAAAGAACAAAAGCAGCAGCTGCTATCAAGGCAATCCAAGAGAGAATGGAAGATAAGCTCAAAACAGAAATTGAACAAAAGGTCTGCACATTGCAGGGAACTTAGAATAATAGTGTATGGTGACTTGGAAAGTCATACCTGATAATTTTTATTAACTGCAGGAAACTGAAGCACTGTTGGCTTTGAGTAAAGCTGAAGAATTGGCAAAAGCTGAGTTGACTTCAGCAATTGCAAAAGAAAAGGCAGCACAAATTGAAAAAATGGCAGAAGCAGATCTTAATGTAAGTAAAAACGAAACGCTGTACTTCATTTCCTACTATCCAGTGGTTCCAACCTCTTGCTATAGAATACTGCACAGACTGTTTCGAAATCCTAATTAGGAAGAATGTCTAGGAATCCAGATGCACGTTGGAATCAGATTGACCTAAAGTACTAAATCAAAATTGAAAGTTGTTGCTGCACTCTGCAAAAAACATTTGATGTGCTTAAAACACATTATCCAAGTAGTGTATTCAGTGAACAAAATTCAAGAATTTTATTAAAAATGAGAAATGCATACAAGTGCTGTGATGGGCATTTAGTAAAGATGTTGAAAGTGATAGCTCTGTTCTAATGGAGTGAGTTAGGTTCTGCATACTTTGAAGAATAAAAACACACATTATAGCTTTCCAACTTACGCAAACTTGTGTTACCTATCACATTGTAACAAAGTATAATTCCTGAATGTTTAGTCATGTCTCTGCATTGTCTTCTAATTTCTGTAGATAAAGGCGCTGTGTATGGCATTCTATGCGCGCTCTGAAGAGGCTCGCCAAAGTCATTCAGTTCATAAGCTTGCATTGGTAAGAGTCGGATGTAGATTTTTTCATGGATTCATGTGAGTTTCATCTAACTCTGCTTTTCAATAGATATGATAATACAAAAATTATGGTTATTGTAGGGTGCACTTGCGCTGGATGGTACACTCTCGAAAGGACTGCCAATCCAAAAAGAAATCGATATGCTTCAGACTGATCTTGAAGGAATTCACAAGGACTCAATCCTAGACTTGGTGTTATCATCTCTTCCAGAAGAAGCACGATCCAATGGAACAGACACAATACTGCAACTGAACCAGAAGGTGACCTTATTATATTACCTATCAGAGAATCAATGATTTTTAGATCTCAACGAATGTAAAAACCATTAAACTTTTTGTCTTACGTTCTTCTCGTTATTATTTTCAGTTTAATACCTTGAAAGGAACACTTAGACACTTCAGTCTCATTCCACCTGGTGGCGGAGGAATCTTAGCACATTCTCTAGCACATATAGCATCTTGGCTCAAGGTATGCTAACCATGAAACAAAATTCCGCCCGCAAAAAACCTCTGAAATCTAATCTCAAGTTATTGCTTCTTTGGCTTCTTTTTGTCTTTACTTAAACAGTTCAAGGAAGTGGATCAAGCTAATGGAGGCGTTGAATCTGTAATTACAAAAGTTGATAATTACTTGGCCGAGGGAAAAATAGCAGAAGCAGCAGCTGCACTTGAAGAAGGTGTTAAAGGAAGTAAAGGAGAGGAAATAGTCAGTGACTGGGTGAGACGTGCAAGAAACAGAGCTATTACAGAACAAGCTTTAACTCTTCTCCAATCTTATGCAACTTGTGTCAGCCTCACTTGATCATCATCCCTCTCAGATCTTCCATTATAAGGTACATTTTTTTTTATAATTCGATACTCAGATTCCTCGAGTTCATTGATTTTGCGGGAAGTAGTAGTACCAACCCTTTTTTTGGTCAGAGGAAGAATCAATGGTCGTTACGATTCTCTATTCCAATGTTTATGTCTGCACTATAAAACAGACATTGTTTTCGATCACGGGTTTGGTGTTTATGTTCTCGAGAGAGATTTTATCTCGAGTTAGAATGTTACAGAAGTTTGAATCAAAATAAGATGAAGAATCTCATCTCATGAATTATGATTTCAAGTTTTTGTTTTTTGCATTGTGATCATAAGATGATGATTGTTATGTGCATCATATGGTATCATTGCTTAGTTATAAAATAATATTACAATATTGTAAATGAAAAGCTTCAGAGGATGCTTGTCCATGGAGAAAACATGCGTTTGAGGAAAAGACGAAACTGTCATAAAAAAAAGCCCATGAGGCCATGTGCTTCTGCTTTTCCGACATTATTTCTACAATTTTTTACCTTGAAAAAAAAAAATTAATAATGGAGATTTTTTTTTATCTCCGGCCAACTATGAAAGAGGAAAAGATTGACGGCTGGCTTAAGCTCCCCAATTTTCAAGCCGTGAGCCGATTGTAGCTTTTAAGTTCTAATTAAATGACAAGAAATTTTTGCTATTTTGCTTATTTATCGTAAATTTATGCTTTGTCGATAACTACTCCAAATTTTATAGCAAATTTGAAAACTACACTTAATCTTATAGAAATTTGAAAACTATACTTTTTATTATATTAAAGTACGTAAAATACCCCTATATATATTTAACTCTTTATTATATTAATAAATTTAATTAAAAATAACTTAAAATTATTTAATTTAAATTCAAAATTATGTTTAAACTAATTAATTTTCAGTTCTAAATTTTAATTTCGTATTTAAATATATATTTTTATAAAATATATTATTAATTAATCAATATCTAAAATATAAAATTTTGATTAAATAAAAATAATTAGTCATCTCGACTTGTTTTAAAACAGTCGACTTATATTTTTGTTGGTTGATTTTTTACTTTGTCGACTTATTTAAACCATTGACTTATTTTATTATTTCATCGACTTAATTTTATCTTTCACCGACTTATTTTAAACAGTCGATTTATATTTTGATTGATTGATTTTTTACTTTGTCAACTTATTTAAACCATTGACTTATTTTTTATATTCATCGACTTAATTTGTTTTTCACCGACTTATTTTAAACAGTCGACTTATATTTTGGTTGGTTGAGTTTTTACTTTGTCGATTTATTTAAACTGTTGACTTATTTTTTATGTTCGTCGGATTAATTTTTTTTTTGGCGACTTATTTTAAACTGTCGACTTATATTTTGCATAGTTGATTTTTTATTTTGTCGACTTATTTAAACCGTTGACTTATTTTTTAATCTTCGTCGACTTAATTATTTTAATTCATCGACTTATTCTAAAACAGTCGATTTATATTTTTGTTATTTGATTTTTTACATTGTCGACTTATTTAAACCATTGACTTAATTTTTTTGTTTATCGACTTAAATTTTTTTTCCGTTGATTTATTTTAAACTGTCGATTTATATTTTGGTTGGTTGATTTTTTACTTTGTCGACTTGTTTAAACCATTGACTTAATTTTTATTTTCGTTGACTTAACAAATTATATCTATATTAATTCAATTTATCATTATAAATTAAATTTTAAATTATAAAATGTAAATTCGTAGTTATTTTTTTATAAAATTAGTATTTTTTTATAAGTTCGTAATTAATTTAAAAAATATTAGATCATTTATAAAAAAATCAAATAATCAGAATTTTTTTGTTATTTTTTCTGAAATTTTAAGATTGACTAGGGACAAAAATGTCATTTTAACAACAAAAAAAAGATATGTTTCAAATTTTTAAAAAATTTAGTATAGATTTCCAATTATTAATAAAATTGAGGTATACAATCTAATTTTCTCAAATTTTAATATACGATTAATAATACAATTTTAGATGGTCTTATAAATAATTGAATAAAATGAGTATATCTGGTAAAATATAATATTAAATTTAGTAAAACAAAAAATAAACAATTCATTTATTCCATTAATAAACAAGAGTTTCTTAATTAATTTGATATAATTATAGCCGTCAAAAACAAATTATTTGGCTTATAATAATAATAAATCGTTTTACTCAAGTCGACTGTGAGTAGAAAAAAAAAATCAAGTCGACTGAGCCGAGCCAATTAAAGAGCCGTAAAATTGTCTGTCTGTAGTTACTTGTCGGTGGTCCAGCTCAGCTCCGATCTGATATCACACTCTCACCAGCCCACGCACAGCTCGGAGCAGTCAAACCACAGAAGAAGAGAAATCTCTCTCTCTCTCTCTCTTCATGTTCGCTTCTCTTCTACGGAACAGAGAAATGTGGCACTGATTTGTGCTTCTTCTCCACCGTCTCTCGTCTTCGTCTCGCTTTCTCGGTTCGAATTTCCCCCCTTCCGTTTGATATCTTCATGCTTTGTCATCAGAAATCCGAGATTTAGCGCCGCTTATCTGTTAGATCGCATCACTTCAGATCAACTTCATGTTGATCTAATTTCTCTATTTAGCTTTCAATTCAATTCCCCTGGAGAGTGGAATCTGGAAAGTTTTAAGGGGTTTTCAATACAAACGATGCTTAAACTCAGTTTTTCACTTCACGAATGCTTAGAATTTCTCTTACTAGTCTAGTTCAGTGAGATCAAGGAGCCGTACTGATGTTATTGTCTTCTGTGTGTTTCTATTCTTTGATTTCTCTGGTGATTTATATTTAGACTGCGGATTGCTTCTGATCTCTGCTTGCATGGCGTCATGAGGATATACTATTTTTGTATAAAAGTTGTTTTTTTAACTTTTGCAGAGGTTTTGATGTGCTGACGATCTCTTTGAGGTAGATCTGGAAAGGATCTGAGAATCTTGAAAGGGAACAGCAAATTATGGCAACTGCACTGGGATGGAGACTTTCTGCCACAAACGAGATGGTAAAGTGTCCATTTCTTGTTTTGATGTGCTGACGATCTCTTTCTTGTTTCATTTCAATTCTAGGTTGACAATTTGTAAAATGTCGTAAAGTGTCCATTCTTCTTCATCTCTGAATGATTATGTAAACGCGAAATTAATAATCGGCTCTGTTCCAGTCTGTTATGGCTAATTAGAGTGTCGTGATACAGATAATAGTCGTTTAGTGTTACCTCTTTGATTGTGAAGGAGTATATGCGATTTGTTCTCTTTAAACTTATCTTGTCCATGGTTGCAGGAGAGAAATGGGGATATTAAAATTCAAGATTCAGAGCCCCCAACTCCATTTTCAAGCACAAAGATGACTTTGAGGTAATGTAAATATGTATATGGTGAGCCAAAAGTATCAATGTGAAAAGAGACCTTAGTAATATTTTATTAGATGTACCTCAACCTTGGGTTAACAGTGGCAGAATTGTTTTTACGTTAAAGAACCAAACGTTATAGGTTTGATTTCTTATCGTACTTGAAATGATTTTTGTTGGAGTCAGGTCTCTTTTCATATTTAATCAATGTTTCACTTGTTCGAATTCAAGGTGTAAAATTCTGAACCATCAGAATTTTGGATTTAGAATCTAATATTGTTCATTGCCTGCAGAGAGCGTACAAGCAGCATGGAAGATCCAGATGGGACATTAGCAAGTGTTGCCCAATGCATTGAGCAGTTGCGCCAAGGTTCATCATCTGCGCAAGAAAGAGATTATTCCCTGAAACAGTTACTGGAACTTATAGAGATGCGTGAAAATGCATTTAGTGCTGTGGGATCACACTCGCAAGCGGTGCCAGTACTTGTCTCTCTTCTCCGATCAGGATCGCTTGGAGTGAAGATACAGGCTTCGACCGTTTTGGGTTCACTTTGCAAAGAGAATGAACTTAGAGTAAAAGTTCTACTTGGGGGATGCATTCCCCCGTTGCTTGGTCTTCTCAAGTCTAGTTCAGTTGAAGGGCAGATCTCTGCAGCTAAGACAATCTATGCTGTTTCTGAAGGTGGAGTGAAAGACCATGTTGGATCGAAAATATTTTCCACTGAGGGAGTTGTACCGGCTCTGTGGGACCAGCTGCGCAGTGGAAATAAGAAGGGAGACTTGGTTGATGGTTTATTAACTGGTGCACTAAAGAACCTTTGTAGCACCACAGAGGGGTTTTGGTCCGAGACAATTCGAGCTGGGGGAGTAGATGTACTTGTAAAGCTGCTTGCAAGCGGGCAGTCAAGTACAGTACTATCTAATGTGTGCTTCCTTCTTGCTTGTATGATGATGGAGGACGCTTCTGTTTGTGCCAGTGTATTGACTGCAGACATTACGAAACAGCTTCTCAAGTTGTTAGGATCTGGTAACGAGGCCTCAGTAAGGGCAGAGGCTGCAGCTGCTCTCAAGTCCCTTTCTGCTCAGTCTAAGGAGGCGAAGCGAGAAATTGCTAATTCAAACGGGATACCTGTTTTAATAAATGCAACAATAGCTCCCTCGAAAGAATTCATGCAAGGTGAATATGCGCAAGCATTACAAGAAAATGCTATGTGTGCCCTTGCCAATATTTCTGGTGGTTTGTCATATGTCATATCGAGCCTTGGTCAGAGCCTTGAATCTTGCTCCTCGCCTGCTCAGACTGCTGACACTCTTGGGGCTCTCGCGTCTGCATTGATGATATATGACAGTAAAGCAGAGTCTACAAGGGCATCAGATCCATTGGTCATTGAGCAGACTCTGCTTAAGCAGTTCAAGCCTCGCCTACCATTCCTCATTCAAGAACGTACCATTGAAGCACTCGCAAGTTTGTATAGTAATCCCATACTCTCTGTCAAACTTTCAAATGCAGATGCAAAACGTTTGCTTGTTGGTCTGATAACTATGGCGGTGAATGAAGTTCAGGATGAGCTCGTAAAGGCTCTTTTGACGTTGTGTAACCACGAAGGCAGCCTGTGGCATGCACTTCAGGGCCGTGAAGGAATTCAATTATTGATATCTCTTTTGGGTCTTTCATCGGAACAACAGCAAGAATGTGCAGTTGCAGTACTCTGCCTTTTGTCTAACGAAAATGATGAAAGTAAGTGGGCCATAACTGCTGCTGGGGGTATACCTCCTCTTGTTCAAATTTTGGAGACAGGTTCTGCCAAAGCCAGGGAAGACTCTGCAACAATACTTAGGAACCTGTGCAACCACAGTGAAGATATACGTAAGTGCGTTGAAAGTGCTGATGCTGTTCCTGCTCTGCTATGGCTACTAAAGAATGGTAGTCCAAATGGTAAAGAAATTGCGGCTAAGACTTTGAACCATTTGATTCATAAATCAGATACTGCGACAATCAGTCAGCTTACTGCTCTACTGACCAGTGATCTGCCCGAGTCTAAAATATATGTTTTGGATGCATTGAAAAGTATGCTTATTGTGGTCCCGTTCAATGACATGTTGCGTGAAGGCAGTGCGTCAAATGATGCTATTGTGACCATGATCAAGTTAATGAGCTCGATTAAGGAAGAAACTCAAGCAAATTCAGCATCAGCTCTTGCAGCTATCTTCCAGAGCCGAAAAGATTTGCGTGAGAGCTTTCTAGCTCTCAAAACTCTTGCATCAGCCATAAAACTTCTACATATCGAATCTGAGAAGATCCTAGTTGAGTCCTCACGCTGCCTGGCTGCAATTTTCCTTTCAATTAAAGAGAATCGTGATGTGGCTGTTGTTGCTAGAGAGACATTACCTGCGTTGGTTTCTCTTGCTAACTCCAATGTTCTTGAAGTTGCTGAGCAAGGAATGTGTGCATTGGCAAACCTTATATTGGACAGTGAAGTGTCAGAGAAAGTTATTGCGGAAGAAATTATTTTGCCAGCCACTAGAGTCTTACGTGAAGGTACAGTGTCTGGCAAGACCCTTGCAGCTGCAGCAATTTCTCGGCGGCTTAGTCGTTGCCGAATTGATTCTGCTTTGACAGATTCTGTGAACCGTGCTGGAACAGTGCTTGCCTTAGTGTCTCTTCTAGAGTCTGCCGGTGGAAAATCCGATGCAATATCAGAGGCCTTAGATGCACTTGCTATATTATCAAGGTCAGGAGCTAGTGGGAATGTAAAACCAGCATGGGCTGTTTTAGCTGAATCTTCCAACAGTATGGCCCCAATAGTTTCATCTATCACCAGTGTAGCTAATCCTTTATTACAGGATAAAGCTATTGAAGTATTGTCAAGACTGTGCCGGGAACAACCTATAGTTTTGGGAAACATGATCAACAATGCCAGTGGTTGCGTAGCATATATAGCTAATAGGGTGATTTATACCAGGGACCCAAAAATAAAAATTGGTGGAGCTGCTATAATTACCTGTGCTGCCAAAGTTAATGATCGAAAGGTGGTAGGCGGTCTTAATGAGTCGCATTTGTGTGGTAGCCTTGTTAAAGCCCTTGTTGGGATTATAGGTTCATCTCACACTTCTGGGAAAGACCAGGAAAAGGATGAAAAAGAAGATATTTGCATATGTATTCATCCTAAAGAAAGGAAAGAGGACGAACAAGAAGAAGACGAAGAAGAAGCAACCGGAAATAGGGAGGGTTCCATGGGGGCAGCAGTTATTTCTGGTGACAACTTAGTCATCTGGTTGCTCTCAGTTCTTGCTTGTCATGATGAAAAGTGTAGAGCAGTGATACTGGAGTCAGAAGGCATCGAGTTGGTTACTGACAGAATCGGCAACAGATATCTACCGTTAACCGAGGTATTCAACTCTCTTATTCATTGCAATCTTTGGAACACAACTTATTAGGTACATAAATCACAAATCATCCATTTTAAAAATCTAAGCTAGCATTTAACATTCTCACTCACATCTGGAGACTTAAAATTAATTGGTTTATAATGCATGAAGGCTAATACTTCAATAATTTCCAGGGTGATTGTGTAGAAGACAGCAGTGTCTGGGTTTGTGCCTTACTGCTAGCGATACTTTTCCAAGACAGAGAAATCATTCGTGCAAACGCAACAATGAAGACTATTCCAGTGCTCTCGAATCTTTTGAGGTCAGAGGAATACTCAGACAGATATTTTGCAGCACAAGCTGTATCCGGTCTTATCTGTAACGGTAGTCGGGGAACACTTCTGTCTGTTGCAAATTCTGGTGCTGCCGCTGGGCTTATCTCGTTGCTTGGCTGCTCTGATGCTGACATAAAAGAGCTTCTGCAGTTGTCGGAAGAGTTCACTCTAGTTCGTTATCCTGACCAGATTGCTCTTGAGAGGCTTTTCCGTGTTGAAGATATTAGAGTTGGAGCTACTTCTCGTAAAGCCATTCCTTTGCTCGTTGATCTCCTTAAGCCTATTCCAGACCGTCCTGGTGCTCCTCTACTTTCACTTAATCTTCTAACTCAGCTTGCAAAAGATTGTCTGCAAAACATGATTGTCATGGTAGAAGCAGGTGCTCTCGAGGGCCTCACAAAATATCTCTCTCTCGGACCTCAGGACGAACAAGAGGAAGCTGCGACAGATCTTTTAGGCATCTTATTTAGCAGTGCTGAAATTCGAAAGCACGAGTCAGCATTTGGTTCTGTCAGTCAACTTGTAGCAGTTTTGCGGCTAGGTAGAAGAGGAGCTAGGTACAGTGCCGCTAAGGCACTTGAGAGCCTGTTTTCCGCTGACCATATAAGAAATGCAGAGTCTTCTAGACAAGCTGTTCAGCCATTGGTAGAGATTCTCAACACTGGTTTAGAGAGGGAACAGCATGCTGCAATTGCTGCACTTGTTAGGTTGTTGAGTGATAATCCATCACGAGCACTGGCTGTTGCAGATGTGGAGATGAATGCTGTGGACGTTCTCTGCAGGATCCTTTCTTCAAATTGTTCGGTGGAATTGAAGGGGGACGCAGCAGAGTTGTGCTATGTTCTGTTTGCAAATACAAGGATTAGGTCTACAGTTGCTGCAGCACGCTGCGTTGAGCCTCTTGTCGCTCTCCTTGTAACCGAACACAGCCCTCTTCAGCATTCAGTTGTACGGGCACTGGACAAGCTTGTCGATGATGAACAACTGGCTGAACTTGTTGCAGCCCATGGTGCTGTTGTTCCTCTTGTTGGCCTTCTCTACGGTAGGAACTATATGCTTCATGAGGCTATCTCCAGGGCTCTAGTGAAGTTAGGTAAGGACAGGCCTGTTTGTAAACTGGAAATGGTGAAAGCTAGAGTTATCGATTGCGTACTTGATATTCTCCATGAAGCTCCAGATTTTCTTTGTGCTGCAATCTCAGAACTTCTTCGTATCCTCACAAATAATGCTACTATTGCCAAGGGACAATCTGCTGTGAAAGTGGTGGAGCCTCTTTTCGATTTGCTGAAAAGACCGGAGTTTAGCCCAGATGGACAGCACAGTGCTCTCCAAGTTCTTGTAAATGTCCTTGAACATCCTCAATGTCGAGCTGATTATATGCTTAGACCACACCAAGTAATTGAGCCGTTAATTCCACTGCTTGATTCTCCAGCCCCAGCAGTGCAGCAGCTGGCAGCTGAGCTTTTGTCTCATCTCCTTTTAGAGGAGCATCTACAGAAGGATCCCATGACACAACTTGCGATCGGTCCCTTAGTCCGTGTTATGGGATCGGGCATACAAATATTGCAGCAGAGAGCCGTAAAAGCTCTCATTAGCATTACTCTAACGTGGCCAAATGAAATAGCTAAAGAAGGTGGTGTGAGCGAGCTGTCCAAGGTGATACTGCAAGCTGATCCGTTGGTTTGTAATGTCTTATGGGAGTCTGCAGCATCAATTCTGGTGATAATCTTGCAGTTTAGCTCTGAATTCTACCTTGAAGTTCCCGTTGCTGTTCTCGTAAAACTGCTTCGGTCTGCGTCTGAAAACACCGTGGTTGGTGCCTTAAACGCTCTTCTAGTTCTGGAAAGTGATGATGGAACCAGTGCGGAAGCAATGGCTGAAAGTGGTGCCATAGAAGCTCTTCTTGATCTTCTAAGGTCTCATCAGTGTGAAGACACATCTGCAAGACTGTTGGAGGTACTTCTCAACAACGTCAAGATCAGAGAATCCAAAGCCACAAAGACAGCAATCTTGCCCTTATCCCAATACCTCTTAGACCCACAGACACAAGCGCAACAAGCACGGTTATTAGCGACTTTGGCCTTGGGAGATCTTTTCCAAAACGAAGCTCTTGCTAGAAGCGCAGACGCAGCTTCTGCTTGTCGTGCATTAGTCAATGTCCTAGAAGAACAACCCACGGAAGAAATGAAAGTAGTGGCGATCTGCGCTTTGCAAAACCTCGTAATGTATAGTCGATCCAACAAAAGAGCGGTTGCTGAAGCAGGTGGTGTTCAGGTTATCTTGGATCTGATTGGTTCCAGTGACCCTGACACATCTGTACAAGCTGCAATGTTCGTAAAACTACTCTTCTCTAATAACACCATTCAAGAATACGCATCTAGTGAAACCGTCAGGGCAATAACAGGTGAGAGAGATCACCTTTCTTTCTTTTTCAAATTTTTTGACAGGTTATAACAAACGGTTTCATCTTATGTTCTCTGCATCTTGCAATTTTACAGCTGCTATTGAGAAAGATTTATGGGCTAGTGGAACCGTACACGAAGAGTATCTAAAAGCTCTAAACTCTCTGTTTAACAACTTTCCTCGACTAAGAGCTACGGAACCCGCAACACTAAGTATACCGCATCTAGTGACCTCTCTCAAAACAGGCTCGGAAGCAACCCAAGAAGCTGCCTTAGATGCTTTGTTCCTTCTGAGACAAGCTTGGTCGGCTTGTCCAGCTGAAGTTTCCAGGGCTCAATCAGTTGCTGCTGCAGATGCAATCCCTTTACTTCAGTACCTAATCCAATCGGGTCCACCACGGTTCCAGGAGAAATCCGAATTCCTCTTGCAGTGTTTGCCAGGGACGCTCGTGGTTACAATCAAGCGAGGAACCAACATGAAACAATCTGTTGGAAACCCTAGCGTATTCTGCAAGATATCACTCGGCAACACTCCTCCCAGACAAACCAAGGTAGGAAGATAAAGGAAAATTTCATTTTTCCATTTGCTTATCATTTCTTTAAATCATCACTGAGCTTCGACCGAGATCCTCACGGACATTTTTCGATTTTGTTTACAGGTGATATCGACGGGTCCTAATCCGGATTGGGACGAAAGCTTCGCATGGTCCTTTGAGAGCCCTCCTAAAGGTCAAAAACTCCTCATCTCATGCAAGAACAAGAGCAAAATGGGAAAGGTAAAACAAAAACAAACCAAAATCATCAAATCTTAACCATATAAATTGGGGATTTTAATATCATTTGATCCATTTTAAACCCTTCAACTAAAGTATTAATGGAAAAACCCTCAAGTAAAAGATTGTAATGAATAAACCCCTCAACTAAAAAACTTAATGGAAAAACCCTTCAAGTAAAGTTTCGTTAATGAAAAAACTCCTCCCTCTATAGTACTGTTAAATCCTAAATTAAATCGATACTATGCGATTTGATTTGTTAAAAAAATAACATGTATATTTTATTTAAACATTAGAGAACGCAATGTTTTTTTAAAAACAACATTGGAAATGTGATGCGATTGATTGAAAATCTGAAACAATTAATTAATATGACTAAGATCTTGTCTCTTTGGTTACCTAAAACGATAAAAAATGACAAATCCACGTAGATAATTTACATTTTACACATCTAAGATAAAAGAGAAGCATGAGAACGAATGACAAATTATATTTTACACTACATTAGGGATTTATGAAACGTGATATTATATTTGAACAAACACTGCATTATTTATACTTAAAAGAAAATAGTCGCATTTTCATACGCCAAAACATAGAGTATCGATTAAGCGACATCTATTAAAAAATTTGGGGGAGGGATTTTTTCATTAAAATCCCTAGTTGTGGGGTTTATTTATTAAACTCCCTTAGTTGAGGGGGTTTTCCATTAATAATTTAGTTAAAGAGTTTAAAATGGAGATTTTTCATTAAAATCTCTTAGTTAAAAAGTTTTTTCATTAATAATTTAGTTGAGGGTTTAAAATAGATCAAACGATACTTGATGGGTTTTTTCATTAAAATCCCTATAAACAGCTATTATCCCGGTTTCTAAACCCGTGTTTTTGCCTTTTTTCAGAGTTCGTTCGGGAAAGTAACGATCCAAATCGATAGAGTTGTGATGTTGGGAGCAGTAGCTGGTGAGTACACTTTGTTACCAGAGAGCAAGAGCGGTCCCAGAAACCTGGAGATTGACTTCCAATGGTCTAACAAGTAAATTACAAAATTCATTGCTTTTCTTTAGTGATTCCTTATATTATCGATTCTTTCTTTTTTTACGCCAATTACTTAAATTGATTATTTTTTTTTTTTGATAAAATTTAAATTGATTATTTATATATTGTAAGCCCAATGTATATACTTTGTAATCTTTTCTTGAAATTTTTTATTGTGTGTGCTTGTGTAAGTTCGTGATTCAATTCATTTGTAACTCGTTGTATTTATATTATAGCTTCATTTGTATTCTTACTCTCGTTTGCCTTAAATGAGATATTCGGAAAAAAAAATTATGGGTGTTGTTCAAATAGCGTTTTAGGAGACATGTCATTTAATTTAACCAATCATAACATTTCAATTAAAACTATATATTATGATGGAAATCTCTACATATTCTAATTAATTTTATAACATAAGCTCATTAATACATGTTTTATAAATTTAAACCCAACTAAATATAATATTTTAGGCTTACCATATCATCTATTTTTAATTTTTCTGATATATTAACAAAATTTTATAACAATATTATCTATTGTGTATATATGTATTTAGATTAGTATAATATACAAATATTTTTATTATGATGTAGTCTATTATACATATAAATTCATATAAATCTAAAATTTATCTGATTTATCGTTTATTCTATAATTTACACAAATAATGAAGATCAATTTTACACTTAAAAGATATTGAAATAAATAACATTTGCATATGTTTTGATCAATTTTACACATAAAATATTAAAACTAATGGCATTAACATGATCAAAAATATTCAACTTTATTACATTTATGCATAATACATATCATTTTTGTACGGTTATAGATGTTAGAATTTATATGCTTTGTCATACACGTTTAAATATTAAAAATTTATATATGTTAAAATCAATTAGTCAACCTATTTAATCTTGCGCTTGGCGCAGATCAAAATCTAATTTTTGTTATTACTATAGTTTTAGCCAGCGCATGTGCGGTCTTTGTATAAAATTTGTGTATAATATTTAATTTATAATTTATTTAAAATTTATCTGCTCATAATGTTATAAGAGATATTTTCTTAAATAATACTCCATGTTCCATTATATAAGTTTTTTAGCTAAAATCGCGGGTTTTAAGAATTATATAAATTTTAGTTTTTGTTTTGTTTTTTAACATTAAAATATTATTTAATATCTAATTAAACACAAATCAACCAATAAAAAAATATACTACAGAATATAAATGGTTATAATACATTAAATTTTGCATAAAACTTGAAAAAAATTAAATAAAATGAAATAAAAAAATAACTCTAAAGTATTTACAAATTATTCAATTTAATTTAGTATTTAGATGATTTTTGAAATGCCAACTTAACTTGAAAGTGTGATTATGATTTGGAGAAATGCCAACTCAACTATAACGCAGTACCAAAGAGAGCCTACAAGAGTTTCTTGAAATGACGGTAGAATTTTCAAGAAACTCTTCATGCGATGCCTCTCTCCGAACCTTATTCAGCCACTACTCTTTACAACTTTTGTAGGCTTTTCTCTCTGTATTTATTCATAGCGACACATATCAATTTTTTTTCATCTTCAACAATCTCATGTCACGATTTTTTTGCTATGTCCAGGCCCTAATTTGTCGATCACCTCTGAGACTCTGATTCATACATATAGCATTTCCAGCCACCACATACATAGTAGCCACCTTGCTCTTGCTTTCTAAACTCCAAAAGACCCTTTACATGATGCATCCTTATCTTCTTCTCATCTTCCTCCGCGGAAGTAAAATCATAGTAATTTAGAGATGAAACCATAAAAAATTTAAAACTAAAATAAAGTAAATACTTCGGGTCTTTATCCTCTCTAACCAATCAATAGGGGATGCATTGTGAAAGAAGAATGAAGTTCTTGTCATGGCCAACAACTTTTAAAAAATCCTTATCACCTAGGATTCATTTAAAAATGAAGGAAACTTGATTAATCGAGACATTTAGATTCATGGATTTTGGCTAACCCAAAAACTTGTAGCATTTTCGATGGCTCGGACCGTCTAGCCTTTTTACAAGGTTTTTTCTTAAATTTTGAAATTCCACCAACTTGAACCATCATTTGCTCTTTGTTCTTCAATTTCAACGAAAAATCTAGCGAGAAAAACTATCATGCAAATATCTCTCAAATCAGTAATAGACTTTCCTTGTGCCGTCTACAACCAAGTAAAAAACGTAGTTTTATATAATCGTCAAGTGGAATCTATGAGACGAGATTGATCTCCTAAAAATGCAACTTAAATTGTTAGAAGAAAGATAATTTAAAGGAGACGAGATGCATCCGTTGCAAAGAACACACCGAAGCGTTACAATACCCCACTGAAAAGAATTCCTTGTTCTTCTTCGCAAACTTTCTTTCATATTTCCTGACAATAATTATCTAACCCATCTTTCATCTTTCATCTTTCATCTTAATGTGAATGGAAAGGAGGAGACAAATTTTTATAAGGCCGAAGAGATGCATCTATTGCAAATATTCAATGCATCTGATACCAAGAGATGAAGAGTTATCGAATCATCGTAACTTTTTGGTTTTCTTTCCTTAAGAAAAAGACAGGGGATACGTGTCACCATGTCAAGAAACTAACTCAACTTTTATTATATAATTCCTCAACCAGATTATAATAAATTGATTAAATTCTTACAGTTAATGGGCCTAAATTTATAAGTATGGCCCATATTCTTAAATTTTATATCCTCTCCCACTATGTACTTTACTTTCAACTCATTATTTTGTTGAGGAAATATCAGCTTAATTTCGTGGATTTAAAAAATTAGAAATGATTGTTTATGAATTTTAAAATTGACACCGCATTTACTTTCGGTGAGTTCCCTTTTTACATTTTTGTTGTGTTCCTAAATCCAAATTAAGAATCTAAGAAAGATAACACACTAAACCCAAGAAAACAAAGGCCATGCATGTAATCTTTTTTTATCCATTTAAGGACATATATATAATTGGTACCTTGTCCTGTCCACATTATAAAGTTTTAATGTTTTTTTATGATGAAGTTTGTACTTTGGGTGGTTGCTAAAAGCAAAACCCTATATTTTGCCATATATAAACATAATTAGGACATGGATTTAAATAAAATTTCTCGGTTGCAGGAAACTTCTTCTCGTCGGTTTCTTATAATTAGAGTGCAGTTTTGTTATTAAATGTACGAAACGTTGAAGGTTTGCTCGACAACTCCAAAACATTATAAAATTTTGTCAGCTAACTTGCCACTAATTATTCAAGTGGAGTCACTTTCATATATATAGTTGTGCCGTGCCAAGATTTTTCGGGACTTGAGACGAATTTTAAAATTGGGGTTTCTGTTTATTTAACGATAATTATTATCTAATTTGAATGAGAAAACAAAAAACAATAATAGATAAAGTCTAAATCGTTAACAAAAATAAATCTGTTTTTTAATATAAAAATCAGTTTTAAATTCAGGTGGAATTCCAACAAAAATATTTTTAAACTACTATAATAATACTATTTTTATTTTATTCCGGACACCTTAAAATTAATATATAGTCGAAGCCTTAAAATAAATATCTTTTTCGTAATACTGTAACACTGTAGACACGATCTTCGATCTATAAAATTTTGTCAGCTAACTACATTTAAGATATTATATATATAAATTAAAACCGTTGGTATTTATGAGTTACTGCCAAAAAGTCCAATTTATGACAAGTTTAGAAGTTTTTTTATTGATAGACAAAACAAAAAAAAAACAAAATTGTTTGAAAAAAACCCCATGTTAAAATAAAAAAAAAGAATAAAAGTTTTTTACTTAAAGAAAAGAAAAATGTACATATGTACGTGTTTGTATTTAGTATTTACGGAGGAATTCATGGATCTTTGGACGATATGAAATATACAAAATTTAATTTGACAAGCTGAAATATTACCCAGCTTCATTCCAGATAATTGTATTTGCACTTATATCTATTATTAATTTATGATCTAAAATTATAAATACGTGAAAAGAGTGTAATGTATTAATGCACCACCGAACCTTAAAAATGAAACAGCTAATGAAAAAAAAAATTATACAGCTAAGTCGAGAGGTGAGGTGGCACAACTCCTCCAATCAGGAGACAACCTCACACGCGTATTCCAACCAGCACCGTCAGATATATGCCACGTATACATATCCAACGCTCACGATTTCTTCCCCAAACGTGTGAAGCTGTCTCAAAGTAAGTAGTAACTTAAGCTCCACGATGTTTGTCGCTATTTTTATATATCACCTTTACTTTTGCTAATTTTATTATTGATCATATTTATTTAATGTTGAACCGTCTATTATCGTATAGATAAATTAGTATGAATTCGTTAAAAAAAATGCATGGCTCTCACCTTCTTTCTGTCTTCCTCTGAAGACCAAGAATTAAATATAAGTTTCAAAAAAAAAAAAAAAAACAAGAATTAAATAAAATATACTTTAAAAGTTGTGCGTTATTATTCCATAATTTAATTGTATTCACATGGATTCCCTACAAACTTTACCTTCGCATATTTTGCCAAGTAAAAATAGTTACAAAAAAAAACAATTAAAATTAATTTAAGTCATTTTTCAGTTTAGATAAGATAAATTCGATTATTGATCTAAAATTAGCATCTCTAATCTTAGGTAAAATCAGAGCGTAACCTTTAGTTCCAATCTTTTTCCATCAAATACTTTCTAACCTAAACCACAAGGCATATATGTTGCTTACAGCCTAAGTTCTTAAAGACATCTTTTTCTATATTTTTTATAAAGTGGGGAAAATTTATTTTCTTGTTGTGATAATTATAAACACAACAACATACTTTTTCTTTCGTACCAATACATTAATATACTCAAAAGTAATTTATTTTATTAAAAGATCAACGGCCTATATAAGTCGATAGAACCTAGCTAACAACTCATTGCACATTGAAACCAAAACACATAACACATATATATTGAGAGACAAGAACGAGAGAAGAAGAACCCATTACTAATTTTCTCTTTACCTATCAATTTCTTGAAGAAAAACAAAAAGAAGACAAGTCGAAGATCAAATCAAGAAGATGGGAGTTGGAGGAACATTAGAGTATATATCAGAGCTAATAGGAAATGGAGGAAGGCATAGCTATGGTAAGAGGAGGAAGAAGAAGCAGTTTCAGACAGTGGAGCTCAAAGTTAGAATGGATTGTGATGGTTGTGTCCTCAAAATCAAAAACTCTCTTTCTTCACTAAAAGGTAATATATAAATTACCTCTTCTTTTATAAACTAAACCTAAGGATGTGAAAATTCTCGTCCCGTCCCATTTAGAAACGTTACATAGGCTTTTGTATTTTAAGTTATAATATCAATATATATGTTTTAAAATATTTTAAACTATATGAATTCGTTTTAAATCGAAAATTTTCGTCCCATCCCAATTCCGCATTACAAATATAACCAAAAAATGAAACATCGTTTATATTTTCCGAATTCCCGTTCTCGTTCTCGTCCCGTTCTCGTTTGTTCACGGTTCACCCCTACCTAAAACCTATACATATACATGTATACAAAGATACATATAATCTTTTTGTACATTTTTCAGGAGTTAAAACGGTGGAGATAAACAAGAAGCAACAAAAGGTGACCGTGAGTGGTTACGCGGAAGCGAGCAAGGTCCTGAAGAAGGCGAAAGCCACGGGGAAGAAGGCTGAGATATGGCCGTACGTACCGTACAACTTGGTGGCTCAGCCGTACATAGCTCAGGCTTACGACAAGAGGGCACCGCCTGGTTACGTCAGAAAAGTGGAACCACACGTAACCACCGGGACGATGTCCGTTTACTACGATGATCCTTCTTATACTTCTTTGTTTAGTGATGATAATCCTAATGCTTGCTCGATTATGTAGTTTGTTTTATTAGATAGTTAATAAAGGGATTATATCCTATTGGGATAATATGTGTATAAATGTGGGTTATAAACTTTGGTGTTTGTTTTTTTTTGTTCATGATTTTGTCTTCTTTTGCATGTGCTTTTTTGTTGGTGTTACAAGTGAATGTTTGTTAATGTTAATAAATGTCTATTCTATAGCCTAATCAATTGGATATTATAAGTAATCATTGTTCTTTTCGTTTTATCATTTGCATAAAATTATATAAAGAACTATTCATAATGGAAACAAGTTCAAGTTTTTAATTTTACCCAAAAGATTCAATATTCAAAGAATTCAAATTTTCATTATGCAGGAAAGTGGTTGAAGAGTAAGAAATTAAAATCGAACCGAACCATCTCTTTGGATCATGAATTTTTTTTGGTCACCAATAATTTTAGTTTGAGGCTTTTGCTTTTTGGTTTAGGTGTTTCATATACTCTTTTTGGTAGTTTTTATGGATCCCAAAATTTTCACTCTTTTCACCAACTCTCTTTTTATATACAACTAAAGGAAAAATCCAAACAATGGGTAGTAGTAAAGTTCACATAAAGCTAACTTTGAGAGAGGATATACTTAAGAAACATCTCCTTTTTTTCACTACACAACATACACTGCTCATATAATGCTTCTAGACACCATTTTTAGGACTGATTCAACAAATTTTACTGATATGATTCTTGCTCTCCAGATGTATACAAAGTAACACCAACCTTTAAGAATCTTTATTGCTCTGTAAACTGAACCGAAAATCAGTTCTTGCACTTTCTTTTTCCTGGCAAAACTCGAAATTAAGAACCAAAGCTTTACACTTTTTTGGCCTTTAGATTCATGAGTTGTTGTGAGGGAGACCAAATAGAGAGATATGACGCCGATGAACAATCACATCGCGCAACTTTATTCTAGACTCTGTACATCATCTTTGTGACACAATCTGCATCACTCACCTAGACTGGGTCTAACCTAACACGCGCTTATTCACCTAAGCTAAAGTACATGATTTTTGAGTTGTATGTAGAGGAAATGTGCCTTGTTCTTCAAGAGCAAGATGCTTACTGGATTTTGAGTAGGAATCATCGATGTTTAAGGTTATAAAAATTGTAAATGAATGTCATCTAAAGATGGCCAAATGGAGTCACCTAGTGATATACATCATATACATAGTTGCATCTTCCATTTACAGAACGAAATTGGAGTTGGCTTCATCTTGTGTTACTTCCTGGGTAGATCTCAACAAAATTGATATCATAGAGCAAAGTTGCATTGCCAGGTATGTTACAGTCACCTACATAAACCAATACAACCGTCGAATTACTACTCAGAGATATATATCTTTCCTTGACATTTCTGTGAGCATATTGAAAATATTATATAAACAAGTGAAGTGTTACAAAGAAATGGTGGTAAGTACCTGAAAAGCATCCTGCAGGCTCTGGTCCATAAGCTAACTGAGGTGGAATCTGAAGTTTACGCTTTCCGCCTGTAAATAAAACCGCACCAGTATGGTTTCAGCCTAACAAAGACATCAAAGTATCGAACGAAGAAAATTACAGTACTTGCCTACTCGCATAGGAGGTACTCCTTCGCCTCCAAGAATCCCTTGGTCTAGACCCCTAATAACCTGATCATTTTTCGACATTAAGAAGTTAGAGACCGCTGTTCTGCTCACCTAATCACAAAGAGTAAGGAAAGAAACTAACAAATTAACTTCAATAAAAATTCACTACATTGCAATCCAAAAGGTTCTTGTAGATCTTAGTTTCCTGGTTAGATCAAAACATTCTTCATCTAGATCAAAGCTTCACTAACTAAATCAACAAATCCTACTCATTACATCAAACTACAATAACCAAAGCAAACTACTCATTACATTACATCCGAAAGCTTAATGCTAGAAACTTGTCATATCCAACTGAAGACGATATAACTTACATTGTTCCACAAAATAATCAATAAATCCTACTCATTAAATTACATCAGAATCCAATTGAAGACAATGGAATCTAACGAAGAAAGAGTTCGGGTTTTGTTGTAACCTTGCCGACCCCAATTCGCATAGTAAGCGGTCTTGCACGCTTATAACTACTATCAAACAACGTTCCATCCGCAAACCTCGCCGTGTAATGTACCTGTCCAACACCAAATTCTCAAACTTTGAATCCAAAATTTCACAACTTTGCCTATGGATTCAACACAATCACCTCCCAGAAAAACAGAAACTTTAATCCAATATGTGTAGTAAAACATGGAAAGTTATAGTATTTTGACAAACCCAAAAACTCTAAACAGAGAAACTATAGCAATTTAGTGTAACCTAAGAAGAAATGTTAAGTTTTTTTTTTAAAACAGAGAAATCAAAATCGAATTAGAGAGATTACATTGACGAGTACACCACGAGGGGCTTGGTCACCGAAACCAACAACGATATCGCAAAACCCAAGTCCTGATTTTGCGTAGCTGTATTCACAGAGAGGATCTCCAACAGTAGCGTAATACTCAATCCTCGTTGCGTCTGCGTCCAATGGAGTCAGAGAGAGAATCGAAGCAGCCAAAAACCCTAAACCTAATCCGAAAAAGCTCTTCTTTACGGCGAGTTTTGGGTTGCAATCGGTGGAAGAAGAACAGAGACATGAGAATGACGAGGAAGAAGAAGAAGAAGAAGAGAAGATGGTTGGAGTGATTGGTCTGAAGGAACGTGTGTAGAGAGATGATGTGAGTGTTAAAGTAGAAATCGCCATTGTTGGGTTTCTTCTGGTCTCTTTTCTCTTCCTTATCTGTGGGAAAGCTTAAGCGTTTGGTCTTGAGTCTTTTTGAGCAACGCGCCAAAAAAACAATAGATATAATTGCGGGACCCACTTATATTGTAAATATATTACTTTTAACGATTAAGAAAAACAAAGTGTTAATGCATAAAATTTTAGTACCGACTTTTTTTAGTAACCGAGTAAACTGATAAATAAATAAATCGAAAAAATGCAAAAAATTAATATCGACATTTATTTCAAATTGCAATTTAGAACGTAACCGACTAACCGCAACAAATATAACAAAAATGTCAAATTTTGAAATTGAGATTTAATGTAGTTTGAATTTATTTGATAACTAGTTGATTTTTTCGCATGATACGCAGATTAAATATTTTTAAAATTTTAATAAATTAGAAAATATCGAATTATGATTATATATTGTCAAAATGCTCGATTTTTTAATTCATTTCGATTTTATATTGTGATTTTTTTAGATTATGAATAATAATAATAATAATACTTAAAGTATTATCAGAATACAATTTATATCTGATTGTAAATTATATTTATATTAATTAAAACATAACTTTTTTTATCATAGAATATAAAAAACATGTAAAATTCGTAAAAGAAAAAAATAATAAATTTTTTTATCTTAACACAGAATTTTCAATAAACTTTAAAAATGATTTTAACCTCTAACAAATTCTAGAAACTAAAACATAACATAAAATAATTAGTTCAAATATAAATAATATTTTAAATAAACGATAGTATCGTTCAAAAATAGTATCTCTCAAAATTTGTCAAAAAAAATCTATGACTTTGAAAAAATAGTTATTCCCTTATAGGTGTAGATTATATATATATATATATTTAATTGAAATTTAAAGTAGTGAATTTATCCCATAACTTCCTTGTTGAAGTAAATGTACCGGTTTAAAATAATTATTACCGACGACATCGATAGTTAACCGATAAGTAAACCGAACGAATTGTAACGAAATGCAACTTAAATGATTTGTAACGACTCTTTTAATGGGCCTGAGAAATGTGTTTCGGCCCATATAGTTTTCTTCACACTTCGTGACCCAGAAAGTTGATGTAGGTGCATTTGTCCCACATCGGAGACTCGGTGAGTTATTGTGGGGTTTAAATAGCTGAACAGACGAAACAGTGACAGATGAAGTAAATAGTTGAATTTCTGCAATTCCAGCACTCTAGCATCACTTTTCTTTTGCTAATGAGTTTTATATCTCTTATGAATTGGATTAAGGCTATGTATAGGATGCAAAATGTATTGTACACCTTTTATAAAATTTGTTGTAACAATTTATCCTATATATATAAGAATAAATGTATAGTACGTTTTTAAAAATGTAAACTACGAATTTCTTGTAATTTATACATATTTTTATCAGTATTTAATTGACAACCACATTTTACTGTAGATTCATTTTGGAATATTTACCCTTGTAATTACAAATTTACAACCAGTCATTTTTTCTTTCTTTCTATAAGTAGTTTGCTACCATTCTCTAAAACATCTAAGCTTTTGTGCACAAAATTAGGTTCATGTTTTCAAAAATGATAGTTTTTATCGGTTCATCCAAATCTAAGTATTGGATCAACAATATCATATCAAACATCATAACTATATCGGATTAATTGGGATATACCAACATGTTAAATTTTATGGATTTTTAATTCAAACCCAATTAACAAAAAATGATTCAATCTATGTCTCTTATATATTTTTAAGTTTCATTTTATTTTACGATGCAAGATTCTAACAAACTAAAATTAGATTTTCACCATATTTGATGTTCCAGTATTCGTATATTTTTGCACCAACTCTTTTAATATTTGGAGCCAATCGGCCCACAAAAATACATAGAACCTGAATCAAATCATATGGATAGTAACATAGTAGCCATACCCGTGGCTTATCTCTGAACTATGAAACCGCGTATTGGCGTGATCCGATCATACCAATATATAGAAAGAAAACCCCATCAGTGTGAAGCTCAATATCATGGTCCACCATAACCACCACCATTATAATAGCCATCATCATCAATCATCATATATATTGCTTTTAGATAGAGATACACATATATGCATTTTCTGGATGGTCTATATGTAATTGATGTGTATAGATTATGTCGTGCATTGATGACTCATGTGTAACTGGTCCGTGGACAGAGAAAGTCAAAATTATTTGAACTTTTGTACACATGAACAAGCAAAAGATATTTTCATCAAATCTCATGATTAGTTATACGACTATCAAATCTCATGGTGAAAAAGAAGAGTGTATTTTGTTTTTAAGAGCCAATACAGCAAATGACATTATTGAGAAAGTAAGTAATCCTCTAAAAGAGAAATGGCATTTTTGAGATAAATTAAGCTGGGTTATAAGGATTAGTGAATGAGAGAAAATAATAATTAGAGAGATGGAAGAAAGGCTAAGAACTTTGTGGACGTATCTTATTATAATCAACACGATTGATCCCCTTTTGCATTTTGTTTCTTTTACTCGGAGTTGTTCAAATTTCAAATCTATTGCTATGGTAAAAATGGAACTATATCATAATGGGAACATGACTCTTAATGTAGGTGATACGAAAGAAGACACCAAGAAAGACTAAGCACATGGGAGAACAGTAATTTATCAACTTTCAAATCATCACTACAATAATAAAAAAGCTATATACCACAATAATTATATAATATGGTCCTAAAACTATATTCCATAATCCGGCGGCCGTAGAAGATTCCACAAATTTCGCCACCATTCACTCCAATATTAAACAGTAGTTTATATAATAGTTAAATAAGAATTTCGTATTTGTAAAATATAATTGTTATCATAAACATATGTTTAACAGATGCTATATAATATAAGGAAAATATACAAACAAAATCTGATTTAAATGAGATCCAACTACTAACAAATACTCACCAACATGTGGTTATGAAAAAAAAACTAAAATAAAACAAATAACAAGCATACATATTAGTTAATTAGTAATGAACAGTGTTTATACTAAAATAGAAAATATATAAAATGAGTAACTTCATCATCCTATGTGCTATGTTTAATTTGTTGAATAATCATGTCAAGAGAGATTAGCTTTGATTTCGGACAATTTATATATCTTTAAGTTCGTTGGTCGGAAGATGAACATAACCAAGTACCGTCATTATTATGATCGTGATCGGAACCACCGTAACTTCCATTTTCTCCGGTGGTTATGTTCCCGTTAGCAGCCTCCGTCGTCGACGTCAGTGGAGTAGTAGATGGAGTCTGCATCATACCAAGACCAAACTGATCCTGATCATTGCTTTTAAGGTTTGAAATCTGAGCTTGAAGAAGAGCCTGTAGATTCATATTCTCGAAACTGTTATTAGGGTTTTGATATTGTTGAAACTGTGATCCAGATATGAGAGGAGACGTTGGGAGGAGTTTATGAGCAAAAGGTCGTAACAAGAGATTATTGTTATTGTTGTAAGAGTTTGGCGAAGAAGAAGACAAGCCCAGGAAAGTGTTGAGGCGCGTGGTGTTCACGACGGAGTTGTTGTTGAATAGCGGCGGAGATGGGATTCCGGTGAACTCTTGAACCATCGCTCGGAAATTCGAAGTGTCCGTCGTTAAAACCGTCGTTGGTGCTCTTCTTGAAGCTCGAGATCTTTTCTTGGTTTTCTTGATTACTCCTATGTTGTTAGGAGGAGGTAGTGATGACGCGGCGGAGAAGGTTCGGAGGTCGGGTTGAGAAATCGGGTCGGGTTGTTGGTTTACGGGTAAGAACGTGTTGTTGAAGTAGTTTGGTGAGTTGGTGTTGGTGTTGTGGTCGAAATGGAGGAGGTTAAGGTGGTTTTGTTGCGGCGGAGGTAGAGATGACACGTGGTGGTCGAAGAAGGCGGAGATGGATTGTTCGGCGGCGCGTGAATCGTACTCTTCTTCTCCTACTACTCCACCTCCTCCGCCGCCGCTTGAAGATTGCATGCTACTACTATTACCGGACTCCATATCTTCTGACCAAACCAAACAAAACAAAAGACTTGTTTTTTGTATGATTTTGATGAGAGAAAACGTAAGAAAGTGATTTGGATGAGAATAGATACTGGAGTTAAGGAGATTTTATGAGATAGGGTATTATGGTAAATAAGATATTTGGTGTGACATGATATTTTATTTTATTTTTTGTGTGAAAGGGAGAAAAATCAGGGAAGGTGAAATCGCATTAAGTGGTTCCACTACCACCATCCACTATTGTCTACTCTATATATTATATACGTATCTAATTAGGTTTGGTTTATATATATTAAATTTATTTGTTTTGGTGATAGTCAAATTCAGTTTGATTCTATAAATTTTGTTTGGCTAATGATTTGTTTTTGTTTTTCTACCACTTGGAGGATATGTCTATTATGTTTTTTTTTTTTACTTTTCTTCGTGATTTGTGCTTGTATCTATATAAAACTTTACAAAAAATATAAATTTTTTTAACTATACTATACACAATAAATTTAATTAATTACCCTGCGCACAATAACTTTTCTTGTTCTCTTTATTCTTTAAAGATATCGAATTTTTTGGCTTTGGACTTGATATAGAACTATTTATGTAAGATCAGTTGTTTACATAGATTATGTAGGGAAAAGATAATCAAAGGCATATGGGTTGTTGAATTAATTATCTACTAATCTCTGACATGATGTCATAATTAGGTCAGTTAACTTGGACCCGATTCAATAATAGATATCATAAGTTATTAGATGTCATCATATAAATTCCACTAATATAAAAAAATATTATTTTCTCTTTTCAATTGAGTAATTACAAAATCACAGATTCAAAAGGATGCGCATAAACATGTAAACAATCATTGCTATTCATTTTTCCACCCGATTTAATTTGCAAGCAAGAATAAAATTACAGATTGATATAGAACAATGGTTTGAGTGTAGATTTGGATCGAAGCTAGGTTTGGTCGGAAAATAAGAATCATTAATATTAAATTTTAATTCGTAAGGAAAATTCCAATATATATATATATATATGGGTCCATTAACCAAAAGGCCATAACCCTATTTTCACCTTACCCTTACTTTTGTTTGGTTACCCACACTCATTTGTAAATGTTGTCGAGTTTTATTTTCTTCTAAATGATAGATTTTGTTTTTTTAATCTAAACTATGAATTTTTTTTTAACATCATCTAAACTATGAAATTTATAATTGATGAATGGTATACAACTTCTTTTTTCTTACGTTTTCACGTATTAAAACATGATTTCACTATTTTTATCATTTATAATATTCATCAAATTTTCATGTTGGTCTAACAATATCATATTATTCCATATATCGACTATAATAAATATACACTAAAAATATAATTCTTTAATCCGGTGACAAATTAAAATTTCTATCGGAAAATCTCTTGAGTTTTATTATTGGGCGATCTATCGACTCTTTTGAGTTTACATGTAATAATTAACAAGTATAATAGAAAGTTGCTATAGATTTGGTCCAAAATGTGAAGATATCGATCGTCCTAATAAGATTGAAGGAATGTTAATCAAACACGTGTGAGGCGAGGGCGAGATGAAAGTGATTGGTTAATTGAATTTGGATTGTGGCAAGACACAATAGGATAAAAGTCGCATAGATGAATAGTTTTGCAAGTAGATAGACCGAGAGATATCGTAGGATATGATTAAACTTTTTATTAATAAAAAACACTTCAAAAAAGATTGGAGTATTAGAATAAGATTAAAAAAACCTCTTTAAATTTAATCGTAAATAAATAGTATTTTTGCATCTTTATATTTCTTATATTTTTACAAAACTAATGGAATAAATTTAAACTTTTCATAATGTGGAACCACATTTTTGGATCGGATTGTGCAAAATGATCTTCATTTCTGATAGTAGTTTGAAGTCTAATTAAATTACTTTTCATGAATTCCTTATTACTAATGAATCATTACTCTTTATAATTTAACTAGATAAAGGACCCGCATATATACGGGTTTGTAATCTAATATTTTATAAACTGTAAAAAAAGTTAATCAATTAAAAGTAGAAATAAAAATTAAATCACCCATAAAAAATAAATAAAATAAAATTGAGAACGTTGATGCAAAACAACTAATTCAGAAGCCTAACATTATTTATTTATTTTGATTATTTTATTATTTTATTTTAAATTAAATTTGATCACATATTTTCAAATTATTAGTTTTCATATTCTATTTGAATAAATATTACTTTTTAATCCATTTTTTAAATCTTGATGAATTTATTCTCATATTTTAGTTGAATTATTTTGACTCCTTTAATATTTTATAAACCGCACAAAAATGGAAAACAAAATCATATCGTCCGTTAAAATGAATAAAATAAGATTGAAAATGTCGATGTGAAATCGCTCATAAAAGCCTACAAATTATTTATTGATTTTGATTCTCCTATTTTTTTTATATTAACTGAATTTTCAATTAATTTTTTTACATATTTTTAAATTATTAGTTTTGCCTATTCCTATTTAAATTATGTTTACTTTTTATTATGTAACTACTCATATATCTTTTTTTTTAACTCTTGACAAATCGATTTACGTATTTTTATTTGAATTAGACTTACTCACATTTTTTAATTATATTTGAATTTTTCTTTTTCACTTATGAATCAAGTATTATCTTTCTTCCAATCAAAAATGAATTATATGTGTTTCATCATTTGGTTTCTTACTTTTTATAATTTTCACAACATGAGAAACTTTCAAAATAATTTTATTCTCATACATCAATTTTACAATATTTAGGATGTCTACGTAGTGATAAGTCTTTAGTACATTTTTTTAGTCAGATTTTAAAATATAATGATATTAGATTTTTTTTAAATGGAAAAATTTATTTTGACATGTGGTTAAAGTTAAATTGGAAACAAAAATTTTAGAAGAGATTATTGAAAATTTAAATTGCTTGGTGGGAAGATCAAGAGATTACAGAATTATTTAAATAAAGATGAAATGTTATAATCTTTAAAGATTTGGGTATGTAAACCTAATTATATTCAAAAGATTTTTACACGTGTATATACTCTAATGAGAAAACTTGTTTGATTTTTTTGTCATATCTATTTCTATTTAAAATCAAAATACATGTAAGCGTGTATATATGTAGCTTATTTACTTTTTTTTTTTATGAAATTACTAAAATAAACTAATTGGAGAATGTTGAGATATGTTGTTTTTATCGAATAAGCGAGTAATCGATGGTTTTTTCTAATAAAAAAGCTGAAATAAAATTTGCGGAAGAGATTATTGAAATTTGAAATTTGGTAAGAAGATTGAGAGAGCACAAAAACTTGTTATATAAAAGCAAAATATTATAATATTTAAAGATTTGAGTATGTAAACTAAGTCTATTTGAACTCAAAACAAATTTACACGTATTTTTGAAACCTAATTCATCTTAATAAACGTAAAGGAAAAGAGGGGGAAAAAAATGGTTGTATGAAATAACAAAACCGAGACATATAATAAAGTCAATATTTAAAGGAATAGATCATGCTTATCAACTAATTATTTTAATGAATTATTTATTAGAAACTAATTAATTTTTTTGATATATGTTGATTTTTATAATCTACTTGATAAATATAAATATATAAGTTTAAAACGAAATAAGATTTGTATGACATTTGATTTTCAATTAAATTTTATCACATATTTTCAAATTGTTAGTTTTCCTATTCTATTTTAATTAATATTACTTTTTTAATCTATTTTTTAAATCTTGATGAATTTATTCTCATGTTTTAGTTGAATTATTTTGACTCCTTTAATATTTTATAAACCGCACAAAAATGGAAAACAAAATCACATCATCCGTAAAAATGAATAAAATAAAATTGAAAACGTCGATGTGAAACCGCTCATAAAAAAACCTACAAATTATTTATTGATTTTGATTCTCCTACTTTTTTTTATATTAACTGAATTTTCAATTAATTTTTTCACATATTTCTAAATTGTTAGTTTTTCTTATTCCTATTTAAATTATGTTTATTTTTTATTATGTAACTACTCATATATCTTTTTAAACTCTTGACAAATCGATTTACGTATTTTTATTTGAATTAGACTTACTCACATTTTTTAATTATATTTGAATTTTTTTTTTTCACTTATGAATCAAGTATTATCTTTCTTCCAATGAAAAATAAATTATATGTGTTTCATCATTTGGTTTCTTACTTTTTATAATTTTCACAACATGAAAAACTTTCAAAATAATTTTATTCTCATACATCAATTTTACAATATTTAGGATGTCTACGTAGTGGTAAGTCTTTTAAAAAACCACAATACAGTGTACATTTTTTTAATCCGATTTTAAAATATAATGATATTAGATTTTTTTTAAATGGAAAAATTTATTTTGACATGTGGTTAAAGTTAATTGGAAACAAAAATTTTAGAAGAGATTATTGAAAATTTAAATTGTTTGGTGGGAAGATCAAGAGATTACAGAATTGTTTAAATAAAAGTGAAATATTATAATCCTTAAATATTTGGGTATGTAAACCTAATTCTATTCAAAAGATTTTTACACGTGTATTTAATATTCTAATGAGAAAACGTGTTTATTTTTTTTTGTCATATCTATTTCTATTTAAAATCAAAATATATGTAAGCGTGTATATATGTAGCTTATTTACTTTTTTTTTATGAATTACTAAAATAAGCTAATTGAAAAATGTTGAAATATCTTGTTTTTATTGAATAAGAGAGTAATCGATGGTTTTTTCTAATAAAAAAAGCTGAAATAAAATTTGTGGAAGATATTGAAATTTGAAATTTTTTGGTAAGAAGATTGAGAGAGTACAAAAACTTGTTATGTAAAGGCAAAATATTATAATCTTTGAAGATTTGGATATGTAAATCTAAGTCTATTTGAACTCAAAAAAAATTTACACGTGTATTAATTAATATTTTAATAAGAAATTTTGAAACCTAATTCATCTTAATAAATGGAAAGAAAAAGAGAGGAAAAAGAATGGTTGTACGAAAAAACAAAATCAAGACATATAATAAAGTCAATATTTAAAAGAATAAACCATGCTTATCAACTAATTATTTTAATGAATTATTTATTAGAAACTAATTATTTTTTTTGATATATGTTGATTTTTATAATCTACTTGATAAATACAAGTATATAAGTTTTTAAAAAATAAGATTTATATGACACATGTCAAAATCTAATTGGAAAAAAATATTACATCTACTTGATAAATACAAATATATAAGTTTTTAAAAAAATAAGATTTATATGATACATGTCAAAATCTAATAAAAAAATTTACACGTGTATTAATTAATATTTTAATAAGAAATTTTGAAACATAATTCATCTTAATAAATGGAAAGAAAAAGAGAGGGAAAAGAATGGTTGTACGAAAAAACAAAATCAAGACATATAATAAAGTCAATATTTAAAGGAATAAACCATGCTTATCAACGAATTATTTTAATGAATTATTTATTAGAAACTAATTAATTTTTTTGATAGATGTTGATTTTTATAATCTACTTGATAAATACAAATATATAAGTTTTTAAAAAATAAGATTTATATGACACATGTCAAAATCTAATTGGAAAAAAATATTACATCTACTTGATAAATACAAATATATAAGTTTAAAAAAAAATAAGATTTATATGACACATGTCAAAATCTAATTAGAAAAAAATATTACATGTGTCAAAATCCGATCGACCGACTGACACGTGGCACGATCGTGTTAATTACGAAGTAAGATTACTTATGAATCAGAGCTCTTTCTAATTAAATTATGGGCTTGGTCAGGATTTTGCAGCATAGTTGTTTTCCTAGGTTTGAATTTGGTATTTAAAAAAATGGGCTCAGGCCTTAGGCCCAATATCGTACTTAAACCAAGGCTCAATATAGAAAATGTACAAAAAAATATTTGCATTTGGTTAGCCCATACACTTGAAACAAATCGTAGAAAAATAATTTAATGAAAACGCTGTCGTTTAAAAAAAAATTGACACGGTGTGAAAAATGCTGATTTTGACAACAACTACTAAAGTACTATTTTAATCCTTTTCAAAAATATATAATATATTTATATGAAATGCTTGTGGTCATAAATTAATCAAAATGTGACAGCAAATAAAACAAAATATATTTGGAAAATTTCAATTATTAATACAGAAAGAAAAAAAACCAGATAGCTAATTATCAAAATTTCCATAACCATTTATTGGACCAAAAAAACATTTGAAAAAAATTAAAACTGGATAATTAAAATTTTTTTTTTCCTGGTCCGTACGTTGGCATGATAGAGGCATAAGGGGTAATTTCGTAATCTACCAAACCCAATCCTTACCGACTCGCCGAGTAAACGCCAACTCTCCGTAAAAAACCGCCACGTCAACTACACACGCTAGTCCGTGAAACACGTGATAATAACTTTACTTTTAAATTCCCAAAAATACCCCTTCCCTCAATATTCGCATCTATTAATAGATCTCTCCAAGAAAAAGAAAAAAAAAATCAAAACACAAATTCTCTCACCGGGAAAAAAAAAAACACCGATGACTCGCCGCGACGTTATCCTCCCTTTCTTCCTCCTCCTCCTCATCGCCACCGTCTCCACCGTCGTATTCGCCGTAAACTTCCCTCAAAATCTCTTAACCTCTTCCGATTTTCATCTCACCGATTTCGATTTTTTGACTTTTTGATTTTGAATTTTTCAGGACGACGAACCAGACTGCGTCTACACATTCTACACCAGAACCGGATCGATCTGGAAAGCCGGCACCGATTCAATCATCAGCGCTCGAATCTACGACAAATACGGCGATTACATCGGAATCCGAAACCTAGAAGCTTGGGGTGGATTAATGGGACCTGATTACAACTACTTCGAGAGAGGTAATCTCGATATTTTCAGTGGAAGAGCACCGTGTTTACCTAGTCCGATCTGCTCTTTAAACCTGACCTCCGATGGCTCCGGCGATCACCATGGCTGGTATGTTAATTACGTCGAGGTTACGACGACTGGTGTTCACGCACAGTGCTCGACGCAGAATTTTGAAATCGAGCAATGGCTCGCGACTGATACTTCTCCTTATGAGCTCACCGCCGTGAGGAACAATTGTCCGGTGACGCTTAGGGATAGTGTTAGTCGGGTCGGGTCTGAGATCCGGAAAAAGCTTTCTTGGGTCGTCTGAGTGAGTTTTGTGTGATGAGTCATGGAAGTTACTGTGTATTGTTTGTTTGGTTGTGTTATCATCTTGTGAGTGTAATGATTATGATTCCGATAAATAAAACTTTTTAGTTATTATGCGAAGTTTTAATCCATAATTTTGGGAGTGATTAGTTGATAATCACTGATTACTTGGTTTATTGAATCATATGATCATTTGATTTGCCTCGGTATTATGTAAAAGTTAACCTAATCGATGAGATATTTTTCTTTCACAAATTTTTTGTACACATTCATTGATTAAAAAGACAACGACATAAACACAATAGAGTACGGGACCGACTGATTCTAGTAAATTTTTATTACTATTTAGACCGTTTCGCACATTTTTCACCATCATGAAAACAATAAATATCTATTTTTTTCACAAAGGCAATAAATATAAAATTCATTGTATGCATATAGGTGTCGATATTGGTAAGCGGAATAGAAATTTGATTGGACCAGTAATGCCTTGGGCAAATGATGCCACGTTTTGTTTGTTTATTGATAATGTGTTGTATTTATAACATATTGTCCACATTGTATTATTTTTTTCGTGGGGTCAATGAGTCACTTGTTCATTAACGTAAAATAAAAAAATAAAAAATAGTTTTTTGTTTATCTTCAAATTACCTGTGATTGTGTGTAACGGTTAATTGAACTTTTATATTTGTTAAAATAGAGATTTGTTGAAGGTTTATCATATTTATGAACACGCTAATCTACAAAGGAAACTTACAAAATAGGGGAAAAAGGAGGAGAAAGTAAGAAACAGAAAAATAAAATTAAAAAGACGATAAAAGGAAACAAGTTATTGGTAAATAGAATGACACTGAAGAATTAAAGGATTACTAACTCTATGCAAAACTTTATAGATTTAAACAATTCCATGACAATTCAAAATTGTCAATAATTTTCAAAAGTTTCAAATTTGTTGCATCCTACAATCTAATTTTCATTTTTCAATAATAAAAAAAGAAAGATTAGCAAAATTTGTCTAATGAAATTCACCAATGGAAGAAAACAATCAAAAGCAACTTAGTGTTTCTTTCTGTGAAACATCTCTCTCTCTTAGTGTTTTGGTCAAAATGGGTCATTGTGAAACAGAAGTAACTTCTTTAAGAACCTCTCGTGAGAGCTCATCTGGATTATACTCAACCCCAAAGCATCTCACAACCTCCATCTTCGGATTCAACAAATAACTATACAAACAAACAAAAACATTTGAACATTTAAGCTTCTTTTCAATATGAACAAAAACAATATATGATTTTTGAGAAGAAGATTTCCTTACATGTTGTGAGAAGTATCAACGAGATAATCGTCTCCGTCCTCTTGAACCTTCTTGAAATAAACACGATACTCTTGCGCCATCTGCCTCATTGCAGTTGCAGCTCCGGTAAGTCCAAGGATTCTACTGTCAAACTCTGCAAGAAGTTACGAGCAACGCAAAGTCAGAGAGTTGGGAAAACAGCTGGAATACAGGCAACAAAGTAAAACCGAGACCTTTCAAGTATGCGTTGAGATGAGAAGGTGTGTCTCGTTGAGGGTCAAGAGTGACAAAGACAGGCAAAATCTTCTGATTATGATTAGACTCTGTTTCCATCAAGACAAGACATCATTAGTAAAAGATCATATTATAATGTGAAAGAGCTGAAATGGCTCGAGCTGTGTTTAAGTGAACTCAAACCTAGTTTATCAACAGCTTTAGACATCATCTTCAATTGCTCGGGTCCAACATCCGGGGAAAACGAGTAACCAAAGTAGAGTAGAACCCAGTTACCACAAAAGTCATTCTCAGTGACTATCTTGTTTTGTGTACTCATAAGCGTGAACGGACCTCCGATTATTGGACCTTTGACGGTTGTATTAGAACCACAGCCACAACCGCTGTTGCTGCTCGGTTGACCTGCAAAAGTAGAAGCAGAAAAAGATGTCATTTTTATCGATCCAAATCCGCCAAAAACCATCATCAAAGTCTTATATATACCTTTTGGAACCGCTCTCCTTTCATCGTTGTAATGAAGAAACGAGACAAATCCAGCAAATCCAAGCACAACTACTGGCTGAAAAATGCAGACAAAGGAAACATATCATCGAATTGGTTTTACAGTCTCCCAAAAACAAGTGAAAGCAACAAAGAGTTTTGAAAACTATACAACTGCAAAACGAGCACGAGAACGAGAAGAAGAAGCTTCAGTTCCTATAGGCAATTGAGGTTTAAGATCTCCTCTTCCATGGCTCTGTCTTGTTGATTTACTGTAATTAAATGATTGGATCCGTTTCGATGGCCCAGAGCTACAAATTTTTGAAATTGAAGATGAATCACAGTGCTTCGATTCAGTCTAATGTTTTCAAGATCGAGAGAAAAAACTTCAAATTTGATACATTAGAAGAAAACCCAACAAGAAACATTCGCATCAGCAATCAAAATTTCACTAATTCGATCCAGATTTTCTCGCAGATTCTACTTAAAAAAACCCAGATGAGTAAAAATCCCCAAAAGCAATTCAAAATCTAAGACAAAAGAGTAGAAATTAGGGTTTATGAGGGGTTTAAGAATATGAGACTAACCTTCGGAGAAAATTAGCAGCTTGATTCGCACCATGTTTACAAGAAAGAAGAAGACGGCGAGAAGGAAGCATTGAGATTTTTTTTTTTCTTGTTTCTTTAGAGAATTTTTTTTCAATTCATACCAAAAAGATTTTCTCGAGAATCGCTTAAACCCATTTTTTTTTCTTTTCCGATTTCGTCTTAAAAAAAAAAAAAAAAAAAATCCGTACTTTCCTCCTATAGAATCTTTTTCTTGATGAAGAGCCAAAAGAAACAAATATTTTTTCTTGGTGCCCAAGCTCGTTTTCGTGTTTCTTAATGTTTTTTTTTTTAATAGAATCATTATTCTTCTTGTATATGAAAGATTGGGCTTTTATAATTGACAAAAAACATATTGGGCTTCATATACAGTTTTTGTTGAGAATTGGTAGTTTGGGGTTAAGAAACAAAAAAACTTTCAGCATCCATATATGGCTAGATCGGTTCTAGTTTTACTGTCGATTAATTTCATTTTGGATCTCATAGAGCATTTGTCTGTGTGTCTCTTACAAAAGATCTTTGGGACTTTGGAAATTTGGCTTGGTTTCGGTAATATGGTCTTCGGACTCGGTTTCATGTTTTGTTTCAGTCCGGTCTAGACCTTCTGATATATTTGTGATCTTGTTAATTTCCTTTTCTTATGGCTATATTTTTCGGAAAATTATGTCTTTTTCGATTTTGTTTCCGGAAATAGTATCGATATCCACCGTCATATGTGGCTTTAATAAAAAATTATAAATAAGATGAAAAAAAGAGAATTTATTTGTTTTTCTTATAGTGGAGAGATTTTACGAACGAATTTGCAATGATAAGAAGAAAAAAAAATACAACATTTGTTGACTTAGAGCAATATTATTGTCACAAGACTCACAAACATCATTATCGCGGTATCTCTTGCATCATATTCACCATTATATTGAAGAAATGTGAAATCTGAAAATATTAAAAAAATAAATCTAATAATCAAGGGAAAAAAAGACAAGTTGAGTTGGTAAATGCCAGAAAAATACGGTTCAAAAGACCAACTAAAGTTACGCAAAGCAACGACAACCACTTAACTGTCTCCTCCATGCAAAACCCTAATTTCCGCATTTCGTCTACTCTCTTCTCTCTCTCTCTACACACTCTCTCCACCACCACACATTCTTCTCTCACTATTTTCCAATGGAGGAGCCACCGCTACCTCCAACTTCCACCTCCGCCACCGACAATAAAGACAAGCCCACCGGTGATCCTCCTTCCACATCTCACCGTCCCACCAACAGCCTCCCCCATCTCCCTTCATCTACCTCCCAAGTTTCTTCACCTCCACAACATTTCCGTCAACACTCTTTGAATCTCTTCCCAATCCTACCATCTTCTTCTTCTCCTCCTCCTGATCCGATCCCAGAGATCGAGACCTACGTAGTGCAAGTTCCGAGGGATCAGGTCTACTGGACCCCTCCCCCGGAAAATGCCAAGATAGTCGAAAGACGCATGAATAGCGAGCCGGGGAAAAAGAACAAAAGATTTTGCTCTAGACGACTCATGTGGTTCTTCATCGCACTGGTCGTCATCGGGTTCATTATATGCGCCATTGCACTAATCATCCGTTTCGTATTTAAGCCCGAACCACCGGTTTTCGACGTTAAGAAACTCGCAAAAGCTCGACATTTCGAGATCATGTTGACATCCAAGAACCCAACCTCTAACATGTGGGTGACCTACAAAGGTCTCGTCTCGCTGACCTACAAGAACAAGAATCTCGGCCAAGGGAATTTCCCGGAGTTGTCACAACCCGTGTTGGGATTCAACACGGTCGACTTAAAGCTAGATAGTTCCAAGAACGCGGCCGTGCTTCCGCCTGCAGTGGTTAGTTTGGTATTGACGATGGAGCTCAATGCGGGATATGGCACGGGCTTGGTGAAACGGAACAAGGAAGTAGCGGTGTCGTGTGATGTTAACGTAAAAGGATTAGTAGATTCGAAGGAGGTTGAGATTGTGTCGGAGACTTGTGAGAGTGAGTTCACTAAATAAAAAAAATTCACACTCAAGATTTAATTGTGTCCTTTTAGAGGTAAATTAACGTGCTTTCCTCCGATTTCCCTATGTTTTTTTTTGTTTTTGAGTTTTACATGTTAATGTGTGATGTTGAGGAAGAAGAAGAACACAGAGAGAGCGCGGGAATTTTTTTATATGTTCTAGTTGTTGATCCATTCATTTTGTTAATGACAAAAAGAGAGTTTTTAGGTTTTTGTTTTTTACTTTTTGCTTATATAGTTATATTACACAAATTGACAAATATATTAGTACTAGATTAGGCCCCGTGTAATACGCGGAGTTTTAATTATAACTTATTTATAAATGATAAAAAATAAAGTAAAACGTGTCGATAATCGATTAAATTTAGTAAAGATACAATTAATGAAAATGTAAGAAATATATGTTAAATTTTGTTGATGTAAATATTTAGATTTTGATTGTTACTCGCACACTTATTTTAGATGTTGATTAGTAACTTTGTTTCAAACTGAATTTCAACTCCACGTATTTCATCTCCCAATACAACTCATGTATTTCATCCATAATATTAAAACTATATTTTTGCTCAATGCATTCCTTGTCAATCAATAATACCCAAAATTTTCATATCAAAATAATATATACATAATACATTCTATCAAATTTATGTCTATATATGTCATTAGTATTAAACAAATAGTAAGAAAATTAACAAAATATATTAGTAAATAAATTTCAAAGTATTAACAAAACACATCGTAATCTCATGAATATCAATTTTTTATATGCCGCACTAATACTTTTAGAAATTGGAAATAATTTGTCTTATTTTCCTTTTTTAGTTTTTTTGATTTAGTATTCTCTTTTAATTTTTTAATAATATGTCTTCTTTTTTTTTAATATTATTTTATTTTAGTTACACTACAATTATAAATAATTTGTCTTATTTTCCTTTTTTTAGTCTTTTTGATTTACTATTTCCTTCTTTTTTTTTTAATAACATGTCTTTTTTTTTTTAGAATATTATTTTATTTTAGTTACACTACACTTTGATTTAAGAAATAAATAATGTAGAGAAAGAAAAATTATATTTTTATATTAATATATTGACACATGTCACAATCTCAATTAAAATTAACACATGTCACGATCTAGTGAGTTACGATTTTGCCTACGTGTCACACTCACGTTGGACAAAATTTAAAGTAAAATAGTTTTGATCGATTTGTGGAACTCTCGAATTGATGATTTGCTTGAATGATGTATTTTTTTTCTTTTCTTTCTCGATTAGTTATGACATTTTTCTTTTTTTTTTTGTTTTTAAACGTATTGACATGAAAGAAATTTTATTTTTTTAATGATATTTTTTTTTTACAAATTTTCCCTTTTAACTTTTTTTAATAACTTTTTTTACAAATTTTCCCATTCAACTTTATTTAATGATATTTTTTTTTACAAATTTTTCCAATGATGTATTTTTTTTTCTTTATTTCTCGATTAGTTATGGCATTTTTTCTTTTTTTGTTTTTAAACTTATTGATATGAAACAAATTTTTCCTCTTTCTTAATGATATTTTTTTACAAATTTTCTCTTTTGCCTTTTTTTAATGACATTTTTTACAAATTTTCCTTTTACCTTTTAAGTGACATTTTGTTTACAAATTTTCCCTTTTTTTAATGACATTTTTTTTTACAAAGGACATTGATTTTTTTTTGTTACGTTAGGACATTTTTTTTTTGGCGATGATGTATTATATTTTTATATTAATATATTGACACGTGTCACAATCTCAATTAAAATTAACACATGTCACAATCTGGTGAGTTACGATTTTGCCTACGTGTCACACTCACGTTGGACAAAATTTAAAGTAAAATAGTTTTTGATCGATTTGTGGAACTCTCGAATTCATAATTTGCTTGAATGATGTATTTTTTTATTTTCTTTCTCGATTAGTTATGACATTTTTCCTTTTTTTGTTTTTAAAAGTATTGACATGAAACAAATTTTTTTTTTTTTTTACAAATTTTCTCTTTTACTTTTGTTTTAATAACATTTTTTACAAATTTTTCTATTTACCTTTATTTAATGACATTTTTTTTACAAATTTTTCCAATGATGTATTTTTTTTCCTTTCTTTCTCGATTAGCTATGGCATTTTTATTTTTTTTAAACGTATTCACATGAAATAAATTTTTTCTCTTTTTTAATAATATTTTTTACAAATTTTCTCTTTTACCTTCTTTTAATGACATTTTTTACAAATTTTCCGTTTACCTTTTTAGTGACATTTTATTTACAAATTTTCCCTTTTTTTAATGACAATTTTTTTACAGAAGGACAAGACATCACAATTCATAAACAAAATCGAAGATGTTGAAAATCTCCAATTTTTTGTTCAAAACAAACACATGACAAAAACTTAGTTAGTCGGGTATTTAAAATTTCTTAAAGCTTAGTTACAAATCAATACTAAATTTTTAAAAACAACAATTTATTAATCTTTCATGCCCATAATTACCTAGTATACGAACGGTTATTTCTTGTGATTTAAAATTTATAAAATACTGCAAAAATACCTTTTTGAGTGAGCATGAGGAATCCCATGGGCTGAAAGTGTAGCAAATTGATGGCATGATTTCAAGCAAACAGTATTCGATAGTATGCTAAAAGTTCAAATAAAAGCTATGTGACCATTTCGATTTATTTTCAGGTTCGGTTCGATTTTTTTTTTTTAATAAAAATCTAGCCGAATTCAATAAGTAGTTTGGTTTTGTGTAGTTTGGTTTGGTTCTAGTTCGGTTCGAGTTAACTCGATTTGGTTTTAGTTTAATTTGGTTTATATCATCAATTAGTTATACATACATATATATTGTGGAGGGGAACATAGCCATTGGATTGCTGTGTGATAGCGAATGTGTTGTATTGTTATGGTTCTTTTGGGTTTAATTGGTATGACATGAGAGTAGAAAGTGGAGAAACGTTAAAGTTATTGTAAAATAAAAAAATATTTTGAATTACCTAAAAAAAAGCCAACACATCATAATCACTACAATGTGTGTGAGTTATTGAAAAACAAAATCGGAAAAGGTCCAAACCAAAAGCATATATATACTAGTGATTATGACAATACGGTCACACTACGCAAGAGTGTATATGACCTAGGGACTGTGCGCACAACATCAACCCATTCAATCTGACCCCAAACTTCACCATCGTTGCTCTTATCAAGTATAATCACAGCACACCATATTTTCTTGGTTTCCTCAAGAGGAGACAACGCAGGAGTAGTGTCCCAAAAGATTACGAGCTTTAATTTCCACCATAAGTACAAATTTCAGTATCATTGATAGAATACGCATCAAGTCCAGTCAAACCGTTGACCAATCTCCACTCTTCTGAGTTTGTTTCAAACCACCAGCATTCTTTATCCTTATAAGAGTACTTTACATTATCTATCACACACCAACTCTCCACCCAGGGTTCCGTGATAACTTCCCATTTATTTTCTTTTAGAACGTAAACAAAGTTTTTCCTCTTTATTTTTTGAGAACGAACAGAGTTCTTCTTGATTATCACAAGAATCTCTCCAAGCAAAGGTTCGAGCTTTTTATTTGAAGAGAACCGGACCTCAGGGCCAGGGTCTGGTAAAGGTTCCCAAGTTTGAGTCTTCGGGTCGAAAACTTCAGCCCAATACGTAGATTCATTTGATCTACACCCTCCCATTACATATATTTTGCCATCGAGGACGCACGTAAGGGCTTCCTTGCGAGCCACCATCATGCTAGGGGCTTTACGCCTCTTGCGAGTGAGCTCATTATAGACAAACACAGTCGACGAGGGCCAGTCACGTCTCCCTATCATGTAGATTTCTGAACCAACCCTTTCGTATATCCCATTCGCTAGGGTAAGAGAATCGGTAGGCACTGGTACCAATTGATTTCCAGTAGACTTGTCTTGAATCGTGCATTGGTTTAGGGTTTGATGATCGGGTTTTATCCAGAGACTAAACCACTGTAGGTTTAGGAAAACTTATATTATTGAGAGAACATGTACACATATTTCATGGAAAAATCACAATATTCGATGAAAATAGAAATACATAGTTTTTATTTATGGCATAACTGGAGACTTATTCAAGAGTCTCATTACAATCATTTTTCAGTTATCCGTTAGAGCGGTTTCATCGAAGTCATTCGCAAAGTCGGGAGAATCGAGGTACGATGTACCCTCAAAGTGTTCCGTGAGGTTCACTTTTTTTCCTTTGCCTTTGGTAGACTCTTGGTATAGCTTGCAGAGATACTCAGGAGTTCGACATACATTGGACCAATGTCCTTTGGATCCGCATCTATAACACATGCTACCATGCTTATGTGCGGCAGTCTCTTGAGTCTCTTTTCCTTTTGGGTTTTGTTCAGGACGAACCCATTTAAAAGACTTTCTCCCTCGTGGATTGTAATTTCTCTCACGTCCGCGATTGAATCTGCGGCCATGACTCCGATAGGTTTGACTTCTCCTCTCTGGATTTTTCATATCCATTGCATTCACTTCTAGAAATGTTTTGGCTCCCGTAGGCCGAGAGTTGTGATTTTTGATGAGAAGATCATTGTTCTTCTCTGCGATTACGAGTGTTACAATTAATTCAGAGAACCTCGTGTATCCGCAATTTTTAGACATTGCTTGCAGGACACTGTGTTCTCTGTGGAATGTGAGGTATGTCTTTTCAAGCATTTCTGCTTCGGTTGACAGGTTTACCACAAAATTTTAATTGTGATACAATCCTCAACATTACGGAGTTATAATCCTGCACTTTCTTAAAATCCTGAAATCTCAGGTTTTTCCACTCTTCTATCGCATGAGGGAGATTTATTTGCTTTTGGTTATCAAACCTTTCTTTAAGAGCTTTCCAAAACTCTGCTGGGTTTTTTATGTGCGCATAGTCATGCGTCACGTTTTCATCCAAATATTTCCGCAGAAATATTATTGTCTTTGCCTTAGCTGGGGCGGATGATTTGTTTCCCTCTTGGATGGTTTCGGATAAAGTTTCCGATTCCAAATAGAGTTCAACATCAGTTGTCCACGCTATATAGTTAACTCTAGTAACTTTAAGAGCTGGAAACTTAAGCTTCTCAACGTTGGTCATTTGATTTCTAAAAACAAAATCGCAAAAAATATTATTAGAAACATAATATAATTTTATTTTAATGAACCGTTTACATTAATAATATCAGCAATTACAGAAAATATTATTGCATAAAAAAAGTAAACAAATATTTACGGTAAATTCTCCAACGAAGAGACCATAAATAGAAGTGAAAATTACACCGATAATAAATATTAAAAACCATCGAAATATTTTTCTTACAAAATGAAAACTAAAATGATTTTTTGTAAAAATGTGTGGAAAAAGTTAAAATATTTTGAATGATTTGAAAGTGGGAAATATGAGTGTATTTATAGATTGAAAATACTATTCATAGCCGTTGGAAAAGTTTAAAAATTTGAAAAAAAAAATCTTTGTGACCGTTGTGAATAACAGTATAAAAAAAATTAATTTGAAAATATTCAATAATCATTCAGATAAATTTTACGAAATCAGTTAAAATATTTATATACAGGTGATTTTAACTGATTTCGTAATCAATAAACCATATTAAGACCTGTATATAAATATTTTAACTGATTTCAACTCGGTTGTCAAGAAAATGTGGCACCACTTACGCAGGGTCTGTGCAGTGGACGTGGGATGATTATGGGTGAAGGTGATTTTCTTGACAACCCAGTTGATCCAGGTGATTTTAACTGTGGCACCACTTACGCAGGTCTGTGCAGTGGACGTGGATCAACTGTGTTGTCAAGAAAATCACCTTCACCCATAATCATCCCACAGTCCCAATGACCTCCTTCATCTCCTTTGTTACCCATAATCATCCCATAGTCCCAATGACCTCCTTCATCTATCATGAGTCCCTCGACGTCGACACACCCAAACTCCCATACTTCGTCATCTTCTTCTTCATCAACAGCTTCGTTGATATTGAGACACTCAAGAGCCAGGCTACATCGGAACCTTTCATCTTGAACAAATTGGCTGGCAACTTCAGGGAATCCATTCAGATTCAGGTAATAGAACGCATCTATCCCAGACAGCTCATAATTGTTTATCATGCTCATGACATGGTCGTAATTATTTCTGAGCAGTGAAAGCTTGAGAATGTATTCTGTTGCATCAATGGTAATAACCCTATTTTCCCCATCTCGATCCAAGCAGAAAATGGTATTTCCAGCAACCTTTGTGATGTAGAGAGGGTCGTCCAGGGTTTTGATTACTCCACTATCGCCATTTGGAAGACCATACTTTATATGGTTCAGAGTTGTGTAGATGAATACACCATTATCATACCAAGCTCCACTCTTCACGCTGAATGTCTCTTGAAGGGTGCACTTGTAGTTAAGCGTCTTGCTTGCTATGACGATAGCATGTTTGCTGAGCAAAGCAACACTCTCCATATCGTTGGACCAAACAACGTACCTAACAAACGGAGTCTGAAGTTCACCAAGAACCGCTTTTTTCTGAAGGTCAAACACAACCACTGTATCCTCAGATATGCAAAGCAGTTTTGTAGCCCCGCATAAAAGATAGCATCAGTACGTATTGGCAGGGTTCTCGTCTTAAACAGCTTGTTCTGAATATCGTTGATTAAAACTAGATTGGTGCTTTTCAAAAGAACATCAAACTTATCTTTCGATATAAAAACTGCAGAACGACCAGTCCCCCTCTTTGCCTCTTGCACAAAGTCTCTCCTGCCAATGCTATCTTTCGGTATTATGTACAACTCATAAGAACCACAACTCATAAGAACCACAAGTTCATGAGCCACAACTTCACTTGGCGGTCATCTGCGCCAGAGACAATGAGAGGTAGGGTAGGATGAAAAGAAGCCCAGTTTACTCCTCTGTCATGACCTTGGAGCACGTACTTGACTATAGCGTCAACACCACCAAAAAGATCAGCATTCAATACTATCTTCTTCCTAAGAGCATCAATATCCCAAACACAGACAGTCTGGTCCAAGGAAGCTGATAAGACAAGGTCGTCTTTAGGATGGAAAGAAGCACACATAACCTGGTGGTTGTGACCCTTCAAGACAGAATTACAGGTCTCTGATTTCCAGTCCCATATGCAGATAGTCTGATCGTCACTAGCACTCAAAACCCATGGAAGCTCATGGTGGAACTGAACTGAGTGGATATGATTAAGATGCCCGAAAAGAGTGATAAGGCACATGTGTGTTTCGTAGTTCCAGACTTTAATCTTGTAATCATCCCCTACAACACCCAACCATTTCAATGAAATCAAGAACACAGGACTGCTACCAGGAAATCTTTCAATGTTAAAACCAAACATAACCTGTTTCTCACAAACAAAAAAAGCATAGACGAGCCAAGATCTGCAATTCATTTTCCTTCTAAAACCTCTATAAGGCACACATATGACCTAAACACTTCAAAAAAGATTATTTGTTCGTTTATATTACACATGACAATTTGAATTGGAAACAAAAATCATCACTATTCTTAAATTATTTACAAAAATGTTGATGATGTTAGTTAGAAGCTATATGGTGATATAGTATCTTGCTTTCGTCCTTGCTTTCTCCTTTCCTCGCTAATGCGAAATCGAGTTTCTTTTTTTAGGGTTTCATCAACCCACAATGTTTTTCAGATCCGGTCCAAAAAGGATGAATAAATGAACAATGGCATAGGAACCTAATTTTTTTGGAAAAAAACAAATTACATACAAAAATGGCTCTTGTTTTTCTAGAAAAATACATATAATAAAGCCCAATTTTTTTAAAAAAACTTAGAAAAAATCTAGAAATCTAATATATAACAAGAAGCCAGCACTCTCCAGCATAAGGCTGATTTACAATTCCCTCATAGTTTGATTCCAGTTTGGGTGGATTTCTCTGTGCATCGAGTACTTATTCTATCATTTTTTGGACTCGAAAGCCTTCCTCGAAGTAATAATGGACTTGAAATCCATTCAATTTGATGAGACTTCATCCACTACTCATGAAGTCAATCTATCGCCTCGGAATCATGGATTCTACAGAAATCCAGAAGTCGAATCCTTTCTAAAACGGATTACTAATCCTTAACTTTTCGAGGCCCCGGATAAATTAAATACATGCATATTGTATTTCCTTTGCAACATTTCAGGGAAAGGTTAGGTGACACGCAGCTTTATTTTCTATTAGCATCCTAAATTTTATTCATGTATCTTTTTTTTTTCTCATCTGCTTCTTTGTTCACTTGTGGGTTGGAGCATTAGAAAGTTTTAAAATACAATTCCAACTTTTCTCTTATTCCAGGTGACAAAGGATCTTAAGAATGCTGCCAAAAATCTAGGCGTCATGGTCGTACCTATTGTTGGCGGGATGTCATCAGCGAAGCAGAAAAGACTTCTGAAATATGGGAACTTCTGTCGGCCAGAGAAAAGCATCTTGTAGACCGTAGAGGTATGTAAATGTGGCATTTCTTTTAATCCGGTAGCTTGCTCCTACCTTAACCGCTTCTATTGTAGTTATTGGGTATGTCCTTAAATGCAGTAAACAGTTTTTAAAGTATACTGATTCCTTGAAAAATGATTCGTAAGTATGTCTGCTAATTAAGGCATGTGTAGATTGTTAGTAGTATTTAGCTATACTTAGACACTGTCTCAATGGTTGTCTTTTTATGATCCTCTTTGGCAGCTATATCCCTTCTCTTTCTTTGTGTTGGATGACGCTGATCGCATGGTTGAAAGTGGGCATTTCCGAGAACTGCAGTCTATAATCAACTTGCTTCCAGGGATAGAAAAACCAAATGATGAGAAACTACAAACTGTGCAGAGTGGTGACACAGTCCCCGATGTCCAAAAGAAGAAAAGATAAACATTTGTTTTCTCAGCTACCATAGCACTGTGTCCGGGCTTCCGTAAACAGTTAAAGCGTGGCTCCTCGAAGTCAAAGCAGTCATCGTCTGGTGAAGTTAATTCTATTGAAGTTTTAACTGAACGAGGTGGAATGAGAGTTAATGTTGCCATCATTGATCTGACAACCACATCTATTTTGGCACCACAGATTGAAGACTCTTTTTATAAGTAAGTTATATATTTAGCCTATGTCCCCTCTGAAGCTTTTAGTTTGAGCGTTTCATGATTAACTATTAATTCCTTGGAGGACGCCAAGCTTCTACTCATTATTTGCTTGCAAAACATCCACCAATCTTTGAGACAGGATGAAGATGAGCAAGTAGAGAGTGATGCTCATTTGTTTGATGGTAGCTTAGATGGGTTAGGGTTTGGTCCTCTGGTTCCTACTGAGAGCGAGAGATCCTTAATTGAACGAGTCAGATAAGAACTCAAACATGAACTCAAACAAGTAACTCCTGATACTATCTCCATCATTTAGTACTACACATTGTCTGATTCGTTAAGTTATTACCCATAAAACCAATGATAACACATCCTTCATACCTTACTATTGTATGAGCCCGAAGGAAAGCTTGTTTGATGAGCTTGTCAGTCTATACACCTACTTACCTGATACTTAAATTGCTCGTCTAATGATATCGAATCATGTTTTGTGAAAAGGGTTATAAGGAGAAAATTGTTGACATAAGAGAGGAGATACCAAGGAAAAGAAGAGCTGGAAAATTACCAGGAGACATTACCTCTGTTCTCAAAGCATGGTGTCAATCTCATTCCAAGTGGCCTTACCCTACTGTGAGTTCTCTCTTTCTACTTCTTCAATCACTTAACATGACTCATGTTTTGTTCAAATGATGAACACGCCACACAACTTCCTTTGCCTTTTCAATCTCCTAAGTTGTAAAGATTGAGATAAACTTTTTGGCAGGAGGAAGATAAGGCGAGGTTGGTGCAAGAGACGGGTTTGCAGCTCAAACAGATAAATAATTGAGCTGTTGATTCAGGTGTATACATAAAATCTAAATTCCCCTTCTTTGGTTTCTTGTTTCAGTTTATAGCAACTCACCATTTTTTGCACCAGGACATTCTGCAGGTACATTAAAAGTTATATCTGATGGAAGACACTAATCATCTCATCATTTTTCGCTCATGTGTTTTGACAAGTGTTTCACCATAGTTGGTGCAAAGTCTAAATATAAGCTAAAGACCAAATTCATGGTGATAATGTTATACCATACTTTTATTCACAGACTGTTTTATCATGTCCGATTGGAGGGGAATTTCTCACCTACTGCTTACTAAAAAAGCTTCGAGAACAAAGGAATTAAGTAAGTTAAACTATTTTTTACACTAGCCTTTATCTTAGAGCAAATATACATGAGTTTTGTTGGTCATTTCTTTTGCAAATTTAAATCCTTTCTTCTTCACATAGGAGATGTGAACTTTTCACTTGGCAATGAGACAGAACAATTGTGGGATTTGTCTCGTTAGAATTGGGATACTTGAATCTAGCCAATTGCTTGAGACCTTTTAAAATGTTAGTTGATCATGTTGCTTAATATCAAATTTGAATTGCTCAAGCTTTAAATGAGGGTATTTTTCCTTTTCTTTCTATCTCACTCTGCTATACACTAATTAAAGAGTAGTCGCCTTAGCTTTACCAATTTGATGGATTCATCTGCAGACAAAACATGTTCAAACATTCCAACTACTACGTATGAGCTACTTGATGGCCAGTAAGCTCCAGTTTATGGCTACTGCACTTTCTCCCTTTCAAATGTAATTGCTACAGTCGCTTTTGCTTCCATGAATAAGTTTGTGATTGGTTTCGACTCAAAATTGACCTCTACTTGTAACGTTTGTTCATGTTGAAAATAAGTTTTTTGTTGGATCCAAGTCGTTAAAGCCATTGGTATACAAGTTTAAAAGAGTGAGAGAATTTGGAAACGTACACTTAAAGTTGAAATTGAGAATCAACTTCGATTGAAGAAATGCTTTATATTTACGTTTTCTTTATTCTCTGTGGATTTTCATTCTTTTCAGTATACCCTTTTACAATTTTCCTTGATTTTTGAAACTATTCTCTTCTCTGGTTTTTGTTCTTGGTGATACTTTTTCCTCTCTACACTCACTCTGTAAATTTTTAATTATTCTTAGTCAGGTAAAAAAACAATGGTCTTTCTTTTTCAAGATGAGAAAGTGGCGGTAGGCCAGGAGAAGACTGCATAGGAAATAAAGATTGAGAGAAAGAGGATTGAAGCAGAAAACCAAGCCATAACGTCTGCTGTAGAAGATGACTACTTCACTTCCATTGCCGGCATACTGAAAATATAAATAAAAAACATTCAGATTCATCTATAACACAAAGCAAATGAAAGTAAAATTAGCACACATAATAAATATCATAACATATTATTACAGGTGTAAAAATAATATAAAGAAATGGTCTCGGGTTAACCTGCTTGTTTATAAGGAGTTTGTATGAAGGAAATACGGTCAAAACAATGCAAAAGTGGATCCTCTTCCACGAGCCTATCAACTGTATTAAATGACAAGCATTTGGCTCTTCTTTAGATTCCGAATATTAAGCTAAGTTTCAACTCGGAATCTTCCCGTTATAAAAATATATGATATATATATGATATATATATATATATAAATGTATCTATGCATGTGCAAAGATGTGGAGAAGATGCTTCCGTTTATTTGACGACGTATTCTGTTTATTTGACGACGTACGAAGGAAATCACGACCATCCTCTTCACGAACAAACAAAATAACTTTAATCAAGATTCTGGTTACTTTGGTTCCGAAGTCATAACTTATCTCATGTCGTTGAAACATTACTTTTTTGGACGATATTTTTGTATCTACCGATAAATTTTGTGCACCCTTACTCTATCAAAAGCATTTGAATATTTTGGTATCTACTACTAAATTATCTCGTGGTTTTCCATATAACGTCAACAACGACTAGAGTATTTTCGCTCACATATTAAATAAGAATCAAATAGAGATATAATGTGCATTGCTCCATCATCCCAATAAAATCACCAAACAAGAGTCCATCTAATCTTCTCCAAAACCAGTGGCCAAAATAAATATTTCTTTGCATTTTTGTTTGAATTATTCTTACCTTTATATATTTATATACATTTTAGCTGACAAGTTCTTTTTCGTTGCTCATTATACAGAGCTTCCAATGGCCATTATGGTTTACAAAAAAAAAAGCCAAAAGGACAAGGTATGGGTCATTGTCATTTAGTTTATATACGTTGTGTGACTGTGTCATGTGTTATCTACAACATATTGAAGTCTGTTCGTGTTGCATACTTTTGGAAGAATATCTTACTTGTTCTAACTATTGCCTATTAGTAATTTTTCTATTAACATTGTGTTGTAAGTTGTTTGTTTCTACGACAAGGGGTTTGTTATCAGGTGGTTGGTATAGTCATGTCTTTACTCTTTAATTTCTTACTAGATATGTTCTTTGATATTCTTAAACCTAAAATTTATTGATTAGTTGTTTACCTTAAATCAAAAGATTCAAAAGTTCTTTCAAACCTTTAAGCGGTTACGGTCCAATATTACGCGAATTACGCCACAAATATTTTTTTGTTTCGAGCTTCTTATCTCATTGCCCACAATATTTTTTGGAAAAATCAATATTCTCTTACTTACAAAAAGGTGATCTGGTCTTAAGGAATGTGTGATCGTCAACTCCTCATTTCCTTTTAAAATTAAATGAGACTTTCAATTCAAATAAATCTAATTAAAAATTATAATTTCAAAACCTATTATGTTTTATGCAAAATGAATACTCAAACAACTATGATAAAAAGTATAAACTATCTATTTGATTTTTCAATGGATTCAATATTGTTTTATCTTTAACACAATTGTTTAACATACAACCCGCGCGTACGCGCGGGTATTCACGTAGTTTAAATAAAAGGTCCATGTTTTAGCTTTTTTAATAGAAAAGGCTTAAAAATTAGAAAAATGTGTTTTATGATAAAACCCCTCAAAATTTACCCAAAAATTAGAAAAACTATTTTTTACATTAAAGAGCCCCAAAAAAAAAATTGCCTTGGAGCCTTTTTAATGTTGGGCCGGGCTTACGCTTCTAATCCCATTCAAATATACTTTTAATCTCATACTCTAACCAAGTAAATTAGAAACATCTGATTCATTGGATTGGACCATTTCAATCAGACTGTGGTCTTGGCGTATGGGGTTCTCTTTGATTGTTAGTTTCCTAAACGGGATCGACTAGATAATTAAACTAAATCAAGGGGTTAGTTTTTCAATATTGAAAACTAATTAATTAAGGTATTTATCTAGTGGTTTTGGAAATGACCTAATCGTGTTTTACCCTAATCTTACTTTGCTACAACCACCACCGCCTCTGCCGCTTTGAATATCATTTGGAACGACTGGAAAAAGAGGAAAACGAATCTGCCGCCACCATTGCCTTCATTTTTGTTGCTTCCAGATGAAATCATTCTAAACTGCTTAGCCCCCGTATCGAAATCGTACTACCCTAAACTCTCTCTAGTCTCCAAGACCTTTCGCTCTTTTATCTTATCCCTTGACCTCAACCACGCGCGATTTCGTTACAAAACTCAAGAAGTAAGCTTTCATGTCTGCTTAAAGCTTCCCGATCGTCCTCTTCCGTCCTGGTTCACCCTCTGGATCAAACCTGATCAAACCCGAACCAGTGACTTGGAAAACAAGAAAAAGAAGTCTAACTTGGTAAAAGTACCCTCTTCCTATGCTTCTCGAGAACCATTGTTCCTCGTTACGGTTGGTTCAGATATCTATGCATTCAAACAATGCTATCTTCCGTCTCGCGTCATGTTGGTCCGAAATAAGGAGAATGTCTCATGGCGTGAAGCCCCCAACATGACTTCATCTCGAGTTAATCCCGTTGCGTGCGTACTCGATGGGAAAATATATGTAATGGGAGGTTCCACGGCAAGTAGATACTCGAATTGGGGTGAGGTTTTCGATACAAAGACTCAAAAATGGGAACATTTACCTGACCCTGGCGAGGAGCTTCGCTTCTCTTCAATGATTAGAAAATTAGAGATTATCCAAGGAAAGATTTACATTAGGAGCAACGAGGACAAGGACTCTGTTTATGATCCGAAAGAGAGTACATGGAACGTTGAAGCAAAAGCTCTCGTGAGTGAGAGTAGGTGTATGGTAGATAATATATTGTACTCTTGTCGTTTGAAAAGTTGCTTGTGGTATGACACTAAGTGTGAACAGTGGATACCGGTCAAGGGTTTGTCTTCGCTGAATAAGAGTTGTCGTCGCGGTTTGATTGAAACAGTTAACTACGGTGGGAAACTCTTGATCTTGTCGGACAAGTTTGCGCAGCCTCGTCGTCATTGTCCAGACAGGAGTATTTGCTGTGCGCTAATTTCGCTTGAAAAGCGACAAAATGGTCAAGTTTGGGGAAATGTTGAGTGGTCTAATGTTGTGCTTACGGTTCCTAATTCATATGTTTTCTTGCGTTCTACATCGATAATTGATTGATCAATTGTCATCATGTTTTTTTTGTTTTGACATTCGAGAAAATAGTTAGATTTATTTCTTAAATCACGCCATAGTTTAAAATAAACTCTTATGTTCTAGTTTAAATCATTGGCAACATGAATTAGTAATACATTCATGAGTCTGTTACATATTTTCTTAACCTTTATTAAATAGTTTGGCGTGACACTATGCTACACTTTTTTTTTATTGTTGGTGTGTTTGGTGTTGAATTTAAAATCAGGTAGTTTTTATTGTTGTTTTTTTTTTAAAATCTATACAATTCTCTTTTGTGGGTAAATAGAAGAAGAACAACAACTTTAGAGAAAATGTTTTTTCAATTGATTTAAATCTCTCATCAGAGGAAATATGGTTTTTAATTTAAACACAATTAATTACAATCTAATGAAATAACGTTATATAGCACATGAATAAACAAATAAAGTCTCTTTAGTCACACATGGGCTTATTTAAGTTTCATGAGCCCAAAGATAGGTTTGATCCAAGATTATGACAACCATTTGTATCCCCTAATCGTATTTTACTTTTAACCCTAATCTGCAAAACTTCCTCTCCGCCACTATGAAGAAAACTTCCAATTGTAATCGTTGTCAACTGCTTAGCCCGCATATCGAGATCGTACTACCCAAAACTCTCCCTAGTATGCAAAACCTTTCGCTTTCTCATCTTATCCTCTAAACTCTCCGCAGCTCGAGATCACATTGGAGTCCGAGAAAACGTCCTTCATGTCTGCTTACAGTTGCCAACAAACCCTTTTCCCTCATGCATGGTTCAGTCTCTGGATCAAACCTGATCAAACCCTAACCAGCGACATCGGGAAGAAGAAGAAATCTACCGGGAATACATCGTTGGTACGATCACCTTCTTCTTATTTTCCTTGTGTACCAACGTTCATCGTTTCGGTTGGTTTAGTTAGGTACGGACTCAGCCAAAACAATGCTCCGTCCACTGTCTTGTTGGTTCGTAACAAAGAGATTAGCTTTTGGCGTAAAGGCCCTAACATGAGTGTAGCTCGAGAGAGAGCGGTTGCGGGAGTAGTCGATGGGAAAATATACGTAATGGGAGGTTGCGGGGAGGATGAAACAGCGAATTAGGCCGAGGTTTTCGATCCAAAGACTCAAAACTTTTGAATCTCTACCTGACCCTGGCGCCGAGATCCGCTCCTCTTCGATTAAAACAATAGAGGTAATAAAAAAAAAGCTTTACGTTAGAACCAAAGAGAAGAAAGACTATGTTTATGATCCGAAAAACAGCAAATGGTACGATATAGAAAAACCACTCGTGCAGTTTTTGGTACATAATGTATGGCACCGTTGTGGTATAGAAAATTTCTTGTGGTATGACGCAAAGAGTGGAGAATGGAGAGTGATCCGAGCTTTGGCTACGTTGAATAGATATTGTCGTTCTAATGTGATTGAAATGGCCAATTACCGTGGGAAACCCTTGGTCTTATGGGACAAGTTTGTGCATCCTGGTCGTCAATACAAAAATATTTGGTGTGCGGTGATTGCGATTGAAACAAGCAATGATGGTGAAGTTTGTGGAAAGATTGTGTGGGCTAATATTCTGCTTAAGGTTCCTAGTTCATACGTTTTCTTGCGTAGGCTAATCACTATGCTTTGATCAACTGTAATTATCACTCTTTTGTTTTGACCATTTGCCAATGGGTTTTGTTCTTTTATCGTATTTACATTGTTGCTTTTTGATTTAATTCTTAAAACAATTTCGTATAAATTATTATGTTATAGGATATGGTGTATGCCAGGGTCGTTTTGTTGAAAAATATGATAATACAAATTTTGTATTCTTAACTTGGAAAAAATTTCGTATAAATTTTGTATTTACGTTAGAACCAAGGAAAGGAATCCGCCACCAACATCCACTTCGTTTTTGTCACTTCCAAATAAGTTTTTTGGTTTTGGTTAATATTGCATTAAAAATTGAACTATATAGAGGCAATGTTGTTTGTTTATTTTATAAAACAATGTTCTTGTTGAAATGGTTACAATTTTTTTTTTTTTTTTGAAATGTTAAATTTATTGAATCAAAAAGAAAGTGCTTATGTACAAAAGTGGAAAAAAAAACCAGTTCACAAAAGTGTAGAACTCAAAACTATCGAAATCCCTTGCGAACCACCTCTGGAGTAGTGTCGTGTAGCGTGGGGATCCATTGGATCTCAAGGATGCAATCTTATTCCGTATCGATTTGTCTTTTAGTCGGGTAAGATGCATCGGCGGATGGGTGGTACGTACTTCCATGTCTCCGTTTGTTTCTTTCCATCCAAATGTGGTAGATGATTGGTCGCTTGGAATGATAAGATTTTTCAAAAAAGACATATGAAGATTGCACAATAGGTCGGATTGGAGTTTGATTGCATAACCGGAACCAAATCTCAAGGTGAGATGTATCATTTGATTGAGTTGCTTATTGAGGCTGACGGTGAGATGGATCATCTGAAATGAGTTTTAGACAATCTGACACCATAAAACTCATTTGAAAAAGAAGAAGAAAAAAACATTTGGAAGAAAAATCTCATTTGAAATTTTGATCAGACGTCGATTGTTTAAAGAAAGATGTAAGCTACAATCAAACTGATCTTGACGTACGAGAGTCGATCTCTTTGTAAGAAAATATAATTAAGAAGAAGGGACAGCAACAATTTTGGAGAAAATGTTTTCAATTACTTTAATCTCTCATTGAAAGAAATATAGCAATTGGCTTTAACAACAAAAATATAGCAATTAGGTTTTTAATTTATACACAAGTATGTTGATCCGAATTGGTTTCTTCTATACTTCACGTGTGACAATAGTCACATACTCACATGAGCTTATTTAGTTTCCTAGGCCCAAGAATAGGCCTTGTTTGAAACCTTCTTCTTGGAGCAGAGTAAAAGACCTAATCGTGTTTTCTTAACAATGAAGTAGAGCCACCGCAAACAAAATCTCAATCTCGAGGCTGGTTAGTTCTTAAGAAAGAAAAAAAGTATTTATATATAAATCACTATACGCTAATTCGTGTTTTACCCTAATCTGCAAAACGTCCTCTTACTTTTTGCTACAAATCTCAGCCTCTGCCGCTATGAATTTCCCACTCGAGCCACCGGGGAAAAAGAGGAAAACGAGTCCATCTTCTCCCTCGTTGCTGTTCCTTCCAGAGGAAATCGTTGTAAACTGCTTATCCCGCATATCGAAAGCGTACTACCCGAAACTCTCACTAGTCTGCAAAACCTTCTCCTCGATCATTTTATCCATGGAGCTCTACGTGGCGCGATTGAACCTTGGAACCCACGAAAACGTTCTTCATGTATGCTTACAATTGCCCGATAGTCCTCTTCCCACGTGGTTTAGTCTTTGGATAAAACCTGACCAAACCCTAACCAACGACATCGGAAAGAAGAACAAGTCTAGCCGAAATACTTTGTTGGTACCAATACCTTCTTCCTATTCTCCTCGCGTACCAATGTTCGTTGGTGCGATTGGTTCGGAGTTATATGGTATCCGCAAATACAATACTCCGTCCTCGGTCATGTGGGTCCGTTACAAGAGTATTTATGCATGGCGTAAAGCCCCTAGCATGACGGTAGCTCGAGCAAACCCCGTTGCGTGCATCCTTGATAGGAAAATATATGTAATGGCAGGCCCGTCTTAATTCTTTATAAGGCCCTAGGTAGGAAAAAATGTTTTTGACTCTTTTAATACATTTTTTAAAAAAATTGGCCCTTTTTAGTGTAATTTTTTTTTTTTTTTTTTGGTTTTGGGTTTTTTTTCTTTGAGAATTTTTTAAAAATTTGTGTAGGCCCTGGGCGTAGGCCCCTCTCGCCAATGCCTAGAGCCGGCCCTGTGTAATGGGAGGTTGCACTTGCACGGCAGATGAATCCGCGAATTGGGCCGAGGTTTTCGATCCAAAGACTCAAACTTGGGAACCTTTACCTGACCCCGGGGCCAAGCTTCGATTATCTTCAATTAAAACATTGGAGGTGATCCTAGGAAAGATTTACGTTAAGAGCACCGAGAAGATGGACTATGTTTATAATCCGAAAGAAAGTAAATGGGAAACTGAAGCAAAAACATTAGAGAATAAGAGTAAGTGTGAGATAGAGAATGTAAGGTACCATTGTGGTGGACGAAGTTGTTTTTGGTATGACACCAAGCGTAACAAATGGAGAGTGGTCAAAGGTTTGGGTGGATTGAATAGGAGTCGTCGTCATGATTTTGTTGAAATAGCCAATTACAATTGGAAACTCTTAGTCTTGTGGGAAAATTTCCGTCGTTTCGTGATCAAGACAAGAATATTAGGTGCGCGGTGATCGGGCTTGAAAGGAGTAACAATGATGAAGTTAGGGGAAGACTGAGTGGGCTAGTGATGTGCTTACGGTTCCTAGTTCATATGTTTTCTTGCGTTGTGAAGTGAAACCCGTTTGATCAAATTGTGATCACGCTTTTGTTTTGAAGTGTCATTAGTCTTTTTCTTGACTGACAATTGGCCCATTATATTTTTTTGTAAATGGAAAAAGCCTATAAGTAAAGGCCCAATAAACGTCACTCAGCTTACTGAAGAAAACAAATCCAAATTTCGACGAGATTACAAGGATTAGTTCTTCACTTTGCTCTTTTTCAACTAAAGGTATACGTATACAAGATTATTAAATGACAAAGACTTTTTTGGAATTTTTAAACCGTCACTTAACGTTTTTTTTTCCTTCATAAATATTTTATTTAGTAATCAATATTTCTAAACCCAATTCGAGACTAGTAGTTGGTTAAAAACAGGATAAATAAAGACCACTACAAACATTGCCACATGGTCTCGTTGGAAGCCATGCCTCTAATAATCTCTTGATTTGTGTTTCTTTAAATGGTTAGTATTAAAATATTTTGTGTTTCTTTGATTTGTTTTAGTTTTAAAGCCCATAATCATCATCCACTAAAATCATTTTGATTTGTAAAAAAAAAAGTTAAATAAAAAAAAGACTCCTATCTTGAAGAAGTGTCAGAGAGGATTGTTCAAGTAAAAGATCGACACACAAGTTTTGCTCCCTATAATGAGGGCATCTGAGTCACATGCTTCCACATGCCACCAAAGAGTTTGGAACTTCCCATACACATCACACATATACACACTTATTATATATGCATATATACAATAGATGTGGCATGCGTTAATGATGAACACATCATTCGATAACACGTGTTAGAAAGTGATTCATTAAAACATCTTAAGATATGATTCATGAAAAAAGGAATCTTGGTCATGTGAACTGTTCCTGTGCATTTTTATTTGACAAATTTAGAAAATTCATTTGTTTTTATACAATCATTGAGACATCAAATGAGATATGAACACTAAAATATTTTGGTTTTATTTAAAGATAAATTTGCTATTTCAACATGTAAATGCAAAAAAAAAAAAAAATACATATTCGGAAAACAAATCAAATAAAAACCTTTTAGTAAGTTTTGCCTTGTGTCCTGAGCAATTTTATTAAAACCGGATCGGCGACCGAACCGAAGAAGCTTTTGGGTCGTGGGTTAATGTGGTCCGACCGGGTTTAACCGGATTTGATGATTTAAAAAAAAAAAAATACAAAGTATAATTAGTTGTATGCTCTTCTATCTATTGACTATGACATGTGAATACATATATAGCCTCCTATCAAACAAACATTTTACTGCAAAACATTTCAATAATTATAACATTTCGAATAATTATTGCGTTGATAAAAGATACTTCAATAGTTTAAATTTAAAAGCAATAACAAACGTTAGTTTAAATTTATATATTAGAAGTAGAAGTATAAACGTTATTAGTTTTACAAATCATATACCTTTTCTAATTTTTTTTTAAAGAAACATAATTATTAAAAAAAATATATATAACAAAATAGAAAATCTCACTTTAACAATTAAACCCGATTTGATACGGTTCGATTGGATCACCGGTTTCCGGATTTTTGCCGGTTCAATCCGGTTTTATAACCGGTTTAACTCTATTTGGGTTTTAATGTCAATCCAACCCGGCTATGTCTCCGGTTTACGATTGAACCCGGTTTGACGGCTGATCCGATCCGGTTTTAAAAACATTGGTGCTGTGAGAGATGTAATCACTGCTATGTGCAAACATTATTGTTGTATGGAAATTAATGCCCGAATTTTAATTTATATGAGGAAGTCAAGTAGGTTACATTCACTTGATGCCAAACTAAAATTTCAAAGAAGACATGCATTATTACAAAAAAAATTCCTATTTTCATACTTTCTCGAAGGAATGAATCTTTTAAAATTGACCTATATGTATAAAAGAGGTCTACGAACTTGAAAACTTACGGCGACCAATAATTGGTCGAATGCTACTATTATTGTGCTTCATAGGTTTTATAAAATTTAGTCGGCCAATAATTGGGGGGCTGAAATATTTTTTCTTTAAAAGGACAATTGGAGAAATTAAAGTAAGAAAAGTTAAAATGATAAGAGAATATCTCTCAACCTTTTCTAGTGGATTCCAACTCTTAACTCGTAACTTTTATTCTTTCCAACAAATTCTAATATACGGTTATTAGTTATTTGTTTAGAGTCATGTTAATTAATATACGTTTTTCTCCTTAGTTGAAAACCCTAATCCAGTGAAGAAATGTTAAGCCACAAACGAAAGAAAAAATTGGATTAACTCTTATTTGATTTAGTGGATCATATAAGGAACACAATCATATATTTTTCTGTTCATCGGAAGGTTTTCCGAATTAGCAATCTTTTTTTTATTTTTTTATTTGTGTATCTCTGGCAAATCAAATGCTCTTTTTTTTTTGGTACAACCCGACTATGTTTTTTTTGGTTGAATGTTAATTATATTAAAGCAAGATTTACAAAATAATGTATCTCTTTTACAAAAAAGAGAGAAGTTTGTAGCATAAATGATTCCAAAAATCATTTTATAACCAATAACGCATTAGATCAGCGAATGTTGGTCTAGTTGAATTGGCGGTGATTATATTGTGAATGACTTGGTCGGATCTCGTGAAGAGGACATTGGTCGTAGAAGAAGTGTGTTGATCCCAATTTTACATTTCTCTCTGTCCATATACAATAAGGAGTGGCATGGACCAGGACTTTCCGGACGGTGGTGGGAAAGTGACAACGACGAAGCCATGGACCAAGCCGACTCTGTCTTAACATATTGATTTTACTTTTCATACACTTTTTCGTCTTCCACCAATTAATTGATCGCTTTTATAGTTTTGATCATTTGATCTTTGCTTCTTCTTTTTTTCTTCATTAAAAATGTTGTCTCTAATTTGTGTTTGCATATATTTGCCTAATTCTTTAGTAAATCCCATATTTTGGCACCAAGTTTTTATAAATATATATTTTGTGTTAATTTATGTGAATCAATCTTTTGTGAAATTTGATTATTTGAAATCTGCTTATGAGAAACACATAAGAATGAAAATGTATAGATCAGTTGATAACCAAATTTACTAGAAGCTGACAAAATCCTTTACAAGAATTAACATAATAGCTATTTTCTGTTTTAATATTAGCTTAGGTTTCAGTCATGGAGTAATACCCGGTCGTATAATGTTTTATTATATGTATGGTTTTTGTCCTAAATAACTACCAACTAGAACCTACGTACTGACATTGACAGTTACGCACTTATGTAGTAGCCTAATAGGCTTGGAGTGTAAATAAATTGTTATCCTTTATGGTGAAATGAATAGTTATACACATTATTGATTTTTATATAAACTGTTTCTTTACCAAATAAACTTGATGAATGATTTTTTATATATAAATTAACTGGATTAAAAAATTTAAACATAAAGTGAAACAAACTGAATCACTTTCCTTTTAATCACATTCAATATCATATTTGGGTGGCGTAATAAACGGGTATCACTTAAGAACCAGAGCCAATATATTCCAAGCGCAGTGAGACCAAATCAATCGGAGAGGAAAAACCATGTCTATCGTATTGAGATCTATGGGTTAAAATTCTAATATAGTTAAGCGTTTTGTGTTCCAATGAATCATGTTGTTTCTTTCACGTCAAAGTTTATAGATGGGAAAACCAAAAATAATGTTTATAAATCATATATATAATGCCATAGTAGAAGGAGAATGGTTTTGCGCAAGTTTTGGCAATTATGCACATTATTGATGATTTTTTTTCTATAACTAGGAGGTAATGCGTTTTTGTTACCACTCGACTAATCTCCCCAACACAATTGTAACCGTCGAGTAATTCATTCATCGAATTTTTTAATGAGTCAAACATGACATAATTTCAACTATGGTCAAATGAGGGTGATTATATAATTTCTAACCTAGACCTACACGGCAACTCATCAATACCATATTATTGATCTTTCTTGCTAAGTCTGGAAATTTTGAAAAATGATCGGCTATACTCCCAAATATATCTATGAATTTATATTTTATAAACAAACCATTGTCTAACAACTATGAAGGATTTGATTCTATGAAATATTCGGATCTAGAGCTGATTCCCTCATTAATGGAGGCAAATTAAGGGTTATGTTATTTATCTAAATTAAATACTTCAAGTTTGGTTGATTGAATAATTTGAATATCAAGACAAAATATTATTTAAATCTAGTGATTAACACGTGTCGAGGATGGTGTGATTGGAAAATCTCAGACAAGCTTCACAGTTCACGGGCCAATTGGCTTTAGAATTTCATTATTTTCTAGAGCATAGGAGACATCCCTAAGAACTTAGGATTGTTAAAAATATATGCGCACTTCATATAAATTAATATCAACTTCAATGATAATTTTGGAGCATTAACATTTATAAACTACTAGTTAATAATTAAAGCTATAAATTAATACGCCACCAAATCTTACAATGATCTTCTTGTGGCATGTCGGGAAAAATGGGGGAAGTAACATTGATGGTTTGTTCAAAAGTAGACAGCTAATAACGTGGGAAGACCAAAACCCTAATTAACGATAATCATTATCAAAATATTTTCTTCGTAGTCTCTCATGGTCTATACGAACATAGTAACATACACACTTGTAATTAAGTCTACGTCTAGGAATTAGGAAGTCAATCAAGTGGTTCCTTGCAACATATTAATTTACTTAGACCTACTTGCTTTTCTTACATTAGTTATAAGAAAAAGATTGAAAAGTCTTTTACTTTTTCTTTGAGTTAAATTATTGAATTGACCACATGGGACTGTGACCCTAACAATTGAAATATCAATGCTAGATAGTCTACATGCTAAATTTTGGGAAAGGTATTAAAAATTTACTAATAAGAAATTGAATAAATATAGGGCAAAATCCCATCTAAAAAACTCTGAATATTGTTCTGATTCCCAACTTAAGTATCGCATTAATTTCTTAAGAGGATTTTACCTTTGCTAGTCATTCAACTTCTCATGTTAGTTAATCATGTAGCATTTAAATTATCATAATTTTTTTTTTTTTTTATGATTATGAGGTTTTGGGCCGAAACTAATAATCCTTTTAAACCAGAGACCAGAGCATGTAATATAACCTCTTCCCAAATATCTTTCAATTTTATACGATACGTAACTTCACAAACCTACTCTTATCTCCCAATTACTTTGAGATTATGTTACCATTTTTATAAAATAATATGAAATATGCAATCGTTATAAAAAAAACAATGTTGTGAACCACACAAAAAGATATGTAACAATGCAAAGAAGATTTGTTTTTCAATTATTCACGTGCATGTAGCATTGGTTAAAGGTAATCAAATATTTTTTTATGAATTTCTTAAAATACCGTATTTTGAAATTTTTTCCAAGAATACCACCATTTATTTTATATTCCAAAGATACCACCAAAAATTTATGTTTTCCAAAACTACCACAATCACTAAAAATGATTTTGAAGGGTTTATAATTTAAATTTTTTAGTTTGGGTTAACTAATTTATGTTTAGGATTTAGTTTTAGGGGGTAGAATTTATGTTTTAGGATTTAGAGTTTTGTTTTGAAATTTTAAAATTTAATTTTAATTTTGTGGTATGTTTGAAAAACATAAATTTTTTATGGTATTTTTTGAATATAAAACAAATGGTTATATTTTTGGAAACAAAATTTCAAAATATGATATTTTTGAGAATTACTCTTTTATCAAAGGTTTTTAAACAAAAAAAAGATAAAAGTGATTACAAGCTATGGTTTGAACTTTCAGAACAAAAGTGGGAGGAAATCAAATTGGACAACAATAAACGAACAAAGTGAGCATTAATAACTCGGTAAACATACTGTTTTTTTTTTGTTATTCAACCGTAAAAGTACTAAATTGTTTCACCTAAATCTGATTTTGAGTATTACCCTATGGTTGAATGAAGGTGAACAGAATACACATTGTGAATATGCTAATGCTACATCTATATATGTTTTGTTTATAAAATTAAAAAAATCCCCGCATTTAATGATCAGAAGAAAAGCAAATTGAACTAGGTCTCGGTATACACAAATTGTTGAACATTGACTTCAAAGTATATATAGTTGTATTTGTCAGAGAGATTCTCTTTTTGGTGCTCTTTTCTTGGGATTCCTAAGACTTTAGACAAATAATGTCACATAAGATTCCATCCAAATATAATTGGTTACGTATAATTAGGAATTTATTTTCTCTTTTTACTTAAACAATTTAATTAAGCCTTAATTAATTAAGCTTAGAAGCAAAGATCCGATCATAGGTCGAGTCTGTTTGACGCTATCTTCCCACCCAAGTTTTGCCTCATAGAATATTCCATTTTTTTCTTATGTTTTACGAAAATATTATATAAAGATTCTTTCATCTTTGCAAATAGATTCTACAAGATGAGCTTAGCTTTAAGATTCTATTGTTTTACAGCCTTTGAAATTCTACTGTTTGAAAAAGCCTTATTTGTCTAACGCCTACCTAATTAATTGGCGATTAACCAGATATTTTAAAACTAAAATTATATTGTTAAAGATACATTTTTTTCTGTTTCTAGTCGTTTTTATATAAACAATTTAAAATAACTATAAATATGTTAACATGGCGCATAGGCTTATAAATTAATTCGATGTTTTTACTGATTAATCGGACGCATATACCTATTCGTCATGTGGTTTTGACCGCCTAGCAGAGATGTCACGGGTCAACTCGCGTCTAAGTAGCTCAACCCGTAGCGGTCTCAATTTTTTTTCAATTCGTGCGGGCTGGTCCGTCGCAGGTTGCGGTTTCTAAATCTATGTCCAGGCCCGCATCGCATGGTCTACCAGGTTAGCGGGCCCCGCGGGTCATGTTTGTGAAAAAACATATGTCATTGAATGTTGTTATTTGTTAGTTGTTACTTAGTAAGTCAATATTAAAATGTGAAAAAGAAGAAGAAAAACGCAAATACGTTCAGTTTCCTCCAAATAACATTATAAAAAAAAAATTGGGTTAAAATAATTGAATTGTTCATAAATATTGTCTCTGTAAAGTGGAAGCATATTATATGTAATTGATAATGATCTCAAGCAAGTGAAGAACAGGCAAGAGGATCCAAACTGAAATTTAAAGTTATCAAAATACCAAACTTAAAGTCATTTAATCCAAACCGAGACATAATTTTTGACTCAAAGAAGAGCGTGTTTCTTTGCTTGAAATTCAAACCGAAAATTTAAACTAAAATCTAAGAAGCAACAAGAATAGATCAAACATGATTCTTCATAAACTCTCATCTTCGTCATCGACAATGGATTGGAAAGATGGTAATGTCTCTTCTTCACCATCAAATTATTCATCCTCATCTACTGACCAAACAGGCCAACCCGCCTCTAAGTAGTCCAACTCGTAGCGGTCTCAAATTTTTTTCAACCCGTTCGAACTGGCCCCTCGCGGATTGCGATTTCTAGATCTATGTTCAGGTCCGTCCCATCACAGATCTATATGGGCCTGGCTCGCGGGCTTAAGCCTGTATTGACATCTCTACCGCCTAGGTAGCTAATTTTTAGAACAGAGATATAAATTAGGGTGAAATTGGTGAATGGCAAAAAAAAAAATATTAAAAATCTAACCAAAACCCCTAAAACTAGTGGCCAAAAATTTGTCTAAGAAGGTTTTGGTTAGATTACAAATTATGTTTTTTTCTTGTGTTATTTGACCAAATTTCTCTATAAATTATAAATATTGCCAAACAATTTCTATTAAAAGTAGGGGTATATATTCAAAAAAAAAACTGAAATTGTTCTATTTGAATCGAACTAAACAAATTGGTCGAAAAGTAAAAACACAATTCATTTAGTTATTTATTTAAATTTAAAACTAAATCTGAGCCAAACTAAAGAAAAAACACAACTCAAAAATTAATTTCTGAAAATATGCTGAACATAAATTTCTTCGGCTTTTTAATTTGATTGGTGCAAAAATCTACATTTTTCTTCTACCTTTGGCACTCCTTATTTTAAGCTATCTTTGACACTCCTCATACTCATTTTGTTTTTGGGCAAACTACACTCCTCATACTCATTATTAAGCCATTATATGTTCATTTCATTTTGAGAATCATGACGAAATTATGACAAGTATTTATATACAGACGCATAGAGAAAACTATATATAGAACCATATATATATAATATTTTCCTTGAGAATGGATCTACAATTTTCTTATATAAATTTTACATATGCGTTGAGTACAATAAGAGTAGGGAGAAAAAAACACTAAATTACAAGTTATTAAAAAAAAAAAAAAGATTCTCCTGTACTTATAGCTCTCATCATGCTCCAGACCTCAATTGTTTCCATTCCACTAAACGTTGCAAGAAATCCATTACCTGTTATTAATTAAGAAAAAGCATAGTGTAATCAGCTTATAAATTATAATATATGTACAATTGACATGAATACAATTTTAAGGAATTTTAACTTTATAATTCAGATCGAATTATATATATTAATCAATTTACCTCATCGGGCTCTTGCAGAGAGTAAGACGCATTAGTCTCCTTTGGAAATTTGGATACAAGAATACCAAGACCTTGTCTTCTTTCTCTCAATATCTATAAAATCATTTAAATCATTTTTACTTAATTAGATTATTGAACATTAACTGCTTAATTTAATCTTGTAATAATTACAAGACTATATATTAGTATACCTTAAATGCATCTTCGTCTGTGCGATCATCTCCGATATAGAGAGGAAAGACGTCGGTACAATTAGCGTATCCTACACAAAGCCGATACTAAATTTAATTAATTATTGATCTTAATATCATATTACTCGTAATTAAATTAGTTATTAGTTGATGAAGATTTTACCAAGTGACTCTAATAAAAACTCGAGTGCTTTGCCTTTATCCCATTTAATGATTGGACGAATTTCCAAAACCTGAAATGATTATACCAAAAGATACCCTTTAATAAAAATAAACTCTAGTTACATTAAAAATTGAAATTAAATACTAATTAATACTATATCTTACTTTTCTTCCTTGAGTAAGATGAAGCTTAGGGTAGTCTTTCATTACTGATCGAACTTGATTAGCCAAATCACTCCAGTTCTGTCAACATATAAATAAATTAATTTACTGGTTAGTTTTATTTTTAATCACATGAATAATGGAATATTAGAAAAGAATACTATCAACGTACATTTTCATCGACGCGTCGGAAGTGAACGGAGACACAAAATTTATTGTTCTCTACTTTTGCTCCGGGAGTTAATTTTGTTTTCTCCACTAATTTTTGATAAATCTGAACAAAAATGTTTAAAATAGATGTAAGCATAAATAGAGTAATTTAAAAAAAAAAATATATGAGACTGAATCTTGAAGGAGAATGTGACCTCGTCGATCATGGGGAGAAACTCTGTAGCTGGTTGGCAAAGAAGAGATTTACTATCCTGTAATTATATTAATAATCAACTAATGAGAAGAAGAAAAAAAAACTTATATGTTTATTCATTTATCAGTTTCGAACATATATTTATATATGTAAAATGTAAATAAATGTCTTACTTCCTTATATATGGACCCTTGCTCTGGTCCTTTGATATCCATTCCATGACTTCCAGCATAGTACAACTCAGTTAGTTTCACAAAATTATAAACCTGAGAAAATTGTCAAAATTATCATATAATTAGCTTCAATAATATTTAATCACTACTAATTAAAATCATTAATTTAAAATTTTAATATACCTTTTCTCTACATCTCCCACTAACTATGGCTGTGGGAAAACAATTTGCTAGTTTCCTCACAGTCCTTCTCATCTAAAAATCAGAACAAAGAAAAATATAACTTAACTATTTTTTCGAATAAGTATTTATATATATATTTTTTAGTTTTTTTATATTTGGGTTTTGGAAATGAACCTTCTTGGACATGAAAGCTCGATCTGGATCATCAACAATGGGAGATAAAGTACCATCATAATCCAAGAACATAACGATTTGTTTTCCTTCAGAAACATGAAGAATCTCTTCGAACATATCTAAAGCTGATGGATGTTCTGTCTGCAAAATTATATATACTCACTTTCTCATTAATTATAACAAAAAAATAAAAAATAAAAAATAACAAGAAACGAGAGCTTGATGATCAAAAATGATATGTATACGTACGATCCAAGAGCTTTGTTTCATCAAAGATTTGAGATGAGTAGGAGAACAAGCTCTCATTGAATCAACCCATGAATTGATTAGTCCACCTCCATTGTTGATATGAAGATCTTGAAGAACTTTCTTCTTCGCCGTTGTTACATCATTGTTTGATTTGTTTCCTGTTTCTTTTTCCACCGTTTTTGTGTTTTCTTCAACGAATCTTACTGAGAATAACATAGAAAAAAAGATCAGAATATGTAAAATATATATACGTGTGTATATATGTATTATCTAACAAACTCAACAATTTATACCCATTTTTGTTTTGTAAATTTGAGTCTAAAGAGAGAAAGAGATTTTGAGTGGTTGTGAAAACAGAGTGAGAATGTGTTGTGGGCTTTGAGAGAGACAGAGGCTGAGGTGTGGTATGGTCTGAATTTATAGTGACAAATTATTATAGGAAAAAAATAACTTTATTTTTTTGGGCAACATTTTAACTTAACCAAAAAAGCTAAAAAAGAAAAAAAAACAGATATTGTGGTGTGTGTGTGTGTCCGAACGCTGGAACCCATTGAGTGTGGGTCCTACTTAGTGGGCCCCACAAAGCGGCTTTCCCGGTGGTCTCACCGATCGTTTAGTATTTGGGCGTTGCAGCGTTCCCAGCAACCGCCACGTGGTCCCCTCCCATTAAGTGTGCATATGCTACTTTCTTTTTTGCCCTCTTGCTCCTGATTTTTTTTTCTTATTAATAATAATCTTCATAACTCAAATATATTTAAGAATCAAATCATATGTTTTCTCTCAACAAAATATCAAATGAATAATCTTATAGCTATATATTATATATTGGCGACACATATTTTTCTTTAGAATTCTTATGAGTTTGATGTTAAAAAAACAAAACAATGGGTGGTTGTAATATATATGTATTAATTAAATTATAAAAAACCGTTTCTGAAAAAAAAATAGATCTTTGAAACCATGGCGATAATAATCTTCATGCCTTCTAAGTTTTTTAGTCCTTTGTTTATATATATATATATATATATATAATATCCATTGTTGTGTTGTGCAAGTATTAAAACTAATATAACATGGTTCCATAAACCATATATAATTGGAAAATTTCAAAATGATTTGATGGAAATTTTATTTAAAAAATACTAATCACGTTAGCTCATTATATTAACCCAATGTTAGCTCATTATTTTAGCAGTTACGAACTAAGACTTGAGAATTGTATCAGCCAATCATGCTCCCTGACATGCAATTTTATAATACGACAAAAGTGTCTCGTAACTGCATTGAACACTTTTTTAAAAGATATAGGCCCTTGTAGCTTTTGAAATTCATTAAATTCCACGTGGCTAAGTAGTTCATCACTAACAGATATTCCTCAGGGCTCGAGTCGCAGTTGGTGTGCACAATAATTTATCCAAGAAATAATTTGCATAAAACATTTTACCAAGTATTAAAATCTATTAACCAACCAAGTTAGATCGAATACCATATATGACATTTCACTAGTACTATGAAATATTCATTTTTCTTGTGCACTCCTAATTATGTCCCCGCGAGCATGCATGCATCAGAATTTAATTATGAAATTTAGAAGAATCTGAATATGGTTCTTACTTCTTAGTAACTTCTAGGAGAAGGAAACCTCATGACATAAAAAAACGTGATTTTGGAACTAATATAGTCTAAAGTTATTCCTATGATGATCACCTTTTTCAGATAGTTCTATTTTTTGTATTGAAACTTAATAATTATCATTTGTTGGACAACTAACATTATGGACTTTTGATATACATATATGATCACTTAAGTTGGTCTGCAAAACGAAAATCATCGTTCCGCAAACATAGCAGCCTAAAATTCTAATTCTAATTAATCCTTTAATACTAACTGCACTTTGGCAGATATACTTTTTTCTTCTTACTAAGTTTCGTAGCTTTCTGACTTCTCATCAACCAATTCTCTCTTTATATTCATAATAAAATTATTGTATGCATCAAGAAACAAACAAAAATGTTGTACGCTCAATATGTGTGTGTTAATTTGCATGAAGATAGTAATATATGCGTCTAATTGCATGACATTTAGGCAAGGTTCAAAGCAAATGGTGTGGTGGTCCGGCCATTGCAAGAAAAGAAAGAAGAAATAAGAAGAAGAAGGTCTTAACAAAATTGTGTGAACCAAGATTTTTTAATATTCTCTCTCTTCGAAGAGGTCGCTCTAAAACCTTCTTCTTATCGTCGCCGTCAAGCTTCTTACTGCCATCGCCTTTCCGGTGATCGGCGCTTTTCACGGGTGCCGGAAGAGGCCCCTTTTTATTTTTTTTTCTGTTAAAACTTAGTTTCTTTCTCTTACCTTTCCGCTCGCGTTTTGTTTTTCTTTCCTCTCCGATCTGGATCTCCATAGTGGCTCGCGGTCTGCAGCTCCGGCGATGCCATCAAGGTGGTCCGATCTGGAAGCTCGTGTAGCTAATCGACGTCTTCTACAACTCAAATCTCGCCGTATGCTCTCAGTTTCTTCTTCTTGTTCACCGGGAAGGAGGTGGTTCAGATCTACTCTTTTCTCCTCTCACCTCTCTCTCGCTTGCGTCACTCATCAGCCTGCGATTCTCGTCGCTTCTGCTTCAACAGTGTGGTTTCGGGGCCTCTGAGGACAGAGCCTCACTGCCGATGAATAGATCGACATCGTTTCATGGATTGGGGTGTGCCGGTGTCGCGTTTTGTGGGTTCTCCGGTGTTTTTTTCGGATGAGAGGAACATCTGGTCTTGGGATTGGTCCACGGCTCGGATTGTAACTGTGAGGTAGCGGCATGTGCACTGCTTCTCCTCAGGTAAGGTTTATGTCTGTTTCGTATGGTTCAGTGACCACGGCTGTGCTGGTCATATATTTGTGTGTGGTTTTGGTAAGTGTCAAGGCCTGTTAACTGGAATAGAAGCTTCTGTCCTGTTAGAATTTTGTTTAGGAGTTGCTTCAGGTTAGTTTGTGTCTAGCACTGTGACTTTGCTGTTTGGAGGATGAAGTAAGGCTGTTGAGTTTTTGGTGTTGCTTGGCTCTGTGCTAGCTGATTTCAGGGAGAGAACTTGCCTAGCGTGAGAAAGCTCATTATGCTCATGCGGTTCTGTAGTTCCGATTTACCGCAAGTTCTATGGTTGTTGGACAGGCCACGATTCACAGGTGTTGAGGGCTACCTCTGTTCGTCGGCTTCTTCTATCCTTAGTTGGCATTTCTTCGGGATACTTATGAAATAACTTCCGTTCAATTTGGCGGGTGCTCTGCCAATCTCTTTCGTGGGTATTTTTTCTCGGTTTTAACGATGGTAGATTATATTCGAATTTCAGGATCAGTATCGCTACTTTCCAAGCACCGTCTGCTTCACAGCTAAAATTCCGATGGAGTACCGATTATTATTGTTTTCATGTTTTTTAACCTTTTTTGGCATAAAACCAATCCTTTTTAGATTAAGCAAATTTGTAACACAATTTGTAAAACCTACAAATACATTTTCTAAATGATATTTACATACTTATTAAAAAAAAAATATAGTTCAAAGCAAAATTCGGAACCGACACCTCACGTGTAACGAATCGAGTGTGTCTCTACCTAACATGTGGATCCCTACGAGGCATATATAATATATAGCATCATATGCAAATAATTGTCCGAACCACATTAATCTCGTGTTATCGAGTTCTTAATTACGTCAAATTGATTATTAATATAAGCTGTTTGATGGGTTAATTTTGATACAATTTAATGAAAATACTAATATCATCGAAATGTAAGAAATAAGTATCATGCTAACGATTGACATCATCCTTGATTATCATCGATCCCTTTTTCAATAAGTTAGCACTTAAAGAAAATCAAACAGAATATAAAATATGTTCTAATGTGGTACGCATGAGACATTTTAATATTCTTTGACCATATATCACATGACATTTTGGATGCGACAAGCTCTTATTTTAAACCACCAAACGAGTAAATTCCAGTACTATGCACATTTGGAAAAAAAAATTAAAAAAGTATATAATTATAATTTATAACCCTGTCAATAAAATGTTAATTTCAAAACTCTCACTTTTTTCTTTTTTGCCAAAACAAAAAAAAACAAAAAACAAAATCTTTGTCAATATAGTCAATGGCTTTGACTAAACTGCTAACGGCAACCGTTTCTCCAAACTTTTAGGCATTGGTGGGTCCCAAGCGTGTAGCTTCGACTGCCACATACTCCAAGCTGTTCACAGGTATTGCCATGTCATCATTTACCTGTTTTTCCGTTAATACGAAAGGCCTCTTGTTTTTTTTCTTTTCTGTTTTTAATCTTTTATTTAAATTGCATCTTTTAATTTTTTGTCTCTCTTTCAGTGTATTTTTCTATTTTATTTAATTAATGAAGGTAATATATGTAATTCTCGTTATAAATGAAGTGTGGATTTAGGATTTTCTTTTTCTTTTACATAGAATGTAATTTTGTTTTATAAAAAAATATATATATATATATATATATATATTGATATAGCTGTTAAAGATTTAATTATAAATTAGGACTTCCAAACAAAAAATTAAAGATAACTGTTTTTTTTTTTTTTGCGATATTTTTATAAAGTACTTGTTTTATCATGCTCAACATTTTTAATAATCTAGACACGGTCATGTATAAGATGTAGATATATATATATATTCTCGTTCAATTATTTTCATAAGAGAAAGAAAAGTTGCTAGCCTTTAATTTGAGAATATTAATCGATCAATATATGGACGTTGTACGTGAAAGAAAAAAGGTAACGATTCTTTTTGTCAAAAATATTTCACTATTCGATCAAGTTGCTCTCATTTCCTAATAAATAAAATAACCTTATAAGTTATAATAGCTAGGCTCTATATTTTCATTGTAGATACCAAATTCTTATAAGTTTCTCTCTCATACCAACCAACCAATTACTCGAACTTGACACTTAATTACTAATACCTTTTTAATCGTTTTCCTTTTGTAGAGATTTTGAGAGCTTAAAATAAAAAACATGGAGGTTAGTATTTCATATCATAAAATCATTAGAAATCTTCGTAAAAATAGTTTCAAACAAAATATTTATAATGTATATATGAATTTCTGGAAATAATGGAAACTTGTAAAAAATGGGGATCAAAGCCAAAGTTTCATTAGACTTGACCAGGACCGGCCATGTAACTATTATATGGCTAAGAAGATGTTGGGTTCTAATATTAGTGTAATGATATAATTTTAGGCCGATATGCCCCCAATCATTGAGAACTTTTCCACGGCTTAGAGAAAAAAGTAAAGCGGAAGCTATTATGCTATGCATGTTTTTAATTAATTTCTAAATATACAAATAGCTCATCTACAAGATCTAGAAATAGAAATGATCGGTTTGCAGATAGATGCTCAGTAGATAAGAATCAATATGTACATATATATATATATATATAGCTTATTTCTCATGTCACACTTTGATTCCTATAATCTCGATCAGTTAAAAACAAAAACATCAAATGTAATTAATTTTTGTAAATGTTGCAAAAATATTTTGCTTCTTCACTTTTTTAACTATAAAGATTAAAATCTCAAATTTAAAACGAATAGTTTTAAAAGGTAGCAACCATGTAACAACAATAAAATACATAATATATATATGTGACCAAATGCAAAAAATTAAAAAAATTTGCTTTAGGATATTTTTATTTTCTTAAATTAAATATCTATTATCAGGTCCAACCATCACCACATAATACAAATCAAAGTTAAAATTAAGGTTTATCGAGAACATTTCAGAAATGTTGGGGATAAATTTTTATACGTAGTACAGAAAAAAATCATCTTTAAAGAGAAAAAGAAGCACATTCTTTACTTTAAAATCATTGATATCTATGAATGTGTTAAAAGAAGAATGTCTTAGGTTACTCTTTATAATCTCCAAGAGTCGCCAATCTACAATTTGGGTGGCTTCTCTTTATATCTCCAAGGCCTTCAAACCTTTAATGGACCGACACTTTTTCGATAATTAAAGCTATGAGATTGATATGATCTTTTTTAACGTATCTGAATTGCATATTTATATGTATATATTAATCATCGCAGCGTGTTTTTATGCGATGTGAAGTTCGTATACTGTTAATGTAAATGAAATAACCTAGTTTTAAGATTGGATTCTACATGCATCACTAGTAAAGTATATGTAGTTGAATTATCGCATGCAGTGTGTAATTATGTTTATGCGACAGTGAAACTAGCTAGGTTATAGAGTTCAGTATATTTGTTATCACTCGCTAAATGCATATACTGTGATTGTTGATGTTGTGCCGCAACGATATAACATGTATCGTTTTCTGTATAATGAGACAGTGAAAAATAGCGGTAAAGAGATATATATGGTACCATGGTACCAAATATAAAAAGCTGGTAATGCATTTTTTTTTTTTAACTGCCATCATTTTGAGGCGGTAAAAATGCGGTTAGCTACAATTATATATATAAATGCATAAGTAGTTTAATTTTGTAATTTAACATATATTTTAGTTTTCAATATGTATTTATATACCACCATTTTTTACCAATTAACATGTAATTGAATCGCTATATCTTATCGTATTGTGATCTCTCATTGGTGACCACTATTTTTATTATTTCTAATTGTATTGCCATCTATCCTACCATTATTTTTTTTGCCAATCAAACCTACAAAATATTCACGGTGCATGTAGATTCGGTTTCATTTTTGTTTTAGAAAATGTTTTTTCCAGCATGATCAAATGTTAAACTATTCTAATAAAAGTTAAACTTTTCTAGATCGTGCATATAAAATGAAATCGCTCGACGACGGATTTGAACGGAAACCAGTTGGATCGATTGCGACATGTGTAAAGAATTATAATGGATCATAGTAAGCTTCGCGTTGGATGACAAAAAAAAAAAAAAAAAAGCTTCGCGTTGGAGTTTTTCACTTTCGACGTGTTTTGCATAACCCTAAGCCCTTTCATTTTTGTTTTTTTTTAAATCTAAATTCGATAATTAAAGTTGATGTATCCTTCAATTTTCTCCTTTACCTATCCGACCATGCACGTGCCCTTCTCGATCACATGAATATATTATATATAAACTCATATATTTAAAGTTTGACGTGTATATTAGTGTATGTTTGTCTAGTTAATATCTCTATAAATCTACATTACAACCATTTATCTTATATATACTCCAAATTGGAGAAAAAAATGTTATATATTTTATTAATTCTTTCGATCTAAGCTTTATGAATTAGTGTTCAATTATGTATCAGGACTGTTTTAGATGAAGTGTTCACATATGCATTTGCAAAAATATCAGTAATAAATTAACAAATTTAGTTGTATTTTTAGGATTCAATTTTTTTTTTGTTTTGGTTAAAAATATTTATATTTAAAATTTTGAACATGACCTTGAGACAGCCCTGAAATATATTAGTAGATGGACAACATATATGTAATAAAAATTTAACAGACGAGTACAACCGGTATTCTAACTAAAAATTATAAAGTTAAGAAAAACTTATATTTTTGTAACTTAAAAATAATCTTATTTATTCAAGTTTTTAATCATCAAAAATATAGCCATAAATTTTGCAATTAGGTCACCCCATGGCCAATTCCTTTATTTTGATTTTTTTCTATAGATATTTTTGTCTTTGGTTACAATTATCCGAAAGCTTAAAATTTTCAAAACAGATTTGAGCACATTTCATAAGGTATTAACTTGGATGTATATATAAGCTCAACCCGGTTTGAGTGTTGACCCACCCTTAAGTGCCAACTCTTTTAGGCCCATATTTGAAGAATACCTTAGTACTCTATCATCCATATTTCAGCCCAATAAGGCCAATATCGGACCTTACAGGATACTTAAAAGGCCTATAAGCAATTGCTGAGAGTTGGGAATGTAGACAAAGGATTAGGTGCTACATTAACTTTTGTGGTGGATTACAAGTTTGCAGACGGATCTGGTTTTGTTTTGTCATAGTTGGGCGACACTAAAATTTTGAGTTACGAAAAATAAAAATCAAAGTTTCTCTGAAGTCTGAGCCAACAATCTCTCCAAATTGTTTGCTAGACCATCTGAAAGATAAACCGTTTAAACATAGATTTGGTTTTTGGATAATATTGAAACTTTCGAGAGGGCTTTACCATTAGGGCGTTCAAACAGATTTTGGTTCCGATTTTTTTTATGCTTAGATTTTCGGTCTATGAATAATAGTATGGATATTTGGCAGTTTCGTTCAAATTCAAATTTTAACTAAATATATTCTTAATTATCAAATAAAATTAGGTCTTACATCAGTTTTTTTGTTCGGTTTGAATTTGAATTTAGCTAAAAAAAGAAAAGAAATAAAACGCATGCATCCATTTAAACTAAACCATATTAAGATATGATACGATTTTCGGATCATTTATTTTTGATTATAGACTGGTTATTCTGAATCGAACATCCATATCTATCATGAACAAGCATGGTAAGAATTTTATGCGTTTTTCCTGTAAACTAATTTATATTTATTCCCCCCTCCTCCCCCGTAAATCTTAATCAATAAAATATGATTCCAAACTGAAATTCCTAAAAGACAGATCAATGTGTGTGTATATATATGCGCCATTAGTTTATTCAAAGTATATGCCAATAATAATAAAAATTGATGAGTTATAAAGAATCAAAAGTTCCACAAAAAATGCTTTTTTAATAATTCCATAAACATCCATTTCAAAAAATTTGGACGTATGAACACTGTCTTTGTGGTGAAAGAAAAGAATCAGAATATTGGATAAGGCTGCTTTGTTTATTTGTCTGTATAATTATATATAATATTGGCAAAATACACTTTTTATTATATATATATATATATATATATGTTTTAATCTTTGCCACATTTGGTGGTTATTGTGTGATTCTTTACCTTAAAGAATCAAACTTTGTGGCTTATGTGTTCCCATATGTCAACTAGGGACCCCTCCATGGCTCCATGGCTCCATGGCCCTTTATCACCCACAATAGACACAAACACAACATGAAATTTTAATATTATCGTCGGAATAAAAATATATAAGTTTTTTATATTTTGGAATTATTTCGGCAGAAATAGAATGCCAATTTTCTTCATTAACATTTTTGCTTTGTTGAACCATAATTATATTATATGCTTAGCTTTATTGTTTTTCAATCCGTAAAGTTCCCATCATTTTTTTTATATATATCACCAAATGAGAATTTGAATCATATATCTCATAATTGATTTTTCACAAGGATAATAAAAACAGTTAGTTAACATTTGTAAATTGTCATTTTTTGCATACCTTAATTTTTTCTTTAATGTCCAAATACGAACGTCGTAAAATAGAAAAAAAAAACAAAAAAAGACTAATAATTTACATGCTTCATTAATCATAAACTTAAAAGGTGATAATACATGGAAACTTCTCCGATTGGTCAAAGACAAGGTTTTTGAAAGTAAAAAAAAAAAACATAAACCAGGTAGACCAAAACATGGAGGAAGATTTCTAACATAAACACAAACCCTAGAAAGTTTATCCCTCAACTGTAAAAAAAATTTCAGTTGCAGAGCTAATACGAAACATCATCAGACACTGAAATCGAAGATAAGCTCCTAAAACAAAACATAAAAAAGTCTTCTTTCTTAAAACTCGGACAATTTGCTAATCGCATCCCAATCAATCTCCACAGAAGGAAACTTCTCGAGCCCGAAACTCCCAATCTCATCACCAAACCCAGAATCAGAGAAATCGATGAACGTAGTAGTAACACCAGATTCTGGCGACGAATAACCCACCTGAGACTCATCGGAAAACGAAGTCTCATCAGATCTCAAAAACCCAAATTCACTTTCTTGATACTCTGTTTTTGGCGGGAAAAGCTCTGTTTCAGAACAGGGGAGATCATCATCGTCCTCTGTTTTTCTCAATCCCTCACAAATCGCTTCGAGCTTCGCTTCGACAGAGGAATGAAGAGGCTTGAAGAAGAAGAAGCTATCTCCTCCGTATCCATCCTCGTGCTTAAAGTGTGGGAAATTAAGCCTCGCAAATTCGCCTCGAAGCTTATAAGCAGCTTGATCATAAGCCATGGCTGCTTCTTCAGCTGTATCAAAAGTTCCAAGCCAAAGTCGGGTCCGGTTTTTGGGTAAACGGATCTCAGCAACCCATTTTCCCCAGTGTCTTTGTCTAACTCCTCTGTAGAGTTTCTGAGCGGTCATGTTCTTCATTGAGACTGGCTTTGGAGAAAGATTTGAGATGTTGTTGTTGTTGTTGCGTCTCTGGTTAAGCTGGTTTTGGATCTGGTTGATTTGGTAAGGTGTGAGTTGGTTTAGACCAAGAGGTGTGGTTTGATTGAAACCGAAGATTGTGTTTGGAATCGGAGGAAGAGAAGAAACAGAGTTGTGAAAAGGTTTAAGAGCTTTCATGAGCTCTTCTTTGAAAGGATCAGAGAGATCTGTGTTGCTATTGAACATATCTATGGCTGCCATGGATCTGAAAAAGGAGAGATTTTTTGAAACTTATATTGGAAAAGAAGAAGTAAACAGAGAGGGATTAAAAACACACCCTCTTAGTTGAATCGAAATCGAAATCAAAAATCTATGAAAGAAGTAGAGATGGGGGTGAAATAGATCAAAATGAAAACTTTGGGGTTGAAATGAGATTTTGTTTTGGCTAGCTCTAAAGTTTTTTTTTTTTGTCGCTCTTGGTTTCGCTTGATGCGAAGTTATTTGCTTATATAATAACGAGAAGCTAAGCCGCCCATTGAAAATTCATAATATATTTTAATTATATAATATAGTTTCAATAGAATTGTTTTCTTTTAAAATATATGTTTTGTGTACATTTTGGTAGATGCTTTTGTTCTATTCACAATTTGTTTATCGATCGTCAGCTCGAAGATATCTTTTTATTCCATGGAGGGCTTACACAATAGGAAAACGACGTTCACATATTCATTGGATCTAAGCCGTTCCAAGGGAATATTTGGAAATAATACGACTTTATTGTGTGTGTGATATAAAGAATCATCAATCATGGTTATAAAAACTTTTAAAAACTAAATTTTGCAAAAGTTATTTTAGCTCCCAAAATTTTGGTTGTTAAGGATCTATTGAAATTTATTTATTGCTATGAAGAGCATGTCTTTTTATTTATTAGTTTTTACAAAAAAAAAAAATCAATATGTTAGATAACTTCTCATATGATCTTGGACTATAGTTTTTGGAAGTTTAAAAAAAAAAAAAAGTTTTTGGAAGTTTTTTTCAATAAAATTGCTGAAATAGAATCTTTTCAGCAATAAATACACAAAATCGTAAGAGCCAAAAATGATATTGTTGATTGATTCTACGGCAAGTTGAAAGGCCAATTTGCCTTCTAACCACTTATTTTTTTCTTATGCCATAATATATATTTTTATTATGTCAAATTGTAACACCAAATAACATGAAAAAATATTATTTTACATATTTTGCTCATGTGAATCACAAGGGAAAAAAAGTATGGGATAATTAATTAAAGTACTACTATATATCATCCATGCAAATAAAATGAAGGAATTACAATAAATATCAACCATGAGAATATTTGGTGGTCATAATATTATTCCCAATTCAGAAATATAGTTTATGTGGTCCAAGGTCATAAAATTTTATTGAGTAATAATAACGCATAGAAGTGAAACTCTTCAACTATTATTGGTATGTATGTGTAGACAAATGTAAAAGTGGGGAATATGTAAATTATATAAATTAAAGGGTTTGGTTTTTAAGCAAGAAAAATAGTGAGAGAGAGAGAGAGTCAAGAAAGCTACTGGAGGAAGATGGAAAGAGGTGAGAACTCAAGGCTGTTAAAGTTTGCGTCACAAGGAAGCTAATGGATCTTCTTCACCTTTTGACAATTTTAAAAATATTTCTTCTTATAAAATGTGACGTGGGGTTATCCATCTTTAGTAGAGCCTCTACTGTAGAGGTGTAGTTGTACTTTGGAATAAGGATCTTCTACATAGAATGCGACTTAAGATAATTACCCGTCCAATGTTTTAGATGTCGTCAACAAGATTAAAAATTTGTATTCTCTATATGTTCTTTTCTTGATAATTTTTTTCGGGTGATTTGATGAAATAATCATAAAAAAAAAAAAAATTAAAATCTAACCAAAACCTCTAAAATTAGTGGCTAGAATTATACCACATAGGAAAGTTTTTGTTGGTTTTTAATTATGATTATCCATTATAATTACCTTTTTTTTTTTATTGTTTGAATGATACGATAACCGTTTGTCAAAAAAAAAAAGATTCCTACAAAAATTAACGTTTAAATATGTGAAGTTCTAACCACTCGTCTTATTTGTTTATGTTCTCGACCGATTTGTTCAAAATTTCAGATTAAAGTTTTTGTTTGATTAAGAGGAGGTTTAAGTTTTACTGTTGGGGAAAGAAAGAACTAATCTTTTGTCATTAATAATAGCAACTTACAAAATAAATAAAATTTTAATTTCACAAAAGGTCACTATAAATTATTGAAAATGGAAAGTTAGGTACTAATCTTTACTTACTTGTAAGATTGTTTTTCCCTTTACGTTTATTCGCAAAAAATATCATTTATAGAAAATTCCAAATTTAGGCATTTACCGGTGAAACTCAAAAACAATTAAAGAGTAGCCTTCCACGTAATTGATACCCTTATTTTCTTACTTATTACTTAATACAGTATCAAATAAAATTTAGATTCTTCAAACGATATAACGCGAAAAAGGGAATTAATTAGAGAATAAGAAAATATATGGGACCCACATTGGCGTGTTCACACGTAGGATCCTACGTGGAAGTCATTATCTCTCGGTTCTCTAAGACCTGACAAGTGACAGAAGCTATCTTTGGAAACTGCTTTTGATATGATCGTTAATCCATTTGGTAAACATATCATAACGTAGATTAGGAATAAAAATCTAAAGTTATTTGAGATAAACTCGATTACGCGTCTTATAAAGTAGCCCTTAAATTCTCAACTTTCTACATTTTTCTTTTAAAAGATCAATTTAAAAAAAAAAATTTGCAAAAACAAAGATTCCCTCGATCGGCAATGTAATCGAATATCTAGTTGGTGTACATGGTGAACGACTCTTATAAATTCGATAGAAGCACCTTTTATAATATATAGTTTTTCTAGCACTTTTGTGATATTGATTTTGTAATAGCAAAATATTTAGTGATATAAACTTTTTTCTTTGGGGGGTCAAAAGTGATATAAACTAGTTATCCATCCTTTTCTTTCATTTTTCCTCCCGGTTTATAGTTTATCTTGAATCTAAAATCATGAACACACATAGGTTGAAGCTCACCAAAAATAGTTATTTGAACAAATACATTATAAGGGATTTTAAATAAAAAAATTAATCCACTGTGTTGTTGTCTAGTGGTAGTTGAGCCGGGGAAAATGTGTACTAGAAACAAACTCGTGACACATTGGATAATTTGAGGCTGATGTCGTGCCACTATGTTCTTAATATATTTTCAAACCACTTGCATGTTTGTTTAAATATATTTTAGTTATACTAAGGTTCGGATTGCATCGAATTGACACAATACACATTTTGCATGTAAGAATCTTGCGCTACCAGCAGACTATACTCTTTCGGACTAATCTTAGAGATAGAAATGCCCGTTAAAAAGATATTTCTATCGAGTTGTCAACTAAAGAGCTCAATGTTATGGATAAGGGTGTCAAAATGGGTCAAAATACATCGGTCGATCCAATTTAATCCGACCCATTAATTTTAATAGGTTGAATATTTTGATTTTAATAGGTTTATGGATCTAATGGTTTGATGAGTTAAGTGGATTGAGTTAAAATAGGTTGAAATAAAATGGGTTAATGGAATGATATGGGTTGACCCATCAACCTTTTTCTAAACTAAGAAAATGATTTCACAATTTATTTTTCCGCCAAAAACATGATTTCGTAATTTTTCTCGCTAAAAACGCTATTCCATAAAATTTTCGCATCAAACCGTCATTTCGTAAAAAATTTCCGCCAAAAACACGATTCCGCATTCTTCCCACCAAAAATGCGATTCCGCAATTTTCCCCGCCAAAAATGCGATTCCGTAAAATTTTCCCGTCAAAAACGTAATTCCGTAAAAAAATTCCCGCCAAAAAACACGATTCCGCAATTTTCCCGCCAAAAACGAGATTCCGTAAAAAAATTCCCCAAAAAACGCGATTCCGCAATTTTCCAGCCAAAAATGCGATTACGTAAAATTTTCCCGCGAAAACGTTATTTCGTAAAATTTTCTCGTCAAAAACGCTATTCCGTAAAAAATTCCACCAAAAACGCGATTCCACAAAACAATTCCCGCCAAAACCGTAATTTCTCAATTTTTCCGCCAAAACTTCGATTCCGTAATTTTTCCGTTAAATATATAATTCCGCAATTTTCCTGCCGAAAATACGATTTCGCAATTTTCCCGCATAAAACTCAATTTTGCAATTTTTACGATTTGTTATTTTTCATTAAAATGTGATTTTATAATTTACCTGTTATTTTTTTTGATAAAAATGTGATTTTGTCAATTTCTTTTATCAAAACGTGACTTCGTAATTTTCCACACAAAAATATGACTTGTAATCTTTTTTTTGTTAAAACAGGATTTCACAATTTATTTATTTATTTATTTTATTTATCAAATTAAATGGATCGAGTCAAAATCAATCCGACTCATTTATTTGATGGGTTCATGGGTTGATCCAATCAATTTACTAAATGGGTTGGGTTGATCCATAACTCATTAACACTCAACCCATTATGGCTATAGGTTGGGTTGGGTTGGATTATCCATTTTGACATCCCTAGTTATGGATCGACTTCCGCCAAAGATTTTCGTTGGTTCCTCTTTGACATCTGTAGTTAGTTGTATCATGTAGGGTTGGGCACATAACGAATACCCGAAAAATGCAGTGTGATCCGTTTCGTTTTTGCCGGATATCTAATTTTCAGATTTGCTTTGTTCCGGAAAATTTCGGATATCCGGAATTGCGGATATATGGATTTTTTTGGATATTCGCGGATATCCAGATATTCACGGATATCCGTTTTAAACCAAAAATAGATAAATCAAAACACCATATTTATAAAAAAAAAAATTTAATATAATATTTAAACTAACTAGTAAATAAATATATTAAATTATCTAATTTTACTCGATATAATTTTTTAAAAAAAAAAGTAGAATATTAAAATGGTGAAAAATGAAACATGTATTTGTTATTTAAAAAAAAAATATATATATATATATATTTAATTAAAAAGGTAGTATCTACCTATTTTTACTATAAATATTTTCGCCAAATGTATTTAAAAAGTCTAAAAATACAAATATACATTATAAATCTATCATATTATATATATATATATATATATATATATATGTAATATACGGATCGGAGCGGATATTTGGATTTTTAAAATTGGTATTTGTGATTTGCTTCGCTTTAGACGGATATTAGATTTTACTATTTACTCCACTTTAATTCATAACGGATATCCAAATTTTTTAAATCGAATCAAAACAAATATCGAATCGGTGCGAATCTAACAAATAATTTGGCTAGCTCTATTATCATGCATGTATTATATAATCCGAAGACGAAATATAATCATACAAGCATGAGAACCTAATTTTGTCATGGACAATACTTAATCTCTAAGTCAACCCACGAAGTGCAATTAATTATTTTGTAATTGTATATCAACAAGATCACGATGATGTAGTGGCCACTTAACATACACGACACATTGAGTAATTATTATATAGATTTGGATATTATTGAAAATTCAACGAAGCTAGTTGACTTTTATAAATGTCAACTCTTCCTCCACCATTGGAGGTCAAGATAAGATCAAAATAAAGCTACTACATTCCCTGACCGTGACCCAAATTTGTGACTATTTTTCTTTGGTGACCGAGACATTTCTGATCAAAACATAATTCAGAAAACATATGTTTAATATGCAATGAAGTGATTATAGAGAAACTATAACAAAAATTTATATCCAAAATCATCAATAAAATTAAGCCATGTTCTAATTTTATTGTTAAAACGTAATATTCATTTTGTAGCAATTTTGTTTTGTTTCTAACCTATGAATGGCTTAAAGCTTCAACAATTAATTGTGATTACTTTTTTTGTCCTAATACATCATTCGTCTTGTTTTCAAGTACTGCAGAAAAATTTATTTACATCATTTGTAATGGATAACAAATCAATTAATTGTGATTTAAAAAAAAAAATTATACCGAAATTAATAATATTTATATAGCATTACCATTTTACTCGCAAGTCTATTAGGAAAAATGACTCGAGTTAAAACCCTTCTTCCAATATTCAATACCTTACTGGTCCACAGTTATAATTATTAGTGTAAGCAACTCTAGCTTCTTCACTTTTTAACTTTACATCTTCATACATTTTCAAAGAAGCTTCCGAAAACTTCTTCAATCTCTCTAGAAGCTTCGCCAAACTCGAATGAACATTCGACAATCCCGAAACCAACACAGAACCGCCTTGTTCATCCCCCAACATTTCCATGTCCGACGAGAACCCTTTGATTGACTTACTGAGTTCATCAGACGGCAGTGATTTGATCCCCGCCGACCAATCCCGACACAGGACGAATATCGGTGGGGCCAGGACACGGCGTGGGGACCACGGTCTTCGGTTTCTTGTAGAACGTTCTTGAGGGAGCAAAACACAGTTGTGAAGCCAACCATTTAGAGCTTCGACATAAGAAGTCATACTGTTAACCAAATCTACAAAACTTAGACCAAAACACTCTGTTTCTTCTAGAAGCTCCAACAAAATCCGACTCTTGAGAGTGTTTTCCGGCGCTGTTTTGGAGGAATTCCGACAATGGTAAGCCAACGAAATCGTTATGTACTGCGAATGATGACATTCGAGCATTGCTTTCCACATTCTTATCAACCTAGAGAGAGAGGAAAAGATTTCACAAAGATCAATCAATGAGTCTTAATAGAAAAGTTAAGAGTAGTTATTAGTTACTATACCCTTGGAGAAACTCTAAGAGCTGTGGCTGAAGCTCTTCGTCTCTGATTCTCTCAATCCGCTTTGAAATCGAATCAACGGATTGAATCGCCACTCTGATTCTCGAATGAAGATCTTTTGCAGCTGCTCTTGTTTTATCCATGGATTTAGCGCTGTGATCCTTTGCGAATTGGTTCCTTAACTGCTCGCATTTTCGGTCATACTCTTTCCTAATCATCTCACTCGCCTGTGAAGAAAAACCAAACGAAATGTGAGAGAATAATCGATCAACCGACATAGAGTCGTGACCTCGGTTTTTTTACCTTGACTTCATCATAGAGTTTTCTCTCCCAAGCATATAAGCGATCAAGCGAAGAAGAATGACTTCCTGAGATCATACAGAACTCTTCGATGAAATCACTTCCACTTTCGTCATCATGATCTTCTTTTGATGTCTGGATCAACGGATTTCTAGAAGTCGAGGATCTTGAAGACGATGTTCTCTTCCACACAATTACTTTACTAACTTGATGATTCAATGGCTCTACATTAAAGCCTTAAATCAGACACTAAAACCAATAACAAACACAGATAATGATAAATCTTTCAGAACCAAAAACCAAACCTTGAGAAACCGGTGAATAACTCTTCCCTCTACAACAAGCTCGCTTCAAAGCTCCAAGAAACGCTATCGAATTTCCTTTTCCTGTAAACAAAAACACTCACACAAATTCAAGATTCAAAATTTCCGATCTCAAATCCATATTACACAATGAAAAACAGACCTCAGACCTGTCATATCGGCGAATCCGACTCTGATTTTATTAGCTTCAAGCATTCTTGAAACTTCTTTTCCAGATTCAGAAGCTCTAAAGAACTTATGCTCTATATCTTTCATACTCGACACAAAATCTTTAGCTCTATGTGTTATAAACTCTGATGGATCTTCTCTTTCACCATTCCCACCTTCTTCATCATCATCATCAACATCTTCACAGCTCTGTTTCCTCTGCTCTGGTTTACAACCTCGTAACGCCATTGTTGTTGTCTCTAAACCACATTTTGCTACATTCCCTTGTCTAAACTTCTCTAAACCTATAACTGATGCATCACAATCTATCTCCGTAGCAAACCTAAAGCTATCGAAATCATCACAAGTGTCGAAATAGTCCCAAGAAGAAGTCTCTGGTCGGCGAGGACGCGGCGGAGGAGGAGATAACGCCGGCATTGTCTCCCCCAAATCTTCTTCGCCGTCGCTCAGAGGGTTAATCGTGAAAGTCACCGTAGAGTTAGCAGTCTCCTTCATCGCGTAGCTTAGATTCAAATGGGGTTTAGGGTTTGGAGTCGAGTTATGACTCAGTGGCGACTCAGTCGAGTTACGAGAAGGGGATTTCTCAGGCTCTGTGCCGGTTAACGACGGAGATGATTCTTCAGCCACCGTCTCCGCCTCCGCGTATTGACGTAGACGAGCTCCGACGTTTCGGAGTGAACGAGTGTATGACACGTGTGCGGCGGCTAAAGCACATCTCGAATCCATGGCCTGTTTGACAAATCTCTTCCTTTCTTTACATAAATGAAGCGGCTCGTTGTTCTTCATCATCGATGTTTTTGAGTTTGAACATCCCATTTTCTCCAAAATCGAACGACCCATTTCTTCAAATCGAACAAAAATAAAAACCGTAACTTTGGATTTGTTCAACCCGGAAATCTCTCAGAGAGGTTACGAAACAAAACAAATTAAAGAACCCATTTGAAAAAAGGACACAACTTGGAGATTGATTTCAGACCAAAAGACAAGTTTTGAGCTTTTGGTTTTTCCCTCTAATGGCGATTGTACAATGTGAGAATTAAGAAGAACAGAGAATGAGTAGTAGCTTTCAGTTAGTCGTTGGGGAATCAATTAATGAAGAATCCAAAATGTTTATTGAATGAGAAACCTGAAAAAGGAGCTTCGATTAGAGAAATGGTGAGAGACTGAAGAGAGAGAGAGAAGGAAACAGAGAGAGGGTATGAAGAAATTTTGTCTTTGTTGCATCGTTTTACGAGAAGAAAAATTTAAAAGTAATTATTATTGTAAGAAAAAATAGCGCAGAGATTTTAGTTCATTCCAATACAGATCATCAACTCCAAAAGCTGAGCTATGAGAAAAAGTTAAAGTGTTTTCATATTCTTCTATCTCTCTAGATACTACAAAATCTAGTCTATGGGCTTTATTAAGCCATATTACCGATAAAAGTTTGATAAATGTATTTAGGATATCAAAAAATCATTATTATTGAAACGGATAATTTAAAGTTAAGAATTAGATAACGGTCGGATAAAGATAATACATATAATTAAAATAAATATTCGAACGGTAATGTTGACAAATAAAATTGAGTTTTAAGTAATTTTTTTAATTTGAGAATTACTTTAAAAAATGGTGGATAATTTTGAATAGTGTTCTAAGAAAGTATCTCCAAAATTATCAAATATAATTATCATATATATATATATATGATTTAAATAAATTTATATAATTTAAAATTTTTAATTATCCAAATGGATAATCGGATACACGGAGTAATTATCCGATCATTAACCTTACCCGTTAAAATAAATTATTATTATCTAAATATGTAATATCATTACTTTTATCCAAAAGAGTCGGATAATTTAAACCGGATAAAAGGAAGATCGGATTACAATCCGATATGGGAAGGTCTAGGCTTTACTATTGAATATGAACATGAAAGCTACAAACTTTGTTTTCTTTTACATTTATTAACTTCGGTAATTGGATTAGAAGTTACACTTAAGAACGAAGAGAGTAACGTGAAGCTCGTTACTTTTTGGTTATTGCTGTGAGAGGGGGAGAAAAAATCAAGTCAAACTAAAACCATATATATATATATATATATATATATTGGTTTTGATTTGGCTTTCTGGTTTTCAAAATTGTAAAAAACCATATTGAGACCTGGTTTGTTTGGTTTGATAACAGTTTAATTCTATATTTTTTATATAGTAAAACTGTATATGTAATTAGATTAGGATTCGCATTATACACAAGTTTTAATAATAACTTTATTTATACTCTATTTTTTTGCTTTTAAATGATGTTTAGAAGATTTTTTTTTTTTAAATTAAGTAATGTTTTCGCTATTCTATGTATAATTAATTGATTTTTTTTATTATTTTTTACTGTTTAAATTCTGCTGATTGTTTTTTTATTGGTTGAATTGTATTTAGGTAGATAATAATTGTTTTATTTCAGAAAATAATAAAATTAAATAATTTATTAATTGATGTGCAATAATTTTAAACATCACTTATAAACAAACAAAGATAGTATATGATAAAAAGCAAAGTAAAATATATGTTGTCGGCAACCGATTAAATTTAATGAAAATACACATTCATATACATATACACTAAAACTTTTGAGGTACACAAACACATATATAACAATGCATACAAATATATTACTGTATGAACTATTAGAAAACTATAAAACAAAATAAATATTAAAATAATAATGAAGATATATATATCTCAATATGACTATATATATTTTTATATATGTTCATAATTTTTTTTTTTTAGTTTATAGAATCAAGGGAAATTGGCAAGGATAGCAACATTTGTGTGCAAAACAAAATCCATAACATATTATTATAATATTCTGAGGATGACTTGTTGAATTTACGTAACTGGCCTTCTAATCTCTGATGAACACGACCATTTATTTATATTATATAACATTAAAATAAAAATTCAGCACAACACGAACACAAACATGCTTCTCGGAGACACAAAATCTCGTTTTTAATGTCATTTTTAAATTAAAAGGGATAGAAATTTTGATTCCTTTCTCGACCAAATCGCCCTAATTGAAAACCACCCCACAGATTTTTGTCTCAACTCTTTGGTATCGCTATCTTGAATCAAAACCCCAAATCGACTATCTCTTTACTCTTCTCTATCTCAATATCAAAGAAAAACCCCAAATTGACAATATAAAATCTTCGCTATCTCAGAAACTACGGGTACAACTCTCCAACGACGCCACCTGCAAATCGGAACGCTTTCCGACGAAGCCACCTGCAATGTTCCGACGAATCTGAAAGCTTGTCTACGGTTCGTGAATATGCGTTTTGTTGTTTTTTTTTTGTTTGACTCCTACCTAATTACAATGTCCAGAAGCTTCCATTCACAGTCCCAAATGCTTTATCCAACGATTTGGTCTACTATAGTTGACTACTCTAAGACGTCTACTTGTACCTGTCTTACTTGTAGTCAGCTATCTTACTTGGTCTATTTTCATTTTTTGCAGGGACAAAAGAGTAAGATTATGGCTCAGGCAAAATTACCTGAGAGATTGTTCAAACTGGGGAAAGAACCTGTAGACAACAAGGTCAACATATACTCCCAGCTGGGCTATCTTCATGTTGTTGCAAATGCGCTTGAGGATGATCACATTCGTAAGCTAATGGACTCCCAATTTGGTAAACTACTTAAAGTTGGAAACAAGATAGCTTCTTCGGCCAGGTTTATTCACTTTATACTGTCTAGGCAACTGGTCACTCAAAAGGGTCAAGAAATTTGGGTTTTATTCGCTGGAAAACCAATTCGCTTCTCCCTAAAAGAGTTTACATCTGTAACCGGTCTTAACTGTTCCAACTTACAGCTACAAGAAGATTGTGACCCGGCCTACATTTCTCCTTATGCGAAGACATTGTTTGGGAATGATAAAACTCAAACACCGCAATGGATTGCTGCAAAACTGCTGGGCAAGCCTTACAAAGATAAGGACATAAGATTGCGTCTTGCTTGTTTGCTATTAGTAGACGGTGTTCTTTGCACCACTTCCAGAATTGGGAAGGTCTCCCAACAACACATTTCGATGGTCGAAGACGTTGACGCCTTTCTTGCTTTTCCTTGGGGACGCACTTCATTTCATATGACAATGAATTGCATTAAGAGTCGTGATTTGTCAAACCTTGCACAGAGTTCTTGTGCACTTCAAGGTTTTCCACATGCGCTACAAGTTGTTGTTTTAGCATGTGCACCGATCATTTTGACTAAGGAAGTGAGGGGAAAATCTGTTGCACCAAGTTTGGTGGACGAGACGGAGAAAGATGATGAAGATGCTTCATTTGCAATTGTGCAATTCGGTGCGCCGAAGCCCATAATAATCTCTATGGCTTACGTCAAGTTTCTCGACAAAGAGCACAAGGTATGCAACACCCTTAAATATGTATTTATATTCGTCAGTATAATTAGTTGACTACTTCCGCTGTGTAGTCTCTAAATACTATTTTACAAAATAACAGAATATTTTAGAAATACTTAACTAAGTGTTCTTGCTTCATTTGGAGAACCAACAGGTTGATGTAAAACACACAACCGAGGAAACTGGTTTTGGAAGTGAATTAACCTTGCTAGCCGATAAAGAAGATGTTAGCGTTGCCCATATGCTTGAGCTAATCGAAAGTGGCCATGTGTTTACTCGTAAATCGTGGAGTGGTGGAGCTAGTGCCATTGACCATGTCAAAACAAAGAAGGGAAAATCAGAAACCATTGAAACATCTCCCACTGATGTCCCTCCACAGAATTTGCTTGATGCAGCAGCCTCTGCATTTTATTTGAAGGTCATGGAAATGAACACAGAGCTTCTCAACCAATTTGCGAGCTTGAATAACAACTTCAGTAAGTTACAGTCAAATATTGACTCAAAGTTAACTAGTTTTGCTCAAGTGATTAACAAACTTCAGAGCCAGCATCAACCAAGCCCAACTGTGGAAGAAACCATAAGTCAACATGGTCAATCCCCACAAGGTACGCAAGGAGTCTCATAATACTATTACTTAACTATTTCAAACACTTTTTTTTTCTTACAATAGGCACTTAATCTTCCAATTCTCGCAAATAACAGCCTGCATATGTGCATTCTGTAAACAACTATTATTGCTTTCATAATTGATGCTTTGACTGTTAGGTTACATATATTATAGTTGACTATTAAACTAAAGTAAGTGTGTGTTTTCCACAAATGCATTGAACTAGTTGTGTTTATGTCTTCTGTAAATCCAAGAGGGAGGAAAGTTCGAGGATGCAAATGACAATGGAGATGGCCAGAAGACAAATACTGATGACATCATATCACAAGTGGTTTCCCATGTAAAAACATCCTATAGTGATGAATTCATTGTTCCTCCAGACCCGGAAGCCAATCATTCAAATTTGTTGGAGGTAGTTGAAATTTCTGATTTAACGATGTATACAAAGTACATGAATATGGTCTTATATTTCTTATTTCTAATGCTTTTTCTGTATAATTTTTTTTCAATCAGACTCATCTGGTCAGTGATCACACACTCCTCGATGATTATGCTCAAGAAAAGGTATGTCACTAACTCTTCTTCAACTTATTGCTCACATTCTCAAGTAAGGTAGTTTTCTTTTTTATCATATTCTTATAATCGACTACTTTAATAAATAGTTAACTGTTCATTCTTTCTCATTTATAACTGTTTATTCTTATAATCTATTTTAGTATATTCTTATTGCTCACATTCTCAAGTATGGTAGTTTTTTTTTATCATATTCTTATAATCGACTACTTTAATAAATGGTTAACTATTTGTGCTTTAAATCAGACAAATTTGGTCAATCAATACCTACCGACCGATGATGCTACTGAAGGAAAGGTCTGTCCCGATTTTCATTAACTAACTACCTCCATATTCTCAGTATAGTTATTCTTTATCACCATTTTGTAGTCGACTATTTTGCCTGATAGATAACTATATTTGGAAAATAGCAGACTACATTCCATTTTTGTCATTTATAATGGTTCATGTATTGCAAACTAACAGACATTAATAGTCCTATACTTTTGACATAGCAGGCTGCCGAGGTTCCCGTAAATATCGAACCACCAGGATGGTCTCTTGGGCTAACTCAAGAAGCAAAAAAGCAGACCAAAGAATCAGACCAAATACTGCGGAAGAGTACACGCCAAAGGCAAGCTTCAACTGCAATGACTGACTTTGTCACTAATCCAAAGCGTCAGAAAAAAGCAGACCATATAGAGGAACTAACTCTAATCTTCCCCCGACCAAGACCTGATGACATAACCTTCATGAATTCCAAGCTGCAAATAAATTGGTAACTATATGACTACATTTATATTATACTACATAACTATAACTGAACTATATTCAGTGTAATCTACATATGCAATACAGACGTAAACTAAGTCTCAATGGTCTATTTTTTAGTATTTTCAAGGAGTGGAATGGCCTAACCCCCAACAACAGCACCTTCATGGAAATTATAAATGCATCTAAAACATTGTCTAAATTTGTAAGCTTCATTCCCCTATTACTCAATACGCTACCACCATCTTCATTTGTATATATAACCACCGATTTCGTATCTCAATTCAGGCTATGGACATTATTGTTTTATACCTCCGTGACCTCTTGACAATCAAAAACAAAAACACAACCAAAGCGCGGTACGATTTCCTGGAGAATAGCTTCATGACTGGTATTGCCGAGCTTCACCCCACAGTGATTGGTGAGAAGAAGAAGAAGGCGTTTATTGTTCCCAAGCTTTCCCTTGCATACGTTAAATCGAGGGAGCCATGGTATTTGGAGGTCTCGACCTTATACTGCCCCTACTTGCTTGAGGATCATCATTGGGTTGGGCTTTGTATTAATTTGGAATCTCATGAAATAACTGTCCTTCAATGTAATGCTAAATTGTATAAAGAGAAGGACCTGAAGAGTTTACTAGTACCACTGGCCGAGACTCTCCCCCACGCCATTCGAAAATGGGCGTATAATGATGAGATGAAGACGGACACACTTCAGCCATTCCAAGTCACCATTGCTAAGTCTATTTGGCATACTGAAAACCCAGGTAACAACCACATATACTGGTTTACATTCGTCACATAGCTGTCTATTCGCATATGGTATTATAGTTTGTCGCATATCTAATTAAATGAACTGCATATAGACGCCTATTTTCATAACTGACTACGTACTCCCTACACAGGTCACACTGGCATAACTTCAGTCATGCTACTCCAGCTTCACGCATTAAAGAAGATGCCTTTGAATTTGCGCATAACGGAGGCTACAGTACGTGATACTGCACTAAAATTTGCTTCTGATATCCTCAAGGCAATTGAGTAACCAGATAGGTGCCTACGAGTACTATTCTATTTTTCATGGTTTTACCTTTTTATGTCTGCATGTTCGTATTTTTTTAGTCAACTACTTTATAATTTCTACGAGTTTCTACTTTATGAATATTTTTTCGGCTTCTATTTAAAATGATTTCACTTTTTAAACGAAACAATGGTTGCGAGTAAAATAGTCTTCTACTTATTATCGACTAAATACACAATAATGTAATTGACTACTTTAGTCGTCTATATACTTTTATCAAGTAATATTTGTTTATCTAGTAGTCAACTACGCTTTATTATGTTTACTGCATCTATTTAAGTTACTCAACATAGTAGTCACCTACACCTAAGTTTAAACTTGCCGTAACAAATCAACATCAACACGTAACATATCTATTTTGTGTAAACTAACAATGGTTGCGAATAAAATAGTCAACGACTTCTTATCAATTGAAACCAACTATGTAATTGACTACTTTATTCGTAAGTTTACTTAATATATTTTAGAAAGTAATAAGGGTTTAACTAGTAGCGAACTACATGTTTGCAATGTTTATCGCATCTACTTTATATAGTCCACATAATAGTCACATACACCTAAGTTTAAACTTCTTGAAATAAATCAACATCTGACACGTGACATATCTAATATCCGATTGCCATGTAAGGAAATAACGTAGTTTAGCTATTACATATAGTCTAACACAAATCATGAAAAACGGAATCAAAAGTTAACCAATATCAAGTATTTGGCCTCACACAAAATATAGATGCATTGTATCAATACGAAAGTGCATCAAACTCCGTTTCTCCCATGGTAAATAATTAGGACTTCTTAGTGACTTTGTTGTCGTTCACGCACGGGGAGCTTACAAGCTGCCCTGTTATGACCCTTCCCAAGACACCTACTACACAGACGAGTTGATTTCGATCGACGCTGGATCATATCAAACAAAACTAAAGTAAGTTATGTAACTAAAATAGTTGGTAATTTGTTATGCATAGATGTAGAGATATAATTGTAGTTCACTATATTATAATCTTATTAATCATGTTGGTTACCTTGAACTCTCCTCGAGAAAGTATCCTTTGCTTCCGAGGACGTCCTGGGGGACGATGCATGATTGGTGGTAGCACAGCATCACCGGTACTGACTGGTGTAGGTACCGGATGGAAATTTCCTTCATAGACGGAACACCAAAACCGTGTCGTATACACCTCTCCAACTAGCATTTCCGTCGAGACGTCGCAATATGACGCAGCCGCCAATGCGTGGTAGCATGGAATTAATAACATCTCAAATTCCCGACATGTACAGGTCTTCGTTCCAAGGTTGACTTGAAAGCGGTCTCCCTTGCGATTATGAACTTCGAACTCATCGGAGTTAATCCGATGTACCTTCCAAAAGAAACCATAATCAACTATTATAGCAACATATCCAACTACTTAATCTTCTGAAATAGCACCAACAAAACGCATCCATTTTTAGTTTACTTACATTACCACCCCTTAGCATTGCCAACTATTTCATAGTAAATAGTTAGCTATTTACAAAATATATATTAGCCGACTATCTTTATAACACTTCTGAAAAAAAATGTACCTTCATCGATGTGCTTCCATAGAAGTTATTATCCAGAATATCACGCACTTTTGGTGTTATAGCACCAGTTTCAGCTCCTGATGAAGCCCTACGCCTTACAAACCATCCATTCAGACTTATTCGGATTGCCTCTAACATCGAGATTAGTGGGAAATCCCTACACTCCTTTAGTACATTGTTTAGTGACTCCGCCACATTTGTTGTCATCACATTGTATCTCTCGCCAATAAAATACGATCTTGTCCAGTGTGGTAGACCCAAGTCAAGCAGGTATTGTGCACAGTCTGGGCTTACTCTTTGCAACTCCGCAAAAATCTCGGTAAATTCATTGATTGTGTAAGCTTTTGCCGCACGCACCATTAGTGAAGGCAAATTACTCTCCTTGAACTTACTGCTCACATTCCTTGCAAGGTGTACAATACAAGCCCCATGTCCTGCAGAAGGATACACCTATAAATACACAACATTCGGTATCAGATTATCATATACAATGCATGTGTGCAAAACACACAGCTACTTTAGTTTAGTAGTCAACTACTAACAGTTTACGGTTAGCCAACTATGTTTCATAACATTAGAAGACCAACTACTTACCTTACGCAGACCAGAGTAAATGCTTGAATGACGGTCGGAAATGAACACCACACGTCTGCTATCCGGTATTATTGTTTGTAGGCAACTGAAAAACCATTCATAAGATGCATCATTTTCACTATCGACGACACCATATGCAATTGGGTAAATCTGGAAGTTTCCATCTTGTCCACTTGCACAAATAAGGCAACCACCATAACGACCAACAAGGTGAGTGCCATCTACCAAGATAATTGGTCTTAAGTATTTCAGACCTGCAATGGAAGCCGCATAGGAGATAAATAGATACTTAAACCTCTTACAACCATTCTTATCCACCACATACTCCGTCTTGCAAACTGTCCCTGGGTTTGAATTCTGTAGATTCTCAACATATGACGGCAGCAATGCAAAGCTTCCATTCACAGTTCCAAATGCTTTATCCATTGCTAATTCTCGGCAGCGCCAAGCCTTCCAATAGGAGATGTTGACGTGGAACTCATCTTGCATTATTCTCTGTATTTCAATTGGACCTGGACCACTCCTTCCAGCCACAAACCGTGTTTGGATCAGCTCTCCAATCACCTGAGTGGTCGCTTGTCGGTGATAATGACGACGATCATCAATGGGGCATGTGTGTGTAAACTTGGCCTTTCTAATCTGAAAGTTTCCAGAGGCATCCATCATCGCTACTTTAACACGCCATGGACATGTCGTGTTCACACAAACAAAGTCCATGTGTGTTGGAGTGGAACGCGGTGTCCTAAAGTGGAACTTTCGGTTGATTGCGTGTATCGCCATCTTTATCTTGCAATCCACCTTGTTCCTGAATACACGACCTATGAAAATTCCATCTCCCTCGTATGTTACATCCTCCAAGGCGCTGTCTATCCCTACATAATTACAATGTTCACCAGCCACAGAAACTAGTCACACACCCGTAAATATTTGATTGAGGCAGTTAAAAAACAAAATCAAATGCAGGTTATAACATACATAGCCAAGTACACTAAAATTTCTAACAAGTACTACATAGTTCACTACTTACCATCATCTAATATGTCGTCCACTACTGGAGGCGCATCTCTCCCAAACATTGCTGGGGGGTTTTCCATATCCGAGAATAACCCATTAAGAGTCTCTTCACCACAGTTGTATCGCATTGAAGATTGGTTACTTTCGCATTCAACGAAATATTCTGCATCTCCATCTACACCCGAATCGTACACAACAAGCTGCAACTTATCTGCCCTTGAACTTTCCCCACAACTTAGCCTTTCCCCTGCAGTTTCATCATATGCAAACTCGTGCCAATCATCATTTTCTTCATCAGTTTCACTGTCTTGCTCATCCACTTTTTTTCCTTTTTCAACTTCCGCCCCACCGAGATTTATTTCAGCAAAATCTTCTGCGCTCTCAGAACCATCTTTCAAAAATCATTAATAGATAATGTCAGCAAACAATAATATTATCAACAACTAAATAGTCAACTACGTACTCTCTTAACATATGTATACTACTTAGATTCACTCTGCAACAGTGAAGTAATAGCTAACTACTACCTTCAACTACTACTCACATATGGAAAGTAATAGCTAACTACTACCTTCAACTACTACTCACATATGAACAATAGCTAACTACTCACATATGAAAAGTAATAGCTAACTACTACCTTCAACTTTCTTACCTTCACCCTGCAACAGTGAAGCTTCTTCACTCGCCTCCTTCACACCCGGTGGTTCTTCGATCAGCTCCTCCACAACAGTCACACACATGTTTAGTTGCTCTACATCACCATGCATCTCCATAAAGCATGCCACATCATCGTCAGTGCAGATTGAAACTGGGGGAGCATCCTTTCCATCCTCCATTAACATGTATTGCGGCCATTGATATGTCAAAAACACATCCGCTTCAGCTGCGATTTCCATATGTTCCTTCACCAAAAGCGAAACCTCCATATAACTCATCCTCGCACTCATAATCACACCTCTACTGCATACATTCATGTCCGTCACAAATGTCCACAGCCTTGTTTTCTCTTGTCTCCATTCACCTTTCAGCAGCAAAACCGTTTGACCACCCATTCTCAAGAGATAATAGTCAACTATTTTCGCAAAATAGCACTTTACTTAAGAAACTACAAAGTAGACGAACTCTAACACAATTTCATATATCTGATACTTATGATTTTAAATAGTGATTTCGTGGATATTAACCAACTTCTTATCAAGCAAATAGTTGACACAAAACACGAAATAGTTGACACAAAACACGAAATCATTCATCAACATTTATGCACGCTCAACTATAAACATGTTTATCTATACATTTCATACAATATGGGTATGCCATTAAATATATGTTTTTTTGTTGTTGTCAGATGTTGTTTTCGATCAATGTTCCTGCATCAATGTTGCTGCAATACTGCAGCGTCCTCTCTCTCTTCGTTTTAAGGGCAAAAACGTCACTTCAGTTGCCTACAAATTGTTGACTACTGCTACTCTATTAATTGACCACTTTCCATGCTATTCACCCAATTAAGACACCAATTTATAATATACACCCAATTCACCCTAGAATCAACTACTATATTAAATTCAAATTTTCGATTTTATTAAAATTTACCAATTTACCTAATAAAACTCTCGACTCTATAGCAGAAAGAACATATGAATAGACTCTGAAATTCTAACCTTCTAGATGTCATGTTTCTTTTCATTGTAGTATCTATACTCCATATCTTTCATCTCTCTTCTGGAATACATTGCAACCTACAACAGAACACGTCCCATAGTCTCCACATGAAGCTAAAAGAAGCTGGTAAGAAACACAGTAAACTTACAAAAAAAACAGGACAACATGAATCAAACAATAAGAGGTCAATATAGTTTTCTTAGCCGTGCAAACTGGTTTTGCAAAATTTATGTTATGTCCATCAAATCCCATGATCGTTATAGCAAAGGAATTATATTTGTGGTGCGCAAACCTTAATTCATAAACCCTAAATCTGAAATTGACTATACCAATTCCAAAAACCTACTAAAAATCACATGAAAACTTATAAATACATTTTCTTACTCACCAAAGAAAACAAGATGTTAATTTATTACAAATGCGCAACGGTCACATATCATTAGATTTTTAATATAAACAATCATAATGTGTTTTTATAAATTTTATCGTTTAGCATCAAATGTTTAATATTTTTTTATAATTTTTTTTCCCCAGAAACTTACTAAAACAAGTTTCTTTTCAAAGAATTTTATAAACAGTGAACAACATTAGGGTTGGTTGACGTGTTTATCACCTACTTTAACCAAAAAGCATGTCATTATCGTTTTTATTTTTTTGATGTTAATGGATTAAGTATTAAACGTTATATATCCTATTATCTTCTTCGTAGATTTGGAAAAAAAAAAACGTGATGTTTCACGGTAATCGATACAAAAATATATATTTTAATAAAGTATTTAGTTATTATAACAAAGAAATGAATAATGTTTTTTTTTTGTTTTTAACTTGTAACAAGATTTCACTTGGGAACCTCAGCATACGAGACTTATTCGGGTGGAATTAGAAAAGATGGCTGCGTTACAGTACTTGGACCACATGTACGATTGAAAGCAGAAGTGGATCGACGGGAAGGAAAAGCCGGAAGGTTTGGACGGTGATGTTTGGATTGGATTGCAGAGATACTGGGTTTTGCCGGAGATGAAATTTTCGGAAGATTTTTCCTTGCAAAATTAATTTATCCGGTGGTTTTTATTTTGAAATTTTTTTCTTTTTCTAAACTACTTTTTTTAAATGTTTAAACAATTTATATTTTAGTATTAAATTTTTGAATTGAAATTATTATTTTTGATATATTTTTGGTTTTTAATATTTATTATATTTAATTATTATATAATTATTTTAAATGAAAAATATTATTTCCGTTGGAAATCCGTAGGAAAATAGTTCCGTCGGAAATCGGTGGAAATTATAATCCGTTGGAAATCTGTCGGAAATATGCCCGTCGAAAATTCGTGGGAAATAATTTCCGTCGGAAATCCGTGGAAACTCATTTCCCACATATTTCCGATGGATCACGGCGGTTGAAAATTCCGACGACTTTTCCGACGGATGAAAACAGTTGAAAATCCATCCGAATTTCCGACGATCTAGATCCAACGGACGATTCGGTCCAAAATCCGTTGGAAATAATTGTTTCCGACGGATTTCCAACCATTCCGTTCATTCAAAAATGGCTTTTTTCTTGTAGTGCATTCTCTTCGTATTTGGAGTTTCATCGCCTCTTCGAGCATAGTTATGTTGGGTATTGATCACAGCCGGATAAATGTTAGAAATGGAAAATAATTTTATGGCCCTTGGACAGCTTTTTGTTTTGTTTTGTTTTTGGTTGGAATTATATTTGAGGCCGTGCCTATGTGATGATATACCTTTAGATGTTTAGCTGTCCAGAGTCTATAGCTTAATGGATATTCTTTTCTTTTTTCCTCTTCTCTCATGTTGTAACTAAATTAATGTAGTAGACTTTAAACACAAGAAACCGATGATGGGCTTAAATATCGTAATGACCCATTACTTTTTAGTGGGCCTAGTGAATCCTTTTAGGCCCATTTGGATTTAGGACACAACTGTAAATAGAAATGCTTCTAATCCCTTGCTGAGAAACTTGGGAAGAACCAAAGAACGTGAACCATCAACTCTTACCTTCTCCTCCGTTACACTTCGCGACTGTAATCTGGTGTGTGCGTCTCTATGGCACTGACTACACTTATCTATATACATTTATGCGTTGTTTCTCTATTGTATATTCTTCACTTGCTCGATTAGTTTGGTAGTGATTTTTGTGGGTTTTGTGTGTTCGATGTAAAGAAATGAGTGAAATTGATTTGGTGAATTGGGTCAGAGACGCTTCTGATGGCTCCTCTTATTCTCTCTGTTGATGTGAAGAGCTCTTCAGCGAGTCCTCCTGGTAAAAATCGTTTTTTTATGTGTTCTTGTTTTTGAGTGTGTTTTTTTCAATTGGTTTGTGGCTTCTAGATATGAAAAAGAGATTTAGTTTTTGGGTTTTATATACTCCATTGAAGAAACAAATTGTCTTATGATTTATTTATTTTCTTGCAGATGTTTTGAATAAGGTAATGCAGAGTCCACAGCTCAAAACGAGCAAAGGCTTTGCCAGTCAATGCGTCAGAAGAAAAGCCCTTTGATTTCTTCCGCACTCTCTTTGGTACACATATACGCCTTTTTATGCTTTCTCTGTTGGTTTCAATTGCAAAATCATAGTTTTATGAGTTTGATAATGTTCTTTACTCATAGTTTTTCGGACTGAAGAAGACCTTCAAGTTTGTCGTTTTCTCTCAAGAATTAACATTTTCTTGAATCAGCAGCCTCGGGTGTATAAGTCGTCTTTTTCTTATGTTTTCCTTTTGATGATCCAGAGGGATTTATAGCAGGAGGTACAGCTGGAGTTGTAGTTGAAACAGCTTTATACCGATACAATAAAGACTAGACTTCAGGCATGTCAAGGAACTAAATTTTTTTAATGGACTTGCTTTTAACTGTATTCAACTAGCTCCTGTAATCCTTTTGTCTAAACAAAAAGAAAAAGTTGCTAAAAATATTTTGATCTTATGATGTAGGCAGCTCCTGGAGGTGGGAAAATTGTTTTGAAGGGTCTTTATTCAGGATTAGCTGGAAATATCGCTGGTGTCTTACCGTAAGTGACTGTGAGCTCACAGAGCTCATCCCGTAGTTATTTTTTGTTGATTCCGAACCATAATTTCCACCGTCTCTCTTCGGGCCTACTCGACATTGGTGGTGGCTGATGCAATAACCATAAATGATGATTGTCTGGTTTCTAGTTCAAGAGTCTCAATGTTCAGAATCCAACCTAGATAGTATTGACAATGTTATATTCTTGTTCCTTTTCTATTTCTCCTAATTTATATACTTGTTTTGACGCTGGTTATATCGATGATGTTTCTTTGTAGGGCTTCGGCTTTATTTATTGGAGTTTATGAACCCACAAAGCAGGAAACTGCTGAAGACCTTTCCTGATCATTTAAGCGCAGTTGCTCACCTGGTGAGAGATTTTTGTTCATCTTTAGTTTTGCCATTGGAAAAAGTATTTTATTAGTCTCTGCTATCACTAAATGATCGGGTCATGATTATATCAGTAAATGAATGGTATACAATAAGCAACAATAACTTTTTAGATTGTTGAACTGTTTCTCGCATACGCCTTGTATTTGAGAGTGAAAAGGAACAATTTCGTGTCCTTGTATCAAATTCCAGACTGCAGGGGCCATTGGTGGACTTGCTGCCTCTCTGATCTGAGTGCCTACGGAGGTAAGAACTCACTCTTGGATATCACAATCCAGCACCTGTTTTACATATAATTCCTCAACCGACATTTCCATGTGTATTTTTTAGGTTGTGAAGCAAAGAATGCAGACTGGACAGTTTACATCAGCCCCTAACGCTGTCCGGCTTATTGCATCAAAAGAGGGATTTAGGGGTCTCTATGCAGTTAGTAACACCTTTCTAAGCTCTTGAAATGTAAGGTCCTTCATTTGTGAATAAGACCATAAGACACTGATAGGCACTCGAAATTGGCCATACACACTTTTCAATTCATCACGTGCATATGATTCTGCCATTTCCAAAATTTTCCCACTTCTTCATTTCTCCAAATTCTGTGAAGGGACTAGTAGAATCAAAGCAAATCCAGATGGAGAGCTTCTGATTGCTTCAGGTCCGTTTCTATCTTGTTTTCCTCGGTGAATTTGTATAAGCTGGATGCTATTAACAAGAAATAAAAATGATTTCCCAGGTGCCTTTTCACTGGTTTGTTGTTGATAGAGGCATGTATCCACCACCAGGTCAGAGTTTATGAGCAAAGGCAGCATGCGTTGAAGTCTGAGATAGTTGATTTCGAGGTGACTTCACAGCTCCATGAGTTTTGTCTGAACCTTTCTGCTTCAATAATGTGTTTGTTGGCTCTACAGATTCTGGACGATGACTACTCAGAGCTTGCCTTCTTATGTGCTGATCGTTCCATTAATAATGTACATGCCAAATACAGGAGACTCCACAGTTTAAGGGTTCCAAGGTATTTTTAGTTTCGTTGGTTCTACGAGATATGTTTCATGAATTTTGATGTGGCATTTGTCTAAAAACACACATTTATTTGCAGGATGGGGAGAGACATGACACATGATTGTTGGTCTTGTGATCTGCTTGGAGCAGGTATATTTCAGTGAATATAATGGTTCGGTCTTCTGATCTACCCCAGTTGTTAAGTGGTGAGAGATATGGCTTCTTTCTCATTTTTGCTAATGTTTCATTATTTGAACACGAGAATGATGAATAATACTTGCGTCAGATCACTGTTGTTCACCTTTGGGCACTAATTTTTTTTTTTTCTTTCTCCTTTTTATTGTTATCCAGCAATTTCCATGGATTGGTTGCTCGTGGTGGGTTAGGATGGTGCTGTTGAGTGTTTCGATATGAGAATGATGCTGCCTGCTGTAGTTCTTCTTAACTTATGTTCCATATAAACCGAATTTCTTAGCTTAGACGCGATTGACGAAAATTGCATCAATCTTTCTGATAATCTTGTGCTTTTTTCTTTTGGGGGTAATAGGAGGTTACTGCTATATATTTTGATGACAGTAAAGGTCTGTCGGGAGTAGTGCGGGAAAGGTTTGATTCTGTATCTCACTTTTTATCTGTAAGGTTAAGTAAATTTGACTATACAGCTATCTTTGCAGGTATTCATATATGACATGCGTGCTTCAACTCCCAATAAGAGGGAAGGATCACATGTAAATATTACCGTGTTTGTATTAACTCATCAAAATTCATCATATATGCTATAACTTTTTGCTGAGGGTACACATTTTCTGCATACTTGGTTTTCCTTCTACTGAGCCTTTTTCAGTCATCCTGAGTTGGATCTGTGGGGATAATGATACTAGTGTGGGGTTCACAAATATTCATGTGCCGTATTGTCTAAACTTGGGACTCTGGGATAATAGATTTACCTAGTTTTCTTAAGTATATTACGTGGTTTGAAATATCTGTAGATGTTTTACTAGCTTTCTCAGTATGAAGTTTCTACTCTTGCGTGGTAATAGCAAGCCTGTGAAATTGCAGCTTGGAACTCATGGATCAAACTTGACAGAGGAAGAGCTTGAGGCGCACACAATAGCAGCCTGGAAAGAGAGGAAGGCTCATATTAGCAGACAATTTGACGCAAGTGGGAGACCATATCCCAGGCCACTTGTTCAGGTGAGATTTTCTCAGTTGCGTTCTATTGCTATTACTACTGATCTTTCCATGTAACTTCTCTAAATAATAATGTCTCTTGATTATCTTTTCTTTTACTTTTGAAAAAGATTCTCTTGTTTATGTCTCTTTCAGCTGTATACATGTTACAAATTCTCTGTAAGGAAAAGATCACCATTGATCCAGAGGACCCGGTTGCTCATGCATACTTGTTGAAGTTGCAGGAAATTTTTACCAGGTACTTTCAATTTGTTTCAATCATCCCTTTTTATATGATCATGTCAAGTTTCTCTCTAATTTGATCTAGTGGAAATAGCTTTCTGTAATCGAATCCGGTTGTTAAGTGACTGTTAAAAGTGCACTATCTTTTTATTTCTGCCGTCATGTAAACTCGCATCTGTTTTCTTCTCTGAATGTTAAAAGCACTTGAGTCATTTTTCTGCTTGTGGACTGTTTTTGTAGGAAGGGACTCACTGATGAGCTTGGTGCTGAGGCTATGATGTTTGATTCTCTTGAAAAAGTCGAAAAGGAGATAAAGAAGCCTCTCATGCGGGACGACAAGAAACTGTGTTTGCACGTATGTGTTTCTCACCCTTTTGATGCTTCTCTAGGATTAGTGTCTTTAAAGAAAGTGTGAATTTACTTGGATGTTTAGGAGAAGTGGTGTTCTCTTTTGTTGGTTGGTAGGGAATAGAATGGTGTCTTGATTTCGATATTGTAATATCTTGAATTGATTGCTCCTTGCAAAAATATGCACTTTTGTTCTTATTTCTTGCTGGGTCTCGCTATGGTAATGTACAAGACTCATGGCTCCTTGATTTCCAGGGGTTTCAGAATAGTGGCATTCTTGATCTGCTCCTTGAGGCGCTTCCCCTTGAACAGAATCGGGTAAAGTGTATATTTTATACCATTTTTCGTTTGCTATCAAAGTCTAGACATCATAACTACATCCTAAATTACATTCTCAATTTTAGTCATCATGCCTCCCAATGTCTGGTTGCTCAGCCTTTTAATGTTTCCAGGAGGTACACAAGACCCATTGTTCTATCTCTGCCTCCTTCAAATGCAACAACCCAAGCACTTATTGATTGCAGGCTCGATGTTAATGAATCAGTACACAAAGCAGCTTACCCTGTTCTGGCGAATAGAGCTTCTCTACAGAGTCTTAGGTGAAGTTGGGCTTAAGAGCTCCGGTCTCTTTATTTTCTTCTTCATCTTTTTGCATACTCAGAGCTGCCCTAGAACTTCATTATCCTTTTCGTCTCTTCATCATTTTTCATAGCTTAAGCCATCAAAATTCTCAAGTTTACCTTTGAATTGGAGTTTTATGCTATTGTTTTTCAGTAACTATTGTTCTACACTTCGCCTTATTGTCAAAGGTGGGATTGTCCTCTTCCCTAGTGTCCTTGTCTTTCTCCTGACTGGTACTTGTTTCATTTTCCTCCTTTAGCATCAAGCTTTTAGGACCACAATTCTCCAGAGAGGGCTCGCAAATCGTGCTGTAAATGTATCAAAGGAATGCTTGAATCTAATGAAAGATCAATGGCTATCTAACTGTTGTCTAGAAAATGAACCAGTTAAAGCAACCGTCGGGGAGGGATTTGCAAAATTTCTTCATCTAGGAGAGAAGTACCCAAACTTGCCTGCATCTTTCGATCCCTTTGTTTTAGGCATGCTGATTGCTTTATATATCAGTGGGGAGTGAAACAACAACAACTGAGTATGGATATTTCACTAATGCTTTGTTCTTCTTAATTATTCTACACGTTCAATCAGTTTGTATCTGTCTTCTTCGATCGATATGCTTCCCTCTCGTAAAAGCATAAGGTAACAAAAACCATGATGTCCTTAAATGGCAAGAGGTTTCATGGTGGGATTGTTTTAGTTTTGGAAGCAATTATTTAAGCTGAATGATTTGTCATGTGATGCAGCCATGCAGGAATATATGTCAAAGGCTTTTTGTTCCTCTCCTCCGCTCAATGTGGCCTGGGATTGATGGAAACTCTAAAAAGTTCATCAATCCAAGCGTGCAGTCCAAGCATTCAGATTTATCCTGCATATGATGCAAGCCCCGCTATACAAAAGAGAGACAAGAGGTGAGCCTGAATGCCAGTTCTATAAATCCCCAGACATACCAGAATATACTATCCAGCCTCCGCTAGGCTGCACAGAAGAAAGTTTAGCCATACGCGTAGCCATTGGTTAGTTGCATTCCTTTGGCTGCTATGTCATATTGTTCTCAAGTTTAGTGGAGAGTGAAGAAAGCATACACCTGATCATTGTTATAGGTAAACTTCTCGTCCATTACAATTTGTTTTCATTTACACGTAAACTGGATATTTAAGGTTATGTAGAGTCTCTCTTTTGTCCACTCTTTGGAGAATTTGATTTGTCTTTTTTCAGCCTTGCATATTACAGTTTTTTTGTTGTTGTAATGGCTATTTACAGATACACTAGGAGTAATCTACAACTTGGAAATCACTGCACCTATGACAATATCACAGACACCTGCTCCTTGCTCAACAAGACCAGCTCGTTCAAAAAACGACCAAGGATTGAGGAAACATTGTCTGAGCTGCTGCTTTAGCCAAAGTGACGGCAAGGCAAGTAGAGCGGAAATGAGCAATGCAGGTGAGGAAGACGAAGGTTCGTCTGATGTTACAGCAGAGGATGCAGATGAATCTGATGAATGAACTATAGAGAATAAGTTAGGAATTCGTTCTGTTGTTTGTATAATGGTTTCTTAGTTTGTGTGCATTTTGGGTATCATAGCAATGTTCATGTGAGATTTGACCAGGTCAAATGGTTCTTATGTCTGGTTGGGAAAAGATCATAGATATATATATATATCTTCCCTTGACCAAATTGTTGCTTGTTATGTGTGAGTCTCGGTTGTGCTAAAGAAAATCTTGGATTTGGGAAGAAAGCATAGATGAATAACTTGCCCAAAGCTCAGGTTTGTTCACTGTTCAGCCAATCAAGCTCACTGTTTAAAGTCTTGATGCATGTTCCTCTCGAGGAAGAAACTGATTCTCCACAACACAATCTTACTTTCCATTTTCATGCCTTTGATTTTGTAGAGCTTGCAAAGCAAATCCTTAACGAATTTGTATTCACTACTCATGTACCAAAGCAAATCCTCAGTGAAAAAGAAGTATGTTTTCTAAAAGATAAACCAAGGTGAAAAATTGAAGTATACATTTGTCATGATTAAACTATAAAGCAAACTATAAAAGAAGAAAAGAGTTTGAAGACCCTTGAGCTACTGTTGGTGTTGATATTGATGTTGATGGTACTGATACACCATGTTGCTGTTCCAAGAACCTTGCCCTAGTTGCTGTGGCAGCGGATACTGGGTTTGTGGCAACAGAGTGGAAGAGTTGCTGTGCTGAGGTTGTTGCTGATTCTGAGACCCAAACACTTGACTTGCTTGCAGTTGTTGTTGATTGAAAGGGTTGTGATCTACTGGAGTTTGTGGCAACAGAGTTGAAGAGCTCTGTCCTTGCAAAAGCTGTTGCTGATTCTGAGACCCAAACACTTGACTTGCTTGCAGTTGTTGTTGATTGAAAGGGTTGTGATCTACTGGAGCTTGTGGCAACAGAGTTGAAGAGCTCTGTCCTTGCAAAAGCTGTTGCTGATTCTGAGACCCAAACACTTGACTTGCTTGCAGTTGTTGTTGATTGAAAGGGTTGTGTTCTACTGGAACTTGTGGCAACAGAGTTGAAGAGTTATGTCCTTGCAATGGCTGTTGCTGATTCATCGGACGAATATCGATACACCTTGAGAAGCATTAGGGTTAAACAATTCCAGAAATTAGCAATGCAAAAATCGTACAGAGCACGTGCTGATTGATATTCGACGGATTCTTTACGCATATAAAGCTGATTTACAACAATCGCTAATCCTTCGTGGCTTGGAGTTGCAAGAATATCCCTGGCGAGATTTGAAGATCCCACCGTTGCGCCTTCTGTGATATCGGTTTCTGCCATTTTCCCGAGAAAATATTTTCTCGGTTTCTTTCTGAAAAAAATTGTTCTTCTTCGTCTCAGAAATCTTACGGAAAGGTTGAAGATTTTGTAAGACGTTGCGATTATTCTCTATTATAAATTTAATTTTTAGTGTCAATTTATAATATATATTTGGAAAATTACCATTTAAAAAAAACCTTATATTTTTCATATTTTTCTAACTAAAACCTCTAACTATTTAAATTTCCAATTTAAATTTTGAAATTATTTATTTTTCTTAAACAAACTTCTAATAAAGTTAAATGTGCCAGAATTAGAGTTGCTTCTATCAAAAGTTGTTATGTAATTATTATTATTATTATTATTATTATTATTTTCGACAAAATAATTTTATTAATATAAAAAAAAATACATAATCTTGTATACTCTGACCAAAAAAAAAACTCTGTTAGCCAAATGGGAGGATGATTCATGCTTGAATAAAAAATATTGTTTGAAGGACCTTTCTTTACTAGGCAATGAGCAGGTTGGGTGAGACGACGGCTTACGAAGGAAAAGTCATGGAAGCATAGTGATAATGTCCATACCTTAAATCAGGTGGGTTGTATCCCAGTGGTACTTGAGGGAGGTAATTCCCAATACGGTCCCGGGTTCGATTCGCTTGGCCACCGGGGATTAAAATTTGGCATCACCGGCGACACAGAGTAATCTCTTGGGCCTAGAAAGCCTTTGGAGAAACTGTGTATAATTCAAAAAAAAAATGTCCATACCTTAATATCCGAGCAAAGATTATGAATGTTGACATCCATAACTCGACCCGTTAATGATTGAATTAGATGGTGGCAAAATCACTTTCGATAATCAACCCATGAATATAGCACTTTGAATAGCCATTAGTAGAGCCTTCTCTTCCGTTTCTAAAGGTGAAGATAAAGGGTAAAGGAATAGACATGGGAGATGAACATGAGAAACAAAGAGCTGAGTTGGGATGTGTTTGGGGAGCCATGTTTGGTGTCCACAGACCAAATATATCTTCAATTATTGGCCTACCAAATACCAATAAAGAGCTGAGAAATAATAATCTTTTTTTTTTTTGTTAACGAATTGAATCTTTAATCATATCATATAAAATTAAACATTACGAGTAATTAAATACGTAAGCATGAATTATAATAATCATACACCCTATGATGCCGTGTGTATTTAAATCGAGTGGCTTGGTAACACACAATTCCCCATTTCAAGCAACAATCTGATTAAAATAAGTTTTTATTTTCTTTCTATCGTAAGAATATATTTAGAAAACTCGGAATCGATTATTGGGAATCATGTTAAAAATCGAAACTTTGCAAGAGAAAAATTTGATTTACCCTAATTTGGGGACACGAGGATCGGTTTTGAAATCGTGAAAATCAAGAAACTTGGACGATCCATAAAATTTACAGAAAAGACAGTGAGGGGGGAGAGAGACACGTGGCGTAGTTTGAGTGGTTAATGGTCCCACCTAACTAATGCATGTGAGCTCGTGATGGTTCTGGTTTCATATTGACCAACCATTGCCAAACCATTGCCAACCATTCAGTCGGGGCCAAAAGGAATTAAAACTGAACTTTTCCATGTGCGACAAATAATAATTAAAATCTATAAATATGGAAAAAATGACGAAAGAGATACACAAAAAAGTCAGAGAAAACAAAAAAGAAAAAGCAAAAGTGTGAAATGGGAAGCGAAGGAGCGATCATGAGAAAGCCAAGGTTTCTATGTCTCCATGGTTTCCGTACGAGCGGAGACATCATGAAGACTCAGCTTCACAAATGGCATCAATCTGTTCTTGACCGACTCGATCTCGTCTTTCTCGACGCTCCTTTTCCTTGTCAAGGCAAATCCGATGTCGAAGGCATCTTCGATCCTCCTTATTACGAGTGGTTTCAATTCAACAAGGTCCTCTCTTCTTCTTTTTTTCTTTGTTTTCTTTTATTCATGTATTGTGGTCTCTTCTTTCTCACAAGACAACAATTTAAATCTAGGAGTTTACTAAGTATACGAATTTCGAGAATTGTTTGGAGTACCTAGAAGATCGTATGATTAAGCTTGGTCCCTTTGATGGTCTTATTGGGTTTTCCCAGGTAATCTACAATCAATTTTTTTTTTTTTTTAATAAATTGTGGGAGTTCCAGGCTTTAGTCTATTTCCTTGAGGACTCGAACTAGAGTTCTCTTCTTTCAAGAAAAAACCACTAGACCAAAAGCGACTTTGTTACAATCGAATTGCATCATTCGTCTCTTTTTAAAACTCCCAAATTTGTTTTTTTTTGGGGGTCCATGGCAGGGGGCAATTCTATCCGGGGGATTGCCAGGACTGCAAGCTACGGTACGTTGATAATAGAGAGTAATGTTGTTATCTACAACAAAGATTGTCTCTGATTATGTTTTAAGTTTTGTAGGGAATTGCACTTCAAAAAGTAGCCAAGATCAAGTTTGTTATAATAATCGGAGGGGCTAAGTTAAAATCTACGAGCTTGGTGGAGAATGCGTATTCATCTTCCTTGCAAACTCTCTCACTCCACTTTCTAGGTAAAAATTCAGAATCCCTCAACTGGTTTTACAATTCTCCTGAAAGCTCATTCGTGATTTGTTGCAGGAGAGACGGATTTCTTGAAACCTTACGGAATTGAATTGATCAAATCTTTCAAGAATCCGGTTGTCGTCAATCATCCTAAAGGTCATACGGTCCCGAGGCTTGATGAGAAAAGCTTGGAGAAAGTTGCGGGATTCATCGACACTATAGAGGAGTACTTGGTGATGGAGGAAGACAAGAAATGCTGAAAATAATTTGTATCTCAAAATAAGAAAATGTATAGCGAATCGTCTTTATTCACGAAATGATATGTTATGATTAGTATAAATAATCATGAATGGTTGGAAATAAATCTGGTAATGTTTCTGAAGATAGTATCATTATACATCCAATTGTCTCTTCCTCTAACCCTAAAACTCATTCTTGCTCTTATAACTCACCAAACCCATATCCAAACCTTTCATTATCCTATAAACCAGCAACCGCAAATCCTTCCCCGGCCCATCCTCTAACTCAGCAAACCGGAGACATTGTTTATCCTACAACGCTCCAAACCTTACCTTATCTTCCAAACCAGCAATATTCTCCAAATCAGCAACACCAAGGTGGTCAGCAAGATGCTGATTAGGCGATCGAGTGGATGAAAACCCATAGTTATTTTGATTTCTAATGCTTTATGGCCATTAGTGTGTTGACTAATAATGCCTACTGGTTACTTTTTAGGAGTATTACCAATTTCTGCAGGATTTCGAAAACATGTTTGTGGTGCTGATTTTAACTTAATAGAATAAAAAAAGTGTGTACCGGTAAAAAAAACCAATTACCAATATTTCATAATTATTTATGGGTTTTGTAACTTTCATTAAATTAGGCCCAATGTTTTACCATGTTAACTGTCTCAAGGTTCTAATAATTGAAAAACAGTGGCAATAACAGTAATGGACACTTAAGATTACTTTTACAATCTCTCGTATAAATATAGTAAGAGAATTATCTTACAAGCCTTAAATTTTCGTACGTATGCATCTTAAAGAGCCACCCACCCATACCCAATATTTTAAAATTCATTATAATATCGACACTATTATTTTTAATAAAAGAAAATTCTAAATACAATTTATGAAACTCATATGAACACTCAAATCCAAAGATTTAAAACATTTGTCTTTAATTATCATTTCCTTACTCCAAATAACCAATTTACAAAAAAAAAAAAAAACAATGCGTATAATTAAATTCTGTGAAAAAATAGCAAGTGCTTTTTATTCACGAGTGATATACAAACGATATTTTTATATCCCATTTAAAAGCTATAAAATCTTTGTTCTACAAAGTCATTACGTACGAGTTTGATAAGAGTCTAAGAGATTTGGGATGGTTATCAGATAATATGGGAAGCTATAGTTCCAAAGATCGCAAGTAAGAGAACATAATGGAATATATAAGAAATACATAGGAACAAAAAAAAATTGAGGATCTTCGTGTGGTTAGAATCCACATATGCGGTCGTTTCTATCATAGTTCGACTTCACTTCTCCGCAAAAAATTCAAAAAATGTCGAGTAGACATGTTGACAAAATCCGCTGACCAAAAAAAAAAAATAACTTGTTGAAAAAAAAATAACTAGGGAGCGATGTTTGGTGTCCACAGACCAAATATCTGAAATTATTGGCCTACCAGACCTAAGAAATAATAATTGAATCTTTAATCATATCATATAAAATTAAACATTACGAGTAAAATACGTAGGCATGAATTATAATAATCATACACCCTATGATTGCGTGTGTATTTAAACCGAGTGGCACGGTAACACACAATTCCCCCTTTCAAGCAACAATCTAATTACATAGAAAAAAAGTTTTTATTTTTCTTTCTTCGTAAGAATATTTAGAAAAACAATACTATGATTATTGGGAATCGAAGACGGCCACAAATGCAGAGAACAACAAGCATAACGAGGATCACCGTCGAGGTTGATGATGATCTTACCGCCGGCCAAGATTCTGACGTGGCTATGGCGGTGGTAGACGGCGGAGATAACTATGATCAGCGGTTCTTGGCAATGTTTTCGCCGGAAAATCATCGGAGAAACGAGAGAAAAGATGACGGGAAACAATCGTCGTTGTCCCCGTCGTCGTCTTTTCTTGGAAGCTGTGGCTTTTGCAAACGCCGTTTAGCTCCGGGTCGTGATATTTACATGTACAAGTATGTTTACATATTAATCTTTTCATAATTATTATTCATTTTTACAAATCTTTGTCTATAAACCTCTGACTACATACATATATATATATATACATCACTACCATATAAATTTCGTCTTTATATGAAAGTTCGTCTTTATATGAAAGTTACTGATAGAGAACAAGAAATGTTAAGCTCGTTGCAAGTTATTGACGGTTTTAAAGTCTGAAATTTTGAAACTAGAATCGGATTTTAGAATTTGAACTCTTTAAAGTATTTCATCAATATTTTTTTTCTTTCTATACTTAGTTTTAAAATTCTTTGATCAGATCTAAGTGTTTTTTTGGTTTCTAATGTATCACGAAATCATATTTATATATTTGTATGTAATGTAAATAAATTGTAGAGGAGACGCAGCGTTTTGTAGCGTGGAATGCAGAGAACAACAAATAGAGCACGACGAATGCAAACCCCGAAAGAGCGTCGTACTATCACCATCAAACTAAATATATGAATGGCTCAAATCTAGCTCTTATTATTAAGTTTGTGTGTGGTTTAAATTGAGATTGTTGTTGTTAATCATTAATTACAATTAGTATCATTATGTAAAAATCAATTAATCTCAAGAAAAAAAATGAAATGAAACCACCTTTCATGTCCTGCATATTATTTTAGTTTCACACAACCTAATTTTTTTTGTTTAAATTGGTTTTATTTAGTTTGAGGATATGTTTCTTTATTACTTTCTTGTAGTGTTAATTAGTTTAGCTAAAAGAACGAGTAATTTATACTAAAAATAGCATACTTTTAAGAGCTAGTGAAGTTTGAAGTAAGCGCACCACGAAACTCGATTTAATAATTATTTTATAATCAAATAAATCTTAACTCCATATGCAACTGACGGTCTAAATTTTCTTTTAAAAAGTCACATCATTTACCGTATTTTATAGCTACATGAATAGTAACAGTGTGAATAATTCCTACTGTGACATTATTATGAGTTTTATTATGGTACAATAGTTTTGTCAATAAATCATTGGTGGAAAAGTTAGAAAAAAAGGTTTAAATAATGGATTTTTAAATGGAAGTCACTGTCTCGTGACGATGAAAGCGTCTGATAATTAATAATGAGGTGTATGGTAAATTAATGCGAATGCACGTCACTCCATCAAAGCTTAGTGATGATAAACATTTACTATTTTGCTATATAACAGAAGAAAATCAAAAGATGTATTGAAAATTAAAATATTATACATACTGGAAATAAGTTTTATTCGTTTTTTTTTTTGTACAACTTTTAATTTTATTGATTAAAATTCTGGATTACATGAAGAAAAGGAGAACACACCCTCTTTGATTGCTACAATAAAATACTATAATAGAAAGTGCATATAGTTTTTCTATTACAACGAATTTGAGACGAGGCTCGAATGCGTCGCTAGAAAATTCACGACATAACCGAAATATTAAAATTTGATCACTTTAAATTGTGATGTTAAATACTAATCCTCATCTCCGGATCGTGTCAAAATGAAACCGGTTATTTTTTCTGAGTTCGTGAAGACCGTTACACAATAAAATAATACGATGAGTTTTATTCGTTATGTAGATGTATTTATACATGCTGTGGAAGAATTTCGACATTAGGTAGAAATGTTTCTACTTTATTTGTTTTTAATTTGATAAAACGATGTTTATTTCGAAATAGATAAATGGTTTTAACACGACACTATTAAAACGGAAAAGTAATTGTTCATAGCTCAATTATTGGAGATTAAAAGATGTTAAATATTAATGGTTTTATGAAAATGGATCGTTATCAGTAGCTTATATAGATAGGATTAGGTTTATAATTAGTCTATAGTTTATTTATATAATTTTGTTTTTTTCTTCACTCGTCTTCTGAACTCCAAAGTTCGAGGCTTAGTTGTTGGAGTTTCGGGAGTCATCATATTTTGTCTTCATTACTAATTACTGATTACTTAATAATCAACAATTATATAACTAAAGGGATATAACTAGATTCATTTGTAATAGGGTATCTTCAATTAAATTAGTCCTCCCACATATAATTAATTTAAATTATTTGTGCCATCAATCTCTCTCTCTTTTCTTTAATAACTCATTGAGGTCATTGATGATGCCATGATGGAATGGAAATATTTAAACTTTTTAATGGTTTTTGAATCAAGAATCGGTCCAAATTATACACTTGGAAATAAGTATATTTAAAACAGAATTATTATGAAAACGACCAATACGTTTTAGAATTTTTTGCTTGCCATTTTCTACATAACTAGATCGAATTTTCTCAACTACCATAAAAATAATATATAACTAAATCTAACAAAGTTCACCGAGTCAAATGTAATTATTGATTTTTTAAAAATTTATCAAATCTATTTTTATAGATCATGTTTTTCATTATATTACAGAATATATAATATACTATTTTATTCTATAAATGTCTAAACCGCTTAAATTGTATAAACTTTGATTAAACATTTTAGGCGCTATAATTGAATAAACAATTTTTATTAAATAGTTTTAAATTTAATACCGCAATACCAAATTTTCTATCTTTTTCTAAATAAAATTATCTCTGCATATAGCGCGGAACATCACTTAAAAATAATAATATATAACTAAATTTAACGAATTTCAGTGACCGGACAAAACCTACAATGTACGACTAACTAATTGTGGTATGAGCAAGTTTTGTGAGAAAAGTGTTCCATACACTCATAGATCATTGGACCGAAACCATGATTGAATATCTCAAAATATAAGTTGTTTACACACATATGGACGACCCAGAAAAGACACACTTATGAAACCGAATCTTAAAGCGATTATGAAATTATGGTCCAACCTAGAAACACTTGTAAAATATACTAACCCATTCGGATTACTACAAATACAAGTTACTTAACACCCTACAAAGATCAAACTAAAAGCTCTTTGATCTCTGATTACGCAAGCATTCATAATTTAAAACATAGAATAAAAGACCAAACAAAGGAACACAAAAGTCTTATCTTATGAGCTAAAGGGTTCTTAAAACCCTTCTTCTTGTTCACTTGTATTCCAAGATCATGTTGTTTTCCGGTGCCAGCCCAACGCACGCCCTAAGAATGTTCTCCAGCATTGCCCGCTGCTTCGACAGCGCGTTAACTACCGGTGTTCCCGGAGGCACAAGTGGTGCCTTGGTGAGGTAGCTTAGTATGGTGGCCACAGGATGGAAAGAATGAAACTTGCCCTGCCAACCAAAAAAATCCGAGTCAAAACATGAAAACCGCGGTTCAATGAAATAACCGGTTTTGTGAACTCACGAACCTCTCCCTCGGATTTGAACTGGATCCTGGTGCTGAGCTCCGCGAGGAGAACAAGATCCAAGATAATTGGAGCAGCTAAGAGAGAGTCTTCGCAGGTATTGTGCATCACGATTGTGTTCTTCCCTCCCATGAATATCTCTGATGTATACTCGTCCATTGCTCGCTTGCTATCTGCAACATACGGTACATACTGCAGAACAAACACACAAATTGGATCAATGGACATTGCAAATGGCAAAGGGGAAAAAAGTTTTGAGTGTCTGTTCGGTTTCTAGCTTACCTTGATGACCACTACATGGTCTGGGTGTTCCCCAGGCTCGAAGAGGATACCATTGCTAGCAACCATATCGTCCACGACATTGCTTTTCGATATCTCCTTAGATCGGAATGTTTGTGGAGCCGAGAGGTTCATCCCATCATTGTTCCCCAAGTGATTGTAGCTCACAATTGAAGTGGGCTGTTGAACAATAACACACAGTCAATGAACCAAAGTCTTTTGTCATGTTTCTTTACTAACAAGGAAATAGTTACTTGATACACAAGTTAAACAAACCTTGATTCCTGCACCAACAAGGAAATCAACCAAGACAGATTTCATCTTGGTTTGACCACTCTTGAAATCATCTCCACCGATCAAAACATTGTTCCTGATCGCCAAATCAATAAGACCTACGACAAAAACCCCCAATAAAATCAATCAAAACAGTCATGATTCCTAATTTCCGAGAGATGGAAAAAATTATAACTTTCACTATATGAAACCTGGAACAAAGGTGTTTTGAGGGCTTCCATTGATGAACGGGATACCCTCAAGAACACAAGCTATAGCATAAAGCGTCGAAGGAGAGATCTCGGCCTCATCCCTATCCACAGACTTCATAAGATTCTCCATTGTGTCGTTTAACCCGACGATCACATTGCTATAACGCTCAGTGTTAGCCGTCCACAAAACCACAACCTTATCCACCTTATTCTTCTCCTTAAACTCCCTAAGATTCAAAATCACACACACACACATAAACACATAACAAAATAATCAAGAAACAGAGGAGATTTCGATTCGATTCAACAAGTGTTTATGACTACCTCATGTCCTTGATGATGTGGTCGACTTGTTCCTTCTTGGTACCTTTGATCACGTTGTTAGCACGTGACCCTTGATTCGCAGCGATGAAATCAGGATCAAAGATACCAGGAAGCGGCACAATGTTCTCCATGTAAGGCCTAAGCTGTTTCTGCAAATCAATATCAAGAACCTTTGCTCTTCCCATGGCGTCTGCTAAATTCATGTCACTTATGTCCCATCCTCCAAACACAACATCATCAGGATTCACCTATTATTAAAACAAGACATAACATAAGAAACCTGTCTTAAGATTTGTTTAAAACTATGAGCTTTTTATGATTTTATTACCATTGGAAGGAGACTCTTGAAAGGAGCATAGATCTCTTCGCCGTTAAAGGATCCGACACGAATCGATGAAGCTTGAGTTAGTGACCCGAAGTAATTCGCTTGTTGCACTTTGTCCTTCGTCGCCCACGAGATTCCTCTGTTTATTCACATTTATTTTCAGATTTTAAAAACAAAAATCGAAACTTTATTTCACGGATTCGGTCAAAAAGACTCACTCTTTATTCGCAATTACACCGGCGGTGAGAGTTGATCCATTGTTTCCTCCCCATCCCACAAGCATAACCCTTTCAAAAACCAAAATCAAAATTGAATCATTTGGGAATTTTAAGACCGACCCAGATGAATATTCGACGGAGAAATCGAGGAATCGAATTAAAAATCGAAACTTTTTGATTTACCCTAATTTGGGGACACGAGTATCGGTTTTGAAATCGTATTTGACAGTCTTTGGCTTCACGATCCATTGATAAGTACCATTAACGTTCTCATGAACAACCTCAGTCGTCTCGTAATTGTACACAGAGTGGATCTCATTCTCTGTGTACTTCACGTTTGGGCTCTCAACTTTAAAGCTCTCAATGAACATTTTTTTTTTTTTTTCCCGAGAAAATTTGCAGAAGAAAAAATATTAGAATTTCGTTTTCTCGGTTTTGATCGATTTTGTGTGGGTTTGTGGTTCTCATGAGTGGGGGAAGTTTATATAGAGGAGACGGTAAGGGAGAGAGAGACACGTGGCGTGGTTTGAGTGGTTAGTGGTCCCTCTTACCCAATGCATGTGAGCTCGTGATGGTTCTGGTTTCATAGTGAGCCACACGTGTGGGGTCTCACACGTGAGAGGCGGGGAGAGAAAAAGAGTGACACGTCGGAAGCTTGGTCCATACACGTGGCGTCGTTTTGTAATTGAAAATTTTTTGTCGGTTTTTTTTGTGGGTCCGACATTAGTTACTTCCGTTACTCTCAATTCGTAACACGAGAGTGGTTCGTCACAGCCGGGACCGTTAGTTCCGTTACAGTTAATAAACGACAGGGTTTCGTTACTAATGGAAGTAGGAGAGTGAATAACACGCAGCACAGATAGGGGCCACGTAGATGTCACGTTCAAGCGAAGGCGCGTGGAAATTTAACGACTCTGTTAACGGTCGTTTGAAAGCGAAGTACGACTGTTTTAAGACTTTTTGTCTCCGTTTAGGTGGGTCCCACGGAATCTTGTTGACTTGCTTTGACACGTGAATTACGAAGAAAATTAGATTTTTCTATAATTAACGTTTTAGGTTTTTTTTTTTTTTTTTTTGATAAACGTTTTAGGTTTTTATTGATATGAATCATTGATTTCCGATGATTTCAAGGTTAACTTTTTTATTGATATGAATCATTGAATAATCTTATTGGTACGAACTCATAGGCATATAAAATTATACTCTCTCCTCTCTTTTTTTTACACATGTTTAAGAAAAATAAAATACCTTCAATATTTTCTTAATTCATTAATTATGACTGAGTTAATGTACCATAACAAGAAGAGATTATTAATTATGCAAAGGAAATTTTTTATAACTATTACAAAATAATATTAAAAATTTATGTTAGTTTTTCACTTATAAATTATGTAATGAATGCATATTATTATATTCAATTATTCATTGTAATATTCTGTAAACTATTGTAATTTATTACATATTCAAAACAAAACTAGAAAAATATTAATGTAATTTATTGACATAGGGATTAATAAGAGGGTATATATGTATATATACTAATGTAATAACTTAAATATATTACATTGAAATTTGAAATCAGCAAACTATTAATGTAATATGAAACCAAATGTTACATATCTAAAACACTAATTATACTGAAACGGCAGATATTCATAGTAAAAAAAACCTTCACCCTTTTTCTACTGGTTTGGTTCACATGTATTTCATGTCATCACATTTTTTTTAAATTGCTCCCTAAATGAATTGCATTAATTTTCATTTTCTAATTTTAAATGTGATTAATTGGTAGCGGTTAATGACTTGGGAGGAAACCCAAAAAGTTTTGGATCCACCTGAAGTTATTTTGTCTTAGTATGATAATGATATGGGAATTACATGTTTATATCACAGATCTTAGAAAGATACATATTTTTCCGGATTTGTAGTGGATTTATATGCATGATTCAAGACTTTGTTTAATGGGTGTTAAGTGTGAGCGACGAAATTTATCTCTTCTTCATGCGGAGTTGTAAGTTTTCATTTGGGGAATGAAGAATCTCCTCGAATATTGAATCACTTGCCAAATTTGTTAGACGGATTGTTTGGAATTTGATCTTCATGGCGCAATTTCTTTCAGAATGGCATGTCTTTTCCAATCTGCTCGAGAATTTTTTTTTATTCGAAATATATTTATTTCTTTATCTTTATCTTTTATTCTTCGTGGTTCAAACGCTATAACAGATAGTTTGGCTCGTAGTGCTATACTCAAATGTTTAATTTAAATTTATAGGTGACAAAAAATGTGATTAGTTGAAATAATTACATATTAATATATAAACTAAATTGCTTTTTTGTTATTTTGTTCTAAATATAATAAATTACAATCATTTAAAATATTACTATGAATATATTAATATGCATTTAGTACATAATTTATAAGTGATATATTACATTATCTTATGTTATTTTGGTTTATTTATACAAAAAGTTCCTTACAAACGTGAGATTGTTTTCTTCTTCTAATTTCACATAAAACAAAAAACCATTAAAATATCTAATATATTTGTAATAATTTATTTTTAAATGTTAAATAACACAATGTTATTTTGAACTTGTTGTTTTATTGTATATAATTAAATTTCTAACAACTTTTTTACTAACGGATTAGGGGATTATTATAATCATTTGTGCCTTATTTCAAAATCAAAGGATCTCATGTGTTAATAATGTTATACTGGAAATGAAAAAATACATATACTAATGTATTAAAGATATACTTCTCTCCACTATTTATGAATTGATTTTGAGTTAGAAATTCATGATATATTTGAAATATTTTATCTTTTATTTAATCTTTACAATAAGTATTAGAAAAAAATATGATATTAAAATTGTGCTGATAAACAACTAGCATAAAAATAACAAAAGATAACGTGGGTTGCCTTAGACAATGCCAAAATTGAAGTTTGGGATACGAGACAAGAAGTACATTACCATTACTTTTTTTTGTTTGTTAAAGAACATTACCATTACTTATTGAAGATTATTGATTTATAAATTTTTAGATTCGAAAATCAATCATTGATATGACATATCTAAATAGTGTGATTTGATTTGATTTTGTTTAAAACATATTGCACTATACTAATTAAAGTTTGAATTTTACTCTTCACTTGTATTTACTTTATAACAAGTGATGTTTTACATGCTAAGATTAAACGTGTGAATTTGATCCTCGTATCGTATATACATTTCAGCATTGGTGTCATATACTAAGTTTAGAAAAAACACAAAGATAGCAAAGATGCTCTGAGCTTGGGATGGACCAGAATCCGCATCAAATCGGATTCTCAAAACATCATCCGAACCATCAACATGGGAAATCAAATTAAGGAAGTCTACGACATCTTCCATGGTATCAAAATCCTATCAACTATGTTTTATTTATCTCTTTCTCTTACATTTCGAGATCTACCAATTTGTTGGCCGATTCGATAACAAATAACTCTTTACGTATCTTTGCCAATGCTACTATATAAGACTTTTTATTTTCAATGAAGTTGCCCAAAAAAAAAAAAACACAAAGATATAAGTGCTCTAGTCGACATAAGAAGATTTAAATAGTGAATCCAAAAATTAATAATTTAGTTTTATTTAATGGAGGATGAAAAAACTATAAAAAGGTGTTTTGGACATATCTTTGAATGGCTTTGAAACAGTTTGATAGGTATGGTTGTGGCCATACGTACGTTTGTAAATTAATAATTTGTCCCTCTTTTTAATGCCTTATTCTATATTTCTCCACGCCACATATTTCTCTTTATTTCACTTTCTTAATTTTTTCACTCTTTAATCATTTTATATATATGATGTTGATGTGTAGGAAGTTTCTCGTACTATTGTGAAGATGTAATAATTTTTGTTAATTTTTTTTTTTTGGCGTAAACTGAAGTAATATCGTAGATCTAAAATATTTTTTTTTCAATAAATCTAAAATATTTTAGGAATTGAATTCACGAATGTTCAAATAATTCATTCCAAACCTTTTTTTTTTTCGACAAAGTAATTTCGATTGATATTACATAGTTTATATTTTACAACTAAAACCAAAAAATAACATAACTCTTAAATAGAATTTTTGCAGCTATGTCATCAACTTCGTAGTTAATGTATGTCGTTGTACCTAGTTTGCTTCTCTTCTTATAGCCCTGAACTTGTATTGGTTATTAATTAGGACCCTGAGACGTTGTACGTTTTTAATGTATGTCGCAAGGGGTTAGTGTTTTCAATCGATTGATACCTGGTCATCCTTTCTGATAGCTGAGAATATTATATAATGTCTTCGAATCTCCACATAATGTAACTCCGTTATATTCTAATTTCTTCATTTGTGTTACAACTTCATGCAAAGCTACTGCTTATGTTTCTATGAGATTTGCTATGGGATCTGTTGAGATAGATCATATCACAAGTTTTTTGCCACGAAGGTTGAGAACGTCTATCCTATTCCAACTCTTTGTTTCTTTGAGACCCAAGAACCATGTACAAAACAGCACAAAGAGTTAATCTTGTTTAAGTTTTGATCAAGACCTTATCCAAAACCAAATTTACAGCATTTTTATTTTTTAAGCGCGATTACGTTGAAATATAGATCAAACGTAGACGATACGGCAAAGGGCAAAAAGACATCTAGCGGTTAATCTGATTTGATTTTTTTTTTCAACATCTGAATCTATATTTCATTAATGAAAGCTATCTTCATGGAGGAAATTTTTTTTTTTTTTTAATACTAAGAAGTTTTTGGCCTAGGCCCATACGTCTCTTCAAGCCGGAAATCAGAGCATTTTATATGATCTCCTTCCAAATGCCATTCGAACCAGCGACCTTTAGGTTTTGCCTGAGATACTTACCAGTTGAGCCAATGACTCATGAGAGATTGTTACAAGGCATCTAGAAATATAAAAATAAAATACATATGTTGAATTTGATGGAATTTGTTATTTAACCAGACAATACATATGTTTAATCTGATTTGATTTATGTTTGTGTTTTCGTTAACGATCTGATTTGATGTTTATTATACTTAATTATAACAGTTGTATTAGAATACGGAATTTAATTGCAACCATTTACAAAAAAAATTGTTCCTATAGAATTTTTTTTTTGACAAGGACATATTTTGTTTTGTTGAATTTTGTTTCACATTGAAAACGGACAAGGTGTTCAAGTAGACATGAACATTATCGATTGATAATTGAAATATTTAACATATAATTTGTTGGATACTTCTACAATTTTCCATAAATACTTCTACAATTTTTACATAAAATTACCATGTGATGTGAATCAGAACACAAGTTGTTAGTGGTCGTCACAGACAAAATATAATATAATTTTCTATTGAAATTTTGGAACATGGTCAATGAAGGTATACACAAATATGCAATATATACATTGAATTCATTTTCCGAATTGAAAAAAAAAAAAATTCACGAAAGATGCAATAATCATCTAAGCAAAGAATGAGAATGTTTGATCAAGCTTTGGAGAGTTTGATTGCCTTGAGCTTTGCTTAAGAGATTCTTCACATTCTGTGTCATCTGTATTGATTCAAAACAAAAACATTTAAAAACTTAAATACAATAAAACCTTAGTTTTAAAATTCGTTATAATTTGAAGAAAGAAAAAACTATTACCTTTCCAAGACTACCCTTGGAGTAAGGCATTGCCCTTTGGGCTATTTGGTAATTACTTCGACTTCTTGTCATAATCTTTGAAGAACTTTGCCATTTTCCTTCCAATTGATTGGGAAGTGTAGATTCCTGTATAAATATATACATACATATACAATAACTTATCAAAATGGGTTTTAAATATATTTGATATTTGAAAATAATAAAGAAATTGTTGATAAAAGAAAAGAAAAAGAGTAAAGAAATGATGAGAAGACGACGTACCAAGAAAAGCACTGTTGCACAGTGCTTGAGGACCTCTAAATTCATTCGAACATCATCGAGACTTCTGCAATTATAGACATATATGTGTTTATAAAAAAAATTATAATAAAAAAATATCGTATCAGTCAGATTTTTTTTTGTTTAGAGCAAATCAAACGTGAAATATTTAAGACAAGAGACGATTGAAAAGGCGATTGTGCCTCTTCTTTTTGTGACGGTTTTCTCCGTCTCTGAAATTGACTTATTGACTTTACCGATCTCCGGTGATGCTCAACAACATATTGGATTAGCGATGTGTCAGTGACGGATCTGTCACTGTTTCCAAAAGTAATTGTCACAGATCTTCATCATTGATTGTTGGAGTCATCTTTGATACAATGTTTGTTGCGATCAGTTTGGCAATATTACACTCTGTTCTACTTCGCTCTGTTCCGTTTCTTTTTCATGAAACGGTAGGTTATATTGTCATCAACAATTATATGGGCATCTTCACCACCGTACACTTCAACGACAGAATTAGACTTGTGATGTGTTTACGTCGGTTCATCATAACCGATTCCTTTCTCTCATGTAGAGTATTTTTCCGGTGTCCAATACGATGGGGTTGCCAGTGTTATGTCTCCGGTAGCATTTTTTTTTTTCCATTTAACCAATTGATCCTATTTGGTCTGAGATTGAAGTGGCGCTCTCGGCAGTTTCCATCACTCTCCACCGTATGGTTTGGAGATGTTATTTGGATTTTCGATTTTGGTATTATCGAATTTTGGGATAGCAATCAAAGCTAATCGCGGGTAGGAATAAAGCTCTTCTGGGATCGAATCGAGAGAAAATCAAAGTCAAAATCTTTCAAAATAACTCTGATACGAAAGTTTTGGTATCAAAATATTGACATTGAAGAGCTGTATCCGAAAACATTGGGTTTTGTCATGCGGTGTGCAAATTAGAGGTTTAGCTAAGAGATGCTACCCACACATATAATTCGCATCAGAGGAAGATCGAATACGGAGAAGAAAAATAAAGGATTTAGTGATCGGTTAACGAGTAAGGCTTGTCTACGGAAAGTATCGTCAAATTCACATTTTTAATGTATTTTTTTTACTATATGGCTCATATATTTGTTTATGTAATAATTTGTATTCCGAAAGTTATGTATACTGACTTTGTATTTTCGATTTGAAATCAATAAAATTTTAGATGAAAAAAAAAAACACATAAAATTTAATTACCTATGTTTTTGCACTCCAAGACCAAAATAGGTAGCCAAACTCGCCATCTACAACATAATACAAATTAACCATGTTAAATACACATTTTTAAATTTCACATATTAATCCTTCCATATGCATTTTAATATCTTCTACGTTTCATATCTTAATTCCATTTAATTTGTTGTTTTATATAGACTGATGTGTTATGCAATTTTATGCAAATTTTTAATTTTTTATTAATATTTGAGAAAATTTTCAAAATATAAACTTTCAAAATGTAAATAAACAGAGGGATAGAGAAAAATATTATAATATTTAATGTAATCACGTATTTCTACCTCAATTTTTAGTTTTATAATAAATTTGGTAACTTAAAATAATTTAAAAGAGATGTAAATATACTTTTAATCAAAATAATTTTGTTACTATATCTTACAATAAAACCTTAGATTTCTTAATCAATTTCTGAATATACCATATTGATATCATTATACGAAGAATCTTGGATATGGTTACCTTCATGTTACCAGCTCTTTTGCCAAACTTGTCGCTTAATAACCCTAAAGAATCAATTATCCCTGAGGGCTCAGGTGCAGCTTTACCGATCTCAGCGAAAGCTTCTTTGATCCTAACGCAATCGAATCTTCGAATGTTATGACCTGCCCAAATCCGACCGTTCAACAAACCATAGATCTTCTCAGCCACATCTTCGAAACTCGGTGCGTCCTTGACCTTAGCCCTCGTGATCCCATCTGACCTAGACGATCTTAATGAGACTACCGACAAGTCTTTTGGTTGTATAAGCGTTGTGAAGCTTGAGAGCTCCTGTAGTTTTCTTGGACATACTATGATCGCACCGAACTCTAGGATGTGAAAATGTTGTCCCGGTTTGTTTGGCACGGTTGTTTCTAGATCGAAGAATATGATTTCGTTCGGAAATGTTTGGATCTCCATATCAATTTTTAGTTTTTATCGATTTGTAGATCCTAAGTGTGTATATATTGTGGATTTGGGGTTTTTTTAATTGTGATACAAGTTAACCGTAGGTTTGTATTAGAGGTTACTTTGGAGGTTATTTAGCTTCATGGAGAAAATTTTGCTGTGTAGGGTAAGTAAGAATCTTTACTTTTCCTTAACCAATAAAAAAGGGTTTAAGCAGCTTTATGAAAGAGTTCGTTGGTAGATTCATATTATAAGAGAATTTATTCCTTTTGATTTTTCTATTTATTAAGATTAACAGGTGAAATTTGTTTATTTTCAATTTTTTTTTGTTTTTGCAATGTTCAAGTCAAATTATATTACTGGAAAAGTAGATGTTGAGATGATCAGTTTTAAGCAGTTTGGTCAAAACATTGCTGCCTGCTTGATCATACTATATGGAAGTCAAAAGTGAAATCTGAAAGCTTAATGGAGAAATCACTCTCAAAAATTGGAAATTTAGTCGCAGTTACTTTCATTATTGACCTTTGTAAAAAACAGTACAAACTTCAAATTATTGATCCAGTCCTGATCTAATATCTATTCAGCTCGAAATACTCGCAATGCTTTTAAGTACTCGAATCACCCAAAATCTCTTTGCATACTAAAGACTTGAAAAAACAAACTTTCTTCATTAGTGATTTAACGGCAAACGTAACAAAAATCATTATAAGAAAGATGAATATGGCGAAACCGAATGCAAGAGCCAGGAAAGTTACCAAGTGTTTGGGACAACAGCCATTTGCTAACTTCCAATAGAGAACTACAACAAATTTGAAGCCGCTAATCGTCAACAGAGACTCGAGCTGAGGCCAAACCCAGCAAGATCAACATCCTTGATTTGTTTCATCATAGAAGACAGAGAGAGGCTAATTACCTTTGCTTACCTGGAAACCTGCAATTTTGAATGATAAACGATCAAATTGCATACCTCGATATATTGTTTCACAGACTAGGATGAACACAACACTACGTCTCAAGCCAACTATTGCTTTTCGCATTGAAAGATACATACTGAAACTTACAACATACTTTTGGATGCACAGCAGAAAAAAAGGTTCAAGTTTTAGGCGATTCACATAGATTATGAGAATGCATAGAGCTAGAGAACATTGTCTGTCTTCTCTACCAAACGAGATTGCTTCATGATTCTTAAGACTTCCGCAATTTATCCAAGTAATCATAACATATCCAATCAGCTCTTTGACATGTCAAAGCCTAGAAAAGGGAAACTTTCAAGAATGGAAGAAAATATACAGTACCTCAAATTCTGGTACAAGATGAATCAAAGTCATCAGGAGCAACACGCGCGATCCAATTGTTCAACGTCCGCTTGACATCAGTGTGGTTAACATAAGCCAACTCATACATACTACACAAGTTCACCACCAAGCTCTCGTTCAAAGCAGCGGTTGGTACTCTCTCCAACGCATTCTCCATCACTTTAATCGCATCCGACAGATCTCTCAAGTACATCAAACAAAGAGCCTTATTGTTGACCGCGATAATATCCGAGTTATCTCTTTCAATGCATTGTTCATACTCTCTCACAGCAGAAACATAGTCCTTTGCCACAACATGAACCAAAGCCTTATTCCTACCCACGAGATTCTTGAATTGCGTTTCATTCAGTAAACCATTGCTCTTTCCTTCATTCAACATCTTCTCGACTCGATCAAATGTAGTTTTCGCTCCTTCTACATCACCAAACTGCATTTGAACAGACCCTAGTTTCGATATCAAAACCGGGTCTAACGGATCACGATCTATCAATTCCTTCATCAAATCCAACGATATCCCAAATTCCTTGTGACCTAAATGAAACCCTAACAAGCAATTCATCACAAAAGTCTCTCTTTTCTTCCACAATTCCACAGAACAATCAAAATTCTGAGATTCCTTCTCCCTGATTCTATCGCGAACGAAATCAAGCAATGTGTATAACCGATCTAACCCTTCCTGACGATTACCGAGCTTAGTCGGAATCAAAGCGTAGAGCCATCGCAAAGAGAAGGGGACCATTGATCCTTTCCGATTTGGGTAGATCTCAGGGAACGATTCGTACCTGTAATGCGTCCCATCGAAATCGTGCAAGGAGTTAAGCTCATGAGCAGCTTCATCGGAGCGACGTAGCTTCGCGAGAGCTATAACTTGGTAAGTCAGATAAGTGAGATGCTCGTGAGGCTTTGCGAGGAGAAAGAGAGCTCTAGCTTGAGCAATCTTCTCGAGAATCGCTTCCCATGAGCCACGAGTAGAAAGCTCGTGAAGCGAGCCGAGATCGTGGGTCAATTCGTCGAGGGAGTTGAATCGTTCCGGTGGTAGATCGGAGACGGATGTGAAATCTGATGATTCGAATGTCGTCGTCGTTTCAGGTCTAGCTTCCCCTGCATCAATGGGCTCTGCTATGGCGGTGCCGGAATCAATGGAGGAGGAATTGAAATCGGGTCGGGTTTCGGATTCGGGTAAATCCGGATCCATCGGTGGAGAAGATGAATCCGTGAACATTGTGGACGAAGATGAATCGTCGTGTCGTGTTATTATTTTCTCTAATTTGAAGTCTGAATAATGGTAAATTGTTTGAATAAGTAAGAGGCCCATTTAATGTTAATAAAAGCCCAGCCCATCACACAAGAGATCTGATAATGCAGAAGCTCATGTGAAGACAGGATTTGACGTACTTGAGAGAGATTGAGAAGCTGCTCAAGTCTCTGGATTCAAAGAGAAACAATCTCAAATGTTCTCTAGAATTCAGAGACATGAAATTGATTGCATCATTGAATATTATAGAGAATTTTGAGATTTCATCGATTTACATTTTGTAGTTTTATAAATTATAGAAATTATGTACCATGGATTTACATTTTTACAAGCATAAAATCCTATAGAATTTTCATGCATTACCATTTATTCTTCATCGACGTCTTTAGAAGTTTATTTGGATGCATTGATATTTTTTTTTATTTTGCGGATGATATATACAAAAGAAACCATTTAAACCTAAACAAGCAAATACAAATGAAAGATCACATATAAGTATCTGAAAGGCCAGTTTTATCAAAATCACATTTAAGATCCACCGAACTAGCGATTTCAAAGATATGTCATGTTTCTAAAGCTTATTTTGGAACCTCAAAACTCTATTTTTCACCATTCTTTATCTTTCCATTGTTAGAGAACTCTCTTTCTGATCAAATCATTGTATAATTTTGAGGATGATGAAAAACTATCATGTCTTTTTGAAAGAAAGAAAAAATTTATCACCTTTTTCGTTTATATATATGCAATTACTCATGTCGTTTATTTCTTATTGCATTTTATTGGTGATTTTGTTCTATGAATACTGGGTCTATTGTGTAGATGATGTTGATTTTTTTATTTTTTTTAAAATTAGAAGATGATGTCAAATTTATGGATTGAAGTTTGAATGTAATGATTTAGGGTTGCATTTCTTCTATGTAGAATGATCTTTTTCGCTAAATTTAAGTTGACTTCTAAATATAAAATCCTAGTTTTGAAATATGTATGAGTCTTTTTTCTTTTTGGTGTTAAAATATGTATGAGTTGTAGATATTAAAAACCATATTTGCAACATCCGTGGAAATCGTCCAAGAATGCAACATGTATTATTCAACAAATTATTACATATTTTTTTTGAGAAAAAAAAAGAAAAATGTCATAATTTGTTCATATGTCTGTCTCCACCCACATTACACACAATGTCATAAACAAAAAAAAAATTGTATCCATATGTAAAACATGAAATCGTGAGTGTCAGTTGATTGATGGATGTGGTTCATAATTAAATTTTCAATTGTTATTAAAATACTTTTAAACTAATTAAAATTTTGACGGAAATAAAAATACTATATATATATATTTCTTTGTTTCACTTTATATGATGTTTAAGGTTTGATAAATTTTGAAAAATGCTACTTTTGAGATAATTCTTTTCAAAAATACCACTTTTCTAAAACTTTTTCAAAACTACCCTAAAATTATATCATTTATTCAAAATATCATTTAGGTTTGAGTTAACTATTTTATATTAGGCTTTAGTTTTGGATTTATGGTTTGTTAGGGATCGAACATTTTTAGGGTCTATAATTTTAGGGTTTAGGTTTAAGTTTACGAAACCCTTAATTTGTGGTATTTTTGAAAATAGACAACTCATGTTGGCATTTTTAAAAATGGACACACTAAAAATGGTTTGAGTTAACTAATTGGTTTTTTTGTGTTTTGGTTATTTAGGTTTGAGTTAATTAATTGGTTTTTTGTTTTTGGGTTATTTATTAATTTAACAAACAAAATAATTTGTAGCTGCTTGTTTTCTTAGTTTCTTTGTTGTAGTTTTCAGTTCTCACCTTTAAAAAAGTTGCGGTTGGTTGAGAAAGTCACCATAGAGGAATGGTCGATTTGCTCACTTTTAGCGGAATATAGCATGTCTTTTTGGAAGCACAGGTCTCTATTTCGTCGTGCATGTCTAAATTTTTTTTGATATGATAAAATTAATAAAATATCATGATGTTGGCGTTGTATTCGATCAAAGTTTTTATAAAATATTTTAAGATGAAAAAAGAATCAACTTATTTTTTGTAATTTATTAGTATTTTAAGAATCAATATTTTTGTTTAAAAAAAAGTTGATAATCGACATTCTATATGGAGTAGTATATAAAAAATAGTTTGAAATTTTTTTTAGACATAATTAGTCTTAATTAGTATTTTTCTAATTTATTTGGCATAAATTGTTTTGAAAATTAATTGTTTAAAATAATTGGGTCTATATATTAAAATAAATATAGATATTGTGGTTCATAAATTTACAATTTTTATTAAAATAGTTTTAAACTAATTAAAATTTTGACGGAAAAAAAAACACTAAATATATTTCTTGACAGATTTTTTTCCAAAAAAAATGTAAGTGTGTATTTTGCAAGAAAATTGTTAAAGATTTACCATTTAATGATTTATAAATGAGTTGTAAGAGAACTTATAGAGCAAAATATTTTGTTACATGCAAATTAAAAATGTTATTTTAACTGTTTTTTTTTCTGGATGTGAAAAAAAAAATCAGGTTAATTATCTACAAATATTTTTTTAACTTAGCACACAAGTAAGAGGGATCCTGCTTCTTATTAATAGAGGATTCAAAGAAGGAAATAAACTCTCTGTTTATTAAAAGTCAAAAACTGAACTTAAGGTAACAAAGCCAACATCTTATATAGACGTTTCCACTAGTCACAACCCGACGTAGAAGGGACAAATCCTAAAACAGATCGATAGACATAGGAATTCCTATTAAGCTTATTGAAAGGAAATCCATATTAAAAATAAAACAAAACAAAATTAAAATTAAACACCAACACTTGTAGTAGCCGTTGTTCTCCCCGCTTGTTCTTCACGATGTTACGGCATCATAAATCCATTTCGCAGCGTCTATGGCTAAAGGAATGCCGACAAGTAAAATAGGAGATAGACCGGCAAGTACAATAGCAGGTAAACCCGGCGCGATGGCATAGAAGAGACTGCCGAAGACCAACGCCACTTCGGTCCGATCGACGAGATACGCCATTTTGGGGAATCTCCGGGCCAACGCTATGTTGGAGATGACAATCAATGCCATTACAATTTGATGAATGATGCTGATAATGTGGAGGAAGGTTGAAACATTTCCCGACGCGTGTAGAGCCGCAAGCCCGGAATTCAGACAGAAGGTGAGCGCCAACAAACTTACATCATCGAGCTTGTTTGGTACTGGTGCAGCTCGTGGGTCTCTCGGTGGCACTTGAGGAAAAAGGTGACAGTGATTACCAGTGGCGGATCCACAAATAAATTTTAGTGGGAGCAAAAATATTTTACAGCTTACTAAAAATTATACTTATAGCATAAACTCTAAAAATCTCTAATATCCTAAACAAAAACATTATACAGCTTACTAAAAATTAATCCATACACTGCTCTATAAACATCCAAACATAATTAATATATAATGTGAACTAGTAAAATATATATTAAAATATATAAAATTTCACCAAGTAAGAAGAAAATTGAAACGCCAAATTTTGGTAATTTAATATTTGATGATTTGATTAAGAAAGCTTTATATAATAAGAAGATTAATTGTAATTTAGGATTCAACATTTAACATAGCATAATTCTACAGAGTAAATGCGTTATTACCACTATCATTTCTATATTTGAAAATCCATTTTTCTAAAAATAATTTGGCTATGGTGCAGAAAAATAATTATGAATGGGGACATTAATATAATATTTTTATAATTTGTATTAATCTGACAAAACGTTATGGTAGCATTTGTCCCTTTCTTAAGCTAAGTGGATCCGCCCCTGGGTAGAAGCTATTGAATATGTGAAAATGAATGATATTGGTTGAAGAAGATCAAAACAATGAAAAAGAAGGTAAATTGTTTTTTCTTCAAACTTTTTCTTAATTTGTATGATATTAATTAAATAGGTTGATGTGTACATGCACGACATCACCACACAAGTAAATATCAGTTTGAAATTTTTATTTTCTTAATTACTATTTGTTTCGTTAAAATACGTGTTTTGTTTTCTCTCACCCAAAAAAAGAAGTCATGTTACACTGTTGAAAATCTTGATGAATAAACCTAAAATAGGTATACATACGTGGTGTGAACGGGATTTCATGCTTTAAGATTTATATTTTGGATTCAACCATTAGTGTTAATTTTATAAAATGTTGTTGAATAAGCTAATTTAGGTGTACAAGTACAACCATGCTACATGCGTACATTTTTGTTCATAGAGTGAACACTTGGGTTAATACATTTCAAAGTTTTATGGAAAATTAGTTAATTAGTGTCTAAAATTAAAATTAATCTAATTATTTTGTTATAAATAATTTAATTTTCTATTTGAAACTATATAGACTTTCAAATAATTTACCTTTTTAAGGCCAACTTGATGGAAATGAAATGACAATTTTTTATTTGATTTTTTAAAATACCATTGCAATTTTGTAGGGCGTATTTGTTATTGATGATTGAAAAAAGCTACGCTGAAATCCAAATTATTTATGTAATTCATAGCAATGTGAAATTTTGTGATTTATCGCAAAAAATACGAAAAAATTCCTGATAAAATTGATTATTGACTTCAATCAACAACATAGTGATGATGACCATTAATTTATCTTCTTCTTCGTTTTTTTTAAACTGAAAATCGTTAAATTGTGTATTTAAAATTAAAAAAAAAAATCATTTAATCTTTGAGACAAACATCTTTATTTAATGTACGATATAAAAAAAAAAACAATTTGGATCTTTTACTCCTTTGCTATAATTTTGTGTCGCAAATTAAGCAATGCTTATCTACGATATGAAAATTTGTTGTGATTGGACTGTTTGATGGTTTTAAGATGCTCTTACTAATGGGCCCAGTCTAGGCCCATTTAATTTCCGAGCACATGTTTAGCACATGGTTCCTCTCACTCATTTGACTAATTTGAGCAAATAAAAGAAAAAGAAAAAAAAAACCTTTAGCTTTTCAACAAAAGTCATTTACATATTTTCTTTTCATATAAAAGTTATTTGAATATTTCAAAAGTAAAATTTTATCTGGGAAATATAGATAGACAAAAAAAAAAAAACTTAGCATCTCTAATATTTTAATTACGCGTCTAGATATTTCTGGCTTTCTACCACAATTTACATAGGATCCACCGATTTTAGTGGACAAAAACATTAATGTCATGCAGAGGAACAGTTACTTAAATGTCAGAATATTAAACCATATAGGATATAACCGTTATAAATCTAAATATATTTATTCGTATTACATAATTATAGGTTACACTAAATACATTGTGCCAAAAATAAAGTCAATTATTATCCAACCCTGCGAGTCCAAAGTCTACATTCACATTTTGGGATTTGTTTTCTAGTTTTGGTACACACCATATTCTAGATCAAAGACCTCGGTCAACGAATCAAAAATTAATATATATTTTTTGGTCGGTAAAGACTAGTTTACATATAGCTTAATTACATTTTTAATACAGTTTTACTATATCTACTCTTATCAGTTATGCCAGTTTAATTCGACTTTTGGGCGATACAAAAAATCCACTTTTGAAATATCTATATACAAAACAACTATTTAAGTTTGTCTGTTTTTATAGCATTATTAGATATCCAATTATATTTTTCTTGACTTTTACTTTTTACTAAAACTCACTAGTCAAAAAGTAGTGGAGTCAAAAGTCCGTAGATCATTGACTTCGGACAAATGGGGGAGCAAGTGTTAGGTGCCCAAACAAAAAAATCTGGATTTTTAACGTCGCATCCACTATATATTATACCATAATGGTGAATAAAATATTTGTTAAAAACAATTATTTAGTTAATGGAACAGATTCACCAAGTGATCCGGAAAACAAAAATTGCTTAACAGAATTGAATATTTATTAAGTTCTTAGATATAGGTATTGGGTAATTAATGGAGAAAAAGACCCATAATTGTTTTTTTCTTTTTGTTTCTATCAAAGTTGTATTTCAACATATGCAATTGGTTCATTTAAATAAATTGAACTGTTTTGTATATTTATAAACTCAAAAATACTTGCAATACTATGAGTAGAATACAAGCAATATATAATTATTCGACACATTTGTCAAAGTTAAGATAAATACCATCAAAATTAAAAATACGTGCCATGTGACTATCTCTACACTCGAGTTATTGTTAATTGTTAAGTACACATTTATCATATAATTAATAGAGAATAAATATACATCGAAGGATTCTATAGTTTACAAACTTACAATTTAGTCAATTATTAATGAATTCGCAAATAGTCAATTATTAATAAACTTATAATTATAAAATTACATGAGGATACAATATTTATTTTATTTTAATTTGTTAAGCACATGAGCAAAAACCAAATGAAAGCGCGTTGAGAAAGAACATATAAAAAAGTGTCGTTTTTGGTCCTCCATGTGAGTGATCTCAGCTTTCTCACTTTTGCATTAAATTCTTATCCTTTTCTTTATTTCCTTTTCATGTTTATTTTTACAACTGTAGTTTACATTATTATTATTTTATTTTGTATAGAGAGTGTGTATGTATCATCATACTATAAATTTGCCGAAGACGTAGAAATGAGGGAAATTATTAAAACCAAAGTAACAAAACCGTTTTCATTCAATATATCATTTACATGATAGCTGCACAAACCAAAGTAACAAAACCATTTATACACTTTTATACAAAAACAAAATTAGACCAGATATTAGTCTATAAGCCTAGCTAAAAATACAATAATTTAAGTGGAATCCAAATCAGATAGGAGTTGTGGGAGTAGTTACGATTAAATTCCTTTTGTTTTTTGTTTTATATAAAAGTGTATGAATAATTTGGTTATATATATACACAAAAAAAAGTTTCTTATATATTGTAAGACAGCGACTGTTATAATTTTTAGATCTCACAAATGATTACAATTGTTTTTACTCACACTTGCAATAAATATTCAAAACTATTGATTTTTTTTTTTTTTTACTTATTACCAAATACGAACAATCACATATAAATACAAAACAAAAAAATTGATGAAATTATTATATATTAAAAAATTAGACAAGTAGCAGAGAATCTGCAACATGACGGTGAGGTTAAACAGTAATGTAACATTGAAATTAGTAAATTCTCTGGTCTCCATCTTCTCTCTCTCGTTCACACACATATACACTCATATATATACACATATTAACACTATCACTTACTGCTTCTCTCTCTCTCTCTATACTTTCTCTCTCTCTCTTTTTCTATATATTGACAAGCTTGCGATCTCTCTTCGCAAAGATCTGTCTGAACAATGGCTCCACTCAAGTACTTGTGTTTTAGAAAGGTGCTCTATTTCATCATTCTCTTCCTCTTCTTCTCTTGTTCTACTTTTGCTTCTTCAGAAACTTCTGTTGATAATGAGCTACAACAAAGACAATCCTTAGATCCTCATTTTCGAGTGAGAAAGTTGTTGGTGAAAGATCTGGAAATTGGTGATGATGATGATGAAACTAATCTTCCTCCTCCTCCTAAGAAGAAGAAGGTTACTGGCTCTGTTTCTGGTTCTGTTTCATCATCATCATCATCAACATCTGGTACTAAGAAGAATCAAACCAAGCTCATTAAACCGATCTCTTCTTCCACCAAGAACCAAACCAAACTCGCTAAAACCTCCATGGTTACGTCTCACAAACTCAACTCCACCAAATCTTCTTCTAACACAACCAAGACCGGATCAGAGCTCAAGAAGCTCAATTCCGGAACAAAAACCACAAATTCTACAAAACCCATTACTCCTTCGATCAAGAAATCACCAGATCTGTCCAAACCAAACCCATCCAAGAACAAAACCACAACCACAAAATCCCAAAGCTCCAAACTTTCTCCTCAGAAGAAAACACCAACACCATCCTCAAAACCAGTGACCAAACCGAAACAACCAGAGAAAGAAATCAAACCATTCTGGCTAGACGACGAAGAAGACGAAGATTTCGTGAGCGAATTCAGAGATCTACCAACGAGATTCCAAAGATCACTAATCCCAGATTTAGAACGAATCTCAACACAATCCAAAAACTACATCAACAAAGCCAACAAAGAGATCACCAAAAACTTCAAACCTTACTTCGGAAACAAATACGCACCCACCATAGCTTCAGTAGTCTCCTTCGTCTTCATCCTCGTCCCACTACTCCTAGTCTCACTCATTTTCAACCGTTTCAAAGCTTATTTCTCACTCCAGAAAATCTTAATCTTCATACAAATCTACCTCTCGATCTACTTCACAATCCTTTGTCTCTCATCGCTCGTCACTGGAATCGAGCCACTCAAGTTTCTCTACGCAACATCGATCTCAACATACGTTTGCTTGCAGATCTTGCAAACCCTAGGCTACGTCTTCTACCTCTTGCTTCTTCTCATGTACCTTGTTCTCGTCTTCTCCACGGATTGTGGTTTGGGCCTTAAAGTATTGGGCCTGGCTCAGACTTTCGTGGGCTTTGCGGTTGGTTTGCATTATTACGTGGCGGTGTTTCATAGGGTGGTGTTACGTCAGCCACCGAAGACGAATTGGAAGGTGCATGGTGTTTATGCCACGTGTTTTCTTTTGATTTGTTTGTTGTCTAGTGCTGAGAGGAGGAAGAAAGAGTACTTGGAAGAAGGCGGTGACGAAGGGAAGAAAAATTGAAATCTTTTTTTTTTCTTGTATTTTAATATTTTATTTCGAGAAATTTCGGCAAAATTTGGCTGAGAATGCAATAGAGAGACAAATTTACTAGTGGATGGTTGTAGAATTTTACTTTAATTGTATTTATAATCAAACGATAAAACGTGGAATAAAATTTCATTTCTCTTTTTCCCCCTTGTAATAAAATAGAGAACACTTTTTTTTGTCTCTGTAACTTATACAAACTGATAAAAATATCTAAATAACTCGTAAGATATTGTTTTGGACGGTGAGAAGAATTAAATGTTTCTGTAGTAATTAGTAACTAAACATCAGAAGTCAAAATTAAATAAGGTGGGGTCCACAGAATCGTAATTCGACGACTTTCGTGAGAAGGGGTATTTTGGTCATTTAAAAGGTACCGACAGAGCTGGGTGTTGTAGTGTGACTTGTGTCGGTGGATAGACGATTGAGCGGAGTGTTCGACGTGTGGTGAGTAAAAAAGGGCCTTTCGTTACTTAACGTGTTATCATGTGGGCCACTCATTATAAGCCCATAAATCTTACGTATGTGTTATATGGCCATGAATGTTTTTGTTTATAAAATGGTTTTGGTTTTTAAAAAGAAAAAAAAAAAAAAAACATGCAATCAGGTTTGAACACATGAATTATGCATTATATTTAAGGGAATAAATAAATAAAAAATTTCTTCAATATTACGATCATTGGATTTCCTCTCACGAACCATTTCAACTTGCATTCCACAACCTAATCATTGTTCCCACGATATCTATCCACAAAACCACAGCCCAAAAGTTATTTTACGTTTTCCTTTTTTGAGTGATACAACGAGGATATAATTCATCAAAAAGTATATTTTCTTACATTATTTTGTATATATGTAGATTTTAAGAATATGTTCATGTTTTTTATTTAAGAGATTTGTGAGCATTTATTAGTATGCCTCTTTTTTATATCATATATATCAATCTATGTAAAATTTAAATATATGTTTTCATCTAAACAGTTATTGTAAGTTTCAGAAAGAAAAAAAAAACAGCTATTGTATGTCTTTTTATGTTTCGTGACTTTGCATTATCCATGAGTTTTCCATTAGTTTTCGTTTTATGATTTTTTCCGTAATAGTTCTTAACATAATTTTTTCCCATAATATTATTCATCTCCCTCTAATATGAGAATTTGAAGAGGCTAGAAAATAATGACTAGAATAAGCTGCTAAAACTATAAACAAAGCTGAACATGAAACAAAAGCGAAAACGACCAAGAATCAAATTGAACCATCGATAATGATAGGTAAGAGACTACACACAACTCATACTTCTTATAATTGTATACAATTATGAATTAAGAAGGGAAATAAGGAATTTAACAAATTGGGCTAACGGGTTCACAAATGCTAGGAATGTGGAAGCCAATATGATCAACAACAAGAAGCAAAAGAAGGAGAAGAAGATGAAAATGATTCACCATGAACAAGAATATGATGATAGTAAGCCAAACACCAAAATAACGAACGCAACTTCAAAATTAAATACGTGGAGGATGTATGTATATTATTATGATGTATTAATAGTTGTTTAGTTCGGAACATATAGTAGGTTTTCGCATTTTTTATATAATTACATGATTTTTTTGTCAATTTTTTTTCGACGATTTTATAACTACATAGTCAAATATTAAATACATATTGTTAAAAGTTTTTAACTGATATCGATTTTCTTTTTCTTTGTAGATTTTTCGATTTTGATAATATAAATTTCTAGATTCATTCAACTTTGGACTTTCTTTTTATCTTACAAAGTGGTTTTTAATTTGTTTTTTTCTTCTAAAACAGTAAAACCCAGTACCAGACTACCAGTAACTCGACATAAATCCATTGTTCAAATGGATATCATGTTAAATTATAAATCTTTTATTTCTTTTACAGTATTTAACTATTTTTAAAAACCATTTTATTTTGACTTTATGATGGATTATTATATTTGATTAATTTTTGGAACTATTTTTATATACTCGAACTTGATTAATTTCATTTTGTGATGGATTTAATATGTTGAAATAGGTTTCAAAATTATTAATTAAATGGTGAGAATATGATAGTGGATTGGGTGGTACGAAACAAGTAGACAAACAATGTATTGCGGCTTAAATGTAATTTATGCAAGATAATCGGATGATGTGGAATAATCGAGTTATGCATGATAAGCGGTACAAAACTAGTAGAACATAAATTGATGGTGATTCTAACAAATGAAGTGTGAATATAACAATCATCAAATTTTGACTAATTTTCTAATACTTTTGATAATAAAAAATGGTTTTTTCAAATAAAACTATACTGATCCATATAATTAACACCTCACAATTTTTAAAAAAAATCAACAAATTTTTGAAATACCGCACTTACCACTCTAATAGCACACCATATACCCGCGTAATATCAATTGTGGGACAGGACAATTTTTCTTCACACAAATGAACCGCATGTTGACTTATGATTGTCACTCTTGAAAAGTTAAGGAGATTACCTAAGTATTTATTTATTTTGTTTGTTTTTGACAACATTTTTAAACTCTGTTGATGAGCAAATTGCAAATAGGAAATTGATGCCTCTTCGCCCTTCCGCGAGATGCGAAAACTTTATCAAGTGCTCAACGCTTCCTACTCAAACTAAAACGAAGATTTCAACCGTAAGACATATGATATTGGGATTTTTGTTAAATGTAAGTAAAAACATTTTCATTGAAATATACTTTTATAATCATTTTGATATTTTATTTTGCTTTTTTAGTGTAAACATTTATTGCTTACGATGTCACTTTGATATATCATTTTCAGTGTACATATTTGTTGCTTAGATAGACACTTTGATATATTATTTTTAGCGTATGAAGACGCCTAAATTGAATTGTTAATATGCATATAGATTTTGATTGTTTGTGGTTTTTCAAATAGTTTTTTTTTTCTTTCAAAAAACCACTTTTTCTCCAATTTAAAATAGATATGCTTTGATTTAATCTTTCTTCTCTGATTAAATCTGATAAATGATTTTCTCTCCATGAAACAAAAGTTATTGTCTTTAAACAAAATCTCTTTATTCTCTCTTTACTATGTAATGTTTCTTATGGTTAAGACCAATTGTGCAAAAAATGTGTAGTATAAAAAGAAAACTAAGGAAAGGAGCAATTTAGACTAAACTAGTTTCCATAAACAAAGGAATCAAAGCAAACTAGTTTCCATAAACAAAGGAGCAATTCCTCATCTTTGTTTCCTCCTTCCCAGCATCTCAAGTTTTTTCAATTTGAATTATTAAATTAAATTGGCTATGTTGAAAAAAAAAAACTTACAAAATCTAAGTAACTCTTTTTTTTTTTTTTGGTTAAATTTAAATATGGGAAACTACACAATAATACAATAGACGATTGGAAAATTAGGTAGATGACATCCACACTATTTACGCATGACTATTCAATGTATAAAGTCTCTTATAACCGTATATGGCAACGAAGTTTGTTTATTTCTGACAGAATCTGACATCAAAACAATGTAGACAATAATAAGTTTGCCAGTGTAGCATAAAATAATAGGGCAAACAAGCATAAAGTTTGGATCTGACAGTTGCTCATTAATTGAGGCTGAAACAACAAAAATAAAACAGAGAAGTGGAAGATTTAGTGGAAGATTTCATATTAACCAAGTGGAATCCTAGTACCTTCGATACATGAACGACATACATACGGTATGTCCACAATCCAGGTGGAAGCATCCAACAAGTTCGCGACATACGAGACAATCACCATCATCATGATAAATTTCATCATGCCCTTCTCATACACAACGGCCTAGAACATCGATATTTTCCTGCATTGACAAAATCAGAAGTCAGTGCACTTATGTTTCGGTCATATTTTATCAGAAAATCAGCGCCGTATCCTCTCTTATGTTCATCGCAGCAGCTGTCTCGGTAATCGCCTGCTTGAATAAAATAGTGAAAAGATGTCCAATCTGCATAAACCGAAACCAAAATTAGTACTAGTCAATCAAGAAACGATTCCTAAATAGGTACAATGTTCACAAGATTCAACGAACACAAACCAGATTTTGAGAACTTAATACTAATCAATCAAGGAACGATTCCTAAATACCTAATTCCATAAAATCCTCTTCACAAACCGTAACCAAATTAGAACAATTTCGTCATGATCGTCGAATCGAATAGTACAAGATTCACAAAGATTCAAAGAACGCAACCCTAAGAACTTAGTACTAATCAATCCCCAACAATATAATTCCAGAAAATCATTATATTCAGAAGATTCTAAGAACGCAAACCAAAAATGAGAACTTAGTACTAATCGAACAAAAATGATTCCAAACAGTTTCATCATAATCGTCGAATGTACAATATATAATTACCAGAAATCGTTTTCTTCAATAGATTGAAAAGAAAAACCAGGAACAATGTACCATACCAGTCTCCACGAACGCCATTGATGACTCTGAACGATGAATCAATGAAGTTCAAGAGAGTTTATGTGTCTTGGAGTGTGCAGGAGAAATCGATATTTCGAGATTTTATTTTTTGCGATAAGCGTGGGAAAATTGGTTTTTGGGTATTTTGTCTTTTTTTTGAGCGAGGAGAAAAAAAGTTTTCCCTCGTTTTGGGTTTATAAATTTTTGACTTTCATTAAAAAAAAAAAAAAAGCTTTTATGTTTTTTCCTGGATTTTTTTTTGGATAAAATATTTAAATTTTATACTAATTTTAAGTTTTTGACAGAAATACAAAGATAATATTAAAAAATAGAGAGACCAAAAATGAACACAATCATCAAGGTAAAACAGAGGATAACAAACCAAACTAAGAAACTAACAGAGAGTTAGAAAATCAGAAGTGAAGCATCGATGATCATCCTGTTTACGGTAGACATATATGATAGAATATTCTATTTGCACCATATTTACAAAGACATCTATACTTTTTGACATATCTAATCACGACAAACTATTTCATCTATACCACACTAATAATTTCTATTAAACTTGCTTCGAGTAATGTACAAAATTCTTCTGAAAATGGAGCTCTATAATTGGTGTAAAAACATTAATAAGTTTTTGGTCAAGACTAAAGAAGTTTTCACTACTTATGTGTTGATGTGTATATATAAAAAATTTATTAAGATTTTAATCCAAACATAACGAAATTTAAACCGTATGGAAAAACAGAATTAAATAGAGTTAATAGTACATAACAAAATGAAATTAAAAGGAAAAAAAAAGTTAAGAACCGCATCAAATGTCTCATATCAATTCAAAATCTAAAATTTTCATACCAAATCAAACGCAAAAGAGCTACACAAGTTTTTTTTCTTCTTGTTTTGGCAAAGACATTAAAGACATGCACACAAAAATTAATTGTTCTAATGTGACATGTTGGGCTAGTACATGATGGTTTAGAGACCCGTGAACACAACATCTTTGATTGGGCTTCATATCAAATTAAGGCCCATTTTGTAAATCACCCTGAAGCAAGGTTTACATTGTGTATGTTTGTAAGCATTTGTGGTAACAAACAAAAAAAGGTGATGTAATGTTTGTCAAAACAAGTAAGAAAGACATAACACATTGATTCGTGTGCTTCAACTTAAATCATGCCGTGTACAATTTACTTTTTTTCTCACTTCACAAATTCCATTTCATAATCTTTTTTCTCTGCTCAAATCTGATAAATAATTTTCTTTCCATTAAACAAAAGTTATTGTCTTTAAAACTCAGAAAATTTAAGACTAGAAAACAAAAACTTACAAAAGTTATTGTCTTTAAAACTCAGAAAATTTAAGACTAGAAAACAAAAACTTACAAAATCTATTTAAGAAAATACATAATTTAGCTCTGTTCTTGAACAAATGATTTTTAGAATATGGTGTTGCAATAATAATAATAATATACATTATACACATAAGAATTGCAAAAGAACCATGTACATTGTGAATCCATATTTGATGATTCAATGACTTCGCGCAAATTTCACATCTCCTTTTATTATCGTTAAATTTTAAACTTTTTTTTCTTCCAAAAAAAAAAAAAAAAACAAATAGGATTTTTTTGTAGTTAATATGTCTATGATATTTAAGTGTACACTACAATCACATTTTCCTTGATTAGAAAGACAAACTTACCAATCGAAAGATAGACGTAGGTCCATAGGTTTCAACATTTCCATGCATAGTCCAACATTATAAATAATTAACACAGAATTTATGCTTTCTTTTAAACTTTAAATTTCAGATGAAAAAAAAAATAATATATATATATATTTCTGAAGTCACGAATGTAAAAATAAATATTTTGTAGTATTCGTAAATCGTAACGAAATCAATAAAAAAGAGGGAGAAAAAAAACAAAATAAAAAGCTATTCTATTCGCACGTGTGAATCAGCGTCATCATCTTCTCCTCTTCCCAAGTTTCGGCTCTCTCTCTCTCTCTCTCTCGATTTGGGTTGTTCCGTTGCGGTGGACTTGTGCGTCTCGTTGCCGTTGGTGACGGAGTCGGAGCTAAATCTCCGGCGTAGAGATTCACATGGTGTAGAATTTTAGAAAGCGAACGAGCTTAGTGGGTGTTTACGATTTCCGATTTTGCAAACTTACGAAGAAACAGGTGAAGGAGGGAGAGAGATTTCGCTTCTATTCGCTGGTTGAATCTCTCATGCTGAGGTAATTTGGTCATGGATTTTGCTAATTGGTCCCGATCGAAAAGAATAAATCCGTTCCCTTAATCGTTTATTATCTGTTCTTCAGCTTCGTTTTAATCGTATAAAGCTATTTGGGAATGGAGAATCTATGTTGACACAATAGATTAGATTCAAGTTGACATTTTTTTTTTTTTTTTGGGTGGTTTCGAAAGATCACTGAGAAAGATTCGCGAATCGAGATTTGATAATTGGGAAGCTTTCAGGATCTCCTGTTTCTGGGTTCTTAAAATCAATTTTGTTCTTGTTCCTAGTTTTGGCTACTGTAGGAACGTGTGAGAATTTAAGTTTGGGCGTAAAATCACATTTCTTTTACCTTTTAATGCATTAATTTCAATGGTCACAACTTCAACTTTTTCTCCCCAGCGATTATTATCTTTTTGTTTTGTTTTGTGGGTGTGTGTGTGGTTGTTCTAATTCTCATAATCTTGGAATTTGGTATCATTTCAGGTGTTTTGGATACTTGTTACCAAGACGAACCTAGTTTTGGTTCTGATAATCGTTGGTTTGGAAAAAAGTCATTTCCAGCCATGCCTTCTCTCCAGCTATTGCAGTTAACTGAGCGGGGTCGGGGTCTTGTAGCTTCAAGACGGTAACAATTTCTTTGAAATTTATTTGTTGTGTGTCTCCTTTTGCCTATTGTGATGTTCTTGGGGGCTGCGATTTTATATTTTCTCTGCTATGTGTACATTACCTTCTATTGTTTTATGTCTCATCCTCTGTCAAAATTTATAGGAAATCTATACTGCTTGCGGCTGGGATCGTAGCTGCTGGTGGAGCTGCTGTTTACCTGAAATCAAGGATCAGCTCCCGAAGGGTTGATTCTTCGCGTCATTGCAATGGTCACAGTGATGATGATGAGGCATTGGAAAAGATTACAGGAAATGATAAAAATGCAAAGAAAACTGCAAAAAAGAAGAAAGGAGGAGGATTAAAGTCTCTTCAGGTTCTGACTGCTATTCTTCTGTCTCAGATGGGAAAAATGGGTGCCAGGGATCTTTTGGCACTAGTGGCCACAGTGGTATGCATTTCCTCTCAATACGTAAAATAAATTGTTATTCTTTTTGTGTACGGTGGATAGATAAAATGACTTGATCTCTTTGCTGTTGGAAAGTTCTGTAGATATTTTGGTATTCATGGTAATACCCAATTACGAACTGTTGCTTCATTGTTATAGATTACCTGATGTCCCAACTTTCCAGCGGAAAGAAACACCAACCTAACTTTATAGCCAAGAGCCAGGAAAAGTCTAATTATTTTTCTTATTCGTGCGAGCCTAGTATTCTTTCCAATCAGTTATCTTACAAATTGCAGGTTTTCAGAACTGCTTTGAGCAATAGATTGGCGAAAGTACAGGGTTTCCTATTCCGTGCTGCTTTCTTAAGGCGTGCACCACTGTTTCTACGTCTTATCTCCGAGAATATTATGTTGTGTTTCATGCTATCAACAACGCACGCTACATCAAAGTACATAACTGGGGCCTTGAGTTTGCGATTCAGGAAGATATTGACGAAACTTATCCATTCACATTATTTTGAGGTAGCCACTGCCGTCTCTTCTGAATGGAGGCAATTCAATTATTTACCATTTCTTTATCTAGTATGTTTTTGACTAGTGAGCATATCGAGCATACTTCACACTGCTGGATAACACTTTAATCATCCTTTATTATTGTTTCAGAATATGGTATACTATAAAATATCACATGTGGATGGTCGGATTACGCATCCTGAGCAACGAATTGCCAGCGATGTACCAAGATTCTCCTCAGAGTTGAGCGAACTTATACAGGATGATTTGACGGCAGTTACTGATGGAATTTTGTATGCATGGCGCCTGTGTTCATATGCTAGTCCAAAATACATCTTCTGGATACTGGTGATTCTTGTTTAATCTCCTATGTTTGCAATATTGGCCATTTATGCTGATTTGCCTTAAGTCCGTTTGCAGTACAATTCTTTCAGTGTGCTTTTTATGAACTAACCTGTACAATCGTTGTGTAGGCATATGTACTGGGAGCCGGTACTGCGATCAGGAACTTTTCTCCTTCTTTTGGGAAATTGATGTCCAAAGAACAGCAGTTGGAAGGGGAGTACCGGCAACTTCATTCACGCTTAAGGACTCATTCGGAAAGCATAGCGTTCTATGGTGGGGAAACCAGGGAAGAATCTCATATACAACAAAAGTTCAAGAATCTTGTTAGCCATATGAGTGACGTGCTTCATGATCACTGGTGGTTTGGCATGATCCAAGATTTCCTGCTGAAGTATCTTGGTGCCACAGTTGCAGTTATTCTGATTATCGAACCATTCTTCTCTGGGCATCTAAGACCTGATGACTCGACCTTAGGGAGAGCCGAGATGCTAAGCAATATAAGATATCACACCAGTGTCATTATTTCTCTCTTTCAGGCGTTGGGAACACTTTCTATAAGTTCCAGGCGGCTCAACCGACTCAGGTAATGCTTTATGTTGGATCTCATGCCAGACACTTAAATGGTAAACATTGTGTAGCTGTTTGTCTGAAAATCTGTAGACATATGTTTCTCTTCGCGTTTAAGTCCTCTACTAAGAAGAGTTGATCTTGTTTACCATAAGCAAAAGAGTACAAATTCAGTTGGTAGTCCCTAATGTAGAAAAAAGGTTCTGATTTAAGAAACATGTGGTGGCTATGCTTTCTAATTGTTTTAATGTTGTTGCTTCCTACAGTGGTTATGCTGACCGAATCCATGAGTTGATGGCTGTCTCGAGAGAGCTCAGTGGTGATGATAAAGCATCTTTCCAGAGAAATAGAAGCAGAAATTACCTAAGTGAAGCTAACTATGTTGAGTTTTCCGGTGTCAAGGTAGTTGGAACACAGATTCATGTTACTGTAATTTTTCCCAAAATGTTGTGTTCTTAATATTACTTAATGCACTCCAGGTTGTTACTCCAACGGGAAATGTTTTGGTGGAGGATCTCACCCTTCGAGTTGAGCAAGGGTCTAATCTTCTGATTACAGGTGAACGCTTTATATCTAGGGAGTGACATAGTATTACTATCACTCTCCCTCTTCACCCCTATCTTAACCTGCTTCATTATGTGGCAAATATTCTCAGCCACTGAGGCAAAAATAATTTCTGTGATCCTTACGAAAATATGAAAATTTTGTACCCCATGTTTTGCTTATTAAGAAAATAAAAAAAAGGGAACTGTGAATTGGAAGTACTATTCTGGAAGCCGGAAGGGATAGCAATATAACCCTTTTGTCAAAATTAGATTTGGTATGCCTAGTTATAGACGAACCATTCATGTCCAGTTCAACGACTAGGGTATTAGTGGAATGGTGTGGCAACGCATCATCTTCTGGGATTGATTTACTGGACTATTTTTAGGTTCCTGGTTCAATTTTTTGTTATTATAATCTATGCAATAACATTCAGATTTGCTATGCTGATTTCTGCTTGCCTGACACTATCATTATTCCCATTTCATTAGTTGTTCAACTTTTATGTATCTGTAGGTCCTAATGGAAGTGGCAAGAGTTCCCTATTCCGAGTATTAGGAGGTCTATGGCCCCTGGTGTCTGGGCATATTGTGAAGCCAGGAGTTGGTTCTGATCTTAATAAGGAGATCTTCTACGTGCCACAACGGCCTTATATGGCTGTGGGAACACTTCGTGACCAGTTGATATATCCTCTTACTTCTGATCAAGAGACTGAACCGCTCACTGAGACTGGAATGGTGGAGCTATTGAAAAATGTTGGTATCCTAGTTTCTCTATTCTACAGTAGGATGGTTTGTGTGGGTTAAATTCGTTTTTGTCAAATTTTGTATGTTATGCTGATTTTTGTTGACTTTTGCGTGTAGGTTGATCTAGAATATTTATTGGATCGCTACCAACCGGACAAAGAGGTTAATTGGGGTGATGAATTATCTCTTGGAGAGCAACAAAGATTGGGGATGGCCAGACTATTCTACCACAAACCCAAATTTGCCATTCTTGATGAATGCACAAGTGCTGTGACAACTGATATGGAAGAACGCTTCGCCGCCAAGGTTCGAGCTATGGGAACTTCTTGCATAACAATCTCCCATCGTCCAGCCCTTGTTGCTTTCCATGATGTTGTTCTGTCATTAGACGGAGAAGGGGGATGGAGTGTTCACTACAAGAGGTTCAAATTTTTTCTTAACCTTGTCTATGAGGATTATCAAAGTTTTCTGGTATTTACTTTTAAAATGACTAAACCTTCAGGGATGACTCTGCACTTCTGACGGACGCTGGAATTGATTCAGTGAAAAGTTCAGATACAGATCGGCAAAATGATGCGATGGTTGTTCAACGAGCATTTGCTGCAGCTAGAAAGGTCTTCAGAAGCTTGTGAAACAATTTTTCTTTGTTTTAAAATTTTCGGTGAGGGTTACTTTTTTGGTGGTTATAACCTTGTTACTTGGTGCTATGTAGGAATCTGCCACTACTAATTCAAAGACTCAGTCGTACCTGACACAGTTAATTGCAAAATCACCTGTTGTTGATAAAAGCGTTGTGCTGCCTCGTTTTCCTCAACCTCAAACATCCCCAAGGGCATTACCATCAAGAGTAGCTGCAATGTTAAACATATTGGTGAGCTTGAGTTACTAATGTGAATTTTATTGAAAATAATTGTGCCAATTTTTGTTAACCTATAAAACAATACATATATACACTTTTTTCTCTTCCATTCCCTCCAGCTTTGCATTTCTTTAGCTTCCTTGGAAGGCCAACTATTTGTTCCACTTGGCTAACTTATTCTTCCCGCATTAATGCTAATGGTAGTTGATATTGTACTTCTCAAAATAGCTGACCACTTCATTGTTACGTTTCAGATACCCACTCTATTTGACAAACAAGGAGCACAACTGCTTGCCGTTGCTTGCCTTGTTGTTTCAAGAACACTGATCTCTGACCGAATAGCCTCTTTGAATGGTAAACATACTCCCTTCTGTTACTTGACCAGTTTTATTGACAGGGCTCCTTTTCTGACAACCACATATGATTTTTGCAGGGACCACTGTGAAGTATGTCTTGGAGCAAGATAAGGCAGCCTTTGTTCGTTTGATTGGTTTGAGTGTTCTCCAAAGTGGTGCATCTTCTTTCATTGCTCCTTCATTAAGGTAATCTTTCCTTTTTATGCATGTTCAAATGTCTCGAAGTCCCCCACCAGCTAATATCTCCTCGTCACGATTTATAAATTGCTACATGAAAACCTCATTGTGTTATGTTTTCTTTTCTTGTCTGTTAATAAAAAACAAGTTATGGAATTAGTTATTGTTAGATTATTAGTTACATTTAAGAAAGCCCTCACTGATGTGGTTTCACCTAACTTTTTTTTGTTACATTCTTTTCAGGCATCTAACACAAAGACTAGCTTTAGGGTGGAGGATTCGTTTGACTCAACATCTGCTACGGAATTACTTGAGAAATAATGCGTTTTACAAGGTCAATTCAAATCTATAAGGCTCAAAGATATTATGCAAATATGCCCTATTCATGCATTGTGAATTATGACTATGAACTTGAGTTATTCAGGGCAACTTGACCTAAAAGAAAGCATGATGTGTTTTCTACACTTATGTAAGAAATATCCTGAGATTCTAAAAGATCCTTACCCATTTGAAATGGATATTGATTTGTGGATGGTCTATGCTTCATAGAGGCTGTTTGTTGCTCTTTTTTTTGTAAGTTGATGTTGCAAATTTAGATAAACTAAAGATCTCATTGGTTTCATATCTATTCAGGTTTTCCACATGTCAGGCAATAGTATTGATGCGGACCAGAGACTAACTCGTGACCTGGAAAAGTTAACCATTGACTTGTCTGGACTTCTTACTGGAATGGTAAAGCCATCGGTTGACATTCTCTGGTAAGTACATTTTGTTGGATTATTTTTCTGATAATTGTTTCATGGCTCTTGGTTTGAGTTATAATTATGCATAAAACAAACAAAAAAATCGAAGGTTCACCTGGAGGATGAAGCTATTGACTGGTCAGAGGGGAGTTGCCATACTTTACACATATATGTTACTTGGTCTGGGTTTTCTGAGACATGTTGCTCCTGATTTCGGTGATCTAGCCGGTGAAGAACAGGAGCTTGAGGGGAAGTTTAGGTACGTTTCCTTCATTTTGTAGATGATTGATTTCTTTAGAGCGACTATCTGGACCAACTTCTTGCTGCGTACGCAGGTTTATGCACGAGAGGCTGAACACTCATGCTGAATCAATTGCATTCTTTGGAGGTGGAGCTCGAGAAAAAGCTGTAAGTGTCTTAACTTCCCCAGCGATAGATGTTGGATTTTGGGGCTAGCTATTTATGAAGCAGAACTACAAGAAGTGAAATCTAACAAGGATTCTTGGAAATGTTTTACTAATTTATGCGATGATGGCCTTTTCATGTCCATTGCGGCTTCACTTGTGTGCCTGGAGCTTTTAACACGTCTCATAAGTGAATCTGCCCTTATGTTTTCTTTTTCCGTGGAGCAGATGGTTGACACAAAATTCAGGGCACTACTGGACCACTCTCTCATGCTCTTGAGGAAGAAATGGTTGTATGGCATACTTGATGATTTTGTGACAAAGCAACTTCCCAATAATGTGACTTGGGGATTGAGTTTGTTGTATGCCCTAGAACACAAGGGAGACAGAGCACTTGTCTCCACTCAAGGTGAAGATCTGTCCCACTTCATTGTAGTACAAACATCAGTCACCACCTTTTCCCAACAGTACTTGCCAACGTGAGCCAATTAAGTATGTACATGTTCTCTATATAACGCTTTCTGCCTTTGATACCAGGTGAATTGGCACATGCATTGCGGTATCTAGCTTCTGTTGTTTCTCAAAGCTTTATGGCGTTTGGCGATATTCTTGAACTACACAAGAAGTTCCTTGAGCTCTCGGGTGGTATTAATAGAATTTTTGAGCTCGATGAGTTTTTGGATGCTTCTCAGTCAGGTATTACAGCATATCTATGTTCACACTTTGGCAAGGTGTTACGAAATCTTGGTGCTTTATGAAATATGCGTAGTTAAAAATTTTACCGTAATTTTTCGGGCACCGCTGGATGTGTCTCATATGCTTAGAAATGTGTTATAGAATGTTTGTACTTGGGTTGATCATATTTGTTGTGTCCAACTATTTTCAGGTGTTACCTCAGAAAATCACACAAGCCGTTTGGATTCTCAAGATCTAATTTCTTTTTCGGAGGTGGATATCATTACCCCTGCTCAGAAATTGATGGCTAGCAAGTTGTCATGCGAAATAGTCCCAGGGAAAAGCCTGCTCGTCACAGGTTGGTGAATTTAATCGTTGTCATTGAACTTATTGCATGAGGCCAGAGCTAACACTAGCAAAATTTTCAGGTCCAAATGGTAGTGGAAAGACTTCGGTGTTTAGAGTCCTTAGAGATATCTGGCCCACTGTATGTGGAAGACTTGCCAAACCATCATTGGATATCGAAGAACTTGGGTCAGGAAATGGCATCTTTTTTGTCCCGCAGCGACCTTATACATGTTTAGGGACGCTGAGAGATCAAATTATATACCCTCTATCTAAAGAAGAAGCAGAGAAAAGGGCAGCAAAGTTGTACACCAATGGTAAGTGCAAAATTCATGTACTTTAAAAGGTCGATTTGATCTTCCTATCTCTCATATACGTTATCGTTGTAAGTAACAGTAGAAAGCTCAACTGAAGCTGGAAGCATTCTTGATGTTCATTTGAAAACCATTTTGGAGAATGTTCGGTTAGTTTATCTTTTGGAAAGAGATGTGGGTGGTTGGGATGCTACTACCAATTGGGAAGACATATTATCTCTTGGAGAGCAACAGAGACTAGGCATGGTAAGTCTCTTGGAGAGCACCAAAAGACATATATATATAATTTTATGATTCACGTGAATAATCTGAGTTGTTTCGTATTGTAGGCACGTTTATTCTTTCACAGGCCAAAGTTTGGAATCCTTGATGAATGCACCAAGTAAATGATCAAGTCTTCTCTTCTACTTCTCTATTTTCCATAGTTGCAATCATTTAACCTGGTTTATAAACTGCAGCGCGACAAGTGTCGATGTTGAGGAACAGCTCTATAGGGTTGCAAAAAACATGGGAGTCACTTTCATAACCTCATCACAAGTAAGTTTTTTGCTTCACTCAAGTCATAGCCATGAAACCACATTAAAACTTTACCAAAATCTCATTCATTCTTCTCACAAATCTCAGCGTCCGGCTCTGATCCCATTCCACTCCTTGGAGCTAAGGCTGATTGATGGAGAAGGAAACTGGGAGCTCCGTTCCATCGAACAGACAACAGAGTAAAGGCAGCAAAACACATAAGAAGAAGGTCTATATAGTTGAAAAAACAATAATAAAGCTAAAGCCATTAGACCATATGCAAAGCAATCTTTACCAGAAGCTATATGGTAATGTAGTTTTTTCGATTCTTCCTCCTCGATCCAAAGGAGCAGAAGAGAATGCGTCGATGTTACTACTTTCGTTAGATTTGGAGAATTTGATTCTAGATTATATATAAGTGTAGGTATAATTGAATTGGTGGAGCATTTTGAGATCTCCCATGGACTATGGTGTTTTAGCTTTAAGAAACAAAGAACATAGTGATTACTCATTATTAGGCATAAATAATGTACAGTTTGTTTCCATTTCCATGGAGCTTGATCTCGTCTTTTTTAATAAAAAAGGATTTGAAGTGATAAGATGTGTTCAAATTTCAAATTTGTTATGTTGTAGTCTTTGATTGGTAAAATGGTAAATTGGCTGAATTTTGGGAAATATTATTCAAAATGTTGCAAAGACAATAGAATAAACCAATAATATTCAACGAAAAATTACCAAATGTTAATTAGATTTGATCGACAAATGATTTTTTTTTTTTAAAGTAGAATCGTTAAACATAGGTGATTTGTAAGATGGTTGTGAAAGTTTCTGTTTATTTTTATTCATTCTGTCATTTTCTTGGGTGTCTGTTTGTTTTTATTTTATTGGGTTCAAATTAAGATTGATTAGATATCTATCTTGTACATTTTTTGTCTAAAAAATGAAGAGTAATTGTAATATCTAACTATAGATAACAAAATAATTAAGTAAATATCAATGATGATTTTTTATTTAGGTGGATAAAAAAGAGAAATAATTTGTCTCTATCTTACCGTTTTTTATATTAAATATCTGTGAGAAACTCTTATCTTCTCCGATCAAGCATTTTTTTTTATGTTTTTTTCGACGGTGGTAAAAAAAAAAAGATGATGTTGGTGATTGTGGTAGTAAAGAAATTTTTTCTTTTCCTTTTCACTTTCGTTTGTCGTTTAGGAAAAAAAAACAAAAAATATGATGGTGATGTTGGTGGTGAAGAAAACGACATCGATGGTAATGGCTATCGGCGATTGTGTCGGAATAGAAGACGTTGGCGAAGAAAAGATGATAGTAATGAAGATAATTGTGTTGAAGAAGATGTTGACGGTGAGGAAGATGATGGTGATGGCGGTGGCAGTGAAAAAAACACTGACAATAAAAAATGATCGGTGGTAAAGAAGGTGAAAAATATAGTGGTGAAGGAGTTTTAGTTCTGAATAAATTTTAAACGTTAATATAAAAGTTAAACAAAAACAAAATTAGTTAATGGGTTACATAAATTATTAATCCGTTATTGTTATTATTATCAGTAATTACGTAAAACTTGTTATTATCATTATTATCAAGTTAACCTCGTTACTATTATTAGTGAATGTTTTGTATAAATTACATGTTAATACATATATTATATGTATATTTACTATCTTACCACATTAATACAAATATTATTCATGTTACAAATATGTTATCATTGTATATAACATATTATTATAATTGTTATCATATTAATCATGAAATATCTTTTCTTATTATACTGATATGGAAAAAAATAAAAAATAAAAATTCGCAATTTTAAATTAATATTTTATATTTTGTATGATACGATAACTGGTTTAACTTGATAAACATGCATTTAACACATAATCTGTAAATTTATTGCGATACTATATTAGTTAGAATGGTAATCAAATAGTTATCGACTAAATTTAACATAATGATAACTATTTTTAGAATTAGTTAGGGCATTTATAATTTTTAGAAAAATATCTTTATTAATTTTCTAATTTTGTTTTTATGATTGATATTCCCTTAACTTTTCGTTTATCTCTTTTTTAGAAAAGTCATTTGATTTAAGTAAAGAGAAGAGAAAAAGAAAATATCTTCCATTGAAGTAAAAACCTTTCCACTCACACGAACCATAGCTCAAAAGCTCCAATCGGAAGAAAGAGAAAGATTAAGAAAGACAAGTATGGAGAGAAACACGCCGGTGAGAAACCCTCACACTTCCACCGCCGATCTACTTTCTTGGTCGGAAACCCCTCCTCCTGACCACTCAGCCGCTTCCGCCGCTTCTAATCGCTCCGCCGGTCGTTCTCACCAGGTTGCGTTTTGCTTCGTAAAGATGTCTCTTTTATCTTTCACATTGAGAAGCTGAGGTTTTTGTTCTTTTCTTCGTTTCATTTTCAGCCGTCAGATGGAATCAGCAAGATTCTCGGCGGCGGTCAGATCACCGACGAGGAAGCTCAGTCGCTTAATAAGCTGTAAGTCAAAAAGATCCCATTAATCTCAAATCTCATGCAAAAATCTTTACTTTAGCATTTTTAACTCCATTTTCATTAGTAGATCTGGATATGATTTTAAAAGCTTGATCTTTGCATCTGAAAGTGATTGCCTTTTTCACAAAAAATGGTTTTTTTTGTATGAAGTCAGTTTCTTGTTTTCTTTGTAATTATCATTTTGATTTGATGAACTTATGAAAGGGATTGGTCAATGCTTTAATGCTTTTGGCTTTTCTGAGAATATTTTTTATTACATTCTTTGTTCTTCAAGCCCCACCATTACATGTTAAACTACTACTACTGTTTCAATGTAGTGATATTGTTTAACTCATTAACTAATGATGAGATCTTTATCTGTTCTTTGATTATTTTTTTTTAAATTTAGAAATTGAAAATCTTTCTATAGCTAGTTGCTTCGTGTTTCTTACCTATTTTGGTTACTAGGCTATGATGGTTTCAACTTTCAAGATATTCAAGTGTTGATAGGTCGTTTTGTTACCGGTCTTTTAAGATGATTTTACGGGTTTTTTACAGGAAGAATTGCTCAGGGTACAAGCTAAAAGAGATGACTGGTAGTGGCATATTTACTGATAAGGCAAAAGACGGGTCTGAACCCGATGCTACTGATCCAAAGACGGGACTCCGTTACTATCAGGTAATTTACTTGTCTTATGTTTCAACAGATTTAGGATAGTCTAATTCGAGAACGACAGTTATGTAATGTTTGTGAATTTTGCAGCAAACTCTGAATGGAGTGAGTCAGATATCTTTCAGCGCTGACGGGAATGTTTCCCCGAAGAAACCAACCACTTTAACTGAGGTTGCAAAGCAAAGAGAGCTGAGCGGAAACTTGCTAACCGAGACAGATTTAAAGAGCAAGAAGCAGATATCAAGTGCTAAGATCGAAGAGATAAGTGGTCACGATATCTTTGGACCTCCACCTGAGATTCAGCCTCGATCATTGGCTGCTGCGCAACAAGAAGCTAGAGGAAACAGAGACATGGGAGAGCCTGCACCAAGGAACTTACGCACTTCTGTTAAAGTTTCCAATGTAAGTAAATTTATCTTGGCATTGCTTTGAGAGGAAACTGGAACTCGGTGCCCAATCCGGTTTTCGGTTTATGAAATGTAGAAACCGAATTGAAACCAAAAATCATCGGTTAGGTTTGATATGGTTTCAGTTTGGATTTAGAAACTATATATTTAATTTGAAGATTTTCAAAGAAATCGCGGTTTTTTAGTTGGTTTAATTCATTTCGGTTTGGTGTTGGTTACGGTTTGTTCGGATATGGAAACTATGAAACTGTTTTTTTCTCTTCAGTTGAGTTTGCAGATCGACTTTTTGGTTCGGTTAAACCGGATAGGAATGTTAAAAGGAATCAAAATGCTAAATACGATGAAATTTACTCAACTAAAAATGTTTTTCTTCATAATTTCCAACAGCCTGCAGGAGGACAAAGCAACATACTGTTTAGCGAAGAACCTGTTGTGAAGACATCAAAGAAGATACATAACCAGAAGTTTCAGGAACTCACGGGAAACAGTATTTTCAAAGGCGACGAATCTCCTGGTACTGCAGATAAGCAGTTAAGCGCAGCTAAACTCCGGGAAATGAGCGGAAACAATATATTTGCAGACGGGAAGTCGGAATCCCGTGACTATTTCGGCGGTGTGAGGAAGCCTCCAGGCGGCGAGAGCAGCATTTCATTGGTCTAAGACTCGGGGGGCCATTCGGTATTAACCTCGCGCAACTCAGCTCTCATGTTTCAGGTTCTTTAGAATCTAGTTTCTTAGATGTTTCGTTCCGCCAATGTCTGAAACCGCTTGAAGCTATTTTCGGGTTTTTCTTAGGAAAATCCGATGAAATCTCTTTGCATTGATCGCTCTTAACCTTTGGATGTTGTCTCTATTTGAAGTTTGTTAACTTTATATCTCATCTTTGTTTACACTGTTTCTGCTTCTTTGCTCTTCTGTTTGAAAAAACTGTATGGTTACTGAGACGACATCGTTTTGATTGGTTAACAAAAATATCGTTTTAATTAGTCAAAAGGTAATATAAAAAACAAAACGACTCCACTGGGGATCGAACCCAGAATCTCTGGTTTCGTAGACCAGCGCCTTATCCATTGGGCCATGGAGTCTTTTCTGAATAAGACTTTTACTAAATAAGTTTTATTTTGATGAAATAACAAAAAGCGTGAAGTCTACTTTTCACCTTCTTCGTCGTCACCTTCAAGATCAGTCTACCGAACGATCTTCTTTTTATAGTTACGCTGTCTCAAAAACATTCATATCGAAAAACCCTCAAAAGGGGAATAAAATATTGAGCTCAAGAAAATTTTCAGATTGGATAAGAGAGAGAGAGATGGTTTTTTGTTGTTTCCAAATTTCAATCTATGGCTTATTTAGGTAAATGATCAACAGCTGATACAGAAAGAGGTGACTCAATTTGTGGTGTAGATTTGTTAAAAAAGGATTTGCGTGGAATCTGGAAGTTTTTAATTTCACTAAAAATAGGATAAGTTTAAAAGGTGAGGAGAAAACCAATGGGGAAACACAAATCTTTCAGAAGCAAAGCAGTGCACTTTGTCACCGATCTTACCGCCGGTCTTCTTAATCCGATCTCTGATAAACCCTCCTCTGCTCGTCCTCTTCCGGTATCCAAAGTTTTCATCTTTTTGTGTTGTTTGACTCAGTTCGACAATTTTGTTGTATAAAAAAGGGTTCTTTGGGGTTTTTGACATTAGAGTCTCTCTCTTTGTTCTTGGTGATTGCTTTGGTAATCTTTTGGGAGTTTGGTGTAATGGGTTTTGTGGGTTAATGCTTTAGTTTCTTGAGAATTGAGGTGGGACATTCAATTTGTGTGTGATCATTCAATGAAGCTTCTTTTTGTTTTCCTGATTATTACTCTGGTCAATTTTCTAAATTTTCTTAATTAGGATGAAGAAGATGAGTCTAAGACAAATCAGCTAGAGTCTATCACTGAGGAGCAGCCTAAGGATTTGGTAGACGAACCAGACACGTCTTCTTTCTCTGCATTCCTTGGTTCACTGTTATCCTCAGATCCCAAAGACAAAAAAACCGATCAAGATCAGGACGACGAAGAAGAAGAAGAAGAAGAAGAAGAAGATTCAGAGGCAGAAACAAGCGATACATCATCATCGTCGGTGAATGCTACTAGTACAATGAAGGAGACTACTAGTGGTGGTGGTGCAAAGAAGAGCTTGTTGTCTAAGTATAAACAGCATTTGAGGAATTTTTATCAGGCTGTTAAGTTTCCAGGGGTCAAGGAGCGAAAGGGTAATTCTGATGTGAAACCGGATGATGAAGAGACTGAATATGATGGTTTGGAAATGAAGCCGATGCAGAATAACAATGTCAAAGAGGAAGCAACAGTAGTACAAGCAATTATACCTGAAATTTCAGAGCCCTCTTTGCTTTTATCTGACCAGTCAAGACGTTCCCTTTATACTTCACTTCCTGCGCTTGTTCAAGGAAGGAAGTGGATATTGCTTTATAGGTGAGAACACTTTCTAAGCATTTTAGAATTGATCATAAATCTGAGGAATGGTTATTTCATATACTTTTATTGGTGTGTGTGATAATTCTGTCTGATCTGCTTTGATATTCTAGTACATGGAGGCACGGTATATCACTATCCACGCTGTACAGGAAAAGCCTCCTCTGGCCTGGTCTCAGTTTACTGGTAAATGAAATTCAGTTTCTGACTCAGTATGTTGGTTTCATTTGGTAAAGTGTGGACCTTTTATAGACCTCTATGGCAAACTGCGGCTGTTTCAGGTTGTTGGAGACAGAAAAGGCTCAGTTTTTGGTGGTCTTGTCGAGGCACCTTTGATACCAACTGACAAAAAGTATCAGGTTTGGTTCCAAAGATCCAATCTTTATTAGATTCCATCTATCAAGTTTTCTTTCTTTTCACTCTTAACTGACATTCTTCGTCTTTGGTTGTGTCAGGGAACCAACAGTACATTTGTTTTCACAAATAAATCCGGGCAACCCGCAATATACCGTCCCACGGGTATTATTATTGTTCTTATGCATTGCTCAGAAACATAGAGCTCCTTGGAGTCTTTTTATTATTCACTTGTAATTATGATTTGCACTCGAGCAGGCGCAAACCGGTTCTACACATTATGCTCCAAGGACTTTTTAGCTCTCGGCGGTGGTGGACGGTTTGCTCTCTATCTAGACAGTGAGCTGTAAGATTTCTTACTAAAAACATTAGAAATCCTATTTCCACTTCCATCATATTGCAACAAACAAGAAAACCATTTTTGCTCAAATCGATTGATTCATCGTGTTGTTTTAGGCTAAGCGGATCAAGTGCTTACTCAGAGACATACGGGAACTCTTGTCTCGCAAACTCTCAGGACTTTGATGTTAAGGAAGTGGAGGTAGTTTTAACTTCAACCCAAAAAAAACATTTATTGAATTTTAGTTTCAACCTTTTACTGAAAACAAACACACTCACCATTGATTCTTGCAGCTATGGGGATTTGTGTATGGCTCAAAGTATGATGAGATTCTAGCTCTCAGCAAAACAATGGAGCCTGGTATTTGCAGGTGGTAACGATCATGATGAAGATTATGAAATGATAAAAAATTTCTTTTGTAAATGGTGTAGTAATGTAATGTTGTTTTCTCATCTTGTAAGTGGCTAAATCACATGTCAATTACTTACTACTCACTTGTAACTCGGATTTTTTTTTTTTTTGGTTGCAATAATTTTAGACTGAAATCTGATTCAAGAACCTTTATTGATACGGGCCGACATTTCTGGAAGGATTATTATCCTAAAAACGAAATTTAAAAACTGAAGTTTCATGGATGATGATAAGATTAAAGAGCATATCACATTTGCCTCATATTTGGAATCTAGAAGGATTTATTAGCTGCCTCCTTTGATATTACCAGTCAAGAGGACTATCCTAACTATTATTACATGTCAATTTATTACACAATCTGAAACAAAAAATGGTTCAAAGTTGTTTATGTTAATGTTAATGTCACTTATATTTCTATTTCAGCAAATCTTAATGTTACCGCCGGGACTCGTCTTGGGCCCAATAGGTGGAGTTATTTATTTAAGAAATATTAAGTTAAAATTGAGTAAGATTTCTATTTGAAAAAAAGGTCGGGGGAAAAAAGAAAAAACAATTGTATACGTATGTAACATTTCATAAAGCACGAAGATAAAATGTAAAAAGAAATATAAAAGGGAAGAAAATGAAAAATGAAAAATGCAAAATATAAAATGTAAAATTCAGATGGAAAGTAAAACAAAAAGAAAATGGAAAATGGAAAATTCATGTAAAAGATTCACTTCGGAATATGTTCATTATAGAATGGAAATGTCTAATATTAACAACAACAAAAATTGAAAAATTGAAAACAATATGTGTCTTTAAATAGCAGTAGGTGTCAACGTCTTCTTCCCCAATAACATTATTCTTCACCAATTTGTGTCTTTAAACCAAAATTCTTCAAAATCTTGTGTTTGGAAAATATTTTGAAGGTTTGGAAAATACTTCCGTTTTAAATAGCAGGAGGTGCCAACGTCTTCTTCCCCAATAACATTTTTCTTCACTAATTTGTGTCTTTAAACCAGTTTTTGAAAATAATCGGAGCACGAGACCTATGACGTATAAATCTACATTTTTTACATATGGAAATAGAGTTTCACAAGATTTTTTTCTAATACACAAGGTATTTTTTATCAGGTCAACGGACAAAGTGAAAAATTGATTAAACACTCATAAATTAAAGAGGTAAAAAGGTTGGGAAAAAAAAAGAATCGCTATTTTGGAAATATTGATGCAAAAATCAAAACTACAACTAACATGGTAAAAAGGAAACCAAAGGAGAATTAGATAAAATATTCCTTGATGAAAGTATAAGAGGAGGAAAATAAAGAAAAAAAGAAGAATAAAATTGTTTATAATGTCACGGAAAATATCCCTGCTAAAATAACATCTGCACTTATATTGCACGAATTTGTAATTTGTGATGAATCAGAAGGGTTTTATCTACATAATCAATGAAGAAGCAGAGTCTCGTTTAATGGATATGATGAGATAATTAGTGATTTCATAAAAAGGAGAAACGATTGACCGAAGAAGATGAAGCGATTTTGAATGGTTTTGTTTAGATAAATTCTTCTTACATGAATGCAATTTCAGTTTTGAATGTTTTTGGTTAAATTAGTTACACGGTGTAATTTTTTAAATTTTCAATAAACCAATTAAATGAATGTGTCAATAAAGTACTTTTATTTTGTATGTTCTCTTCAATCGCTCATTTTAATTTTATATTCGATCCGAAGCATAAATTTTCAATAAACCAATAATGAATGTGTCAGTAAAATATTTTATTTTGGATGTTCTCTTTAATCGCTTATGTTGTTTTTATATTCGATCCGAAGCAAATAAGAGATCGAAACTTAAGTATAAATATGAGCTGAGATTATACTTTTGGGTTTATCTGAATTGAGTTGGAGGTGCTTGGTAAATAATCATATGTAAACAGTGGCTCAAATCTCCAATTTAGTATTTTTTAGAAATTTGATGTCATCATTGATCAACCAACTGATTGGAATTATCCCTTCGAGATGATGTGTGATACTAGTGACTACGCGGTTGGAACGGTTTTGGGGCAAAAGAAAGAGAAGAAGCTTATGCTAGTCGCATTTTGGATGACGTCCAAATGAAGTATGCAACAACGGAGAATGAACTCTTTGAAATTGTGTAAATTTTCGAGAAATTTCGTTTTTATTTGGTAGGTTTTAAGGTCATCGTGCATACCGATCATGCAGTTTTGAGGTATCTCATGTCAAAGAAAGATGTCAACCGCATTTCTTGAGATGAATTCTCTTGCTACAAGAGTGAGATATTGAGATTGTTGATAAAAAAAATGTATTGAAAATGGAGTGGTGGATCACCTCTCAAATATGCGAATTGAAGATGAAATTCCCATTGATAATTCTTTGCCCGGAGAACAAATCAGATTTTTTTCAATTGCTGCTCATTTGGTGATTTTTATTATATAATTCGCAGCTCACAATCTATTGGTGCTTGGCTTGGTTTGGCCGTCACCATTTTATTAGAAATTGGCAGTTTCGACACTTCAAAGCCTTAACTGACCGGTTTAGTCTTTTTTGTTGGTGTAATGATTTTATACTGAAATATATAAAAAAAAAACTGCATATTAGGCTCATTCGGCCCATTAATATTTATTCGGGCCCATTAAGGCATATGCAAAAGAAGATTTTAGAGAAGAACGAGAAACCCTTTCTTTCATTTGACCTATCTGAGAAGAAAAACTCCGATTTCAAATCTCAGTTTCTCGAGAAAAATGGGGAGTAGATTGGGAGGACGAGTGGTTCACTTCGCGAATCTTCCGATCAAGCTTCTGATGCCTGCAAAACTCACGAACATTCACGAATTCGCTTTGAAAACGATCCCTTCCGCGACAAAGATCGAGATCAAGCGTGTCCTCGAATCTCTCTACGGATTCGAAGTCGAGAAGGTGAACACACTAAACATGGATGGGAAGAAGAAGAAGCGTGGGGGATTATTGATAGCGAAGGCTGATTACAAGAAGGCTTACGTCACGCTAAAAAACCCTTTGTCGATTTCTAGGGATTTGTTTCCGGTGAAGTTTATCGAAGAGGATAGGAAGAGTAAAGTGAAAGGATCTAGTTTTGTCGAGGAAGAAGATGATAAGAAGAGTCATTGGCTTGATCAGAAAGAGAAGAGGGAAATCGGAGGTTATGGAAATGGTAAAGGTCGTCGTCGTGGCGGTGAAAGGTCTAATTCTCCGGCGAAGGTGGGTGCTTCTGGTGCGGCGGGTGCGAAGTTTCCATGGAGCAATATGAGATTTGTTGGTAAGTAAGGGTTTTTTTCGAAATCGGAATTAGGGTTTATGAGCAAAATTGTTATCTGGGTTTGTGGTTTCTTTAGCTATTATCGGATTTATGGATTTTGTTTTTGTTGCTTGTTGAAAGAGACGAGCTTGATCGTGAATCTCTGAAAAGTATAAGCTTTTAGACTTTCTGTGATTTTGGCTAATAAATCTTGATCCTAAACTCTTAATCCAGAAATGGTGTGATTATATTCTCTTGTTTCTTCAAGTTCAGAAATGGTTTGATTAGCTTTGCGAGATCAAAGCCTTTTTTGTCTATAAGAATGATCATTCTCTGGTAATGGTGTTTTGTTTGTCTTTTAAGTTTGAGAAACCTCTTATTATCTGTGGATTTGTGTTTCTGTTTCTTAATCACAGAAGAATCCAAAGACAGATATGCAAAAACTTTTCAAAAGTTATAACAATTCACTACCTTAGCCATTGTTATCATCTCTGATCATCCCAAAAATCTCTTCACTTTGTGAGCTAATTAGTTTGGTAGTTAGTATCACTGACCATCCCAAAATTCAATGGAAAACCTGAAGAAATGGTTGAGAAAATATGCATACGCAATTGATGCCCACCAAAAAGAGAAAAAGATTTGCAATTTTTTTATTTTGCGAATATATTTAGCAAATAAAAATCTATTTCTATCTAAAATGAGTGTTTTGTTAGCAAAAATCAAATTTCTTTATTTTATAAAAAAGTTAGGAAGAATTTTGTTATCATTAAAAAATACTTTAATTAATTACTTGTTTTTACTAAATCAGTATAGTATTTTGAATAATTAAACATTGCGTGGAATTGAAATTTGATTTTATAAAAAAGTTAGGAAGAATTTTGTTATCAATAAAAAATATTTTAATTAATTACTTATTTTTACTTAATCATTATAGGATTTTGAATAGTTAAACATTGCGTGGAATTTCATTATTATATCAGATTCGATTTCTTATAGCCTTAAATAAAAAAGATTTGATCATAGAAATTTGTCTAAATCTGAAAAAGAAAAAAAAAACATTAGTATACAGGAAAACATAATAGAGATACCCACTCGCACGTCAGGCTCGTTATACTCACGCGCTCGTTATAAATAGTCCGCGTAAATCGTTGAATATTCTCTGTTGCATAATCTTGGCGCGTGGCGAGAAGATTTTCAGCTTCGTGTGCGACCGTGTCTTGTTCGTCGTCGTGCTCGCCTTCTCTTTCTTCGAGAGACCTTAAAGTAGAAAACTTTGAGAATCTGCTGCTCTTATTTCGGATCTTAAATCTCTCTTTTTTCTTTCCTTGTTCCTCTGAGCACCCGATAATGGCGGCGGTCTCTCCTTTGGCGAAGTTTAAGTTGGTGTTCTTAGGTGATCAATCTGTCGGAAAAACCAGCATCATCACTCGTTTCATGTATGATAAATTCGATACCACTTACCAGGTAACAAAAAATCAAAACTTTTCCCTCCGATCACTGATTGATTGAATCTGATTCGGAATTCGGTTTCTATGTAAAGATTTTTGTAGATTCAATATAAAATTGGTCAATTTCCGTCGTTGATGACTTGATTTTCCACGATTCTTCAATTGAATTTTTGCCCATATGATCAAAATCTGTTCTTGTTATGGTCTAATTATCTCCTTGTTATCATCATGATCGATGCTAAGCACTGTTGCTTCTTTGTTTTTGTGTGTTGATTAGTGATTAAGTCTTTAATTGTGTTCTCCTACGGTGCAGCCTACCATTGGGATTGATTTTCTGTCGAAAACAATGTACCTCGAAGATCGAACAGTTCGTTTGCAGCTATGGTGAGACCAAGATATTGCTCTGTTAATTTGGCAGATTGATTAACCAATCTCAAATCTTTTATGTGCTTTTTCGATTATACCAAAAGATTTAACAAATCGGGTTTCGATCGAAGGGATACTGCTGGACAAGAAAGATTCAGGAGTCTAATCCCAAGTTACATCAGAGATTCTTCTGTTGCAATAGTTGTATATGATGTAGCAAGTGAGTGAGCTATTTTGTTTTGTCTTGATTCTCTAATATTCACCGTTTTGTGTGTTGTTGTGTTCAATGCTTGTGTTTCGTTACACGCTTTTGCAGATAGGCAAACGTTTCTGAATACGTCCAAGTGGATCGATGATGTACACAGAGAAAGAGGTTCAGGCGACGTTATTATTGTTCTTGTTGGAAACAAAACTGATCTTGTTGATAAAAGGTAAAAAACAAGAAAGCTAATTCAGCTTTGATGGGTTTATAATCTCTGTCTTATTTGTCGATTATAATGAAAAACAGGCAAGTATCGATCAGTGAAGGAGAAAATAAGGGTAAAGAGTATGGAGTGATGTTCATCGAGACCAGCGCGAAAGAAAATTTCAACATTAAGGTATAAAAACAAGTAGAATCAAGGACATGAGGGAGTGTCTTTTGTTGTTTGATTTCTCTCACAAAACATGAGTCATTTCGCAGGCTTTGTTCCGGAAAATTGCTGCAGCATTACCCGGGATGGATTCATATTCATCGGCGACAAAATCAGAGGACATGGTTGATGTGAACTTAAAGACCACTTCAAATCCATCGCAAGGTGAGCAACAAGGAGGAGGTGGTGGAGGAGGAGGCTGTTCGTGTTGATTTAAAAAAGACAATACTCCATTTACGAAACTTGTGAACCAAAAGAAAAGGGATCAAGAAAGTTGGTGTGTTTTCATGTTATTAGACATTGACAAAAACAGAGAATATGCAAAAAACTAGAATGATGCAACCAGAGAAAAGGAATTCATATTCCCAAATATAGCTTTTTTGTATCAAACAATGAACTGATTTCGTTTAGACATTAACACTAGCCGAATACAAAACCTCAACCGCATGATCAAGTCAGGTGACGACTTCCGACGACTCAATCGTGCCCCAAAGCTCACCTTCTTTCTTCCCCATTTAGCTTTTTGAGGCCGAGAGGGGAACCAAGTATGGACCACTGTGGGGTTGAGTCAGGATTGGTGCTGCATACGTAGAGGCGCTCTTCGGTGCGACCCATTAGCGATCGTGTCTTGTAGAGCTCAGGGGAAATCACGAGAGAGCGATATCTCTTGGAGACGAGAGATAAGGATGCGTGGTCCGATCTCGGGACTCGAGCTAAGCAGCTCAAAGCCACCTCATCTGGTAACGACGACGGAGACGTTTTCTTCTTCGTCGGTGGCTCTTTGGCGGCGGAATCAGACATGGACGTTTGTTTGTTTCTTTTGTTTTACTTTCATTAATCTCTTGTTTAGTTACACGTTAATTAGGCGATTAAGCATTCGCAAGTTGTTTATTCACAGAGGAAGTGTTTATTATCAACATTATGAAACTTAGAACAAAAGACTTTTGAGTTTCTGGGGAAAGAGATCCAAAACAGAGACAAACGAAAGAGAGAAAGAGGCCAAAAGAGATGTTACAGTTTTATTACATATGATTGAAGCTGTTATCTCCGTTTTGTCTCACTCTCAATGTCAAGTAGATCAATATCAATGTTCCCACACTTGATCTGCAATCCAAGATTTTTTTTAGTTAATAGCGCGAATGCATCGTTCTGTGTATGTAAGAATCCATAGATTTTATACGCCGTATTACTTACAAGATGGAGAATAGGATGACGATTTTCCTTGAATCAAATGAAGCCGCACGCTTGTATCTTCTCCATCTGTTCGTTGGTGCATCATGGCATCGCTCGGATATTGCTTTGTCTGCAACATAAATTTCTGAAGATTCAGTGCATTAACACATCAGATAATTAGGCAACTTTACGGAAATATTGTTATCTTACCAGTGCTCAAGCTTGCTTGTCTCTGCAAAATCTTTTGCATATGCTGTAAAAGACATAGTAACCGCATAAGAATAAGACATATTGAATATCATCTTTCGATATGGACCAAGCAAACTAGATAGAACTTACTGCATTCTCAGATTTCAGACTTCCAACAACTTCGTCATGGGGTGTCATAGTCTCACCACCATTCCCTTTCTCGACATTTATGTCCACAACGCATGATTGGTAGGAATCTGTACCTCCCAGTAGCACATTGATGCGGTTCTGCGTTTTCTGACAGTTCAGCTGCGCATCGATCAACATCTGATGTTTAGATGGAAGCAGAGCCTTGACGAAGCTCAAGAGAGTAAACTGCGAAGTACATTGCGGGATTGTGTTTCCTTCATCAGGTAGGACTGAGATAGTACACACGTCTTGGACCTATACAAATGGCAGAGTTTGAAGGACTTAAACACCCAAAATGCTTCAGAACATAATATTTTAGATCTACAAATGCGATCTACTAGCTAACATTTCAGGCCTCTATCAAATGCAACCAGATAGTATCGTCATGCTCTACTCTAAGAAAATCTTAGTTTCAGCGTCTGACTCACCAGTGAAGAATCGATGCCACGGTCTTCTTTCAAAGGGAATGCAGCCTCCTTGACAAGAAGAGGAAAAACATCTGCCACACAAAAACAGAAGATCATCATTACTCATTAGTATGCTTCTGAAATTTGTAAAGACACTGAATTTGAAACTGTGTTAACTAGCTTTTACCTATGGAGCTATGTTTGCCGCCATCGCTGAAGCTGGGCTTAAGTGCCTTGAAGCTTTGAAACTTGACTGGTGCGTTCCCGTTACCATTCCCATCCGCAACACTTCCGAATTGCTGCTTCCCCTGTTGAACATATCACAAATCTTGTGTCAAAGACATTAATCAAAATCACACCATGGAAAGATCCAACCAAAAACCATCAAAAGAGAACCAACAGTAACATTGTAGAAGCTAAGGAGTCTCTTAGATTGAAGCGAATGAGATCGTATTTGATCATTGTCATTTCTCTTCTCATGAGTAAGTCCCAGATTAGTACTTCCTAAAATAGTATTTTCTCTTGATCCAAGAAAGACCCAAATGCAGGAAGATAGAATAGAATCAATGGAATTTGAAGAACCAAAAGTCTCATCTTCTTCTCATTATCCCAAATCGAAGATTCGATTCAGAAGAAACCCCAAAATCGATTTGAGCAATTAGAACAACAAGAAGCAGAAACCGACACTAAGAAGGAGAAATCTAGCTAACCTCTTCGAAGAAATCACAAGTAGCAGCCATTTCAACAGTCGACGGAGAGACGAAGCTTGAAGAATCGTGTTGTGTACAATGCATGTGGAATCTGTACGAAGCTTCCTTGTAACGGCAGATTCAGAGAGAGAAACGAAGAAGACGAAGTTAGAGAGAGATAGAGAGAGAAGTTTTCAGAGAGATGAGAAAGAAGAAGCTCTCTCTTCTCCGGGCCCGGCGCGATTCGCCTGTGAATGGCTTCTTCTTCATCTGATTGCGACATTAAACAAAAGGATAACGACAAATCCTAATTCTTCGCCTCCGTAAATTATTAAATTCCCAAAATACCCTTTTAACTTGATTAGAGATTTCATAATTTTTTGTTTAATAATGGGATCGATCAACATAATGACATTTTAAGTTAATTACTCTGACAATAAATGCATGTCTGTACTTTAATTTTTCCGTCTGCATATTTGTTGGTATACATTGAGTGTAATAAAATAGTAATACTAGTAGTAGTAGTAGTCATAATTATAATTTACTATTTTATGAGCTGTCCATAACATCTACCTTTTTGTAATGCCTAAAATTAATCATTTTTATATATACTTTTGGGAACAATGTGATAAATGGTATACAAGATTCGAGAGACATTAACCAACCATATAAAATCCACCCATGTCCATATGCATTTCTTTTTCATGGAAATGTAAAATATCATATGCATTTAATTCCCATGCCATTGCCAGCTTTTGAAAATTTATTGACTCTTGTTTAGTAAATAAAAATAAATCTAACTCTTTTTTTTTTTTTTATAATCAGGGAATGATCCAGGTTTTTGTCACCCAGCTAATTCTCTAGGATCAGTGTAGCCGTCGAATAGCACACTCACCGGATTTTCTAAGAGCATCTCCAATCCACTTTTATTTTATCTCTATTTTTTATTTTAAAATAGAGTTTACAGTCAAATCTTCTCCAATTCATATCTATTTCCAACTCTAAAATAGAAAATGCTATTTTTTCTCTATATTAAAAGAATAAATAGAGGAATGTTTTGTTTTATTCTAAAATAGAGGAAGAAATAGCATTTCTCTAAAATAGAGAAATACATTGGAGATAAAATAGAAAAATGTTATTTCTCACTCTATTTTAGAGTAGAAAATAGAAAAATACATTAGAGATGGTCTAATAGGTCAATTGGAGGTGAAAGTGTCTAACGGTCTAATAGATCAAATGGAGGTGAAAGTGTCTAATGGTCTAATAGGTCAAATGGAGGTGAAAGTGTTTCCTGTGAAAATTGAACTCAGATTGGAAAGATTTACTTATTTCCGAGAGTATTTTTACCATTCTTTCACCACCACTTTTGGTTATGTTTTTTGTTTGTTGAAAAAATATGTCATAGTTTTCTTTTATATACATCAGTGATTCCAGTCGGACTAATCCAATGATGATCAAGTCATTGATGAGAAATCAAACTTGGAATTTTTATAAGTTTACGCCTTGAGATCTTTAAGTTGTCAATCCTCACGCCATCACACGCGGGTTAAATATGTCAATTGTTTTTTTTATAAGAATTCTTGATAATTATTGAATCTTTCAAATTTGTAAAATTACAATGTGAAAATATTAATGTTTGGAGAACAACAACATAACGAAAATGACATAATAGCTCACGGGTGATCCAATTTTCTGTCTGTATCTTCTTCGTCAGCTTCTCCCGTGAACTCTTTTTTGAGTTTTTTTCTCTCTTTCTTTGGATTATTTATTTGTTTGTATTTTTGTTTATAACTTTATTCTCACGACAAAAGTGTTTATCGCGGGGCCTAATTTCATTATCAGCCCAGTTAACGTTAATGGGCCCTAACGCACTTTGGATCCCATCATATCAGCAACACTAAACATGTAACAAACTTTTGGTGTTTATTTGCCATTAGCTGTACATGGCTTTTCAAAGTATACAAATTTCTGTTAAAACTTTTCCAATTTAAACTCACCAAATATCTTTGGCAGAGAGAAATACAAACCAAAAAAAAAAAAAAGTAACTGTCAATTAAATTGACTTTTAAGTTAAGACAAACATATACCATTACTAGTAGTTAAGAAAAGAAAAAAAAGAGAAGAAGAAAGTCTTGTTTTCTGCTTTCTCAGCTTTTACTTTGTTGGACCAAGGCTCTCGTAGAACAAGATGTAACCATGATCAGTATTGCTCGAATACTCTTGAGACGATCCAAAGAATGTTTGAACAGCTGATTCTTCAATCATCTCAACATTCTCATCATCGAAGAAGAGCCAGTGGTTATGGCTTTTCACAAGGCTAACGTAATGACCATGGTTGGGTCCACTTCCGACATGGACCACCACTGCAAAGAGAGAGTACTCGACGTCTGCGTATGGTTCCACGGTGTTGCTCAGTTTTAGCTCCAAAGGGAAGACAACTCGGTAAGAGAGTTTCTTGTAGCGGCCTAGCTGTTCGATGTATTTGAATCGTTTTAGATGGATGACTAAGATGTGTGGTGGCTTCTTGATCTTCATCCTCTTTTGTGCTTCTTGTAAGCTGCAAATATAAACATTAAACAATGATGATTGGACATCGCTAAGTAAATACCATTGCGCGTAATAAAGTCTAAAACTTTGGTGAATAGCACGGAAAAGGGGAGCTTAAAGAGTAATATTCAGTAGCAACTATCAATGTAAAGCTGAGGGATTTAACTTTGAAAAGCAATGGGTGAGACTAAGAACCAACGTTTTACCTGCAGCATTTGTCACAGAAGAATTTGTCTTCAGCGTGAAGCGTCTCTGTGGAGCTGAAGTTTTTCAAACAGCTAGTTATCGAACTGTTCTGTTCAATGTCAAGGCTCAGGTCTAGGAATGTTTCGTCTCTTGCCGTCACTGTTTCACAACGCAGGCACCTTGTCTCGTTGGTAAGTATGCCCTGTGTGCATATCCGGAATTGAAAGTTAGCCAAAAATTGCAATAATTAATCACACCTTTGAAGGAAAAGTGAATTGTTTCATCAAAAAGAACTGACCTGAAAGATATTGTGCACCCAAGTAACAATAGGCTCTTTATGCACACCATTTGCCTGAGGAACTTTCGGTCCATTGGCAATCTTTTCGGGAGATGATGATGATGAGGTTTCACGTTCAGTTTTTGTAGCTTTTGCCTCTTTCTCCAGTATGTCAACAACTTCATTCAGCAAATAATTCAGGAATTCATGTGCATCCTACATGAGAATAGTAACGCCAATTCAATAAAATGTATATTGCTTTTCTCACATGTTTTATAAAATAACGCTCGGAAAAATGAGGACATCCGCAAAGATCACCTGGTGCATATAACTCCGGAACAGCTCATTCTGTTTCTTCAACCTCTGTACAAATCGCTTAGGCGCAATAACACCTGTTTTCTTCTTCTGGGAACTTATCTACGGAATGAATTACAATGAGAAGACTTATGGTATCACTTTTTCCACAGAAATGACTAACACATGATAATCAAATAGATGATGACAGGATATGACATACAAAGTGCTACATCGAGAACATTTAAATTATCGAAGATACCTAACAAGATACACAATAGTATCAAATTCCTGTCATGCCAAAAACATTGACTTGTGCCTTGCAATAAGTGACTTCATCCATTTATGATGTCAAGTGAGAAATCAAGCTTGCATAGAGAAATATTTCAGCTAATGAAAGATTGGTCACTTGAGTTAAGACAGGGTTGAATCAATGACTACCATGAAAAGAGAAATTAAACTAACAAAAGGAATCAAAGAAAGCCAAATATCATAATTACCTGCGAAAATAAGTCTGCGAGGCAGGTCATAAGATTCTCTTCAGCATCGGCTACGCTTTTATTACTGGTATAGTATTCGAGCAATTGTTCACGAAAAGGAACACAAAAGTAAAGGGCCTGCACAAGGGCAAAGGATTCAACACAGACTAATTAAAGTTAAACAGCAAAAGCCTTTCTCCAGTCCAGAGAACTCATTCATATACACAGCACGCAGAGAGATCGAAAAATCAAGAGAGCAGATACACAATTGCAATTACACTAGTTAAAAATCAAACTTTGGTAATGCTCTCACTAGACCTAATAACGCCTTCTCAATCATAGATTCGAAGGATTTACAAAAGTGTAACCTATTTGAGTATTCTACAACCTCTGGTTTCAAACTCCAATTCGAAAGAAATCGCTTGGACTAAGAAATCGCAATGCACCTAAAATAAAAAATTTAACCTTTTCTGAAACGAATTTGTTGACATAATAAGGTCAAACCAACCCAGAAAGAAATCTTCCAAATTTTGGATAAAACATCAATAATCCAACAAACCCAGAAGAAATCTTCAAAGGAAATACGATTCCCACACATCGAATTCGAGATATGAGAAATCCACAGGCAGTAAAACCAAAGGATAAGAGAGAGAGAGAGATAGAGAGAGAGAGAGAGAGAGAGAGAGAGAGAGAGAGAGAGAGAGAGAGAGAGAGAGAGAGAGAGAGAGAGAGAGAGAGAGAGATAGAGAGAGAGAGAGAGAGAGAGAGAGAGAGAGAGAGGACCTGCAAAACGCTGTTGCAGTAACAAGTGTTGCCGAAATTCTCAAATCCGAAGTATCGCTCTCCTTCAGGGAACTGGTCGCCGAGAGCTTTCTCGAGTTTGGAGCCCGCGGCGCCCATCAGCCCTAGAACTAGCTTACGTATCACCGTCTTTTCTGATCCTGGGCTCGTCCGATTTGACTCGGAGATTCTCAAAAAGGGAGTATCCTCTTCCGCGTTTGCGATTTGTTCGATTCGATCGGATAATTTTAGATTTCGAAGGAGCCTCTCAGTGCGAAGAAGAGGATCGATATAAAAAAGTGTTTTTTTTTCCTTTTCTTTTTATTTTATTTTCTGTTAAAAGCGAAGCAACGAAGGAAGCTGTGGAATATTAAAAAGGAGAGAGAGAGATTGATGATCAAAACATTTAGTCAAAATTGCAAATAACACCTCCAAATTTTTAAACTTTACGATATGAACGTTGATTTATAAAATAGAATATTATGCCCCAGCTGGTAAATATCCACCATACCATCAAATATCTAAGGGAAGAGCAGCAATGAATGCGAGGCGCGGTTCTGCTATGCGCTACTCATGTTGCTACCGTAGAAAATATTTTATTTAAAAATGGTGATGGATTGGTGCGAATGCATTACATGTTTTTAACCTAATTCAAGCCGAAATTTTTTATTGAATGGTCGGTCACTAGGCCTGAGCTTATTAACCGGAACCGAAAAATCGAATCGAAATCGGTTTAAAAATACCGATCGAAACCGATCCGAAAATTTTAAAAATCCGAACGGTTCTTATATTTTCAAAGTGCGGGTACCCGAATCGAACCGTGAACCAAACGGGTACCTGAAATACCCGAAACATAAAATAACCTAAAGATATTTCGGTTATAGGTCGGGTATGTTCGGATAAATTTTACAATTTGTTTTTGTTATTTTTTTTGTTAGTTCTGGTAGTTCGGATAATTTCGGGGATATTCGGATAATTACCCGAAAATTATCCGAAATTACCAAAAAATACCAGAAATTACCGAAAAATACCCAAAATTATCAGAAAATTACTCGAAAAATCCAAACCGAACCGAATCCCGAAAATTACCCGACTATTTTCGGTTATCAGCCGGTTCTCAATAAACCTACCCGAACCGACCTAAAAATCGAAAAAAACCGAACCGAAACTGACCCGAAAATCTAAAATATTCGAACGGTTTCTAAATTTCTATACCCAAAATACCCGAAAACTGAAAAATCGAACCGAAACCGACCTGAATACCCGAACGGCCAGGACTAATGGTCACCACTAACCGCTTTTGGTCACAAATCGCTGGGGTTGCTTTTTCCAATAAATGTTTGTTACATTTCTTTATGTTATTTGTATTGATAACTAGTTTATGATGAGTCATCTTCGGTACCATAAAATTCGTTAAAAATATAGAACAAACACTCTCTAAAAAAAGTATGAAACTCGAAAATGTCTAGATCTTTTAGCAGATCTTTATATATTTTCTCTGCATATATTCTAATGATATCTTAATCAAGACTTAGGAAAAGAAAACAATAATTCAACTACATAGTTCTTGTAACAGTGTGGGTAGTTTCACGTAGAATTGTATTTTGTTGATATTTGGCTTGATTGTTGTGATTGCTTTTAATATATCGATAAAAATTGTGAACACCATTATATCAAAATTGTTTATAGAGACTTTGTTTCTCACTTTTTCTAGCAACTTTGTATCAAAACCATTATATCAAAACTGAATTTCAATACATGCAACAAAAATTATTTAGTTTATAGAAAAGAAAATTAATTTGCACAAAACATATCTACTACATATGTCAGCCTTATTAGGTGGATCCGATAAAAGGAATAGTATGTCGTTGCAAGTTGGGTTGAATCTATCGGCCCGAAAAGTTGATGAGATTATGATGGTTGAGTTTAGACATCTAATCTAAGGGTGTGTATTCAAATTGAAATTTGAAATGATTTGTATTAAAATGATAATTCTTATGTTATTCAAATATGAGTTTTAAAAAGTTTTTTAAAATCCAGTGTTATTGAACTAGTTATTTGAAAATATACTTTAAAATCTATTGTTATTGGAAATATTTTAAACAGTGGATTTTAGGAAATTTCTTATGATTTGAAGGTGTTTTGGTGGAGTTTCTTGGTTAAAAATATAAAAAGTCAAATCTCATGGTCTTTTATGGGATTGTAGAGAATTTTAATAAAAATTACAACAACTTCTCTAATTCACCAAAAATCATTTAAAAATTCATTAAGTGACATTTGATGGTCCGGATAGAAAACTTTTTTGATAAAGCTAGCTTATGTTGTTTTCAAATAGTTGTTTAAAACGACGTAATTTTGATGATTAATATACGATTTGCAAAATCTATATACAGTCGAGAGCTATATTATGGATTTGATTGGTGAGTGACGGGTTGATTTGCATTTTTTTTGATGTTGAGTATAAAGTTACAAAACCGAGTCACATGGAAAGTTTTTTATTTTTAATTTTACAGAAAATCCTTTATTATAATTGTGTTTTCATTTAATTTTGATTTTGTTGTTCGCATAGAAAACTTTTTTGATAAAGCTAGCTTATATTTTTTTTCAAATAGTTGTTTAAAATGACGTAATTTTGATAATTAATATACGGTTTGTAAAATCTATATACAGTCAAGAGCTATATTATGGATTTGATTGGTGAATGACGGGTTGATTTACATTTTTTTGATGTTGAGTATAAAATTGCAAAATCGAGTCACATAGAAAGTTTTTTATTTTTAATTTTACAGAAAATCCTTTATTATAATTGTGTTTTCATTTAATGTTTGATTTTGTTGTAATATGTTTCCTTACAAATAGTCAAATAAAATTATTTTCTACCAAATTTACTTGATGCCATATTGAATTTTACATATATATAGTTAGATTTTCATATCCTAAATTCAATATTCTACCAAATTTGCTAGATGATATATTTATAGTCAAGCTTTCAAGAAATCATTGCTAGTCAAAATTTCAAAAAGAATAAGTTGGTTCAACGTATCCGTTTTATTTTAGTTAGTAATTCATATCACCAATTAACTATATAAAGACCTATTAGATCTCAACAAAATCCATCAACAACAAAACACAAAAAAATATCTACAACACGTTATACATACAAACGAATACTTCAGAAACAAAAAAAAAAAAAATGGACAAGATCAGATCTTTAGTTGTTGTTAGTGCCATCACAATAATTTTGTTGTTGGTCATTTCAGGTTATCAAGCATTCTCATTATTATTATTTTTTTTGTTTTTTTGTTTTACACATTATATTTCTTTCTAACTAATTTTTATTATTTTGTAGAACAAGCAAACGCAAACTCGATCAAAGCTGATGTCTTATGTTATGGACCGTGCACTGCCAATTGTGAGCAGATATGCAAGTCGCAAAATATGGGTCACTGGTTTTGTGAAGATTTTGGAGGCAAGAAGAGTTGTTGTTGCACACCTGACGCCACCAAAGAAACACATCTTTTGAACAATTAAACCGTTTTTTTTTTACATCATCTTTAATTTGTATGATTACTAAATAAATTTAAGAAGTTATAAAGATATCGCTTTTCTTCTTTCACGTATCAATGGTGCAACCTATACACGTTATGGGTGAATATATGTTTTTTGGAGAAAATGGGTGAATATATGATTGAGGTAATAACTGACCAGAAGAATTATATATATGAAAGGAGGTGAACCCTCTTCATATTGTGCCACATCATCACATAAAAGATTGACATGTGTCCTTACATTAACTGTAAATTTAAAATTAAATAAATTCAAATTTAAATTAAAACTTATAAACACTTAATAATAAATAGTATAGTGTCATAAAAACATAAATTTAATACAGTTAAATAATATAAAGTTTGAAACTTAGTTTATCTATTCATTTTTCTCTTTTTTGAAATTTATTCTCCAATGAGTCATATTTTTCTATATTTATATGCAAATTATTTTTTTAGATTCAATGATTTTGTTATTCATTAGTATATATTAACTATGAAGTTTATATCAGTCATAAATAATTTTCTTGATATTTTTATAGAGGTAGGAAACAAGAATTCGGAACGGAATTATGCGGGAACGGAAACGTCATGAAAATTAGAGAAGCAAAATAGTTGTTCCATTTATATCCCATTTAAAGTTCGGCATAGAAACAGAATGGGACGGGACGAAATGAAAATACTCAAAAATATAAACAAATGTGATAATCATAAAATTCATATAAATTAATTATTATTTTATATAATATAAAATATAAAAATTAATAACTTTGTTACATTTAATAAAATAATAGCAAATAACGATAAAGTTTGTGTGTAATATTTTGTCTTTTCTACTATTATGAGATACATATTCAATTTTATTCAGCCATAACTTGGATGGGTAAAATATAATTACGATACAACTTTAAATTTCGTAACACAGCAAATCGTTGTTGGATGGATTGTCCGAAATTATGATGAGATCTCAAAATATAGGGGATCATCAAATTTGGGCTCTACAAAATGTATATTTCATGGTTTTCCATCAGTGATTTTTGAAGAAGATTGACAAGTTCTGATAAATATTATACATAACTCTTTTCGGGATATAAACATGGAAATCATATGTTAAGATATTGGTTTTGGTCAGAAAAATCCAGAGCTTGTTAATTTTATCACGTAAAGAGGTGTTAAAATGTTGATACACATACACTTGCAAAAAATAGCGTTTTGAATTTTTGTTTTATACTTGAATTGTATTTATCCTCCGCATTGGCTAATTGATATTTTGTTCCGTGACAATGTAATTTTCCAATTTGCATAATGTAATGACTTGACGAAAAGAAAATGAGATACATGTTCAATTATTTATATAATATTACTTATAAAATTTGTCTCGAATGAGATTTTGAGAATTTTTTCCCCTAAAAGAGAATCAAAAATTTATATCATACGGGAATGCATTTCTATATGAAATAAAAATTCAGGACAAGAATGTGACGGAATGCGATGAAACAAGACTTGACAAAATTTTTGCTCAACTCTAAATTTTTATTAAAAAAACTCGCGCGTATGCGCGGATATTGGCATAATGGTATTAATTAATGACGGATTACTAGATCATATCACGTATTAGCTCATAGTGGTTAATATTACGAAATGAACGTTGATTTATCAGCATTAAAATATTTTTTTATCTTATTACAAATGATGATTTGATTCATGACGAGCGAATATAACTATCTGCAACACTTAGAAATAGGATGAACGGTTCTACATATAATTTTGTAACGGATAGTTTTACACGCAACATAAAACTTCACGATAGAATATCTTGTCTACACCATGTTTACAATGGACAAATACACCTTTAACACATAGGACCACAATAAACAACACCATATACTCCACGCTATAAATATAGATAATTTGTTTTCATTAATATGCAATCATTTACATTTTTAAAAAATCGAATTGGCCTCATATAAAAATATTGAACTTTTGATCAACCACCAGACCAAAATACTTCCAAATACATAAATACATAAAATCTATGTTAATAGATTTGTAGTTAAACTGAAATTGCAAATCTAAATGTTATATATATATATATATCAAGATCCTAAAATATGATAGAAAATTCCTATTAAGAAAAGATGTTTTCCATACTCTTTCCTAGCTTTTTTCATTAAAAAAAAAAAAGTCGATTAAAATTTATTTTTATATAAATGGGGTATAATGTCGATTTTTACTCTTGATTTTGGGATATTCTGTAATTTATAGATGACTTGGAGTTTATGTCAGCACACTTTCACATCATTCAGGACAAAATTGCAATATCACAACTTTTTTTTTTATCATTTTCATTTTGATTGGAACGACAACGTTTAGGTAATTCTTGTTCTTGAGTTTCGATTTGTAAACGCCGTCACAAGAGAGACACACAGAGGTGACAATGGAAGACGACGATCCGAACAAGGAAACCCTAGATCCGGCATTGCAGAAGAAGCACCATGACATGCTCCAACGTCTCTCTGCTCGTCACCAAGCTCGAAAATCCGATTCACCTGACCCTTCTTCTTCGTCTTCAACCCTCGAATCGACCTCCTCGTTCCTCACCCGATTCGCCGATTCCAAACGATCCATCGAGTCACGAATCGCCGAGTCACGACTCGCCTCCTCGTCAACGGATTCGTCTAAGCTCAAATCGGATCTCGCCGAGATCTCATTCGCGATTGACAATCTCGAGAAGCTTCTCGCTGAGAACTCCTATTTCCTTCCTTCTTACGAGGTTCGATCTTCTCTTAAAGCTGTATCCGATCTCAAACAGAGTCTCGATAGTCTCTCCGGCGAGTTAGTCCCGAAGAAGAAATTCTCGTTCAAGACAAAATCGTCTTCCAAAAAAATCCCTGAGATCCAGAAATCCGATTTCGTTTCACCTCCGAAACTCTCCGTTCGTGATTCTCCGGGATTCAGGAACAAACACGGAGAGGCTCTGGTGAAAAACTTCAAAGACTCGTCGATCGGAGAATTCACATTGTCGGATCTTGATTCGTGTCAAGTAAGATTGAAAGGAACTGTTAACGCTCTGTTTCTTCACCGATTGAGAAACTGCAATGTCTACACAGGTCCAGTGATTGGTTCGATTCTGATTGACGACGTAGAAGATTGTGTTCTTGTTCTTGCCTCGCATCAGATCAGAATCCATTGCGCCAAGAAGAGTGATTTCTACCTTAGAGTAAGGAGTCGTCCCATAATCGAAGACAGCAATGGAGTCAGATTCGCTCCTTACTGTTTGGAATACGAAGGGATCGAGGAAGATTTGAAGGCGGCGGATTTGGAGGAGGAGACTAAGAACTGGGCAAATGTTGATGATTTCTTGTGGCTGAGAGCTGTTCAATCGCCTAACTGGTCCGTTTTGCCGGAAGAAGAAAGGGTTTCTTCGATTTCCGGCGATGGAGATTGTTGATCAAATCATCTTCTTCAAGCTTGTGATTTGTGTACATTTATGTAAGACATCTCCAAAGAAGCAGTCTTTTTTAAACTTAAGTGTCTTATGTATTCAAATGAGATTAGATTGTTTGAAAGACTATTGTCAAATTCTCGATTGTGTTTTATTTCATCATTAAAAGGGCATGATTTTACATGTCCGTGCGGATACTCTTGCAAAAAAAGCACGAGCAGGAGGGATGATTTTCTCCCATGTAAGTCATAATGAGCCGATAAGAGGCACCCTACCGGGTTATTTTCACATCTACCAACTTTGATTTAATATATGGGGTTGTTGACAAAAAAAAAAAAAACATGATTTACATATTTTCTTATTTGTGATCTACCGGGTTGATTTTTTTGCACTTCCCGCTACCCTTTTTTATCTTTACTTCATAGAAAAACCAAAACAAAGGTGTACAAGAAGTAAGGTAATTCAAAATTTAGTAAATTTGTTGGAGTTGAATTACAACCATCACACTTTTTAGGTGCAAATCTTGCACCTTCAGGGTATTCCTGCTTGAAAGGAGCGTCGATTCTTTTGGGATGGATCAAAAACTAGGCCACCGAGGGAGATTATGGGTCCAAAGGGTACCGAAATTCCTCAATTGAAAAGAAAAAGAAAAAAAAAAAGTCTGAATTGATGGTTCTTATAGGATTTGTTCATCAAATGTTATGTTGGTCTTTTAGACTTTTGGATTTGTTACAGCCATAGTTGAGCCTGACTCAGTCAAAGCCTAGTACTATTGGGCTACAATTATTTTATAAACGGGCCAATATAAATATCAGCCCAAATGTTGAAAGCCCATAACAAGGATGGAACCGCCTGTTTTGACTGGCTGACTGTTTTCAGCACAACTTGTTAAAAAAAAAAAATTCTTCCCTAAATAAAATATTAGGAGAATTGACACAAACAAATTTATTTGAAACGAAAAATAAAATTCTTAATAATAAGCAAAGTAGGGGGAAAAAATAATAATAAAAGCAATATATAAATTAAATAGTATAGTTTATAAATCACATGGTTTCTGAATTGGCATTGGTAGGTTGGTAGATGGAAAAAAAAAGCTCATATAATCATTTCCCAAAAAGATTGGCCTCCAACAGTGACCCATGCACACATACCAAAACCACTATATTTTTTATTTATTTAAAATAATTCAATATGATAATTTTTTTTACTAGTTCTGGATTAGTAAAAGTTTTTTTTTTTTTTTTTTTTTTTTTGATAAACTGGATTAGTAAAAGTTGATTGTTAATTTTAGTTTTGATGATTGAATATGGTCATGTGTTTTTAGTGGAGGAATATAATTTGTTGGTACCATTAGTCTCTCCTTCTCACCAGTTTTCTTCCTCTTAAGCCTCTCTCTATATATTTTCAAATAATCCATCTTTCTTATACAGATTTATATTATAACATTGATTTTGATTTTTACTCTGTTTTCTAAATCTGTCACCGTATTTTTGACCGTCGGATTTAATGGAAGGAGTAGCTATCAGAGCATCGCGACCGTCGATTTTCTCTTCTCTTCCTGGTCTCGGCGGCGATTCTCACCTACGACCACCGAGTGACGGTTTCCTCAAGCTGCCGGCTTCGTCGAATGCGGCGGAGAATCCAAGATTAGTAGCGAATTCAACTTTTTTTCATCCAATCTCCGCCGTTAACGTGTCTGCTAAAGCTTCCCTCACCGCCAATTTTCCCGCCCTTTCTGGTATTCCATCTTTCTCTCTGTTTCTTCATATAGCAGAGACCCTTCACATTTCAACAATCTTGTTCGTGAAATCAACAAAAAAAAACATTTTTCCGTGATTTGGGCTTCTGGGTTTTGCAATTCTTAATAGAATGATCGAGAACCTGTAAAAATCGTAACTTTACGAGTTTTTGGGTTTAGCTTCTCCTCAAATTGTCAAAACCTATGCAGTTTCTTTTTTTTCTGAAAATTTAGAATCTTTTTATCTGTTTTAACAGAAACGAATCTGAAAGAGGAGAGAATCAACGGAGAAAAGAAGCCAGAGAACATTGTGTGGCACGAGAGCTCAATCTGCAGATGCGACCGACAACAGCTTCTTCAACAAAAGGGTTGTGTCATTTGGATCACTGGTCTAAGCGGCTCAGGTTTCTACAAATTAAGCATCAGTTGTAATTGCGTTTGCGTTTGCGTTTGCGTTAACTCATTGTTATGTGTGTTTTCTTCTTATTTAGGGAAAAGCACTGTTGCTTGTGCGCTAAGTAAGGCATTGTTTGAAAGAGGCAAACTTACTTACACACTCGACGGCGACAATGTCCGTCACGGCCTTAACCGAGACCTCACATTCAAAGCAGAGGACCGTACCGAAAACATACGCAGGATCGGTACGATAAATAAATTCCTCTTTTTTTTTCAAAAGTTACATATAACTAACTAATGATCATGTTTAGTTGATTATAAGTAATGATATTCTTGAAAATTTCAGGTGAGGTGGCTAAGCTGTTTGCTGACGTGGGAGTCATTTGTATAGCAAGTTTGATTTCTCCGTACCGGAGAGACAGAGACGCGTGCCGGTCGTTGTTACCGGAAGGAGATTTCGTCGAGGTGCGTTATAACAATTTACTACTTAAATATAGTCCGATCCGATTATATGATTTATTCATTTTAATTCGTATAAATATATGACTGTGTATTGATAATGATGAATGTTTAAATTGTTTTAGGTGTTCATGGACGTTCCTCTTTCTGTGTGCGAGTCAAGAGACCCAAAGGGATTGTACAAGCTCGCACGTGCCGGCAAAATCAAAGGTATACAATATACATATATATCAATAACATCCAAATTTTACTTTTCAAAACGTTGATTTTGACTCCTTGACCTTAGAACTTGAAGTCAGAAAAAGTATATCTGAAAGTACGGGAGCTTGTATAGTTGTATTGAATCTGCTACTTATATATGTGCTGAATATTTCTGGTGCTATGATAAATTTGTGACTGTTTTGTGTTAAGATATTATGATTTAGTTGTAAAATATTTGAATATATGCATAGACACACAATTAAAACCCTAAATTTATGTGATAACTTCCCATATATATATATATATATATACTATTTATAATATTTTTGTTGGTTAAGATATTAGTCTACTACAATAAGCTACATTATATATATAAAGTTTTTCATTAGGATATTTTTTTGTAAAAACAATTTACTTTTTTTACTAATATGATTCGATGTTTTTTTTTTTCATTAGGTATCATATATGGATGTGATTTTAAAATATTGGTTTTAAAGTAGTTAATTTGGTTTTGATTGTATTTTAAAATATAAAAAATTGTAATGTTAAATAGCTTTAAAAAAAATATTTTAGTAGTTTTAAAAGATATCTAATCTTTGATTTTTCTTTATTCAGGCTTCACTGGAATCGACGACCCTTACGAGGCACCATTGAATTGCGAGGTTCGTTATGTACATAAATTTCTAATACGTAAATTTATGTAATTGAAGAATATAATACGTAAATTTCTGCAAATTTATATGTATGTATAATTTTACAGGTAGTGCTGAAACACACAGGAGCCGACGTTTCTTGTTCGCCACGTCAAATGGCTGAGAACATCATCTCTTACCTGCAAAACAAAGGTTACCTTGAGGGATAAGTCAAGACTGAAAAACCCCAACTTGTCGAATCTAATTAAATTCTTATAAATGGTTGAATGATTGCTCTCTCTGGATCCTTCAGAAGCTTGAGACCTGATACGACGTCGTCTCGCTTCGTCATACTATCATGTGTTCTTCAATTGTGTTAAACTCGGAAGCCACAGGCAGGGAAAATATATTAAATTTTTTTGTTTGTTATAATTAGCATTTAGTTTGGTAATAAAGAGTTGTGTTTGCTCCAAATTAATGTTATCGACTGTGTTGTATAACGTGTATTTATAAAATGGACTTCGTTGTATTTAATTTGTCTTAAATTCCTATTTAAATTATGTGATTTGAACTCAACATGTTGATCCACAAGACAAGCTTGTTTTTAACCGGAGAATTCTAAGCTTAGTCGAGACTAATCTCTAATGCTCGTGAAAATCATCCAGTTTTTCTTGCCAAATAAAATATCTATAGTGGCCAAACATAATTGAAATCATAGTGGGACTAATGTTTGATAGTAACTCTTAATTTTATATTTTCAAATTAGGTTACAACTTATTACCTTCTTTTATAAGGCAGTTTACCAACCCCGTATGTGAGTATGATCACTAGGAAACGTAAAATATTCATATAAAAAAAATCAACGTAAAATATATATTCATAAGATAAAAATGGTATATGTTCTTACAAAAAGGTGTATTCATAATACGGTCGAATTAGAGATGGTGGCCTTCGTTGTTCTTTTTTTATAATTATTATTGTGTTACATTTAGATTGGTTTCTTAAACTATACGTATATATTAAAATATTATCACAATATTAATTGTAAACGTAAACGATAGCTACATATAAAATGAGACATTTTGTTTGTACTTTTTTGTATGATTTTGATAAAATATATAGTTTAAAATATTCTATTTCTGAAAATATGAAAAGGTTATTTTTAAGTTTTTAACATGTTAAATGCACATATAAACACAAATTTTTACCTTTATAAAAGCAATCAATATCAAACTAATTTCTAATAAGTTTGTTCTATCGACCTATATCAAATATTTATTAATAAATCAATTCAAAAATTCATTACTAGATAATTTACATTATATATGCTTTGTAATTACTAGCTAGGATATATATATATATTTTTTTTATAACCAAAGAGTGATCCAGATTTTTACCATCCGACTAATTTTCTAAGGTGAGTGTAGCCGTCGAATAGTCCATTCATCGGGTTTTCTAATGGATCTAAAGCGTTGCACCATTTCGACTAGCCAAATAGATGTGAAAATATTTCCAGGAAAATCGAACTCATGTTGAAAGTGTTTACTCATTTCCTTGAATCCTTTTACTATTAGATCACCACCACTTGGTTAATTACTAACATATTGGGTCTAGAATTTTGGGTGATCCGGGTTTTTTATCATCCGACTAATTCCTATGATAAATGTAGTCGTCGAATAGTCCATTCACCGATTTTTTTAATTGATCTAAAATATGATACCATTTCAACTGGCCAAATGTAAATGTGTGTGATGTTGATTCGAATGTAAATCTTGTTTGTAGAAATAGATTTACGCCATGAATATTATCAAAGAAGTGAAGTGAAGAACCATGAATCAAAATGACCAGAACTTTTTTTATTTAAAATAAAAGTATGGTGCAATTTGTGAAATTTGACAGGTGAGATTTGGCGGATGGAGCACGTTTTTTTATTTCATTCCTGCATGCATTTACACATATATCAATATATGTACGTGTACACATATAACTAACTTGGTTGTTGGTAAGGGTAGGCATGCACATGGCGAAAATAATCCACGTGATTTAAGTGGATTAACTTTTTTATGTAATCAATCATACACATATAATTTGAAAGAAATACGGAAGAAAAGATGAATAAAAAACAAATATTAAAAAAAATATATATATATATTTTATTATATAGAATTTGATGTGTCAAATTTCGTAATTAACACGATCGTATACGTGTCAGCCGGTCGATTGGATTTTGACACATGTAATTTTTTTTTCCAATTATATTTTGACATGTGTCATACAAATCTTATTTCTTTTTAAACTTATACATTTGTATTTATCAAGTAGATTATAAAAATCAACATATATAAAAAATAATTAATGTCTAATAAATAATTCATTAAAATAATTAGTTGATAAACATGGTCTATTCCTTTAAATATTGACTTTATTATATGTCTCGGTTTTTTTTTTTTCATACAACGATTCCTTTTTAACCCCTCTTTTTCTTTACGTTTATTAAAATAAATTAGGTTTTAAATTTTTTCTCATTAGAATATTAATTAATACACGTGTAAAAATATTTTGAGTTCAAATATACTTAGGTTTATTACAATATTTTGTCTTTATATAACAAACTTTTGTATTCTCTCAATCTTCTCACCAAAAAATTCCAAACTTCAATAATCATATCCACAAATTTTATTTCAATTTTTTTGATTTGAAAAAACCATTGATTACTCTCTTATTCGATAAAAACAACATATCTCAACATTTTCCGATTAGTTTATTTTAGTAATTCATAAAAAAAAAATCAAATAAGCTACATATATACACGCTTACATATATTTTGATTTTAAATAGAAATTGATATGACAAAAAAAAATCAAATGCATTTTTTTATTAGAATACTAAATACACGTGTAAAAATCTTTTGAATAGAATTAGATTTACGTACTCAAATCTTTAAAAATTATAATATTTCACCTTTATTTAAACAATTTTGTACTCTCTTGATCTTCCCACCAACCAATTTAAAATTTTAATAACTTCTTCTAACTTTTTTATTTCCAATTAGCTTTAGCCACGTGTCAAAATAAAATTTTCCACTAAAAAAAATATAATATCATTATATTTTGAAATCAGACTAAAAAAATATACATTGTATTGTGGTTTTTTAAAGACTTACCACTACGTAGAAATCCTAAATATTGTAAAATTGATGTATGAGAAGAAAATTATTTTGAAAGTTTCTCATGTTGTGAAAATTATAAAAAGTAAGAAACCAAATGATGAAACACATATAATTCATTTTTCGTTGGAAGAAATATAATACTTGATTCATAAGTGAAAAAGAAAAGTTCAAATATGATTAAAAATGTGAGTAAGTCTAATTCAAATAAAAATATGTAAATCGATTTGTCAAAAGTTAAAAAAAAGATATATGAGTAGTTACATAATAAAAAGTAAACATAATTTAAATAGGAATATGAAAAACTAATAATTTAGAAATATGTAAAAAAAATTGAAAATTCAGTTAATATAAAAAAAGTAGGAGAATCAAAATCAATAAATAATTTGTAGGTTTTTCTATGAGTTGTTTCAGATCGACGTTTTCAATCTTATTTTATTTATTTTTACGGATGATATGATTTTTTTTCCATTTTTGTGCTGTTTATAAAATATTAAAGGATTCAAAATAATTCAACTAAAACATGAGAATAAATTCATCAAAATTAAAAAAAAAAAAATTAAAAAATAGTATTAATTCAAATAGAATAGGAAAACTAATAATTTGAAAATATGTGATAAAATTTAATTGAAAATTAAATAATAAAATAATCAAAATAAGTAAATAAATATTAGATTTCCGAATTAGTGGTTTTGCATCAGCGTTCTCAAATTTATTTTATTTATTTTTATGGTTAATTTAATTTTGATTTCTACTTTTAATTGATTAATTTTTTTTTACAGGTTATAAAATATTAGATTATAAACCTGCATATATGCGGATCCTTTATCTAATATATATATATATATATATATAATTTGATTTTTAAAAAAATGATAATTAGCTTTATTCATCCAAGTGGGTATAGTGGCACACTGGCACTCAGCACTCTCCGAGTTATTTCTTTGATGTAAGACTTCCACACCAAAAAACAAACAAAATTATCAATGGAAATAATTGAATCAAACCCTATAAAATTCGTGATCCGGAGTATTTCCAACTACACCGATAGACTTCAAAATTGTGGAAAATAACAAAACATTTTGACAGGTGGTCATTCTCGAGAATATTAAACATTTTACCTTTTCCAGATTTTGATGCATGTATATGATCTGAAAAGTCAATAATTTAGCTTTGAAAGCCCAAATTGACTAAAACTCAGACCTGTTAATATAACAAAATATTTCTGTTAGGGTCCAAAATATTCTTGTTATTTAATATAAAAGTAGAGCATGGATTCAATATATTGAACATGACCTATAACATTTTTGAATTTTATTGAACTGGTCTTGCTAAAAATCGATTGATTAATTCAATTAATTACGTACGTAAACTTAGTTACATCTTCAAATGCTCGAAAACATCAATTGATGCATAACTTTGAAATGTGCTGAAAGGAAAAAATATCATTGTGAACAAACCTATAATTTTTTTTTAAAGTTTGGATTTTGTTGTCGATGTTTTTTTCTCATGCTCTTTTAAAAAAAATTACACTATACTAAAAGGTGTACAAACGGCAAACCTATAAATTAGGGGTTATTTCCAATAATTGTCATGTACATTCTTATTTCTTATTGGAACTCCTAATTTTTGGGAACTGGATTCTACTCAGTATGGTAGTTAGATTTGGAAAAGTCTCTGCAAATTGAAGCCGTTGGCTAGGCCATTTGTAGTGTGTGAAGTGGGCTCGGGCATTACAACAAACTTTTGGTTTGATAACTGGACTTCTTTAGGTTCATTGATGAGCTGACAGGTGATAATGGTACTAGAGTCTTTGGTTTACCATTGGAATCAGTAGTGGCCGACGCTACTCAAAATGGTTTGTGGTGGATTTCTTCTTCAATTCTCGGAGCAGGAAACCTATTATACGGTTACTGTTGCAGTGTCTTCCGAATCCCTCAGAGGTCACTAAATCAAAGGTCGGTGAAAATTACTCGTGGATAACGGGTATAACGGGTATTGTTGTGGCCTTAATTATCGCTTATGGAATTTCTACTTGACATATTAGCTTTAGGTTTTTTGTACGTTAAAGGAATTAAAGAATATACGTTAGACTCACAATCATTTATATGTACGTATGCAAGAAGTGAAAATTTTGGTTAACGTACGATTTATATACGTTAGTTTATATTGGGTGTATATTAGTTAGCCGTCTATCAATATATACATACGTACACTGTACACATACATGTGAGAGTAATTAGGTTACGGATTAAATTATGTGACTAACTGATTATAATCATGAGTAACATGATATTTTTTAATTCTTATGCTAACTGATCTTATTACCACCTTGAGATTTTAAACTTTGAGTCGAGACTTGGATCGATCTATACAATACAAACATACACATGCATGGTTTCATGCGCGCACGCAATAACATATGGATAATAGATATAGCACTATAATAAACCAAAAGTCATTGATTTTGTTAAAACGAAGAGAAGACGAAATTAAAAGTTTTATCAAAAAAAGAAAAGAAGACGAAATTAAAAGTGGCGTCAATTTAACTAAAAAAACTAAAGAGTGGCGGTTAGTTTAGAACGAGTTCGACCTTGCGATTTTTGACCTCATCATCAAAAGATAAGAAAAATCAAAGATATTTATTTGTAATTAATAAATATTACTTTATTTCAAAATGTTGTATTGTAATTCTGTAAATACAAAATAGAGCTTCAGCTTTCCAAAACCAACCACGAAAACCCAACAGATAGTAATTACTAATTTTCTAGTAATTAATAATTTTGTTAGTAGAAAAACTCATTTAATGAGTGACTGATCTTTAATGAACATTCTAAAAAAGTTACAACAGATTCCAGAATACTTTGATCATTACATATGTGTAAAGTAAATTACGCTAAGTTTCAAAAAAAAAAAAAAAAAAAAAAAGTAAATTACGCTAAGTAACTTTTACTTTTTTATATCGACTATCTGAGAAACAAGTGTTTGTTTGCCTTAATTAGGAAGAAAAAAGATTTGACTGAACACTTTGGTCACGGTCACATCTCGGCAATAGTGGACCTTTAAACGGCGTCGCAACATGGAAACCACTTGAGAGGACCACAAATCACGAATGATATTGACTAAAGTTAGTAAGCAGCTTTGACTCTTTCCTCATTAATTCCAATTTTCACGAGGGTTTTTGGCAGGTGAACTCTACCCAAAACACTTCCTTAGATAATGGCTTTTTGTTATAGTTGGCAAATAAATATTTGTCCATTTTAAATCAATCTAAAGAAGAAGAAAAATAAAAATCAATTGGATTGGGTTCTGATAAGTTCGAAACAGGTTAGCCTTAGCCTACTATACAATTGGATCTTTCTTATCAACCAACCTATATTGGCTCCATTGATTCTTTAAAAAAAAAATCAGATTGGATAGCAGATTTCCAATTTATTCTATTATTGAATTATTGGCTGAAATAAATGTTAGTGAATTCCGTCAAGAAGAAAATAAATGTTAATGAATTCCGTCAAGAAGAATCAATGAAGAAATGAAAATTATAAGAGATTTATAATGAAAATTGTATTGAAACAAATACCTAGACTTCATTAATTGTGTGAATGATTAATTACAAATCTTTGTAATCCGTATACATAATTCCAAAAATCGATACATTTAGAAGTAGGAAATAGAGAATATTTATGACCCTAAGATATGTCGCTACGTATAGTGGCGGAGCCAGAAAAATAATATATCGGGGTCATAATAAATTTTCGATCTAAAAGAAACTGCAAAAACTTTATTAAGAAAATAAAAAAATCATCGTACATATATATCTTAAAGATGTATTCACTCATATCTTGGAATCGTGTTATTACTATTTCGGTTGTCTCTGTGTCAAACACATATTTTTCAATATAACAAACTAAAAATCACTTAAAAAGTTAAAAATATATCACTGTGAGAATTCATAGTTATAACTTCCATAATTGTAACCAAAAAAAGATATATATGAATTGAGAATTATTTCCAAATCGATTTTATTTTCACATTTTTGATTTTGAAAAGAGGAACAAATCGACACATGTAGTCACCATTGGAAAAAAAAAAAAAGAAGAAGATAAAAAAGTAAAATAACTAATATAAATAATTAGGTTTAGTTTATTTTAATTTTAAAATTGTTTGAATGAGTTTTATGGGGCTTAACATTTTCAAATATTTATATATTATTGGGCTATAGTTAAACTAAAATTTAATAGGGATCAATAATTTTTTTGGGTTAGGGTCATTTTAAAACACTTAATATAAATTACATTGGTTAAAAAAAATCATGTGGATCAATTGACCACCCTCCTATAACACTACCTCCGTCACTGGTTATGTATAAATTTTAGTCTGGTCCGTGGTTCTACATCCATCCGTGAATCCTTTGCAGTACTTTATAGATTTTAAATCACGAAAAATAACAATAAATTTTGATTTTTACGCTTTTTCAAAATATATGCTACAAAACAATACTTTTTATCGTTGCATACATAAATTTCTTTGAAAAAAAAGAAGAAAATATGAAATTTGGTTTCGGTTTAGAAAATATACCTTAAAAATAACATTCATCGGATTTAGATGTGTAAACAATCGGTTTTATATATTGTTATGTTTTATAGGGTTCGGTCCAATAATCTCGAGGTTAAAACATTAAAACAAAAACAAATAACATTTGTTACGAAGGCCTTGTTTATCCCAATTCCCAAATGATTCTAATTAACACTGCGATAAACTAGACATATACAATGTTAATCCATTCTTATTAAGTAACATAATCCAAATGATAGATCTATATAGTAGACGACGCTTAATTAAAGTAAAATAAGGATGAACAAAATAAAAGTTTCCCCAATATTTTGCATATTTCTCTAATTTTTCTATGTTCGATTTTCTCAGCGAAGATAATGTTCTCATCCATCAATGTTTCTTTCCAAATAACACTAGCTAGTAACTACTCAAATAAATCATAAATATCACAGAGGAATAATATATAAGTAGCTTTTTTTATAAAAGGAATAATATAGCTCTAAGACTCTATTTGTTGTTCGGCTGGTTTTTAAGTGCATATATAACACGAGGAATTTTGGCAGGTCACCAACAAAAGCCAGTTACGAATATTTTAAATTCCCATCCAAAATATATATTATTAAACAATAATATCACTTAGAATATAGATATTTTGAATATTAATAATGTTCAACAATGGTTGGTAGTACTCAAGATGGACCCGACCCACATCCCCCACACCATTTTCCTCACTACTTCCTTGTAGTCACGCATAAGGGTATTTTGGTCATTTCACATATAACGCGGTTGTATAAATAGGAAGGTGAAGGCTCTTATCCATGCAGAGAAAACAAGAAACACAACAAACTTTGATTCATCATCTTCTCTCTCTCTCTCTCTTCTCTACCAAAAAAAAAAACATGAACACTTTTACTTCAAACTCTTCAGATCTCACTTCCACCGCAACAGAAACGTCGTCGTTTAGCAACATGTATCTCCTCACAACACTTCAAGCCTTTGTGGCCATAACCTTACTGATGCTATTCAAGAAACTGATCACGAATCCCGACAAAAAGAAACCGTCTCTCCCTCCGGGTCCCACCGGATGGCCGATCATCGGAATGATCCCGGCGATGCTAAAGAGCCGTCCCGTTTTCCGGTGGCTCCACAGCATCATGAAGCAGCTTAACACTGAGATAGCTTGCGTGAGGCTAGGAAACACTAACGTGATCACCGTCACGTGCCCTAAGATAGCACGTGAGATACTCAAGCAACAAGACGCTCTCTTCGCCTCAAGACCTATGACTTACGCACAGAAGATCCTCTCTAACGGCTACAAAACATGCGTGATCACTCCGTTTGGTGAACAATTCAAGAAAATGAGGAAAGTTGTGATGACGGAGCTCGTTTGTCCGGCGAGACACAGGTGGCTTCATCAGAAGAGAGCAGAAGAAAACGATCATTTAACCGGTTGGGTATACAACATGGTTAAGGACTCGGGCTCGGTAGATTTCCGGTTTATGACTAGGCATTACTGTGGAAATGCTATCAAGAAACTTATGTTCGGGACAAGAACGTTCTCTGAAAACACTTCACCGGACGGTGCACCGACCGCAGAAGATATCGAGCATATGGAAGCTATGTTTGAAGGATTAGGGTTTACGTTCGCTTTTTGTATCTCCGATTATCTACCGATGCTCACGGGACTCGACCTTAACGGTCACGAGAAGATCATGAGAGATTCGAGTGCGATTATGGATAAGTATCATGATCCGATCATCGATGAAAGGATCAAGATGTGGAGAGAAGGAAAGAGAACTCAAATCGAAGATTTTCTTGATATTTTCATCTCGATCAAGGACGAAGAAGGCAACCCATTGCTTACCGCCGATGAAATCAAACCCACCATTAAGGTAATAATCACGTTACATTACATAATAATTCATATATAATAGGGCTAATACTATATATATAATATAAGATTTTCGTTAAATTTTTATTTGAAATTAAAAAAGAGAACTAATTATCAAATTTAGCATTTGCTCATACATATTTTAATCTATCCATCTTTGTTGGCCTTTTGATAAAAACAAAAAAAAGTTTTAAAATAACCTTTTGGTCCGAAAACACAACTATTAACTTTTTTGGGGTTAAAACATTGATTATGTTAGTTGCAATAATAGTTTTTCTAGACATTTGTTATTTTTTATTTGGTCCGTTTATAATTTTTGGTCAAAGAAGGAATACATGCAACTTGTATTTTAAATGGGTCATTGGTATTAATTTACATGAAAAAGACACTAACTATCAAGATCCAAAACTAATAAAAACTTGTCTGTTCTATGATCAATAGGAGCTTGTAATGGCGGCTCCAGACAATCCATCAAACGCCATCGAGTGGGCCATGGCGGAGATGGTGAACAAACCGGAGATTCTCCGTAAAGCAATGGAAGAAATTGACAGGGTCGTCGGAAAAGAAAGACTTGTCCAAGAATCCGACATACCAAAACTAAACTACCTCAAAGCTATCCTCCGTGAAGCTTTCCGTCTCCATCCCGTCGCCGCCTTTAACCTCCCACACGTGGCACTTTCCGACACAACCGTCGCCGGTTATCACATTCCTAAAGGAAGCCAAGTGCTCCTTAGCCGATATGGGTTAGGCCGTAACCCTAAAGTTTGGGCCGACCCACTTAGCTTTAAACCGGAGAGACATCTCAATGAATGCTCCGAAGTTACTTTGACGGAGAATGATCTCCGGTTTATCTCGTTTAGTACCGGGAAAAGAGGTTGTGCTGCTCCGGCGTTAGGTACGGCGTTGACTACGATGATGCTTGCGAGACTTCTTCAAGGTTTTACGTGGAAGTTACCGGAGAATGAGACACGTGTTGAGTTGATGGAGTCTAGTCATGATATGTTTTTGGCTAAACCGTTGGTTATGGTCGGTGAGTTGAGATTGCCGGAGCATCTTTACCCGACGGTGAAGTAAGACGACGGGAGTATATATTTTATGAACTTTTTAATTTTAATTTGATGAACTTTGTATAACCAACAAAGTTTGGAAATTTTCCGGTTACCAAAAGATAATTGGTCAATTTGTGAACAAACTTGTGTGTTTGGTTCTTTTGGGGACACTTGATTTGTGTCTCCTTACCTCTTCTTTTGTTAATTTCAATAAAATTTGTATTTTTATATATATAATAAGAAGACTATCCAATTAACATTTGTGTTCTTAAAATTTCGGTAAATGTGAAAGATTTGGTCTAGTGGTTAATCTTTCTATCCCAATATTCCAACAGATTTAGGGTTCGATTCCTAAAAATACGAATTATTGTAGTAAATTTAATGAAAATTTCCAAAGTGATGTATGTAGAACTATTTGTCATGATCACATGTGTTAATGTTAAAAATTATCTATCTTAAATATGGTATATGTCGGACCATCAATCATAAATTTTTATAGTGCATATGGAATTGTCTGTTATGAAAATGTTGGTAGAACCGTCTATATATTTTCAAGTGGTGCAAATTTAGATTCGTTCGTCAAATTGATAAGATCATTTATAATTAAAAAATTAAAAAATTATTAATAATATTCGAAACATTAAAAAAAAATAAAGTAATCGGCAAATATCTAAATAGTATAAGGAATATTACGTATTCTAAAATCCTAACACTCTGTTTTTTTTTCTTTTCTTTCAATAATTGAATCTCTAGTTTAAAATTATAGAGAAAAAAATAGAAATAAAAAGATGTTTTTTAGCAAAATAATAAAATAAAATAAGAAATAATAAAAGTCGATGACGGTCGTAGATAATAAAACTTTATAAAAATGGTCATAATTTCAAAAAAAGGCCCATTAAAAATGTTAATGTTGAAACGAGCCTGTTTCTTCAAACCCAGTTTTGTTACTGTAAGAACAATCTCTTCTTCTTCTTCTTCAAGCTACATAGATCGTCATATTCGTGTGATTCTCTGCGATCAGAGCTTGACCTTAGAATCTCTGCGTAAACACAACGCTCTTATCATCACCGGAGGAAACTCCGACAATGTCTTCGTCGCGTCGAAGTTAATTTCATCTTACGCTTCTTTCGGGAAACCCAATTTGTCTTCAAGAGTCTTCGATTTGGTTACTCGAAGAGATGTGTTTCTATGGAATTCGATTATCAAAGCATATTTCTTCAATAGGGATTATCTTCGAGCGTTGGATTTCTTCTTCTCAATGTTATCGTCTGGCCAATCTCTTGATCATTTCACTGCTCCGATGGTTGTTTCTGCTTGTGCGGAGCTTTCTTGGTATGATGTTGGGAGTTTCGTTCACGGATTGGTTTTGAAAGTTGGAGTTTTTGATCGAAACTGTGCAGTGGGAGCCTCTTTTGTTTATTTTTACGCCAAGTGTGGGGTTTTAGAAGATGCGTGTCTTGTGTTCGACGAAATGCCTGTGAGAGATGTGGTTTCTTGGACTGCGATTATATCTGGGCATGTGGAGAACGGAGAGAGTGAGAGAGGTTTGGAATATCTCTGCAAGATGCATTGTGTTGGTTCTGATGATGAAAAGCCGAATCTCAGAACATTGGTATGTGGATTCCAAGCTTGTGCAAATTTAGGCGCTTTGAAAGAAGGAAGGTGTCTTCATGGATTTGCGGTAAAAAATGGTTTAGTTTCTTCCAGCATTGTCCAGTCTTCGATTTTTTCGTTGTATTCAAAATGTGGGAATCTAGCTGAGGCTTATCTCTCTTTCCGTGAACTTGGTGATAGAGATATGTATTCATGGACATCGATTATAGCTTCAGTGGTGAGATCGGGGAACTTGGAGGAAAGTTTTGATATGTTTTGGGAAATGCAGAAAAAGGGAATACAGCCAGATGGGGTTGTTCTTAGTTGTTTGATTAATGAGCTAGGTAAGATGATGCTTGTTGCCGAAGGTAAAGCCTTTCACGGGTTCGTCATAAGGCGTTGTTTTTCTTTAGACGGTACAGTTTGCAATTCGTTGTTGTCGATGTACTGCAGATTCGAGCTTTTGTCTGTGGCCGAGAAGCTTTTCTGTAGGATATGTGAAAAAGGAAACAAAGAAGCCTGGAATACAATGGTTAAAGGCTATGGTAAAATAAAATGTGATGTAAAGTGTATCGAGTTATTTAGAAAGATTCGTAATCTTGGAATTGAAATTGACTCTGCTAGCTTGGCCTCTGTCATATCTTCATGTTCTCACGTAGGAGCGGTGCTACTGGGGAAGTCGTTGCATTGCTATGTTGTCAAAACCAGCTTGGATCTTACCACTTCAGTGGTTAATTCCCTCATTGATTTGTATGGAAAGACGGGAGATTTGACTGTTGCTTGGAGGATGTTTTGTGAAGCAGATAAGAACATCGTGACTTGGAACGCAATGATTGCGTCTTACGTTCATTGTGAGCAATCCGACAAAGCCATTGCGTTGTTCGATAGAATGATTTCTGAGAATCTCAAACCCAGCTCGATAACTTTGGTGACTGTGCTTATGGCTTGTGCCAATACTGGATCTCTGGAGAGAGGGCAAATGATTCATCGGTACATCACTGAAACAGAGCACGAGATGAATCTTTCTCTTACAACTGCTCTGATTGACATGTACGCGAAATGTGGACAGCTTGAGAAGTCACGAGAACTATTTAATGCTGCAAATAAAAAGGATACGGTTTGTTGGAATGTGATGATCTCAGGGTATGGAATGCACGGAAATGTTGAATCGGCCATAGCACTTTTTAATCAAATGGAACATTCTGATGTTAAACCAACCGGGCCTACATTTCTCGCACTTCTATCAGCTTGCACGCACGCTGGTTTAGTTGAACAAGGCAAAAACCTTATCCTCAAGATGCATCAGTACGACGTGAAACCCAACTTAAAGCATTACTCTTGTCTCGTGGATCTTCTTTCGCGGTCTGGTAATTTACAGGAAGCTGAAACCACAGTCATGTCTATGCCATTCTCACCAGACGGGGTTATATGGGGAACTTTGTTGACCTCATGCATGACTCATGAGGAGTTTGAGATGGGAATTCGAATGGCAGAACGTGCGGTTGCCAGCGATCCGCAGAACGATGGGTATTATATAATGCTTGCGAACATGTACAGTGCTGCGGGTAAGTGGGAACACGCGGAAAGGGCACGAGAGATGATGAGGGAAAGCGGAGTTGGGAAGAGAGCTGGACATAGTGTAGTCTAAGTAGTAATCTTTGTTACAATGCATCATATTCTGTGATGATTCCTCTAATTGCAGGATAAACAAAACATAACCCCATCCATGGTAATAAAATCAATCTATAGAGCTTACTTTTAGCTCTGTAACATTTTGCTTACTATCGCTGTGCGATTCAAGTTAATCACTGCTAGATAATTAATAATGCCATATATGTGGAGGCACTAAAAAAGAAATGGTATAAAAAGAAAGATTTTGTGATGTGTTATATAAAGATTCATACATGATGCATATATATATATATATGAAATGAAATCATAAGTTTTATTATATATTTCTTTGTATTATATTCTAATAACACTAAAATTGAAATATGACTTGGTTCATAAGAAGAAATAAACAAATAAAAACTATGTTTGAGCTCTTATACCCAAATTGTTCAACCCGTCAAGGATTTATCTGGTGTGAGATATCACATTGTTCGAAAAACCCTAGTGTTATACAATATTCTACCAAATGGGTCTTATCGAAATTTTTTAAATAAAAAAAGGAGTGATACATTAGAACTGTTATATAGACTTTTGTTTATCTCAACGGACTTTTTTTTATTAAAAAAAGTTTTCGCGCCTTTACATTTGGTACACACAAAGTTTGAAATTATATATATGATAAAGATGTGTATCACAAATTTCGTAAACATCAGAAATTATAACAAAAACAAATAAAAACTCAGCACTTTTTTTTTAAAACAATTTTCAGATGTAATATTCTTTTCAAAAGAATAAAAATCGGAAATGATAAATTATGAAAAAGAAACAAATAAAATCACGGCTTTGTAAACATCAATTGATTTTACGAAAAACAACAAATATAATTAAATTAAGGTAAAGGATCCCAATTATACTTGTACGTAACCGGATCTCGGTTTTTAGACAAGTAAATCCCATCAAATTTGGCAATATATCTGCGTGTCTGGCCGCATCTAGGATAAAAAGATCCTTGATATGCCCTAAAATATTTCGAAGACTTCCCATGCTGCATGGTACAAAGCCATCTTGTGTTTCGAAAAGGAGCTTCGTCGAATTTGATTTCGTATGGAGCACCATTAAAAGCCACAAAATGGTCTCTCAGATTGTTGTCTCTTGATGTACAATTGACTTTGAGCATAACACCTTGAGCGAGTTGGTTTTGAAATTGTACCATGTTTTTACCGCAATTTTCAGCTTCATTCAACGCAAAATACGAAGTAATGGTTAACAGAAAAACTATGAGATACTTCATTTTTTTTTTGGATTTCAATTCCAAAATAATATGCATCTAACAGCATTATCATCAGAATGTAGTTATTTATACTTTTTTCATTGTAAAAATAAAAAATTGCAAAATTTAGACCTCAGAATGATGATAAAGGAGAGAATTTAGTGCCGAAAAAGAAGGCTGGCCAATAAGATCAAACCAAATATATTAAAACTTACAAATTTAATCTGACCAGTAAAACCAAGCTAAATTAAACCAAAAGGCTAAGGCATTACAGAAAAACCTGAAAGTGTATTACTCTTAACAATTTTCAAAATATTCAGACTTATTTCTCTACTAAAATAGAAAAAAAAAAGAAAATCTTGGAAGAGACAGAAGTTTTACAACAATCCAAATAAAAAATTTACAAAATTGAAAAGTCGTATCATAAATTTGTACTTTTTTTTTTTTTTTGTCATCTGATATATATATTATACTGAGATAAAATTACAAAATTGAAAAGTCGTATCATGAATCGAAGAGCGCTGTTAATAGCTACTAGTGTCACAAGGGATCTTAGAAGCCAATTTTATGTTGCTAAAGGTGCTCTTTCTTGGTTAAAAGAATTTTTTGCTCAAGAAAGAATTTTAGATGGGTATTTTTTGTAATTTTGGATAGGAACATTGTTTACCTGTGGCCTTGTTCCCATCAAAAATGGCATAAATTTGTAGTAAATTAATGACAAATTTATAAATTCATTTTGAGATGGAGAAATTTTTTATCCTCATGTATGACTCATTTTGAGGAATTTGAGATGGGAATAAAAATGGCAAATGTGCGATTAATTGCTAGTGATCAAGAGAACGATGATCTTTGATACATTTCATATTTTGATTCCTTTTAATTGCACGACAAAACAAATTACATTAATATATTGTGGGATCTGGTGGTAACAAATTCAATCTAGTAACCTCAATTTATAGCTCTGTTATATCAAAATTTCTGGAAATGTTCTTTTATTTTGTTGATTTACCAATCTGAGTCATCCTTTCCAGGTTTGCATGGAGATCGTGGAAGGTAGAGAAGATAAAAACATAACTTTATTATATATTTCATTGTATATATTCAAACACCAAAATTGAAAGATGACTTATTAAGCTAACCATAAGAAGGAATAAATAAATGAAAACTCAGTTTCATAAACATCAATTGGTTTTAATTTTTAAATTAAGACCAAGCATACTTGAACGTATCCGAAATTAGATTTTTCGATAAGTAAATTCCATCAAATTTGGCAATATATGTGCGTATTTGATCACATCAAGTGAAAAAAACTCATTTGTACGCTCTAAAGTGTTGTGAATACTTCCATCTAGGCCCATGGTACATGTTACAAAACCATCTTGTTTTTCCATAAGCTGCCTCGTAGAATCTAATCTCGTATGGAATATCTTTATAAGCCACAAAATGGGTGCCTATAATGTCGTTTTCGGATGTGCAATTAATTTATAAAATAAGTTTTTTTAAGACCTTTCAACAATTAGACGGGAAAAAAAAGACCTTTCAACAATTCTCTGGTTGGAGGAGGATTCAGTGTCGAAAAATAAGGATGGTGATAAGATCAAATTAAATGAATTAAACTTACAATTTTAAACTGACCTCTAAAACTAGGTAGACTAAACCAACAAAAGTCTAAGGCCTTACAAAAAAATCTTGAAAGTGAGTTATTTTAACAATTTTCAAAATATTTAGATTTTTTTTGTCCATTTAAATTATATTTTATTAAACTTTTGATGGGATACAAAAGACTAAGCCGATGACTATCAAACTAAGTCCCATAGACTAAAACGGCATATCACAGAAAATTTCGGAAAAGTAGTCCCTACGAAAAAGAGACAAACGAAATAGACTAAAAGAAACAAAAACAAAACCTAAGATAACTAGTGGGATCGAATTCCGAAATTGAAACAAAAGAAACCACATAAATCCGAATCTAGCCAATTTCAAATTATTTAGACTATTAAAAATATATTTTTTTGTCTCTTAAATAGCAAAAATCTTGGAAGAGACAAATTTTTACAACAAATCAAAGAAAGGATTTACAAAATTTAAAATTTATCTTTAAATTTGCAGTAAACTAGTAGCAAAAATAGATTCATCCATCATCTCCCACTCATATCGTCTTTCTAAAGTCATTTTGAGAAGGGATAAAAATGGCATAACGTGCGATTTCTAGTAATCCAGAGAACAATGATCTTCAATACTTTATTTTTTCCAGCTATCTTCAAAACATTTCTTATTTTTATTTTTTTTCATATTGCTAGTCATCTTTTCCAGGTTTGATGTTGAACCAATACCTACGGTAAATTGAAATGACTAGAAACATCTTTGATCTGAGAAACTATTTTATAAAGAACAAGCTAATCTTTATAAATTAACTTACTATCGCTTCCTCTGATTTAATTTTGTCCAATATAACATCATAAACTATCAATCTTCAGCACAAAATAACAGTAAAAAAAAGTTCGTTCTAGTATTTTCTCTCCCAGGTCCAACACCCGAAGAGTTGCCGTCGCTTTGTTCCGAGACAGGATAGATCTCCTCCGGCGTTGCTCCTTCGCTCACACCATCTCCTCCTGAAGCTGCACGTCTCCTCTTTCTCAGGTCACTCGAAGTGCTTCCGAAGAACCCTTCCTCATCTTCCGCCGGAGCCCTTTGTCGCCGGTGAAATCCATTTTTTAGCCTTCTCGATATCCTCTTCCGGCTTTTCCATGGCGTGTGACTACGCTCTGATATGTGCGTTTTCAATTCTCTCGCCGTCGTTTGCAACGGATCTGGCCGCACATCCTTCTCACCTCTGGGTATTGCTCTTTTCGGTACCGTCGGACCATGCCTTGCCACCGGTACTTCCAGATCCGCCAATCCCACCAGATCCACCGCCTCCTTCCCAACTTTCGATTTCCGGTTTGCCAACCTCTAACTCATCCATTCATGCGAGTCTTTCCGTCGTAGCTTTGTTCCCACAACCAGACCCACCACTGTTCTCTGCTGGCTCCAAACTCTGCTCCAGCGAGACTACCGGCTATCCGAGCACCACCTCCCGTCTTTCATCCTATCAAAGATTCACATCACTTTTGGTGGTTTCCAAATATGGGATTGGCCCAAGATGTTTTGTACTGGTTTTAGCCCATCTCCCAACTTACCAAGGCCCAAGTTTTTTGCTGATTATAATGACAGCTACTCTGTCATGAAGGGCTCAATTACTTCAATGTTTGAGATGTCGTCTAACTCCTCAATTTCCTCCGACAAAAAGAGAAAATTCTTATCAACTTCCTCCCTATGGGAGAGATCACTTCCACCTTCTTTTCCGTTCGGGAAGAGAACCTTTTTACCATTTTTCCATTTTATGAGAGGAGAACTCATTCCGGTTTCAAAGCCGTGGAAATATTCTAACTTCCTAACCGATTTGTATTCTTGTGTAGCGGTCTCCACGGGACCAGAAAATGCAACGGATTTCGTTTCGACGAGACTCGAAAGTAGAGGATGTTTTTCGACATCACAAATCAAGGTGACCAAATTACTCATTTCCGGCTTAGCCACGAACGTTATACCAACGCATCCATGTCTGGATTCGGATCCGCTGTCGTTTAATTATGAGTTTATCCATGTTTTATCTTCTAATGCTTTCACGTCTGTTTGTATCAACAAATGTACCTTCAAAGTTTAAATTAATGAAAGAAAAATTTGCACACAAAAAACTATCAATCTTCTTCTTCGTGTTAATTATGGTTAGATATATAATATGCCATATAGGTGAGGACCTTTGGAAAAAAAACACATTGCATTGTGATATACAGATTGTAAGTTGAGTCTATCTCTACTATGTGGAAAGTTGATAAGGGGTCGATACACTTAGAGATCCGATTATCCAGTATTCACACCTGAAAATCCGATTACCCAATATCCACATCCTGAAAGGTAAATCATAATAAATACTTCATCAAATTTTAATATCATCATATAAGTTCAAATCCAGCATAATGTTTGTTGCTTAAAAAAAAAAAAAAAAATTCTCTCCATTTCACGGTAATATTATATTACTAATATAGTTTTTGGATCAATTAAACCTAAATTTCCAAAAATACATGCGGGCAGGTTCTTACTGATAACTTTTTAACCAACATATTAAAAATACGAGTCGACCACGACCACTTTATTTTTGGTTACACTATTCGAAAAACAAAAAAAAAAATCAATAAAAAAAAGGGACCAGACACGTTTTGTTTTTAATATGGTATATACCGTTTTAAAAGAATTTAAATTTGTCTCAGATTTGCATTCACTGTACAAACAAAAATACCTTAATTTATATTTTATTCTTAAAAAAATTTCTCTATCACATAATTTTCCTTTTTTTTTATAAAGAAAAAAAAATTAAAGTCGGAATCGGGAAGGTCACCAAAAAGAAGTCATTTTAGCGAATCAATACATGTCACGTAATCACTTTCGTTTTTTTTGGTTTTTAAGACAATTATTAATCTTTAAACTTGTTTGTGGAGATTCACTGTCTCTGCAACTCTACTTAGAGACCACAAAGAGAAGAGAATCAATGACGAGTTGCTTCAGCTACGTGTCTTCTCGTAACAAATGTTACCAATACAGCTTCTCTCGCGCCGGTCTCCGATCATCTACCTCCGATCTCGGCGACGGCACCGTCGTTCACTGCTGGGTCCCACAGACCCACATCGACGCCAAGCCCACGCTTCTCCTTCTCCACGGGATCGGAGCTAACGCCATGTGGCAGTGGGACCGGTTCATCGACCGGTTTATTCCCCGGTTCAACGTCTACGTACCGGACCTCATCTTCTTCGGCGAGTCGTACACGACTCGGTCCGACCGGTCCGAGTCTTTCCAGGCGAGTTGCGTCATGAAGGTGATGGATGGTCACGGTGTTCGGACCATGACCGTGGCCGGGCTAAGCTACGGTGGGTTTGTGGCGTATTCCATGGCGGCGCAGTTTAAGGAGAGGATAGATCGAGTTGTGCTAATATGCGCCGGGGTTGCCCTGGAGGAGAAAGACGTGGAGGAAGGGATGTTTAAAGTGAAGAGCCCGGAGGAAGCGGCGGCCGTTTTGTTTCCTCAGTCTCCCTCGATGCTCCGGCGGCTTCTCAAGTTATCTTTCTACAAGCCTCCGATTTGGATCCCTTCTTGCTTTGCCATGGACTACATTCATGTAAGTTTCCACAACTTACACTGCGATCTCAATCATATTTGGTCATTGTAAGATCATTGTAGATGTTTTAAATGGTAAGAATCTTCGACTATCTAGTCTAGACTTCGGTTTCGGATAAAATTGATGAAAGTTTAGTCCTTTTGTATATTCATTTCATAGGTTCGTTGACAAATGTTTAGTGATTATGGTGTTGGGTTCTTGTTTTCGCTTCGAAAAGCATCAATCTTTGATGTTGACAAGACCGATAGTAGCTTTCTTTGCTTGACTGATTCGATCTTGGGAATGTGTTTTGATATGCAAAAGGGTTTAGGGTTTTGTGACCTGATGTGTGAGAAATTTTGTTGCAAGGTGATGTGTAGAGATTATCTTCAAGAAAGGAAAGAGCTTGTGGAAGCTTTACATAAGGGTAGGCGATTCGCCAATCTTCCCGAGATAACACAGGTCTTTGTTCATAGTGATCTATCGATTCGGTTTAATTTTGTCTCTTGAATCTCTTGAATGTTCTCATTTGTGTGCTTGGCTCATATGTAGCCGACATTGATGATATGGGGAGAGGAAGATCAAGTTTTTCCAGTCGAATTGGCGCATAGATTGAAGAGGTTAATTTATCTCGTTTTCGGAATCATCATTTTCTCATTCGGGTTAATGACGATTAATGCGAGTTTTGATCTGTCTCTGTTTCAGACATTTAGGGGAAAACAGAGCACAATTAGTGTTACTAAAGAAGACAGGACATGCGATTAATGAAGAGAAACCAAAGGAGATGTACAAACACATGAAATCTTTTCTTTGCACAGACGCGATGATTCCTCCAAATGACAATGCCAAGAGAATCATGTTAGCAAGCTTAAGCTTAATATCTCCAAATCAGATCAACAAGTGATGATGTTACTGCAAAGTTATTTACAAGGCCTTTCTTTTCTCCCTTAATCATGTTTAGCTTGTCACTAAGTGTGATTTACTCTTTATTATTATCTTTACTTTGTTGAGACATTGCTTCTAGCTGGAATTAAGAATACTTTTATCTCAAGAAATTAAAAGATCTAATAAGCTTTCAGAATGAACATTTTTTAGAAGGCTTCAGGGTTTCTTAAGGTTAAAAGCCATAGCTTAAAGCTTGAAGCCTTAAAAATACTTTACAACATTCTATTTTTATGTGTCCTCTTAAAGCTTGTCTAGCATCATAACTGATTATAGGTTTATTTACTTTGATGGGTAACATAATTTTGGGCAATATTTATTAAATGACAATGTTGTATTTTCCTAAATCAAAAGTGTATTTTATTGTATGTTAAAAAACGCGATATTATGTAAAATAGTGTGTCATCACATAAAACAATATTAAAAAAAAAACCCGTGAAATCCATGTTATTTTTAATTTTAATCTTGTAATTAAAATTAAAAAGGATTTAGTTTCTCTAACTTTCTAATTTTTATGAATGCCGGTGACCTACCTACTCTCCGGTGGGTTTTATTAAAGAAAAAATAATAACGATTTCTTTTTCAAATTAATAACAATTTTTAATAATTAATAATTTATCATTTTCAAAACGAAAAAAGGGTTAAACTTGGAGTGAGTCTTTCATTTCATTTGAGTCTATTCGTTTTCTTATCTCTCTCGCTTCTGCTCTTTTCTTCTCCCGTCGTCACCATTCGATTACGGTAAGATTTCAGCTTCTCCTACCTCTCTGTGTTCTTCGCCGTTTTATGTTCTCTCTTCTTCGATTGAAATCACCCAGAAAAATGTCGTTTTTTAAAAAAAAATTCACGGTTTCCTTCGCTTGGGCTGATTTGAAGTTTTTTTTACGAATTTCTTCAGAAAGATGTGTCTTTTTGGTTTAGAGAGTGAATAATTTCGTATGTTTTGTAATGGGTGAGAGCTTATTTGCGGTGAAAGTGAAACTCTTTGTCTAGTATCTGTTCTCGGGTCGAAATTTTCATTTCATGAAATTGCGTAATCATTCTTAGGTTTATAAAGCTTTCATCTTTTGTGTGTTTGTTGAAGAAACTTGGATTGCTTCTAGGGTTTTGGAAAAAAAAACTGAATCTACTTGTTGTGTTGCAGGGAGTTGTAATGGCTCTCATACAATTTGGAAGCTCATGTGTTGCTCAATGGGGGAATCTTCGTCCTCAGTTTTCAGTAAAAGCTTATTATCCAAGCAGATTGGAATCTCACCAAGACAAGTACGAGTTTACTTTATAATGGCTTAATTGAAGAAATTTGATTTTGTTGAGATTGCCCACTTACCATTGTTTGTAAAAGTTAGTAATTTTAGTGCTTTGTAGAGTTGTATATTTCTGAAATGCTGTTCTTTTGATAACCTTTTGTAGTTCCACCAGCCAGATTAATTGTTTGGGAGCTTCAAGGTCGAGTATGTTCTCACATGGCTCCTTGCCCTTCTTGTCTTTGACGGGACTATCTCGAAATACACATTCTCGTAGAGGAGCTCGCTTCACTGTTAGAGCTGATACTGTATGTTTACATTCCCTTTCTTTAAATATTGAATGATGGCTCTCTTTATTTGTTATATACTTTGCAGAATGAAGCTTTTTTTTTTTATGTTTTTGCTAAAGAGTGTGTGCTGTGTGTTCAATTTTCCAGGATTTCTATTCTGTCCTTGGAGTCTCGAAAAATGCAACCAAAGCTGAGATTAAAAGCGGTATGTGATTCCTTTTCTCTGTATTTCCTAATCGTAAAAATGCAACATTGATGTGTAGCTCTCATTGATGATTCTCTTTGAAGCTTCATGTGCTCAGCTTGTGACTTGTGCTTTTCGATAGTTTGACAAGGAAATTGCACCTATTTTTCAGCTTATCGGAAGCTCGCTAGGAGTTACCATCCGGATGTGAACAAGTAAGTGAAGAACTTTACTTAACTCAGCATCCAGTAGTATAAGATCTCTGTACAAGCTTTTACCTTCCTGCATCAAGATTGGTGTGTTTCTTGTTAGAACTAGATTACAATATTTGAGAAACGCTAAAGCAAGAGAATTTTTACATTTTTTCGGTTAAGTTTCCCCATATGAACGTATAACCACCAACCATCAAAATTACGAAAACATAGACTAAGAAGATGAAGAACCCTGAAACTGTTTCTAAAGGTATTAGTCGTCACCGTTCTGTTTACACTTTGATTACAGGGATTCTGGGGCAGAAGATAAATTCAAAGAAATAAGTAATGCATATGAGGTGAAGTCAATCTTCTTCTTTGGTTGTTTTTAGCTCCGTTTTTTGGGATTGTGCTGATACATGAAGAGCCTAAATATTGTTTCTTTTTCCTCTTGCAGATCTTATCAGACGATGAGAAAAGATCTCTATATGATAGATATGGTGAGGCTGGAGTTAAAGGCGCTGGAATGGGAGGCATGGGGGTATGTGTATATATATATATTCTTATCGAAGACATTTGAATCAACATTCTGATGATCAGAATCTGATCTAAAATTGCTGATTTTGTTTTTTTTTGTTTTTGTAGGATTATAGTAATCCGTTTGATCTATTCGAGTCACTATTTGAAGGAATGGGTGGGATGGGAGGAATGGGCGGTGGAATGGGTAGTAGAGGTTCAAGGAGCAGAGCTATCGACGGTGAAGACGAGTATTACTCACTAATCTTGGATTTCAAAGAAGCTGTTTTTGGTGTCGAGAAAGAGATAGAGATATCCCGGTTAGAGAGCTGCGGGACTTGCAACGGTTCAGGCGCAAAACCAGGTACCAAACCGAGCAAATGCAAAACATGCGGCGGGCAAGGACAGGTGGTAGCATCAACGAGAACACCACTCGGTGTATTCCAACAAGTCATGTCTTGTTCTCCGTGTAATGGAACAGGAGAGATTTCAAAACCGTGTAGCGCGTGTTCAGGAGACGGACGTGTGAGAAGGACGAAACGGATTAGTCTTAAAGTTCCTGCTGGTGTGGATTCCGGTAGTAGGTTAAGAGTAAGGGGAGAAGGGAATGCAGGAAAGAGAGGCGGATCACCGGGAGATCTCTTTGCAGTTATTGAGGTCATTCCTGATCCGGTTTTGAAGCGTGATGATACAAATATACTTTATACATGTAAGATATCGTATGTGGATGCCATATTGGGGACGACTTTGAAGGTTCCGACGGTGGATGGGGTGGTGGATTTGAAAGTACCGGCGGGGACACAGCCGAGCACGACTCTGGTAATGGCGAAAAAGGGAGTTCCGGTTTTGAATAAGAGTAAGATGAGAGGTGATCAGTTAGTGAGAGTGCAAGTTGAGATTCCTAAGAGATTGAGTAAAGAAGAGAAGAAACTTGTTGAGGAGCTTGCTGATATGAGCAAGAACAAGGTAGCTAATAGCAGAAGATAAAAACAACAACACAAAAAAGGGTGAAATGTGATGTTATTATAGATTCATCATTCTCTCTGCTTGTGATCTTTCTATTGAAGAAGAAAAAGACTTATTAGATGAGAGGAAAATCGAAGAAACTCGTTTTTCCTCTTTAATTTTTGTTACTTTAAATTTTGTCTTTTTTTGTGGATTTATCAGGATTCAGGGTAGGTCTTGTTTGTGTTGTTGTTTGAAATTTTATATATTTGAAATTTCTTTCTGATTAATGAAAATTTTACTGAGCAAAACAAATGTACAGTTGCAGAAGAACATATAGAATGCAGGCAAATGTCTTTAAGCTGCAGTGACGACGGTCTGAAGCAGACTTTCGAGGTCTTTCAATCTACGAACAACGAAGAAACACCATAAGTTAGCAAATAGGCTCAAGAAATAGTGTGTTTTTGTACAATTCTTGTGAGAAAACTTAAGTTTGTTGTAGTGATCCTACTACTAACCTCACATTGCTGAGATCAGGATATACAGCAATCGCGTCTTTGAAATCCTGAAAACAAGTTTTCGACTTTCTTAAAACCAAGAAAAGTAGAACAGAGAAAGGGAAGAAGAAGAAGAAAATGTTGTTGTTGTGGTCCAGACCTGGTCAGAAGTTGAAGAAGTGTATGTGATCACACATGACATCCCTGCTTTTGTAGCTGCCTAAAGATTGAAAGTGAAAGACCATTTCAAGATCCGAGTTTCGAATGGACCGAACAAGAAAATGCGAAAACCGCAAAGACGAGCAAAAGATTAGATTTATAACCTGAAGGCCAATCACACTATCCTCTATGACCAAACAGTCTTTGACCGAAACACCTAGCTTCTGCAATCAACACAGAAATGTGAAACTTGGTTAATTGTTATCAAGTTATACAAAAGTTTCGTTTTCGATGATTATAATTTACCTCGGCAGCTGTTATATATATCGAAGGATCGGGTTTTTTCTCCTTAACATCATCCCCTGCAAAGCCAAATATAACTTAAGACTAGTGATTGACACATAAAAGGCCAAGTAAGTAACTCCAGAGAATGCAATGAAATCACCTGCGAGGAAGCAATCGAGTCCTTGAAATCGCTCCTAAAGACATAAAATATAACCGATAAAAGAATTTTTCGACATTAGCACTGGTCGATAAGAGATTGACAAAAGGAAAACAACTCACGATATCGATTAGATTCTCGAGACATAATATAACCGAACTCTTTGTAGCTGCAGAACAAACAGCTAGTTTTTTCCCCTGTATCAATTTCAAGAACCAGTTCATTAAAAAACCAATTTTGAACATTTTACATAGCTTGAAGAAGATCTTATTACAGCAGCTTTTGCTTCATCCATTAGTCTTATTACACCAGGTCTTGGTTCTACCTGAAACCAAAATTTAGTTTCTCTCAGAAAAATATCACTAATTGTAGAAAATCAAAGATTTTTCAAAATCTATACTTACACTTCCTGATTTTATAATTTCTTTGTATCTCTCTGTTTTCCAATCCTGCAAAACAGAGAAAAAAACCAATCTTTTAAGTTTTAACATCAAATTGCATCAAAGTAGATTTTTTTTTCATTTGCAAGAAACTTAGTGAGTGACCTGAAGAGTATCGATTAACTTTTCTCGATCATCGTCATTCTCTGGAGGCGAATCGAAAACAGTCGATGTTGGCCATCCATTTTCTTTAAAATACCATCGCATTTTAGGTTTTCCACCTCCGACCAGATTCTGAAACTTATCGTAGAACTCAAGGCTCCAATTGAGAGGCTCAGGCGAAGAAGAAGGACAACGAACATCGAAATGCGAGAAAGCGTCGTTGTAAGCTTGACGGTGTAAATTCTCTGATTCGAGTATCACACCGTCGCAATCGAATATCAAAGCTTCAAGAGACCGTGAAGATGCTGAGACTGTAGAAACCCTAGATTTCGAGTAAACGCTTCTGGATTTGAAACGCAGCGTTTGGAGACGAGGAAATCCGATGAGCGAAGAGGAAGAAGAAGAGCAAACGGAGGAGGAATTGGCAATGGATGGAGAGAGTAGAGTCGCTATGTGATTGCAACAAACCGCCATTGATGAAAGCTTCTCTGATGTTTCTTCTCTGTGTGTGGCTCTTAGAGACAGGTTTTGGCTGTTGTGATAGATAAACAAAATCTGTGGCTATAATTTTCGAAGCTAATCTTCTTTTCGATTAACGGTCATTAACTAACTTTTTTACCGCTCTTTTTTTTTTTCCCCCCCCCCTTGTATACACCAAATGGCTTGTGATTAAATTATATTTTGGGAAAACTTTTTTTTGTGTGTTTTTTCACCAAATTGGCACATATAACTTTACATTTTATATTTGAAATACGTTCTCTGGTGTCAATTATTTATATATATATTTAAATCAAGCAATGGTGTTGTTTTTTTTTTTTTATATAAACGCAGAAATTTACATCTCTTTCGACTGGGGTTAACAATTAAACCATCATCTTTAAATAAATTGTCACTTCTCTCAAGCAACTTCGATTTCAAAACCAAATTTCATATTCATTTTAGAGAAATATGACACGCCACTGACACAAAAATTACGTTGGTTTTTTTATGAACTTTATGGTATGCAATAAGGTGAAAATACAATTGTTGACATGGTCCGATGGAATTGGCTAGGTTCTATATTTATGTTAGAGACTTTAGAATTAAATGGTGGATGATTTATATATGTTTCTCTTAAACAATAAATCGCCTTTTATTAATTAGTTATGTAATTGATGAAAAAATGGTGATGGTGTGATGTGAACATGTGACTCTACCTTATAATATCGTATTAAAAATGGTCTATATATATTTTTGGTTCCTATGCTCGAAATCAAATTGAAAGTAAATTTATGGTAATATGATAGAAGATTTCTGTATATTCACTCTTGATATATTACAAAAGCGGCACATACGTATACTAACAATAGGGAAACCTAGTCACCTAGATGACCTAATTTAAGCATATATGGAGAATCTACATATTTTGATTGTATATTCAAATATATCTTAAGAAGTTTTTAAAATTTTGATTGGTTTTGTATAAAAAATGTTTAGATGGTGACAAAAATTGAAAATGCGTGGTCCATGAATCCATATCTTTTTAGAAAGGATTCGGTGTGTTAGGTGATGAACTAAATAATAATCTTATACACACAAGTTGATTTGGTTAGTGGTGGATTTGGTTGGTGAAGGGATATTTATGTCATTAGCCGGATTTTCCGGTCTTTCTCTTTTTTGTTTTTTTTACTAGAATCGATGATTTTATCAATTTCACGAACGAATATAATTTTGCATTACTTAAAAACACAACCTCGATTCCACGACTTCTCGAATCTTTCATTTCTTTTAAATAAATATTTTTTCGAATTGGATTTTGATTTGCTAGAAAATATTAAATATTTGATTTTTTTGAATTATCTTTTACATCTGAAATTAAATTGTAATTTAGTAGTAATTTTTACTCAATCTGTTTCATAATATAAGATGTTTTGATTAAAACATACAGATTAAGAGGGTGTTATTCAATAATAAATTTTAATAGAGCTCAAATCTAAGTATGATCCATTGTTATTCAATCAATAATTCTAAATCTTACTTTAAAATCAGGTGTTATTGGATATAATATTTGTAAATAATGTCTTAAAGATTTTAAAATCTAGTGTTATTCAATAAAATATTTTAAATCCATCATTAAAATTCAGTGTTATTCAACATCAAAAGATTATGGAAATCTTTGTTTTTTACTGGATTTGAAATGACTTGTAGATGGAGTTTAATGAACAAATGATTAGAAACAAAATCCAACTATCCTGCCGAGATTTTAGAATCTACACACATACACACATAGATTTTGAAGATTTTAAAACTAATAGAATTAACTTTAAATCATTGATTCAATAACACTCCCTAAAAAATTATTTTTCTTCCAAAAAAAATATTTCTTATGCTGCTAAAAGATTGATGTTGTAACCTTTTTTTGTTGTTGGAAAGATTGATTTTCTAGATTTTTTATATATTTTTACTAGTTTATAAATTCAAATTGTAAACTCCAAGAAATATTAAATGAGAATATTTGAATTTATAGAATAACCATTGGTTCATAGTTATGGAAAAATATTTAGGTGCATTTATAACTAAACATAATTAATTGTTTTTAATTTATGTAATTTTTTTAGAAAATCAATATATTAGAAATGGATAGAGTATTATTTAATATATAAAAAAACCAATTATGAAAAAGACTGTACTATTGGTTACACAATATTCAATAAAATTAAAAGTTACATAGAAATGTGAGAATATCTAATATTTTTTTTTTTTAAAACCTCCAAAATATCTTATATCATGTAACGGAGAGAGTATTAATAATGTCATTGTATTAGTAATGCTGTAAAGGTTTAGAAAAGGGTTTGTAAATATGTTATTTACTCAAATTTTGAATCAGTTTGGTCAATTTATCCGAATTGAAAAATTCTTACTTCGAATATACAAAATAAGTAAGGAGACGAGATTGGGATGTCGCAACGCTCCAAGTTCGATCTACCTGTCATGCGAAACAAAAATACATTGTCTTGGACATCCATACGGATATGAATCTTTGCTTTGAGTCCATTTGCAAAAATCGGAGGCTATCCGTGGGTTGCCTCTCTCCAAGGAATTAGTCTGGATCTTTCTATAGGCCTAGGATCTATACCTACCTGAGTTATTAAAAAAAAAAAAAATACAAAATAAAATAATTAAACAGTCGATCATAATTCATTTGTCATAATCTATTAGAAAATTCGTTTTTCCTTCCAACTTCATTTTGACATGAAAAACGTTTATCTTACGCCTTCAAAGCTGAGAAAATATCTCAAAAGCAAAGATTTACGTAAATACCCCTCGACGGCTTCACATCTCAAATCCCCCAACAACCCTTTTTCTTCTTCTCTTATTGTCTGCAAAGCTACGAAAAGTCTAAACTAACCCTTTCCGTACCATCTTCTCCCTATAAGTAGCTCTCCTTTCTCTCTCCTCACATCAACCGCCTCCATTGTCATTCTCTCTCTCTCTCTAAAAAAACCAAATCGAGACTCAGAAACAGAGAGAGAGAAAGAGAGAAACCATGGCTCTTTCCAACGCCGCCACCTCTCTCTCCTCCAGATCTATCTACGTTGACGGCGGCGCGCTTCTTCCTCACCGTCAGAGCAACCGTCAATCGTCTTTCACATTTCATCCCAAGCTTAGGTCCGTTAATCTCGTTACGGCGGTTCACGCGGCGGAGCCGGCTAGAAACTCTGTTTCGGTTAAGGAATCCGTTTCTCCGGCGTCGGCGTCTTCTGGTACATTGAAATGGACACCGGAGAGCTGGAAATTGAAGAAAGCTCTGCAGCTTCCTGATTACCCAGACGCGAATGAGCTTGAGTCCGTGCTTAAGACGATTGAGGCGTTTCCTCCGATTGTTTTCGCCGGAGAAGCTAGGAATCTCGAAGAGAGGTTGGCTGATGCTGCCGTCGGCAAGGCATTTCTTCTCCAAGGAGGAGATTGTGCTGAGAGTTTCAAGGAGTTTAATGCTACAAATATCAGAGATACGTTTAGGGTTTTGCTTCAGATGAGCATTGTTCTTACTTTCGGCGGCCAAGTTCCGGTGATTAAGGTCAGATCTTCTTTCTCCTTTACACTGCTAGTTTGATTGAATTGTGGTTGTTGAGTGGAATGTGAGAAATTTTCGGTTGATGATATTGTTTAGGTTGGGAGAATGGCTGGTCAATTTGCGAAGCCTAGATCTGATCCATTTGAGGAGAGAGATGGAGTGAAATTACCTAGTTACAAAGGAGATAACATCAATGGTGATACTTTTGATGAGAAATCAAGAATTCCTGATCCGCATCGGATGATTCGGGCTTACACACAATCTGCAGCAACTTTGAATCTTCTTAGAGCTTTTGCCACAGGAGGGTATGCTGCAATTCAAAGAGTTACACAGTGGAACCTTGATTTCGTTGAGCAAAGTGAGCAAGCTGACAGGTACATCATGTTTACCCTACTGATCAAGTCCTTGTTTAGCCTTCAATCTTTAGTTTTTTCAACTTGGAAACCCTTTAAACTCATTGAAGACTGCCTTAACTTGGTGGTATTAATCTTAAGGGAATTACTTTGAATATGGTTTGAAGAGAATGTAAAAGCAAAGTTTTCAGGACGAGTTAGTGCTGGTTATAGCAATTATTGTAGGAATTTTGTTGAATCAAGAATTAATGTCTTTGTTTCAAACTCGGCAAGATGCTAAATGTTTTCTGTTTACCTCTGTTTTTCTTGTACAGGTACCAGGAACTAGGCAACAGGGTTGATGAGGCCTTGGGGTTCATGTCTGCATGTGGACTTACCACTGATCATCCACTCATGACTACAACTGATTTCTACACATCCCATGAGTGTTTGCTTCTGCCTTATGAACAGTCTCTCACAAGGTTGGACTCGACTTCTGGTCTGTACTATGATTGCTCTGCACACATGGTATGGTGCGGGGAGCGTACCCGACAATTGGATGGTGCTCATGTGGAGTTTCTCAGGGGGATTGCTAATCCTCTGGGCATTAAGGTATATTTTACCTTTTCCTAAAAAATATATACTTCAACGCATAGATAGGGCAATAATATGCAGCTTGCTGCTGAAATACTTAATCTTAGAGGATTAGGTAGATATTAACTTTGGTTTGTGATGAAGCAAAACAGAGCAGCGTATGAGGTTCATGCTTGGTCTCATGGCGACGTTGCTCGTATTTTTCCTCTTGTCTTGCAAATCAGACAATCGATTTTGATTGTCTTTTCTTTAGTGATAGCTGAATTGAGTTGGCCACTGAATAACCAGAGGGACTGGCTTGAATTTTAAACGGAATTGACTGAATATCCAAAACACTTGATTGCAGGTGAGCAACAAAATGGATCCCAATGAGCTTGTCAAACTTGTCGAAATCCTCAATCCGAACAACAAGCCTGGAAGAATCACTGTAATTGTGAGAATGGGTGCTGAGAACATGAGGGTTAAGCTTCCCCACTTGATCAGAGCAGTCCGCAGGTCAGGCCAGATTGTGACATGGGTCTGCGATCCAATGCATGGAAACACCATCAAAGCACCTTGTGGACTCAAAACACGTGCCTTTGACTCAATCCTGGTACACACTTTAATAAGCTAAACCTTCCATCAGCATAACAATTATTTAGCTTTAGCATCTAAATTGTGTGATTAAAACTTGCCGTCTTTTTTTTTACAGGCTGAAGTTAGAGCATTCCTTGATGTGCACGAGCAAGAAGGAAGCCACGCGGGAGGTATCCATCTAGAGATGACAGGACAGAACGTGACAGAGTGCATTGGAGGGTCTCGTACTGTGACCTACGATGACTTGAGCTCTCGCTACCACACACACTGTGACCCAAGGCTCAACGCGTCTCAGTCTCTTGAACTGGCCTTCATTGTTGCAGAACGGCTCAGGAAGAGAAGAACGGCTAGTCAGCGTCTGTCTTAAGCGTGGTTTATCTTTTTGATTCCAAGAAGTCTTTCTCTCTTTGTTTTGTGAGTTGGTGTCTTTATGACCTTTGTTAAAAAGGTCCAAATGCCTCTCTAGGAGGAGTAAACTTTGCTCGAAGCATGTCTTTGTTCTTTAAATTACTTAATAATGTTAAACCATTTGTAAATTACTTGTTACATACATCTGCAAACATGAAACTCGTTCTAGTAAGGATCTAAAGGCCTTTTGTCCGTTTGAAACTTTACAAATGAATAGATCTTAAAATATGCTCTAAGTAAGTTTCAGCAAAGTTTCATTTCGAATTGGCCCATTAGCTCAGTTGGTTAGAGCGTCGTGCTAATAACGCGAAGGTCGCAGGTTCGAAACCTGCATGGGCCAATTTTTTCAATCTTTTAATCTGTGTAGATTTGGTGAAATGTAATCAGATATCTATAGTAAAGATTTATGTCACGAAGGCCCATTAGCTCAGTTGGTTAGAGCGTCGTGCTAATAACGCGAAGGTCACAGGTTCGAAACCTGTATGGGCCATCTATTTTCTATAATCATTTTTCAATTTTTTATTTTTGCCTTTGAAAGAGATGTGAACGGAAAAAAGAAAACAACAATCCGACGCCGACGCTTTAGGGACCCACTAATCAATTATCGTGTCCCGCCTCACTTAAATCCAAATCTCATCTCCTACATAACTGTCCACTCCACTCCGGTGCTCCACAAAACCAATATCCTACACGTTTTTAATAACCTTCGTATATTCCACGTGTCGTAATCAAGGCTCGTCTCACTCTCAATTTACCAAAGACCCTCACACACTGGATCACAATTAACACAACGATTAAATTAAATCAAATCAATCACCAAACTCTCGCTTTTGGGTTTTCTTCTCCAATTTCCTCTTTTCGCTCTCACCGGTTTAACAGCTACAGCAGAAACTGTAGCCACCACCACGCTTCGAACTTCTTTTTCTCCGATCTCTCAACGCGACGGAGAATATGGCCGGAGGAGGAGGCGGATACGGTGGCGCAACGGGTAAAGTTGATTACGTATTCAAAGTTGTTCTGATCGGCGATTCAGCTGTAGGGAAATCACAGCTACTTGCTCGATTCGCTAGAGACGAATTCAGTATGGATTCTAAAGCCACTATCGGTGTCGAATTTCAGACTCGTACGCTCGTTATTGAACAGAAAAGCGTCAAAGCTCAGATCTGGGACACCGCCGGTCAGGAAAGGTAACGCTTTTCTTAGATTCTCTGCGATTTTGGAGATCTCTGAAATGATTTTTCCACTGGATCTGTGATTTTCCATGAAAGCGACTTGGGTTTGACTAGAGAGGTGTTTTTAGATTTCCCCTTTTTGTGCTTAGGAAATTATGGGTTTGCTTTGATCAGATCCTGGATTTGTGTTGCCTAACATACACTATAGTTTGATCGGATCGGAACAATAAGGGCCGAGAATGGAATGTGATTAGGAGGAATAGTGATAGATCCTACTTTGCAGATCTCAGTTTCAATCAGCTAAAGTGTTTCTGGGTCGATTGGAAGATGTGTTCTTCGTCTTTACTCGTTTAGATTAGACATTTGTATCCAACATTTTGTTACTCCTTTCTTGGGGATGATCTAATACGGAAACAGATTAAGTTATGTGGAGCTGGTTTGTGTGATTCTTAGCAGAGTGAATCAATGTGTCTGCTTTTCCATTGTATTCACTTTGCAATAGATTGGTTTTTCGGAACAAAATAATCGGGATATTGATCTTTGGTTCGTATTTGTCTTTTCGGTAAGCAGATACAGAGCGGTTACAAGCGCGTATTACAGAGGAGCGGTTGGTGCAATGCTGGTATATGACATGACTAAACGTGAAACATTTGATCACATCCCTCGTTGGCTTGAAGAACTGAGGGCGCATGCCGATAAGAACATTGTCATCATCTTGATTGGAAACAAGTCTGATTTAGAAGATCAAAGAGCGGTTCCCACTGAAGACGCGAAAGAGTTTGCAGAGAAGGAAGGGCTTTTTTTCCTCGAGACATCAGCTCTAAACGCAACCAATGTCGAAAACTCCTTCAACACTCTAATGACAGAGATCTTCAATACTGTGAACAAGAAGAATCTCGCATCTGCCGAGTCGAATAACCCGGGGTCGTTGGCTGGTAAGAAGATTGTCATCCCAGGTCCTGGACAGGAGATTCCCGCTAAGACCAGCACGTGTTGCAATTCTTCTTGATCAGTCTCGTTACAAAGCAAAATTCTTCTTCTTCTTTTTTGGGTCCTGAATTATGGTGATAGAGAATGCTACTTGATTTGTATATTCTTTTGGAATCTGGCTTTGTTTGCTGGTTCATTAAACATTTGGTGCAATTGGACACCGATAGAAAAAAAAAAAAAAGTATTGGACTTTTGGTTGAGATATGAAACAAGAGTCTTGAGTTATGTCTTGAGGTAGATCAGCTTCAAGTATTTGCTTAGTTATGTAATGAAAAATCCCATTCTTTTGCCCATTGTTTCTACCTCATAGATTTGGTCAGAATCAAAGGTTGTATGTTCTTGTTTTTCATGCAAAATCGGTTTGGTAAGTTCGGTTCCTATCCCTGGTTCAATTTGTTTCCCTCTACTCGGTTTAATCTGGCTCATAGAAACGATTGGGCTTTTGTCATATTTTTTCTTTTTTTGCTTTAAATAGTAAACCCTCCTTTATTAAAAAAACAAAAAACCCTAGAAGATGGGTCTGGGAAAGATAGAGAGACCCAAAAATTGATTGAGGAACAAAACAAAGATTACGAAAGACGGCATCAACTTTATATCTTAAGAAAAACCGAGTTTGAAGCTAAAGTCGAAAGGTTAACCGGAAAAGCAAAGCAAATATATATATCTTCCATACTTGGAGGGTTTGAAGTTTGATAGATAGGTCTTATGCATACATGTTAAGTGAGGCATATTTTGGTTGTGATGCATTGATCTTACAAAATGTTCCCTACTTTGAGGGTTGGTTGTTTCACGTTTCGAATTTTGAGACACAAACAAACATCAGAAGAAGAAGAAGAAGAAGAAATTATCCTAAAGAAGAAGAAATCTACATACGTCTCTTATCCTTATACGAGAAGGAAGAGAAGTAATGTCGAGATCCAGATGATGTTATCTCTCTTCGACAAAACTGCAAAATTTTTATTTCACAAGTCATATATATATGAACAAAAAAAGCCCATATTTTAGAGGAGATATTCAGACCAAACAAAATTAATCGAGTTTTGAGGTACAACCTTGGAAAATATGGATCCACCTCCTCGCATCATCGCTTGCTCCAAGAATTAGGGTTTTTTTTTTCTTTTTCTTTCCTTGGCTCCCTCTTGATGAACAAGGCAACGTTTTACCCTAAATATACTACTAGGCCATAAAAGCCGATAACAAGTACTTTGTCGTTCACATTTCTCGGCCCATCATTTCACATTCTATTCGAATTAGAATAGAAACTCATGCTCGATAGAAATATTAGATCCATTTTTATTGGATCTAAAATCCAGTGTTATTGGTTCGATGATTTTAAAATTCATGTTTAAATCTTGCGTAATTGGTTATATATGATTTATAAAATACTACTAATTTAAATACTAATTAAAATTCACATGTCGGATTTGAAAATTAATACTAATTAAAATCCACATGTCGGATTTGAAAATTAATAAAGTTTACAAGGCTTTGTAAATTCTATAGATTTTTTCAAGTATTTAAAATATGATTTGCCATCCATCATCTGAAGATTGAAAGATAATCCTACAATTCTTAAAATAACTATTACAAAGATCAAATTGTATCCATAGCTAGCTTTGAGGTTCATAGACTTTTTCTACCAGAAAGCCTCTGGTTAAGTTCTTGGCAATCCACTGTCGTGACCATAACGGTTAAGCTAGCCTTTCCCTTCCAGCATCCAATGGCAATTGTCGACGAATTCACTTTAACTCGTTCTTCGAACCCGAGCTGATCAGTACCTGTAAGAAGCCGAAAACCGTTACAAAACAATATCCCATATGATCAAATGTAACTTACATACAACTATTTAGATACATACCGTCGATGAGAACCACCACGCAACATCCCATGGCTAGTTCGGCTGCGTTCTGACCAAACTGCGGATGGGCGAAGTCTTGGAACTTGATTGATTTGTATTGCAGGAGGTTCTTGAAATCCGCTATTGTCGCGTAAAGTATTTGCTTGGTCATGTATGGAAGGATCACAGGCAATCCTTCTGACGTTATGCGGAATGAGCAAGAGTTGGCTTCACATTCTCTTGCTGATTGTTTCTCCTGCGTTTTTTTGGTCAGTTAAGAAAATTACAAAACCCGTATTTGGTATTTGAATCGAGAGAAATGAAGAATATGTGGTGCTTACAAACATCTTGAGGCCAACTGATGCGATCTTAAGCTGCTTACCAACCGCGAAATTAAGCTCAAGAACATTCTTAACCGATCTTGAAACATAGTAAATCCTCTTCACGTTTCCTTTGCTGCTCGTGTCGCTGTTTCTAGTCACGAGATGACCATACAGAGGAAAAGATTCATCTTTGATACCGTAAAATGTCTTGATCCCGTCGATCACTGTTTCATCTCTCAAGAAAACAACAGGGTCAAGGCCTTTCCACTTCCCTCGCATCAGTGGTTCTTGAGCCAAGTCTATGATGCCTCCTTCTTCGCTGATGCTTTCTTTCTTAGGCTTCAAGCCATTCTCTGACGCTATTGCACCTTCTTCAGGTTTATCCAGAGACTTTTCAGATGAGTCATTGTTTCTCGTAGACAAGTTCTTTCTCTGATTTGGTTTCTCTTGAGACTCTGCAAGAAAAATTGATCGATGAGTCCTATTAAAGAATCGATTAAAAAGGTTACGATGCACAAGAATTCGCTACCATTTTCACCTGGTAGAGTTGAAACTTTTTGAAAGACTGCAATGAAAAATCCCCCGGTGTTCTGATCATGAGGTAGTATCCTCATACAGCGTTCGAGGGGAAGATCACAGACTTCCTCGGTTGATTCATCCGAAGAGATAGAAGACATTTCTTCATAGCTGTTTCCGTTAACTGTTGAGTCTTTATCCCTTTTACCAGAAGGAAACATGCTTTTTAGAACTCCGTCTCTCTGCGATTTTGGAACATCTTTGTAAGATCTGTACCAGCCCTCTTTATCATGCACCTGAATCCACACAGAAACAAGCAAGAGTAAACTTTCCATTACTGTTTCTCTTTGCTTCAAAGTAATAGAAAATTTCATTTACCTTCCATTTCTTAAGACCTGGTCTTCGAATAAGCTCAGGAAACTTATCTGAGACATCTACAAGCTCAACAGAGGATCCACACCTCCTCAGAATCTGAAGAATACTAACAATAAATCATCATCCAGAAGAATCATGTGTACGGAGAACGAAGAAAGAAACGGATAAATTACTTCAGCAACAACAGCTTCATTTTCGATTGGATTCATTGAGCAAGTTGAGTAAATCATTCTCCCACCAACTTTTAGTAGAGACAAACCTGAAACCAGACAATGCAGATTAAACTCAAGACATAAGATTCTGCGAGTCTGGTCATCCGACAAAGCTTACCTCTCGTTGCAAGCACAACTTGTAGACTATGAAGTCCATTGCCTGATCCAGAATTCCTAAACAGAAAGCGAAGTAAAAAAAGAGTAAAGAATCTTGAAGCAATTGGAAATAACAAATGTCAATATGGAAGCTCATAAGTTTTAGAAACCATCTTCTCCATATGCATGGAGCCTTGCGCAGAGTACCATCACCACTACACGGGACATCACATAGGACACGATCAAAGAGAAGCTGATCATCGGACATCGCAGAGGTTCTCTTCGAGTTGCAGTTTGGGAAATGTTGACCTTCATTGTTAGTGACTATCAAGTTGGTCGTACACGTTCTTTTGGTTTGGTGAATAAGAAGGTTAGATCTTTTATAATCAACATCATTCGCCACCACCTGATTCAAACCAAAACAATTAGAAAAAAAAGAAAAAAACTTATCTATCAACCAAAAATGAGTGTATTACAAACCATTCCATTAGGTAGAGATCCTGGTTCTGATGATTCATGTATCACTTCAAGCAGCTGGAATGTCTTGGAACCAGGTGCAGCACACACTGTTCAGACAAAAGATAAGTGAACCATTTAACCAAAGTCCATAGCCATCTCAAACAATGTCGAATAAAAAATCACTCACTGTCGAGGACAAAATGATCTGGACGCACATCAAGGAAGAGAGGAGGTACCTATGTGATCATAAAACCGACAAAAGAAACTATGAAATGTATCGATGAATGCGATTAAAGAGTGTTACACTAGTAGTACCATACCATGCTAACTGCTTCTTGCCTTGTCATGTTCCCAACTTCAGTTTCTAACTTTAGAAACTCATGAAACCTGAATAAAACCCCGAAAAGAAAACAAAATGGGCTAAATAACTAGCAAAGAGCATAAAACTAACACGAGTAAACAATGGAACTGAAGATTTGTTTTTGAAGCAACATGCATGAAAACAGAACCACCACCATTGTTAATCTTTTTGAAAAATGTACCTCTCAAGTATCTTGTTTTTTCTAATCTCCTTTCTCGAAAAATTAGAATGCCAAGCAAGATTCTTAGGGTACCAAGGCAATGGCTTGATACCCTCCAATTCACCACTCTCTATAGCCTAATCAAGAGAACAAAAAACCAACATTTTAGAAGACAAAAATAGCTTCTTTATGTAGATTATCAATGAATTTACCTCAGCCTGAAGAGATTTCATGAAATCATTCTCCAATATAGACCGAATCTCATCGCAAAACTGGCCACTAAGAATCAACAAATCTCTAACACTTGGTCAAAACTATTACTTTGAAGTATAATCTTGAAATTTCAAGAATGTAAAATAAACTTAGAAGCATACTTGGAATTAACTCTGAAAGCAGCAGGTAATGGCTTAAGAAGAATCTCCATGAACGAATCCCACTCTTCTGCTTTCACTATCTTTTGCTCCTACAAAACATCACAACAAGACAATAATACGATGTTGTTTCTTTAAAAAGCAAGAACCTTTTTAGATTCTTGTAATACAGTACCTTGTAATACTCTTCGAAATCAAGATTCGACCAGTTTCGATTTTGAATGTTGAAATCAAATGAAACATCATCGGATTTGATGGGTTTTTGAACATATTCTTTGCCATCTTCTTCGGATTGATTTCTATGTGAACGACCTTTGTTTCGTCTTCCTCTTCCTCTTCCCATTCTTGTTGTTCCCGTCGCCGAGGTTTCTGTCTTCGCCGGCGACGTCGTGGGTTTAATAGATTTTTATTTTTGTTAAGTGAAATATATAAAACATTTTAATGGGAAATTGGTTTGAAAATCATACGCGCTTGGTTGGCGCGTGGACTCCACCCACTTTTGTTAGATCATTTTTTTTCCCGAAATGAATGTTTATATAAGAAATTAAAAAAAAAATTGTATATATATATCTATTATCTATACATAGATATATTGTATATATATTCAAGTTAAAAACGACTAAAACAGTTAATTATATATATATATACTAGTTGATGGCCCGCACCGTGTGCGAGCATGAGAATTTTCAGAAGAATAAGTTAACATTAGTATTTAATATTCAATTTTATTATTTATAAAAATTAAATACGTGATTGCTAGTTTTTAAACTTATATGCATGTAAAAATGAATATGGGTTGGATAATATTTTTAATATTTCGAATGTCATTTTGAAAATTAAGGGTTTTCGTTTTGTAACTTTAATATTTGTGTTGAAATAAAACGCAAATGATAGGAAATAAATTAATTCACATACTATTGTAGACTGACAAAATCATGCATAGTAAAAGAGCAGCCTGTCCAGCACTTCACGCTCACTGGTAGGTTGGATAGGTAAACCTTCAGATTCACTGAAACTCCCGATAAATGATCTCTTCCCACGTTTGGGAATCAATAGATTTTATATTGCTTAATCAATGGACTATTGATATCTTTTCTTTTGAGTGCTAAAAAGGCAATTATCATATGCCGTATGTCAATATTATACAATAATTACTGGAACTTATGCTTCTACAAGACATAAAAAGAACGTAAAACCAGGTCACAAAGAACTTTTCTCAAACATAATGCTGAAAAATGTTATAAACCACGTTAGCTAAGAATAAATGGAAAGAAAAGTAAAATATTAGAAAATATATGTACACAACTAAAAAGAAATCATACCTTGTTAATATGCGAAACCTATAGAACACAAAATGGAATGAAAGAAAATTAATATATACGAAATGAAAAAATAGAAATATATATTATACATATATACGAAAAGATCATACCTCGCCGATTGGAGAAACTAATATGCAAAACATAGAAAACACACGAACAAAAATATATCAATAACGGAACAAAACAGAAACAAATAGACGACGAAAACACTAAAAATACTAAACTATACATATATACGAACAAAAAACGCATAGTTTTTAGCAAAACAGAAATCCTGTAATTATCAATGTGGGGTGAACCTATAGAAATCTGGTAGAACATATGTGTATAGATTGTGTTTACGATCTTATGTTTTTAATTTGGATTAAAAATGAAGTTTGAATTTTTATTTTTTAAATCAAAAATTGCCTCCTGGTTACGATCCTCAAAACCACCGATAAAGTGTAAAATTGGTTTTCAAGAGTATATGTATTAACCTTGAGAGGAACCTATTGATGATAAATTATTAAATCATACCTCATCGATGGGATTTAAATGGATTGGGGTTAGCATAGTCCAAGCGAACCCACTTAAAATCTTTGAAACAAAGTAACGTAAGAGAAATATAGGTATGGAATTGTGTAGACACTAAGAGAAATATTTATAGAGGAGAAAAATATGAAAAAATGAGAAACTGATGATTTGTTTGACAATGAAAGAAAGAAGATGGTATATATAAGAATCGAATAAGATATAGATAACCATGAGAATTGTTTTGATATCATCAAATTCGATATTTATATATATATATATATATATATATCCATAATTAATAATAAAAAAATCAATTATCGAATATATCCATAAAAATATAAACCACTTAAAGACAAATATATCCGTTAACTAAATAAATTTAGAAAACTATAAATTATCAAATATCGCATTATATATATATATGTATATATCAATAATTAAAAAAATTATAAAACAAATATTGAATATATCCGTTAAAAATAAAAATTAAAGACAACATAAAAATATAATGTAATAAAAACTCAACTATTAAAAAAATTATAAAACAAATATTGAATATATCCGTTAAAAATAAAAATTAAAGACAACATAAAAATATAATGTAATAAAAACTCAACTATTAAAAAAATTATAAAACAAATGTTGAATATATCCGTTAAAAATAAAAATTAAAGACAACATAAAAATATAATGTAATAAAAACTCAACTTTCAAATAAAAATTAAAGACAACATAAAAATATAATGTAATAAAAAATTATAAAACAAATATTGAATATATCCGTTAAAAATAAAAATTAAAGACAACATAAAGATATGATGTAATAAAAACTCAACTTTCAAATAAAAATTAAAGACAACATAAAAATATAATGTAATAAAAATTCAACTTTCATTCTGGTGCATAGTTACCTCTGTTATAATATAATAGATATATAAATATATACAACTAAAAAATAACTAAAACAGTTAATTACTAGACATATTTATTTGTTGACATTTGACTAAAATAAAAACGTTCAATTATACATGTGAAAATTTGATCTTCACATCTAACAATATTACATGAACTTTTGCATGTAAATGATATACAAAATTACGAACTGAATTGTCACTATACATATTGTTAATTTATCTATAAAATCATTTTTTATGGCAATGGATATATTATTTCTCTAATCAATTATATTGAAAATAGAAATTCTATAAAGATGACGTGCATGTCTTTTGACTAGATGAACCAATTTTAAAATTCTTTCGGAACATATCCCAAGTACAAAAATATAAATTAATTTTATTATTTTCTTCTTTAAACGTAGGAAGGTAATTGATTTGTACTTCATTATAATGGTAATTAAATATGTCATTCTTGGTAACATCTCATACCAAAATGAATAGTCAACATCAGTTGAATTTAGAATAACCAATATCGAAAGATTAGAATTTAGTCGTATGAACTTGTAAATCGTAAAACGGTTTGGTAAAAAAAATTATGGAGCGAAAAATCATGAAATAAGATTTTCGAATAAAATAGATTATTTGAAACACTATTAATACCAATAAATTCGATCCACAAATCAGATTCGTATGCATATGTGTTTGAGACACTAGTAATACTAATACTCTTGTAACATCGGACCCGAATTTTTAGAATTTATAAACCTAAGTCGACGTTAATATTAATTTAAGAGAGCAAGAAATGTAAATGTTGCAAATTAGAGGGATGAAATAAATGAGGGGATAGAAATTGGGAGTTTAGGGTTTAGGTTATCGCTTTTAGTTGGGATTGATCATGTTCTTGATCTGTCTGAAATCGATTGTGTGAAGTGGTTTTACTTTATGATTGAAAATTAGAATTTACAATCTTTCATCTCTGAAATTGATAATCTTTCACTTAGTTTTTTTTTTTTTTTTTTTGAAAAAGTTGCATCTTTGGTGTTATTTATGTTAGCTTATATGTCAATGGATTTAAAGAAATGGTTTCTTGCTTTAGTTTTCAAACTTCTTGTATTAAGAAGAAACCGCAACAAAGTGTGTTTGATGTTTCTCTATTCTGATGGTAATTTTGAAGACTGTTCTGAGACAATTTGGGAGAGGAGGTTATGGAGGTTCAGATATTGTAATAATCGATGACGAAGAGTTACATCGGCATCAGAAACTGGAGAAACTTCACATCTCAACACGTTTTGCTAAGGTTCTCGAATTTTCAGCTTCAAACGATATAATTCTCTTGGTACTGTTTCATTGAAACTCTGAAGATTATTACTTCTTTTCTCAGCATTTTTCAACGGGACATTGTTTGTGGTGCAGGAGGATATATCGTTACATGATCCAAACAAGTCGAAATAGGTAATTTTGTTTATGCATTGCGCTGTGGTCACACATTTGTGTTGTTTTACTTTCTGTTTTCAAGGTTTATATAGTTGTTTTGTGGTTAATTTTGTTACGATTATGGACAAAGTTGTGTGAGGATAGCAGGAAGTATGGTTCGGAAAATACATGTACAAGTGGTAATACCACTGTTTTGTTCTTCCTTCCAGGGGATTTTCAAGCGTGGAGAGGAGGATTATCACTGTGCTCTCTCAAGAGGAGGCGGAAATAATGATAAGAAACGCTGAAAGCAGAAGGAAAAATCATCCAAATGTGCAAGCAATGTTGAAATCCGGATATTACCTTCAACGTGAGTTGTAGAAGCATACTGCAAATCTCCAAAAGATGCAGGAAAGCCTGGGAACATCTCTTCAGTCTAAGGATAGCTAAGGCCATGAAAGAATCCTCCATGGCTTTGTTGAGTCCGGATCCAGCAGCAAAAGAAGTTTATCTACAAAATCAAAATCTAACAGCCAAATTCTTTAGCTTTGGAGAATTCTCAATTCTTCCTTCATTTCAACAAAATGGATTCAGATTTCTTTGTAAATTCTTATAAAGACAATGATGCTTCTTCTATTGCAGCTGCCGAATTCAGATTTAATAGAGCCAATGAAGTCTCCTCCATGGCCTTAACAATTTTTCTGAAATCCCTTGATTGAAGAGCATATCCCAAAATGTCATTTGTTTTCTGAAGATTTTTTATCACTTTTTCTAACTCACAATGAAGTGTAGATTTCATCCCAATCTTCAAGCGATGATGAAACGATGTGTTGATGTCGTCGCTGCTTTAATTACTACAATTGCAAGGAATAAGAACTCGAAATCAAATTGATTAATGATTTTGTACGTATCGTGTACGTGGCATAGTTCAGATTATCAAAGAGCGCGTGAGTCCACAAGCGGATTATGTTTGCCAAGTTGAAAAAATAATTAGCAAACGCTTTATGTTTCACGTTATAATAGTAAATACTTTAAACATATGGATGTAGGTTGAAGTATTTTATCTCACATAAGTGTTCTTTAGAAAAACAATGGTCAAAGAAAGAAATTTCTTTCACACACATTGATTAAACGTATTAATAAATGTAAAAAGTGAAAATGTCTTAGTAGCCTAGTAGCCTCTTATAGTGTTATGTATAACCCTATCAACAAATATTTGAAAGTTTTGTAATAACTTTTACCATATAAAGTAATTGATTCTTAACTAATATACGCATTTTGGTCACAATAAATCACATGACAGATATGTAAATTAGTTTCGGAATCATAACACCCAGTTACTTATGTATATCTTTGGATTATTTCAAACTGCAAAGCAAAATGATTAAGAGTGATTGAACTCAATATTAATGGTTGACCATTTGATTGTGTAAGTAACAATGATAAATCCAAAATTAGTTCTCTCTCTTCCAGCTGAAAATTTATGTCGGTTTTGCCCCTATATGGGTATTGCGTAGTGGAGTTGAATATTAAAGCATTTAATGCTGGTAATATATTCGTAGATATCATAGAGATTTTTGACAAAATCTATGTTTTTAATGCTGACATCAATTGTCTAATTTTCAGTTAAATGAGTTATCAAAATATGGAGTACTATTTAACTTTATACACTGAAACCGCAACAAAGTGTGTTTGATGTTTCAAACTTCTTGTATTAAGAAGAAACCGCAACAAAGTGTGTTTGATGTTTCTCTGTCCTGATGGTAATTCTGAAGGCTGTTCTGAGACAATTTGGGGGAGGAGGTTATGGAGGTTCATATATTGTAATAACCGATGAGGAAGAGTTACATCGGCATCAGAAACTGGAGAAGTTTCATATCTCAACACGTTCTGCTAAGGTTCTCGAATTTTTCCGTTTGAAATATAATTCTTTTGGTACTGTTTCATTGAAACTTTGAAGATTATTACTTATTTTCTCAGCATTTTTCAAGGGGACATTGTTCGCGGTGTAGGAGGATATATCGTTACAGGATCCAAACAAGTCGAATTAGGTGATTTTGTTTATGCATTGCGCCGTGGTCACACATTTGTGTTGTTTTACTTTCTGTTTTCAAGGCTTATATAGTCGTTTTGTGGTTAATTTTGTTAATTTTATAGGCTTACAATCGACGCATTTTTTTTGTTAGCAATATAGCTAAGTTTTTACATGATGAAGTTATTAGGTCGCTGAGCCATTAAGAGCAATGGTAATGGGAGCTCCATTGGAGGATGCTCGACATTTAGCACAACGGTATGATCGGATGTGACAAGAAGCTGAAGCTCAGGTACTTAGCAGCAGCGCATTTCTTTTAACTTCCAAATTGTGTTTTTTTTTAATAACATTTTTTTCTTAAATCTGCATAGACTATTGAATCATCGAAACGGCAAGCTAAGGTTAGAGAGAATCCCGGTAATCCGGAACTAGTAATGAAGTTGGAATATGCTGAAGGAAAACAAAAAGACGATAAGAACCAGAGACTGCCTACCATACTGCAGTTTATATCCGAGAGACATTTGTGGCGAATAGTAGCATTGACACTAGAACCATAAATCTGTTGCAAAAGAAAGCACATATAGTTAGACAACACAACAGGTCGTATGAACATGATTTTGTTGCAAAATTGCCTGCACTAAAACTGGAAGATCCAATCCAAATTGCTGCACAAGTTCAGGTTGATCACCAAGTAATTTTTCTCTAGGTGAAACTTTTAGAGCATTGAGCCAGCCAACTGCTCCAACATAAATAAGTACCTGACCTGCAGGCCTGCTCAGTGCTGGGGATACAGATGTATTAGCAGAGACAAACACCTGCAGCAGTGTCAATCTGACACATGCGACCACAGAAACAAAAAGACGATAAGAACCAGCCAAATATGCTTAAAGCCAATAGCAAAGAGAGCGGTGGAAGCTCCATCAATGATTCAACTACCACCTGAAAAATTAAAACATTTGGAGCCTAAGATTAGAGCAGAAGAGAAGCTACAGAGATATGAAAGGGGAAGAGAAGAGAAGCTCACGTTCACAGGTTTTTGGTTTGGTTCTTTGCTTTGAGAAGAAGGATTATATAAAGAACATGTAGTCATTTGAGCAAACTCAGTGTCATAAATATCTCCCCAAAAGAAATGCATCGAAAAAAGTTAAGTGGAAACCCACATTTGATCAAAGGCTATCATATTAAACAACGCAAGATCAGAGAGTAAGAACATCATGTTGGTACACACAAGGAGGATTCAGATTGCTCAACTTGATGGATTTAGAGATTTTACTACCACAAGACAGTTGCCAACCTCATGACTCTTATCCCATTCCCATTTCCCCAAACTCCATCCATCTACGTGCTCATCGATAAATCTTCAGGGAATTAACTCCTCCAGCTTCATCCGACAAGGGTATCATCACCAGAACACAAGCAACTCAGCTAATCCATTTGGAACATATCACTCTACTCTGTTACCAAGAGCCCACAACGTGAATCTGTCTCCTCTCCAGTTTCCTAGAAGCAAGTGCTCTGCATACATGGGAGATTTTAAAACCATAGGAGACCGAGCAATTGGTAGATTTTAAAGAGACTTGTTTTCACCTGTTTCAAGAAGAGAGCTGCGGACTTCATCATCTCCCAATAGCTATCTTCTAATGGCATCCTCCACAGCTTCTCTCCACTCTTCTCTGATGCAGCAATCACTTCCTTTGCAAGCTCATCGCTAGGTGTATAGATCCCTGCCAAGTGAAGAACACCGAACACTCATCATGAGCAATGTTTATTAAAGAATCCCCAACTCAAAACCGAGGCAAAGATGAATGGTTTCTTCAGGGTTATTTGGCTCTTATGTACCTGCAATAGATGTTCCAAGAGCAATAACGCAGGCCCCGGTCAACAATCTGCAAGTTATTTCCCAATTGTTAGCACTTAGCACAGAGTGTAACAGAAACAATTTCCTTTAGCTTCACTATGAAAAGACCAAAGAAAAACATTAATACGATACCTTGTCTACGCCCTGGTTACAAGCATACATTAGAGCATCTGCAAGTGTTAGACGACCTTCAGCATCAGTGTTGCTGACCTGCACACACCATTGCCAACAATTAGCATGGTATAGGAAAACACAAAAGCTCGAACCTTTAGAAAAAAAGCTCTGATACCTCAATGGTCTTTCCATTGGAGGCTGTGATAACATCTCCAGGTCACATTCCGGTCCCACTAATCATATTCTCACAGGCTGCAACGATGAAATGAACCTGATTGTAGAAGACCAATTGGTTAGTTACGTTAAGAAACTCTAGCTTCGAAGAATCTGATAGGAGAAACTAACCTCAACACCAATGGCTTTCGCAGCGCCAAGAACAGCAGCTGAACCACCCATGTCGAATTTCATGAGCTCAATTGAGCAGCCAGGTCCAGGGACCAATACGTAGTAGTGTAAATTTCAAAGCAATACAGAAGAGGAATGATTACCTGTCAAAGGTCAATCCTTTTCCAACAAGAGCAAGTTTGGTCTTAACAGAGCCACTAGAAGGTTTATATACAAGGTGGATGAAATGAGGGGGATTAGCCGAGGCTGCAGCAACGGCTAGATAAGATCCCATCTTCACTTCTTTGCATTGCTCTTCGTTCAAAAATTCTCATAAGTACTTATTACATAAGAAACAATATAACGAGAAAAACTAGATATAACCGTGCAACCAAGAAAAAGTCTCACAATCACAAACAGCTTAAAATTGCACTGAACATGAAAATTGAAAATATAAAACTACAGAGATGATAGAAAGTTCAAAACAGAGAACTCAGAGTGTCTCTTACTTACTTCACCCACTGGATCGCGAGATATTGGATCACCGGACTTGAGAAGGAGAGCAGAGCAAGCCTGATGCATCTGCACCAATGACTGCGAGATCACACACTGTGCAGATGTTTCCTTCTTGACCTGTCACAAACCTGGCGGTGCAGTATGGACATGAGACATCCTTTTGTCCCCTGTAGATCGGTAGATAAGTTGCACCGCATATCACAAACGGGTTCCTGAAATCATAGTTTAGCTTGGTTTCATCGGTCATGTTGCGTTCAGCAGCTTGGATAACTTGTCTCGCTGTCTTGGCCTGACTTTTCACGGTTGGGTTTGTCTCTATCAACCTTCTAGCGAAGTTAGATGCAGTGGCTAGGTTCTTGTCCTTGTAGCAGACGCTCATTGCACTGAGGAGAGCGAGCCGTAGGTGAGGAGTTTGGAGGTTACAGCGAGTGAAATAAGCAGCGAGCTCTTGTTGTCGTGTTGGGTCACCTTTCATTTCCCTTCTCTTCAGTTCCATTTGCAGACCGAAAACATATTCTTTCACAATAACGATCAGCTCTTTGACCTCGTCGACTTCTATTCTTGACTCAACTACAACAAGAGGGATTGTGTGTAGGATAGAGAGGAAGACACGCAGAGCCTCGGTGAATTTTCCTGTTCTTGTGGCTTTGTAACCGGCCTTGAGCTTCTCTTCAAGCTGAGAGAAATCATAAACCAGAGCTGGTGGGCCACGGACGTTGGGACTAGCAGATTCGTTCCAGCCACGCTCAATGGAAAGTGACACCACAGGAGAAGAAGAAAGCGCACGGAGATAGCTATGGCTTCCGGTAAACAGATCAAGGAACATCGATCTCAACGGAGCAAAGTTCTTTATGCCAAGCTGTCTGTGAAGCAAACGCATTGCAGTGTCAAAGCTACCCGCTGCAGCCTGCTCAGCAGCAAGAGATGACTTCTGGTTCCATATTTGATTCACAGGCATGCCCATAGTTGGCATCACGAAAACCAATGAGCTTGCGTTTGCTTCTTGGGTGTGTCGAGCTCCGGTGGTAATTCTAAGTCATCAAGTCCCCATCCACCTTCTTCAGCGTCCTCATCAGCTACTTGTGCATCGTCAATCATTGCTTCCACGTCAACATTCTGGATTCCATCGACATCAAGTCCTTCAACATCTTCTTCATCATCAACAGCCCCTTTCGAACCATTCTCAAGCCCTCCTTCAAATATTCCTTTCATAACTCTAAGAAGAGGCCAATCACCTCCACACATAACAGGGGTTGGGGGCATCAGAAGAGACGGAGTTTTACCTTCAGGCAACGAGGGCACGTTGTCTCCTAACTCACTTGCCAATCGCTCAGCAACATCATGTAAACCATGAACCGAAGCCGTGATATAAGCAAGAGGCAAATGGCCAGCATTCTCAAGTATCTTAACACGCTCTTTAACATCTCCTAGATAGAGGGCATTGTGAAACTGACCCATGACATTGTGTTTCACTTGAGCAATCTTCATCAACTTTGAAAGCTTCTCCAAATTTCCAGTAATGAGATAGAGAAAAGAAAGCCTCTCAAAGTTCTTTGTCTGCTGGTAAGCAAATTCAACAATTCTAGCATTACCTTGGCGAAGAGCCTCCACCCCAAGTTTGTACCATTGATCTTTCTCATTAATCTCTGTAGCTGATGCAACAGCAACGCTGATGTTGCCACTTTCAAGAGCCAAGTTGAATCGGATCCTTTCATCTTCAACGAAATGGAGGGCAACTTCAGGGAATCCTTTCTTCTGCAGGTAAGCGATCATAGCCTGCCCGCACAGCTGGGGATTTCTTATCATGCTCATGACATGGCCATACTTCTTTCTCAACAGTGAAAGCTTGAAAATGTATTCTGTTGCATCAATGGTAATAATCCTGTTTTTCCCATCTCGATCCAAGCAGAAAATGATATTTGCAGTAACCTTGGTGATGTAGATAGGGACGTCCAGAGTTGTGATTATTCCACCATCGCCATTTGGTAGACAGTACTTTATATGGTTCAGAGTTGTGTAGATGAATACACCATTATCACCCCAAGCTCCACACTTCACGCGGATTGTCTCATGAAGGGTACACTAGTGGACAAGCTTCTTGCTTGCTATAATGATAGTATGTTTGCTGAGCAAAGCAACACTCTCCATATCATTAGACCAAACAACGTACCTAACAAACGGAGTTTGAAGATCGCCAAAAACCAGTCTTTGCTGAAGGTCAAAGATAACCACTTTATCCTCAGATCTGCAAAGCAGATTTCCAGTCCCGGCATAGAATATAGCATCAGTCGGTATTGGCAGGGTACCCTTTTTAACCACCTCGTTCTTATGATTCTTGACTAACACTTGGTTGGTGCTTTTCTCAAGAACAGCAAACCGATTCCGGTCTATGAAAACTGCAGAACCACCAGTCCCCCTCTTTGCCTCTTTCCCAAAGTCAGTCCTGCCAATGTTGTCTTTCGGTATGATGTACAACTCGTAAGAACCGCCCTCCAGATCTGAGCAGATTAGCACCGCATGTTCTGTCGGACTGTAAGATAAAGTCCTTGGACTTTGGCTCAACCATGGAGTACTACGACGTCGTATACCGATAATTTGCGAGCCTCTCTGTTTTGAGAATTGATAGTACCGCAAAAACCTATCATAGACATAGTATACGGAATCGGCACTCAAAGCAAATGCAGGACGTTCTCTCTCAAGCTTGAAGACGATCATACCACTGTCATGTCCAGCTGCCAGTAGATTCATCTCTGGGTGAACTGCAAGAATCCAGAATCTATCATGTTCGCGGCGGAAAGTCTGAAGTCCAGTTCGCTTAGTAACATCCCAGACACGGATGCTTTTATCTTCCGAGTTAGAGACAATTATCTCCTGTTTTGCGTGGAACATAACAGATGACACATTATTCATATGGCCACGCAATGTATCCACCTCCCAGGCTTTAGTTTCTGCAATGATATTGCAAAGAACGCATCACTAAATCCGAGATTTGTACTAGAATGATGGCATGTGCAAGATTTGCGTATCAGTGCAAAAAAAAGAAAAAAAAGGTTAGGAATCTTAAATAATTACCATTGATGCGCCACAACTTTACTTGGCGGTCATCTGCGCCAGAGACAATGAGAGGCAGGGTAGGATGAAAAGAAGCCCAGTTTACTCCTCTGTCATGACCTTGGAGCACGTACTTGACTATAGCGTCAACACCACCAAAAAGATCATCATTCAATACTGTCTTCTTCCTAAGAGCACCAATATCCCAAACACGGACAGTCTGGTCCAAGGAAGTTGATAAGACAAGGTCGTCTTTAGGATGGAAAGAAGCACACGTAACAGGATGGTTGTGACCCTTCAAGACAGAAATACAAGTCTCTGATTGCCAGTCCCATATCCGGATAGTCTGATCGTCACTAGCACTCAAAACCCATGGAAGCTCGTGGTGGAACTGCACTGTGCGGATATGATTAAGATGCCCGAGAAGAGTGATAAGGCACATGTGTGTTTCGTAGTTCCAGACCTTAATCTTGTAATCATCCCCTGCAACACCCAACGTTGTCAATCAATGGAATCAACTACACAGGACTTGTATTCTTGATGTTCATTCAGACAATTGCAATCAATAAATAGGCATATTCGACCATCCATAGAATCTTTCATAAAAGCACAATGTACACAAAACTGTTTCTCACACAAAAGCATAAACTAAACTTACTAAACTCTCCAAAATCGGCAATTCGTTTTCATTTCACATTGTTATTGTTTCTCCTAAAAACTCCATATAAAAATGATACCTCCTGAGACGAACAAAGGCTGTGTTTTGTGGAAATGAACACCACGAACAGGTCCCTCATGCCCATCGAACCTATCGATCAACGTCCCCATACGATAATCCCATAGCTGGATCACACCACAGTGCAAACTCGTGAGAATCCATGGCCTCTTGGTGTGAAAGCTCAGGCCCATAACTCTGTTGCTCTTTGTTTCGAACTTCGTCAGCATTATAAATCTACAAAAACACGAATCAATAAGAAATACGCGGTTTCACGAAAACACGATTCAGATGAAATTTTCAACAGATCTAAACGCTACCGAAGAAGTGAGATTCAAAATCGAGATATGAAGAAGCTTACCAGATAAAGCGTAACGTCGATAGGGTTTTAAGATTGAGAAGATGGAGAAGGTGTGATAGGGTTTTTTTGTTTCCGACCATTTTTCATTTAAAGCCAAACGTGAAGTTACACAGCCCGAAACCTAATTAAAATTACATTAAGCCCAAATAACAAAAGAAAGTTTCCATTCAGACAGAGGACGAAGCTCTCTCATTGCCAAACTCAGCCTGAAGCCAATTTGGTTGGCTAATGGCAACATAAGATTGTCTTCTTTCCTGTCTAGTCACACTCGCAGCTACTATATTGGAAGAAGCTACTTCAATTTACAGTGTTGAATGTTCTTCCAAATTTGTTCATGTTAGGTAAAGTTTTTGGACCAGAAGCAACTACTATAGACGTAACCGCAACACCAGTAGCCAAGCCAGCAATGGAAGGTGTTAACGGTAAGGAACATAGCTGCAAAAATTAAGCTTCTGACTCATGACACCGGGAAGATCATCGTCTGCTGTCTCCGACGCCCCTGTTCCGTTGGCTGCCGCACTTGAGGTTGATGAGTGCTGCACACGCAACAATTTTAGAATCCCATACACACATCACAACAAGACAATACAATGTTGTTTCTTTAAAAGCAAGAAACCTTTTTAGATTCTTGTAATAGTCTTCGAAATCAAGATTCGACCAGTTTCGATTTTTGAATGTTGTAATCAAATGAAACATTCATCGGATTTGATGGGTTTTTGAACATATTCTTTGCTATCTTCTTCGGATTGATTTCTATGCAAATGACCTCTGTTTCGTCTTCCTCTTCCTCTTCCCATTCTTCTTGTTACCGGCGACGTCGTGGGTTTAATAGATTTTTATTTTTGTTAAGAGAAATATATAAAACATTTTAATGGAAAATGGTTTGAATACGCGCTTGGTTGACGCGTGGACTCCACCCACTTTTGTTAAGAAATTTTAAAAAAATTGTAACAAAATATTTTTAAGAAAGGAGTTTTTTCTTTCCTCATAACTGTTTACTAGCAAGTAACAAACGGTGGGTCTTTGACTTATTGACTACTATAAATTCTCATTTTATCCCCCTTTTGTTTTTTTGTATGATTTTGAATATAAACAATTTTATTATTATGTCATACAATGTGTACGAGTAAGGTAAGATTTTAAACTGACAAAATAATTTAATTACTTTACAAAAATCATTTGACTATAGTAGTCAAAGTAGATACACTCAAGAGACAAATTTATCTACTATCATGGAATAATATATTCTGTAATTCGAGGAATGTTTTATATATAAACATAGAGATTAAACCAGAAAGTACGTAATTTAAATTCTTATTTTAATCTTGAAGAAATAAAAACTATGAATCTAGTTCCCATTCTTTTCCTATGTGTACTTCTCTTTACGGTGGTGGCCGAAGAATTTCCTATTTGGGTGTTGGTTGGTTGCATTGGCTTTGAACGAGAGGTTTGGTGGTGAAATTTGGGTAGTATGTAAGTATGTATGAGTTGGCATATGTTAATCACACTGATGTGGAGGATTGAGAGTGATATATCCTCACACATTTGATCTATGTGGTAGCTTCTATGCCACTGAGGTGATTCTGCAATTATTGGTTAGTGGTATCACGAAGAACAGTGAGGGTGAACAAAACGTAGAGAGCACCATTTAAGAAGATAGAGTTAGGCTGCATAGAGGTGTCAATCTGAGCTATTAGTTCACGAATTGACTCAGCTCAGTTCGGATTTTCACGAGTTCGAGTTATGCTTTCTAGGTTCATTTAATAAACGAGTTAAGTGATCGAGTTTAAATTAATTGGCGAGTTATGCGAGCCAGCTCTAATGAGTCGCGAGCTAGCTCAAGAATAATTTTTTTTTTATGATTTAAAATATTATACTTATATGTTGTAAATGTATTTTGTTTAAGTACCTCGTAGGCTTTTAGGCTACCATAACATTTAGAAAAATAGCAATTGCCATTAGTATGTTTCATCATATTTAGTTTTTCTAATATATACTTGTTTCTTATAACTTACAGATGAAGATGATGAGCAAGTAATTTCTAGATCATCTAAAGACTCTCAAGTGGAATAGATTCAGCACGAATGATCATTGCATTATTTTATTATTAGACATTGAATTCAATTTAGCATTGGATAACAATATATTTGGATTTATTTTTAATATTTAACAATTAAAGTAAATTTTAGATTTTATAATAGTTTAATTTTTAATTATTTTATTATTATATTTATTTCGTATTAACTCACGAGTTAGCTCATTTAGATCATGATCTAGATTATCTGAGTTCGAGTTTATGAATATAAACTCATATAATAAATGAGCTGAACCGAGCTGAGCTATGAAATACTCTAACTCATCACGAACTGAACTGAGTCGAACGAGTTAGCTCAAATTGACATCCCTAATTAGGCATCATCACAATATAATGTTAATAATTGTGTATGGTTTAAATTGATGTTTGAATAAAAACAATACGCGAGTGACCATTGTAACGTTTCGGGACTTGTATTTATGAATAAAAAGGTTTTTGTGTTATGGAAAATGTTTGGCATATGATATTAACATACTTTACTGATTGAAATGAGAAGTCAGCAATTCTTAATAGAAGACAATATTTTAATACAACACTAGTATAATCATTAACATTGAGAGTAGATATGTTCTAGTAGTGGAAGTCATCACCATCACATGACTAATATAATCATTAAGATTGAGAGATAGATATGTTCTAGTAGTGGAAGTCATCACAATCATCACATTCCTAGGAGCTCGTTGAGCTTGAGGGATAGCTCCTTGAGCTCATCGAGGGCTAGCTCATTGAGCTCAACAATTGTCCTCTGCTCAAACCAATCCGGGAGATGAGTCAAAATGAAGTTCGCACAAAAAAGCCAGATCGCTTTGACGTTCTCAGCAATCCAGCTCGCATCGTAATCGAGAGTCACAAGCGCGCTCAATACAATAACAGTCTGAAGAAACATCCACTCGATCAGTCAGAGACCGGCTCAAACTTGAAGGAGGTACTGAAAATCCGAGAGGCTGACTCATTTTCAAGTTTCATGATGCTATTCCCAATGGCCATAAAGTTCTCCCCAGGTTTGAACCTGCCCAGAATCTTGTTTACAAGATTGTTGAAACCCATAGAAAGCATAATTGCATCCAAATCAAAACCAATCAAAGTTGCATTTGTTGCTATCTTCGGATCTAGTGGCTTCAATGCTTCTTTTTCTCTTTCTTTTCCTTTTGACCACGAGATTAGTTTCAAATTATCGTAAATGATGAGTTAAGTAATATACTTCGTCTTCGCTGAATCCACCAACATTGCAAATTCTTTCAAAAAGTTCACCACCTGTTGCATGTTCCATTAATATGGCAAGATGTGTTGGTGTTACAAAAATTTACAAAATTCATAGACAAAATACAACACACAAATATTTATTTTTTTCTATTTTGATTAACGATTGCTTCTATTTTTATTTGTAGGAAAAATTTATAGACAAAATACAACACACTTAATTATTTATTTTATACTTTAATTGCTACAATTGCAAGGAATAAAAACTTGAAATCAAATTGATTAGTCGAAACAGAATAAATGATGTTGTGCGAATCGTGTGCGTGGCATAGTTCAGGTTACCAAAGAGGGCATGAGTCCACAAGCGGATTAATCTTAGGGCCGTCTTGGGCTTTTATCGGATCATAAAAACTTAAAAAAAGCAAAATAAAAATCAGAGTCTTCCTATGAATTTTGGATAATTTTGGAAAAATTAGGAATTTGGTTTATGAGGTTTCTTTAGAGTCCCATTTATCACGAGAAATGTTTGAATCCATTTAATTTCTACTTCAAACACATTTAATCCATTTTTGGGTAATAACATCAAAAGATGATAAATTATTGGAATCGGTGGGTTAACAACACCTATGAGTTTTGGATAATTTTGGAAAAATTAGGAATTTGGTTTAGGAGGCTTTCTTAGAGTCCAATTTATCACGACAAATGTTTGAATCCATTTAGTTTCTACTTCGCGCATATTTAATCATTTTTGGTAATAACGTCAAAAGACGATAAATTATTGGAATCGGTGTGTTGACACATATGAGTTTTGGATAATTTTGGAAAAAAAATAGGAATTTGGTTTATTATGCTTCCTTAGAATCTCTTTTATCACAAAAATATTTGAATCCATTTAGTTTCTACTTCGGACACATTTAATCCATTTTCGGTAATAACGTCAAAAGATGATAAATTATTGAAATCGGTGGTTAACCTATGATTTTTTGGACAATTTTGGAACAATTAGAAACTTGGTTTAAGATGCTTCCTTAGAGTTCCATTTTTCACGACAAATGTTTGAATCCATTTAGTTTTTTCTTAGGACACATTTAATACGTGTTTTTGTAATAACATCAAAATATAATAAATCATTGGAATTGGTGGGTTAACACCTATAGTCAGTTTAAAAAACTGACTACTATAGTTTAGGAGACCTCCTTAGACCTTAGTTAACATTGTCGCAGCACATGTCCCAACCAAATCACAGTTAGCCGACATTTTCACGAAATCGTTGGGCAAACAATAGTTTGAGTTCTTCATTGACAAGTTGGACATTACAGACCTTCATACTCCAACTTGAGGGAGGGTGTGGAAATATATAACGCTGTATAGTCACCAAAATAAATAACATTCAGAAATTCTTGTGCCTCTTTGATCGTTACAAAAGCACAAACCTTTTTTAGATCGATGGAAGGACATTGATTCCTTATACAGTACCTTGTGTCCGATTTTGGATGTTGGAATCAAAGGAAACATCATCGGATTTGATTGGTTTTTGAACATTTTTTTTTGGTATTTTCCGATTGATTTTTATGCGAATGACCTCTAGTTTGTCTTCCTCTTCCTCTTCCCATTTTTGTTGTTGTTTCCGTCGCCGAGGTTTCTGTCTTTTGCCGGCGGCATCGTGGGTTTAATAGATTTTTATCTTTTTGTTAAAAAAAATATAAGTTTGTTTTTTTTGTTATAGATCATTTTTATTTCTCAAAATGAATGTTTATAAAAAAAAAATTTAAAAAAAAAATAGTAACAAAGTATTTTTAAGATTTTGAATATAATGTAAACAATTTTATTATTATAACTGTCAAACTGTGGGTCAAATTTATTATTGACTACCATAAATTTTCAATTTATCTCCTTTTTGTTTTTTTGTAAGATTTTGAATGTAAACAATTTATTATTATGCCATACAATGTGAATGAGTAAGGTAAGATTTTAAACTAACAAAATAATTTAATTACTTTACAGAAGTCAAAAGTCAACATGTACTTTGACTATAGTAGTCAAAGTAGATAATAGCAATACACACTTAGAGACGAATAATACAAATTTATCTACTATTATGGAATAATATATTCTGTAATTCTAGGAATGTTTATATAACCCATAGAGATTAAACCAGAAAATATATATTTTAAAATCTTGTTTTAGTTTTGAATAAAAAGAAAATAAAAGTATGAATCTAATTCTCAATCTTTTTCTCTGTCTATTTCTTTTTACGGCGGTGGCCGGGGAAATTCTCCGATCAGGATTCTACGGCAATACATGTCCTAAAACCGAATCTATAGTGAGGGAAGAGATGAGAAAAGCTATGCTGAAAGAAGCTCGAAGTGTTGCCTCCGTTATGCGTTTTCAATTTCACGATTGCTTTGTTAATGTAAATCATTATAATCACATTTCGGTAGATAAATTTCTGAAAAATCTTCTTTAGAATCATATAACCTTATATATTGTTTTATTACCTCTGCTTTTATTTTATTTTGTAGGGATGTGATGGTTCTGTATTGCTCGATGACACACCAACATTGTTGGGAGAAAAACTCTCACTTTCAAACATAGGCTCTTTAAGATCGTTTGATGTCATAGACAACGTTAAAGCCGCATTAGAGAAGGCTTGTCCTGCCACTGTTTCTTGTGCTGACATTATCATCATGGCTGCTCGTGACGCAGTTGCCCTAGTAAGTTTCTCACTCTCAGATCTCGAACAAAAAAATATGTTGTAGTAGACCAAAAGTTTTACGGGCCTAATTAAGGTTTAAAGCAATATAGAACGGTTTAATCAAAATATCTTTAAGGTTGAAAGGAATATAGAGCGGTTTAATCAAAATATCTTTAAACCTTAGGCCCGTAAAACTTTTGGTCTACTACTCGTTTGATGTTGGTCCTAGACCGGTTCTACGGGCATAAGGTCTCAAACATATTCATACTAGATCAGGTTTTCGGTTTTGGAAAAGTAGTAATCATAAGTTCATAACGAAACCATATCTAATATGAATACGTTTTAGTTTTAGTTCCATTTGTATACCAAAATCATATATATATATATATATATATATATATATATATATATATTGTTCAATTCGTGTTAGTTTTTAATCAAATTTACCCTTTTTAAGAATAGAGTTTTTGTTCGGGTTTAGTTTCATTTACTCGAATATAGAAAAATGATATCATGCATTCTAACCGTATTACAATCAATTAGGATCACAAATCATTTTTTTTATAGGTTAATCCGCATTAAACACTTTTCCTAACCATAAATTAGTTTGATGTACTTCGATTTTGAATGATTAATTTGGGTTATGGTTGGCATTTATCTTTGGTACTAGACCGGAGGACCGGATTGGGAAGTAAAGCTAGGGAGAAAAGACAGTTTAACCGCAAGTCAAAAGGATTCAGACGACATAATGCCGAGTCCAAGATCAAACGCAACAACCTTAATTGATCTCTTCCAAAGATTCAATCTTTCTTCAAAAGACATGGTGGCTCTATCTGGATCACACTCTATAGGCGAAGCTCGATGTTTCTCGATCACGACTAGACTCTACAACCAATCCGGTTCAGGAAAACCTGATCCGGCTTTCGATCCAATTTACCGAGAGAAACTGAGCAAATTGTGTCCCTTGGGAGGAGATGAAAACGTTACAAGTGGTATGGATGCAACAGCTAAAGTGTTTGATAATCAATATTTCAAAGACTTGGTTTCAAGGAGAGGGTTTCTAAACTCCGATCAAACATTTTTTACTTCGCCGGAGACGAGAAAGTATGTTAAAATGTTTAGTGAGAACGAAACGGAGTTTTTCAAGGCATTTGCGGAAGGGATGGTGAAGATGGGTGACTTGCAATCTACGAAACCTGGAGAGATTAGGTTAAATTGTAGAGTGGTTAATCGAAAGAACTCTTGATCGATCTAACCGATAGAGAGTATTAAACAAAACGATCATATTATATCAAATTTCAATAAATAATGTTATGGATCAAACATTCGTGTCTAGTTTAATGGAGCCTTAAAGACCTTACACTAATCCTTGCATGCATCTGTGCTATGCTAACAAATACATATGGTTGGGAAGAAAATTATATAATTCTTTTTGTTTGTTTGTTTTAAATAATCTCGATTTTATGAATTCTTTATATTTGAATAAGATTAGTACATCGAGAGTGATTCTGAAAACCAAACAATTACAAGATTGAAACAATAAAATATGAGTGTTTGTTCTCATGTAAAAGAGACCAGTTAAATCTCATACTAATACAAAGATATTAAACATATTTTTGAGGATGATCTATGATTCCAAATATGCAGGACCTTTCGAGGAAATCGAAATCCACACCTAGATGAATTCATAAGAGAAATGTGTCATAGGAAAAAAAAAAAAAAAAAAAAAGAGAACTCGAGAAAATAACTTTTGATTTTTTTTTTATATAAGATATATTTGTATAGAAGAAAACGAAATCACCTGTTTTCAACAATATTCTGAAGAATAAGAAAAATCATAACGAATCTTATCATAAAGAATTTCCTTTTTAAAAATAAATTCATTAAAGATATTTAAATAATTCTATATACAAAAAATTTACTTTCCTCGGCTAGGTTTTCTATATTGTAAAGTTACATCGGATCCCTAGAGAGAGGAGAGGAGAGGAGAAGAAGAAGCGATGGGAAGCAAAGAGGGTAGGGTTGTGGAACTCTTGATCAGGTTGGCAAACGTGACGCGCTTCCAGATCGAGGGTAAGAAGTACGCTTCTGCTGCTACAGTTTTCTCTGGATTTGTGTATGGCGACTATAAGGGAGGCCCTCTCTCTGAAATGGTGCCCCAAGAAATGGTGGACCGATTAACCAGAGACTGCGAGAAAACGCATCAGTTGGTGGAACAATTAACCAGAGACTGCGAGACAAAGCATCAGCTTTATAAAGCTAAAGCTAAAGCCAGAGAGGTAATTTAAAAGAACCAAAGCAAATTTTTTTCTAGGACACAATCTGTCTGTCTGGTTTGGGGTTGTTGTTGGACTCTTAGCATCACAAAGAGACCTCTTTTTATACAAATACAAAAGAGAGACTTAGAAGCATCTTGTTTTTTTGTATAGCATATCTCATGGATGATTTTGTGCCTAGAGTATATTATGCTTTATTGACTGAATCAATTGTTCATGCTGTGTTTCAGATGGGGATTTCGGAAGTTAAGGGAGGAAGATGAAGTTGTTTGTTACTCTTCCATCTACAACAATCTAAAGGCTGTAATCTTTTGTTTTTCTCTAAATTCTCAACTTGTTTGTTACTCTTCTACCTACAACAATCTAAGGTTGTAGATGGTATGATGGCTTAGTTTGATAGTTTTGTGATAACTAGTATACACACTTAGCCACCATAAATTCACATGACGGATATGTAAATTAGTTTCAGAATCAATTAGAATACACAATTAATTACGTAAATCTTTGGATTATTCCAAAGTGCATGATGATTTATACATGTATGATATATCTTTGGATTCTAAAGAGATGGGATGGACCATATTAAACATAAAGTAATATATATATACACGCACATAAATTAAGTGACCCACAACTGACACTTCTTTATCCTTGGAATCGATCTTCAGGAAAGCCGACCTCTTTATCCGTGATACGATCTTGGCAAAACGTAAAAAAAAAAAAATCATTTAGTGATGCAATTTTAGCGCTTAAATCTATTTAATTAGGATTCATCTTGTTTTTTTTTTCCTGGCAACGTTAATCATTTTGACTAGTTAAGCAATATTTTGTAATTATTTACAAACCCATTCATGTCTTAGTGATATTTACATGTTTATTATAAACAAAAAAAACCACAACTATTATATTTTATTTGACTTGATTAGGGGTTAATCTTTTCCACTTAATCACACAAAGATGTAACACAAAATCATCGGATATTCTCAAGCTGCATACGTATATAATACATGCATGTATATACGTACATGAAATCATAGAGCACATACAAATTCACCATTTCTCTCATCATCATCATCAACATCATCATAAATATCAGCATCATCAATATCATCAAGATCCATGCTCCCATCTATTAACCCTAATCCACCATTATTATTCTTACCATTCACTCCCTTTCTTGCTTCTTCTATTATCTTCACTATCTCTTCAACACTCTGTCGACACTTCTCTTCTTCTTCTTCTTCCTCTTCCACTCCGCTCTTATCTCCATTGTCGCATTTCTCCTCAAAAATCTCGGGCGGCACAACCGGCAGAGGATCCTTCAAGAACCACCGGTGTTTTTCGATTTCCGGTACAGTTATTCTCTATCATGGTTTCAAAATTAGAGATCCATGATTAGCATAGTATTCAATCTACATTTTGGTCCAAATTTATTATTTTTCTAGTTTTCAAAAATAGCTAACATATTGAATTTAGTATATATAGATTGGTTTGAAACGGTTTTTGTTGAAATATATTTGAAATTAATAAAAACTAAGTTCTGGTTTGGTTTTAGTTTTTCAGGTATCTAAAAAATAAAATCATTTAAAATAAATTAGTTTGGTTTATCCATAATATAAAAATTTGTTGTCAAACCAAATTGAACCGGTATTGTAATTTACATAACCGGTTTAAGTTTACCTTATCGGGGTCAGCTACGAAGATACGAGATAAGAGACTCTTGCATTCGGAGGTAATCCTGACGTAGTCCGGTATGGTGTAATGTACACTTAATATCCTCTGCATATATAGTACATATTAATTATTCACATTGATTATTATTCTTAAACTTTATATAAGCCAAAGTTATAAAAATTTGATTAGTGGAATGAACGTTTGATTTGATTAATTTAAAATTTTAAGTACCTGAATGGTTTTTCTAATGTTTCTTGGATCTTCTGGATCTTCAAAAGGATAAGCACCAAATAACATTACATATAATGTCACCCCACACGACCACACATCTGCAATCTATATATTAAAAATCATATTTATTATAAACTATAAGATTTTTTATAAACAAGTTGATGTAATTAAATTTAATCAATTATTATATTAGTTTAATAATTTAATACGTACCTTCCCATTATATTCTTTCCGGGACAAGACCTCCGGAGCAACGTAAGCAGGAGTCCCCACGGTGGATTTTGGCTGAGAGTGTAAAACTGATGACTACATTTACATTTAAGAAAACAAATTATTCCTAATTAAAAATGTTTAATATATTATGATCAATGGAGATTTAATGAAATGTGTAATACTATATAGTACCTTCGAATATCCGAAATCACATATTTTGAGCTGCGACGATGGGCTCCCGTCTAAGAGTGTATTCTCGAGCTTAAGGTCTCTGTGACATATTTGCTGCAATAAAAAAATATAACAAAGTTTCAGTTATAAAAACTTAGATGAATGTGTTTTTATAACATTCATATAAGAATAGAATACGTACCATAGCGTGACAATAGCTAACTCCCGAGATAAGTTGTTTGAAATAATACCTTGCCTGAATAATAAACAAAAATTAAGCAATAGAATTAGCCATATGAGATTAGTTTCGAATTATGGTTAATAATGAATTAATTAATAATATACTTCGTCTTCGCTGAATCTACCGGCATTGCAAATTCTTTCAAAAAGCTCACCACCTGCTGCATACTCCATTACTATGGCAAGATGTGTTGGTGTTACAAAAACCTACAAAATTCATAGACAAAATACAACACACACATTTATTATATTTTTTTAAAGATCGAGACGACCTACCGATTGCTTCTATTTTATTTAAATCTTGAATTTGTAATTGAATAATTTTTCAACGCCGTGACAATATATATACATTCGCTGGCATATGAAACACGAATTTTGGACCGTTGGAGAATGAGACATATTATTTATTAAAAGCAATTTAATACATTCGCTAAGAAGAAGTCCAAAGTCTTAACCATATGAAATGATACACATAATTTACATGACCAGATTATCTCTAATTTTATTTTAACCCAAGGTTGAAATTCGGATTATTGGAAATCTACTTGCACGCCAATTATTTCTTGCAATATGGTCAAAGAAAATTATGTGTTAATAACCATATTCTACCAATATTTTGAACACAAACCTTACAAGATAAATCACCACTAGACTATTATCACATATTTGGCTCAAATTATTTTGTTTTCTGGTTTATGTGTTTTTATGACTAAGCGAGGTTTTAGACCAAAATTTAGACTTAATTATGGTTATGGTTTTGATCATGTTCATACATACCTCTTTGAATCTGATGATATTTGGATGCTTCAAGTCTCTATGGTTTATGATCTCTCTCTGTACATGTTCATCAATCTATATATATATATATAACCAAATCCATTTACAGATCAAAGAATTAAGAAAACGATTTCTAAAACACAAAATTAAGACACAGAGACTTAGTTTCACATCAAATCTTGTGCGATAAACAAAAAAAACGAATATTTTAGGGAAATGAAAAAGAAAAAGAAAAAACCTTAAGGCCTCTTTCGATGTATTTAACGGCGTAAAACTCTCCGTTAGCTTTCTCTCTAACAAGCTTCGCAACTCCAAAGTTACCGGAACCAAGATCTCTTAATATATCGTATCTCTCCATCGATGGTCGGATCAAATAACAGAGAAAAAGTTAAAACAGAGAAGAAGAAGAAGAGATTATTGTTCTATGAAGGTCTCTATCAAAACTATGTCGTTTAGCTTCTTCTTCTCTTTTATTTATTTGTTCGAGGTTATTAAAGTGAAGATGCAAGAGAGTATTAAGGCTTTTGTTTGGTTCACTCGCATATAGCATATTTATACACATTAACTCGTAAGAAACTGATACGTATGTATATACAGTCAGCACCAACGCGAGAAATGCTTTTATCGTAATGGGCCCATGTGAGTATTGGGCCGTCAATATATTGTCGAAGATAGGCCCATTCGACACGTGGCATCTCTTCAAGGACATGAACAACGACGGCATGAAACAAGGTGGTGACTCTCGAACCGTTCAATTTGGGTTTTGTTCATTGCTATTTATTGTTCGTACGTTCTGAAAAAGAATGTACTTTTTTTTGTTCAATAGAGAATATACGGGTTTTTTTTCAACCGGGAAAATTCTAAACCAAAATCTTGGTTAATTTCTTTGAAACCCATAAAAATTTGAATTTTTTTATTTATTAAAAACGTTTACAGATAATCAAACATAATTAAAATCATAGTGGAATCACTCGAATTCTGTAAAAAAAAAATATATAAGTTTTTCGTAAGAATAAATAAATAATTAGCAAATACATAAAACATAATCATTTGATACCATAATTAATCAACATCTCAGCCTCTCGGGGCTTGAAAAGTTAACAACTAATTGAGTAATTGCGGTTATCCATTTTTAGTATTTATTCTTTCTTTTTAAAACAAAATATTCCCCAAAATATTCTACCAAACTTACCTGTTTTTCATAAATTAATAAATTAAAATACCTAATTTTTTAGCTCGGGAAGAAAAATGCCCCACCTGTTAAATTCGTGATCCTTTTCCGCAACCCAATAAAAGCAAAATCATACAAATACTATATATTGTATTTTTATTATTGAGCTTAATATTCTATATAATTCAAAATTAGATGTCGACCAGTTTAACTAGTCATTGGTCAACGGCTAAATTATCATAAACTAAAAGCCAAAACAAATGTTTGCTTAAAACTACAAGTCTATAAAGTATAAAGTATGTCGGACTCGAAACTTCGAACGTGTGTTGATAATTATTTGATCCTTCTCTTTTGTTTTTTGTGTGTGTAATCCTTTAATTTCTTGCTTAAGCGTCTTGCATTTTTTAAATTAAGCATGACTTTGATATAAATCGTAAATAGCAAAATCCGTTTATAGTCGCCCCCCATAACGTTTCCTTTTTTTTCATTTTTGTCGATATTATACGTACATATAGATGCATATATATATATATAGAATGTGTGTATAGTCGAATACTATATTCATGATGATTCAATAAGATCTTTTTTGATATTCATATATAAAATCCTCTCAATGATCTCTTGTGATACACCAGGAAAAATATACAAAGCATAATGTTATTATATATGTTATCCTTCATATGTTATTCTTATATATTATTTTCTTAAGATATGTTTTTCTAAAAATGCATACGTATATTGTATTTAGCTATATCTTTTACTTGGAATATTTTTTTTCTTCAGATATACCTATTTATATTTGGACAAAGATCTATTAAAAAAATTATATCACGAATTTATGGAAGACGTGTATATAAAAGAACAAGAAGTCAACACCTTGAGAAAGCGAATAGTAGAATTAACGAACCAAAAACAATGGTCTACGTGGCCACATGATATCCGTACACGTGGCAACTAAGAGCAAGTGACGAAACTACATGCCAAGTGGAAGTGGTAGTTGCGCGTCAGGCGTAATGAAAAAGGGTTACGTGGAAGGTGAATATTGGGCCGTGATGTAAAGCCCATTACCGTTGAGTGGTTGGGTGATAACAAAATGGTCCCCACATTGCTTGCTATAATTAGAAGCCTATTATGCATTTGAAAGACTTTTGAAACATAATGATTTCCCAAATTTCTATTTATATATTAAATACATTATATTTTTTCTAATTTGTGGGAATCTTACATACTTTTTCCAAATATATGCATTACATTCGCCTTGTAATTTGGTTAAATGCGAAAAGGATGTCAATTTTATTACCACAAATGGAAAATAAAGTTAGAAACCACAAAATATAAGGGGACAAACTTTATATAAAATTAACTTTCAAGCGTTGAGAAAAGGCAATACAAAAAATCCGCACTATAGGATTTGAGAGTGTGATATTGACAATTAAAAAAGGAAATCTTATTTCATTTGTTTATAACAAAACAAATTGAATCTCACTTTCTATATTCAGATAAAGTAGAGTTATTTTCTTATGTATTGGAAATTTTGGAATCTTTTCTATTGTAACTTGCAATTATGACACCTTAACCACATGTTTGCATCTTATTCAATTTCTAATTCTTGTTATTCATAAAAATTAAAAAAAAAATCGTTTAAACAAATATATATTCAGAGCACGAACTAAGACTTAGACTAGTGGTTACGAGGTATTTTATTGGAAACGAGAAGTATGGTTCCTACAAAATTTTGTTGGAAAAAAATTATTATCCTGACAGAGAAATATACAGATATCGACCAAAATCTTCAAAATTTTAATGTTTTCGGCCCATATTATACATTTTTAGATGTAAGATCAAATAATGATTTCTTTTTCTCCATTTTAGACATATGACAATACTCCTCTGAGAAACTGTCAATATTTTTTCACTCTCTCCTGCGATTTTTCTCTCAAACATAATGGCCACCAAATTTCTTCTCAGAAACCACAATTGGATTCTTCTCTTCTCTATGAAAAAATATTCTAGAAGATTTGCGACGACAAGTGAAAGGAAGATTGTTCTCACTACTACCCTCTCTTAAGCGAAGGCTCAAAACGTGATCAACAATGCTGAGGATAGAAGAAGAAACCATAAATTTAATCCAGTGTGCATTAGTTTTTGCACACATAATTCGCTCTCGAAACATTGGATAATGTGTATTCTATCTTCTAATCCGGTTTAAGAAAATTTATGTTTGCTTTCAACTACACATTCTTTAATGCAATAGCTTAATGAAACATGAGAAATAAAATGTTTGATTGGTTTACTTTATTCAATGTTAAAAAAACTATTTACTTCTCCTTGTTTAATTTTAAGAAATATTGTATCCCATTCCATTTTCCATTTCGAACTGCATTTTGAATATCTTCTTCAATCCTACTATATTTTCAATTTTATAATTAAATAATGAATAAGATTACTTCATATTTATTATTCTATTTTTATTTTTATGCATTATTCTATTTTTATTAAGATTATATATGAATATGGATGATGACGCATAGATTTCAAATTATCCCAAACTGTGTATATTGTCGTGAATAGTAAGATAAAAAAATCAAACATTTGAACATGGTACTATAGCTAAAAAAATTGAAATCTTAATTTTTATTTTTGTTCATTGTGTTATCGCGTGTTTTTACTCTTATGTCTTGACGTTAATAAGAAAGCTAATGCAAATTAATTAGTCAAAAAAAAGTGATAAATTGATTTTCTTAAAAATAAAATTATAAGAAATCCACGGTGTTGAAAATGGTTTAAAGTCAGGTTGGTTTAAGCTTTGGTTTAATTGGCACACATTGGGATAGATTTCACATTGGACAAACCAGTGATAAATAACTCGAAAAGTATGGAAAAATATGGGTAAAGTTTTGAAAACAATCATAGAACCTGATTTATAAAAATTTAAATTTATTGGGCCTGAAACTATATGATTCGATAAAGCCAGGTGGTCAAAGCCCACGTTGACTATATTCACTAAACCGGGAATCATAAATCCAAAACAAACCAGAACAAGAGAACCGGATTTATCACAAATCCTTATTACAAGAAACTCAAACTCATTTAAGGTTTCTTTTATGTACAAAAAAAAAAAAATGATCCTGCAAAACTCAAAACCTGTAGAAGAAAACAACAATGGAGTAGTAAGACATTACAGAATCATATCAAACACAAATTGTCTTCAAGGCTCCGGAGAAAGCGGCGGTTGCGGCGGCGATGGAGACGTCGGAGTTTGCGGTTGATGTTGCTTATCTTGTGAATCAGTCGAAGACTCTTTCTTGTGTGAGAAACTCAAACTTTTCCTCCTAACAAGAAGATCACCAAATCTACGTATAAACGCCTTCTTCTTCCTCGCTGCTACTGCTCCTTTGTCGTTTAATTCACCTTCTTCTAAATGATTCCCATCAAAATTCTCCAAATCCTCTGGATTAATCGTCACTACTTCTTCCAAAAACGTACAAGAAGATCTTCTTTTGTGATGGGTTTGTGTTGTTGCTGCGTGTGGAGTCTCCGCTACATCGAAAATCGAACCTTTGAATAGATAAGAATCAGAAGCAGGAGAGTTTCCTTCACCACTATCATCAGTGTTGTTGTCTTGTGATGTTGCTTTTGACTCTTCTTCTACTGTTGTTTCCTTGTGCTTATGATTGTGACTGTGGTTATGATTGTGAGCAAGCTTCATGATACTGAAACTACAAGTCTTACCGATCATCTTCTTATCGATATTCTGTTGTGTATGATCTTTCTTCTCCTTGTCTTCCTTCTTCGTCTCGCTATGTTCTTTCTTCTCCTTCTTACTCTCTTTCTTCTCCCTCTTGTTCTCTTTCTTCTCTTTCTCCTCAATCTTCTTCTCAACAACTTCTACATCTTTCTGCATCGAGTCTTGTCTGCTTAAGCTTCTCTGTTTCTCTTCTTCCATAGCTACCTCAACTTCAGACAACAACTTCTTCAACTTCTTAACATTGTCATTAGCAACAGCTTCGTTAACTTTGACTCTTTCGATCTCTCTCAAAGCAAATTGCAATTCCTCTTCCTTATCCAACAATGCGTCTTTCAAATTCGAATTCTCAGCTCTCGCGATCCCCGCTGCTTCTTTGGCAACATTAGCTTCGCTAATCGCTTGTTTAAGTATATCCCTGACCTTATGATTCTCTTCTTTAGCTTTCTTGCTCAAATTCTCAGCAGCAACAAGAGCTTTAAGCAATCTATTGTTCTCATCAAGAAGCGAGTTTTTCTCGTCTTCTCCTCTCTTTATACAACTCACAAACACAGACTCTTTACCATTCCAAGCCAAAAGCGATTCCTCTGCTTCAATCCTTAACCTCTCGCTCGTGTTCTTGAGCAATTCCGCTTCTTTCCTCGCTTCCTCGTGCTTCTCTTTCCATTGCTGAGACTCCAATCTTGCAGCTTCGAGCTCTGTTTCTGCGATCATAAGCTTCTCTTTCGTTTGGCTACAATCAGTAGCTACCTCTTTCAAAGCCAATGCCAAATCATCCATAGCTTTCTTGCTTGTCATTTCAGCATCAGTCGCTGATTTAAGCTCGTTCTTAACCGATTTCATCTCTTCAAGCAAATCAGATAGCTTCAAAGAAGAAGCTTCTGCAGCCTCATGAGCATGTGCAAGACTCTCTTTAGTCGATTCCATTTCAATCTTCACAGACTCGATATCGAAATCTTGAACAGAGTTATCGTCTTCTTCTTCTTCGTCTTCGCTCGAATCTTGAGAACCATCAATCCTCACTTTTAAACAAGCAATCTCTACCTTCGATTCTTCAACCAAAGCTTTTGTTTCCTCAAGCTCTCTTGATTGCTTTTTCAAAGAATCAATCAGTTTCTTCTCTGATTCTTTACTTTTCTCAACCTCTGCTTCAAGATTCTTCAACAAGACATCTTTCTTCGATAACTCGGCTTTTAAAGAAACGAAATCGCTTTCTCCTCTCATCTTGGAGAGCTCTGTGTCAATATCTGCAACTTTGTTTGATGAATATCTCGGAGAAGCTCCTTCAATGGACGGTTTCTCATCTTCTTCTCCCATTTATGATGATGAATGAATGTTTTTTATTCAAGAGTTTTACGAGAGGAATGAAGAATAATAGAAAGAGCAAGTTTTGGGTAAATGGGTTTTGATGGATAACTAAGAATTTATTTAAGAGGTTGAAAAAAAAGGAAAAATCAATGGTCAAATAAAGAAAAAATGCAAAACTTGCTTGTTTTTAGGGGAAGATTTGTTTTTGAGCCGATCAAATCGGATATTTGCAACCATTCTTATTTTTATCTTCTTGACATTTTTTCTGTTTATCAACAATTGAATAAACCCACAAACTTATAATTATAGAAAATCAACCATTAAGACCTCTCAGGAAAGGTGACAAAACGAGTTAAAAAAGCATAATTTAACAAATAGTTAAAAGAGTTTTGCAACACAAATTAACTGAAAGAAGACAAACATTCATAGACTACTACTTCTTCATAAAACTAGTTTCCACCAATCTTGATCGGTTTTCTTGGTTTTGGCTCAAGCGCGTTCGCCTCTGATACGACGAGCAAGCTGAATATCCTTAGGCATTATAGTGACACGCTTGGCGTGGATTGCACAAAGGTTAGTGTCTTCAAAGAGACCAACAAGATATGCTTCTGCAGCTTCTTGAAGAGCCAACACAGCATGGCTTTGGAAACGCAAATCGGTTTTGAAATCTTGAGCAATCTCACGGACTAGCCTCTGAAATGGTAGCTTCCTGATCAGCAACTCAGTACTCTTCTGGTACTTACGGATTTCACTGAAACCAAAAAAGATGGAGACTTTATAACACAATGTAACGTAAATTTATAAGACAATGAATCAAATCGAAATCGAAGATGTACAAACCGGAGAGCGACAGTTCCAGGACGGTAACGATGTGGTTTCTTGACTCCACCAGTGGTTGGTGCAGATTTGCGAGCAGCCTGAGTAAGAACATCGAATCTCAATTTCACAACAAAAACACAGTTTGAGCACACAAAAGAGACATACAAAAGAGACGACAAGAAACAAAACCTTGGTAGCAAGTTGCTTCCTTGGAGCTTTTCCACCAGTGGACTTACGAGCGGTTTGCTTGGTACGAGCCATCTGTTCTTAAACATCATAGAAAAAAATACAACTTTTTACAAAATTGGAGATTTCACTATTACCCGTAACTAATTGATGAAGAAATTGCATAGTCAATTAAAGATGAATCATTATCAACCCAGCCATCGCCAAAAAGAGGATAAATTGACTCTAAAACCCTAATTATCAAAACATCTATTCTCAATGACAATCACACACAAACACATCGACGACACTGAGACTCACAAAGCGAGAAACAAACGAACGAGTAAAGAGTGGATCATTAAACAAAAAGACAAAACTCGATCTTCACAGGGTAATCGATCCGGCAAATTTAAAAGGAACATTTTTTCATTTAAAAATTGTAAAATTGGTAAAGACCCAAAACTCAATTTGTCGTGATTAAATCAGATCGAAGAAAGTAAAAGAGGATTAATGAAAAGAACAAAACCCTAAAGTAATCCTCCCAAATCATACCTCTTCTACGCTTGGGCTGACTTTTTGTTTTGTTTTTGTGTTTTTTTGGTCTTTCCTCACAAAAACAGTAATCGCGTATTGTAGAAGTTGTCGTTGTGGCCACAATGCCGTTGAATGGGTTATTTATAATACCCGTCGATAGGGTTATCGCGATACGCTCTTGTGCTTCTTTACCTCCCTTATCGGACGGTTATAACATTTGCACTTTGTGTTTTCTCTAATCAAACCCAACGGCTACGATCAAAGATTTTGGGTGTCACACGGATAACCAAATTGACAAAACTAGGTTTTTAGATTTCAAATAGAGTTTGTAGAGTTAAATCTTTGCAACAATAAGCCGTTTCATCAAGCTTTAATATAAATTTCAATCAAGCATAGTCGAATGAAATCAAAGTCGGAAACTTTTTAACATAATAGAAGTTTCAGAGATAAAATTCAACAACGAAAGGTGTTTTTCATAGTATTTGCCATAGAAGCAATACACACCACAACAAAACACAAAAGCAAATCATTAACCCGACTAGACAAGAAATTGAGAAAAACCAACCACCATTGTTTTCAAGTCTCCTAAAAACCAAAAGCTTTTAAAGCCATTATCTAATTTCAATCTATCTATTTAGAACCACCCCACATTCACATATCAAACCAAGGTCCAGTCCCCCCCCCACATCACTTAAGCACGCTCTCCTCTGATCCTGCGAGCGAGTTGAATGTCTTTCGGCATTATGGTGACACGCTTGGCATGAATGGCGCAGAGGTTAGTGTCTTCAAAGAGACCCACAAGATATGCTTCTGCAGCCTCCTGGAGGGCAAGCACAGCGTGGCTCTGGAAACGAAGATCAGTCTGCAATCACAGAGATAATTAAAGCACAATGGTCAGAATGATGAACAAGAAGAAACCAACACACCAATTTGTCAACTCAAACAACAGTGAATAAAGCACAACAAGGGTTACAACAACGAGACCATAAATACGAATGTGTGTTGGATTTTAAGTGAATTAAGCAACATTACCTTGAAATCCTGGGCAATCTCACGAACAAGTCTCTGGAATGGGAGCTTCCTGATCAGCAACTCAGTACTCTTCTGGTACTTACGGATTTCACTGTCCATCAAGAACAAGAAACAAAGCTTGTCAATTAAATCATCAAGAACAAGCACAAAACCAAAGACAATGTTGGAGGAAAACAGATCACATACCGGAGAGCAACAGTTCCAGGACGGTAACGATGGGGCTTCTTGACTCCACCAGTGGTTGGAGCAGACTTACGTGCAGCCTGAAAATTGAAAAACATGCTTTCAGAAACAAATCCAACAATGTGTCTATTAAAAACTACACAGATCAAAAATCTGAGCAACCTACCTTTGTAGCAAGCTGCTTCCTTGGGGCCTTTCCTCCAGTAGACTTACGAGCAGTTTGCTTGGTACGAGCCATCTGCTTCAAAAAAAAATCAAGATCAAACTTAAAATTTCTGGAATGTAACATAAAATCATCAAGAACACATAAATCCAAAGAAAATCACCATTTATTAATGCTTCATCAAGATATTATCGAATAACATAAAAAAAGCAAAACCCTAATCAACAAACGCCGAATAATCTTTTCACATCGATCGACAATTTCAGAGCCATCAGATGATTTTCAGCCAAACGAAACAATCTAATACTCAAAATCAACCGAAACGATTCCTTCTATAACCTAAAACCTAAATCCAGAAGATGATCCGACGAAGAAAAGAAACAAATCCACCATAATTTCATTCCACATACCAAACGATTACAGCAATTTCAACGAACGAACGAACGAGAAACACAAATTTCAGATGAAGAACAAAGAAAATCGAAAAACTCGTACCTTCTTCCTCGAAACGTCTCTCTGGATTTCAAATTTAAGCTCCGATCTCGAAAAAGAAATTAACGACAATAATCTCGCGTGTACGGCTCTTGATATTTATTTATAGGCAACGATGGGTAAATCAGATTTAAGATCGGACGGTTATAATCGCTCGTCAATGTGTTTCTCATGTTTTTAATCGTACGGATTAGAATACCACAACATGTGCTTTCTCAAACCTAATCAACGGTCCACATCTAACGATACAGATTTGGCGAGGATCGTCAAAGCTATATACTCGATTCCTATTGGTTGTTTTCGAAACGTCGCGGATCGCTGCAATTAACCGTTTCGATTTAATTCAGACCGAGACTTAATGGGCTTCCAGATAAAGCCCATTAATTGCAAAAATCCGAGTAGTTGCATAATTAGTCAAACTTTCCCGGTTTAGTATTAAACCGAGATTTGGAGTCGTCGTCGTCTTCTTCCCCAAATCCACTTCCGTCGAGAAGAAACCAGATTTACAGAGATTCTCATCATTTTGAAGGTATCGTTTCAGATCCATACGATTCGAATTCGGTGATTGTAAATTTGGATTTAATTCGAAGGATCTGATCGGTTTTTTGTTGTTGTTTCAGAGATGGATTGGCAAGGGCAGAAATTGTCGGAGCAGTTAATGCAGATCCTGCTCTTGATCGCCGCCGTTGTGGCTTTCGTTGTTGGGTACGTGACGTCGTCGTTTAGGACGACGATGTTGATTTACGCCGGAGGTGTTGTTCTCACGACTCTGATCACCGTACCAAATTGGCCTTTCTTCAATCGTCATCCTCTTAATTGGTTGGATCCAAGTGAAGCTGAGAAACATCCTAAACCTCAAGTTGTTGTTGTTACCTCCTCGAAGAAGAAATTCTCTAAAAAGTAGCGTCTTTGTTTTTAATCTCTCCTTTTTAGAGTCTTGTCTATAAAGACAATGTTCTGGGTTTTGCTATAAAGCTTAAAAAATAAGACTAATTGAAATCATTTTTGATTGATTCTCGCCATTACTGTATTTCTTTCGAGGTTTCATGATCATAAAAAGGTCTTAACTTTAAGATTTTCAAGAACAGAGCTTAAACGTTAAATGTAAGAACAGAAAACAAAAAAAACCAGGGTGATCTAAATCGTTACTTGACCATTAATCAAGAGCTGTTATATATTCAACTGCCATTGAAACATTACAGAAGCTAGAGGAGAGTGACGAGAATGAAAATGAGTAACGCAGCGATAAAAGAATACTTAAGAGCAGCGACAAGGATAGCGAAAGAGATGAAGAAAAGCTGTGACAAGACTTGAAGACTAGCCCAAGTCAATACACCAGCTAATCCAACAGCCACAAAGTTATCTGGATCCGGATTCAACAAATCTCCCAACCTGAAACTAAAACCACCAAATTTATCTTTCTTCGAACCATCACCATCATCGTTACTAACCGGTTTGTTTCCACCACCAGAAGAAGACTCCTTGGCCGAGTCGTTGCCGCCGTTTTGAGCATATGTTCTGAGCTTTAATGGAGATTTGCAGAAATGGATACGATGATGCGGAATGTTGTGTAAAAAACGAGGCTTTAGTGTTATAGGAACAAAGGGTTTCAATGTTAACATCGTGAAATTATGGATCTGTTGGAATTAGTTTCATCTGCAATTGAAAAACAGAGGTCAGGTAAAATCGAAATTCTCAAGAAGATCTTAAACCTATCAAAATCAAAGAGAAACCCTAATTCTCGCCATCAATATCCTTTCAATCAAACACGAGCTAATACCCAGATGAAACAATCGACATTTCCATCGGATTATCCAAATCTCTGCAAAAACTCACCTCGAATTCTCCATGTTTCCTCCTCTCCACTAGCACAAGCTCGTTGAACAAGAAGACAGAGAAATCAAGCGGTTTCTATTAGAAATTGGAGTCAATGGCTACGGTTCAATTTCACAGAGACACCATTGATATTTGACGGCTACGATTTCATCATAATTTGGGTAAAGCTTTGATCTTTACTTCGTTCTTGGGTCAAATATTGAAACTTCATAATCACAAAAATAATTATGAGTATGCGAAAGAACAATCTCACACTTTCTTTATGCAATGCACAAAACAAACCATCCTTAAGGGACGAGACTAATAATTATTACCTGGTTCTCTAATCTTTTACAAAAGGACAAAAACTAAAGAATCATCAAAAATCAAAATAAATTAAATCCCCAAATTACATTTTCTTTATACCCTAAAAAAAATACAGACTTTTTCTATAAAAAAGAAACAAACAATCTATTCAGTCACCAACCTCCTCCAACCATGTAGATGGAGAGGCTCATGGGTTTTTTTTCTAATTTTATGTGTTGTTGAAGTGGAAAGATTTAGCAACACCCAAGTGATCAGCTAGTCGTTGTACAGAGGACTGCACCGGTTTAGATAACGGTGAGACTGAGTCCGGGAGATTCGGGTGGCATTGAGGTAAATACGGGTCATGATCCTCTGCGCGGCTGAAGGAAGTGAATACAGACCGGCAAAATATGAATCTACACAATAAGAAGAGAAGCTGATAACTGATGAGTTCATGCTTTGTGTGGTTTTGATTCTGAAACTTGAAAAACACAAAAAACTCACCTGAGAATCAGCCGTCTTAAGAATGGATCGGGCAAGATCTGTGCCCAGACGAGATTCAAGACTTTGGAAGTCAAGAGAGTCGTTTCCCATTCGGAGAAAGAAGCAGAGAGTATGCTCTCCGCTTCATCGTAAATGTCCTGAAGATTGTGATCAAAATGGTAAGAGGCAATGCAATGTCAGGTTCATGTAGGGTATTTCAAATCACAAGCTTACAGGGTCAGGATCTGCGCTTGAGAGGCCTAGCATTTGACAGAATGCTTGTAAAGGAGCTGTTAAGAAAAAAGTAAACTGACTTCCGTTTAGTGCTGCTGCATCATCAGCAGACAGGTTCTCCAAAGATGGCTTCAGAGGAGAAAGAAGTAGAGCAACAGGCTCGCCTCGCTCTGCGCCATTTAAAACCTGGAGTTTACAATTCATCAGAAAATATCGCACAGTGACTGAGAGAAACTATTAGACTCTCCAGAGAAAACGATAGACTAAGTTATGACAAACCTGCCTTGAATGCACGGCTAGTGTCGCTATCAATGATCAAGAAAAGCGGTCTCCGTGTAAAAGGGATTAGATCACCAGGGTAAAGGTTGTTTGAACCTGAAAACAAAACGAGACAGTGAGTGAGAAAAGTCTGCTCTCTGAAGACATATAAAAATGTTAATCCAAAGGAAAACTACTTACCAGAGCCTCCTCTAGGACCTAACCAGAGATAATCATCATAATAATCACCAGACAATTTTTGTCCATTGCTATGAGGTTCTGACTTGTAACTTTTCTGTTCTTGGGAAGCTCGAGCAAGCAGCTTGCTTTTTGATGTCCTGCTTGAGCCGACAGAGTTCTCTGGTTGCGCAACATTTTCGCGAGCAGGACCACCTGGGTAATCGTTACCAATATCATTGATACAACATGATCAAAAAAATTGCCAACTTCAGAAGTTCCAAGAGACAACAAAAATAAAAAAACTAACCTGAAGCTGACAAATATACCAGCATCACACACTCGGGAGAGAGCTCATCACAAATCATTGCCAAGACCTACAAATATATATCACCAGTAACCAGTTAACATAACGAATTAGCACTCTCCTGTCTATAGATAATGAAGGAAAAATCAGAATGTCATTTTTCTATATGATACACATAAAACTCACCGCTAGCAAGTGGGATACCGTGGGACGGTAAAGAATTGCTTTCCTAGGATTAGGAGGTAATGATGGATCAGCCATATCAGCAGCCAACTTCATATCTATAAGCCCAGAAGTTAGAGTATGATCAATTACAAAACCATTCTCTTTCGTTTCAACAGGTCGCTTTTGGTAAAAAGATCCACTCGGCTCCCATTCTAAACACTGCACCATCCTATACGTATCCAACGTGACTTCAGCATATTTCACCTGAGAGGAAACCAACTCATATAATGATTACGAAGCCAACAGAGTTGAACTGAGATGACCCTCTTATCTGATGTTTACCTCATTACGGTGATAGCTTGCTAAGAGAGCATCACGAAACTTGAACAATTTCTTCGCGTGGAACCGAGCTAGGTATGTTTGAGAAGCTGGATATGAATCAAGCATTGCACAGTAACGTAGAGGCCTGACATAAGTTAAGTTCGTGTCGGATTTCGTAAATCGAGTGATTTCTTGCACAACTAGCCTCCACTCCTTGAAGTTTGTCTCCTGCGCAAAAGAATATTCCAAAAATCCATCATCTCTTAATCCAACTCCTCAACAGAAGAAGAAGAAACACAAAGATTTGGAATTAAAAACATAGACTTTCACACGAACTGAAATCAAAAACTAGATTATACCCCTAAATAGCTATTCTTGCTAAGAAACAGAAATCCTCAAAATGTCAGCAAAATTTAACCAATCAAAAGGAGAGATCGGAAATTCATCAAAGATTCAAAATTTACCCTGAAATTCGACTTGCTGTCATCAACCAAAACCCTAAGCTTGTCGGATAAGTGCAAAACCATTTCTTTCCGATCCACAATCAACGAGACAAGCAAAAACCTCGCGTAAAACCGTAACTCCTTGGATCGAGCATTGAGATCTTTCCCATGAGCTTCCTCGAAGTATCTCCTCCTAAGAATCGCTTCGTAGAACACATAAGCCTCGAGAAGAAACCTAGCCTCGCTGGTTCTCATGTACTGGCTGAAGTAAAGCTGACCAATACGGCTCGCGATCTCGCCGATTTCCCATCGGTTAAGACCGGACTCAACTAGCTTCGACCTGTGTGATTGCTGATAATTCCATAGTTTCATATAAGCCTTGAAAACCTTGTGGAAGTAGTGACTCTGTGCTCGTCCAAACGCTGGGAGATCGCGAACTCTAGCGAATTTCCGGTCGGCGTTCTCTACCAAAGCTCGGAAATTGCTTGAAACATCTTCCTCCGCCATGTGAAACTGTTTTGACCTCAGTTCCGGTGAAATACGCCGTCGTTTATCATCGGCGCCGGAGAAAAAAAAAGGGCCTTTAGAGAGAGAGAGAGACTTTAGTGAATGGGAACGACGGTGGAGAGAGAGAGAGAGAGAGAGAGATAATAGATGAGACTTGAGAGAATCACCAAGTAAATATGCATTTTCTGTTTTTTTTTTTTTAACTTTCGTTTTATTTAATCTTTTTTTTTTTTTTTTAATTTCTTCTTTTAATTGTTCACCTTTCTAAAAGCAGTTGAAGACAAAAAATGAAATCCTTGGGATTAATAATAGTTTAGTTTCTAATTATATTGTTAGTCGTACCTATATATTTGAGAGAAAATCAAGAAGAGATTTTTTGCCTTTACCGTTTTTTTTCTATATATCATATTTAAAATACTATTTTTTTAGTTTTTAATTAAGATGATAGAATATATATTAGGAACATTGTCATTTAGAAGTTTAGCAAAAAAAAAACATTGTCAATTAGAAATGTTCTTACAGTATTTTTTTTATTAAAAAAAATTGCTAATGTGTGACAGCAAAAGAAGCCCTTTTTTTTTAAATAACATTTAATTCTTGCAAACGAAATAACATCTAATTATTATTTTTTGCTAACAATGACTTTTAGTCATTAGAATTATCCCCAAAAAAATGAAAAAATTAATTTTGACATAATGAGTTTTTATTAGAAAAATTCCTTAAAATACCAAATTTTGAAGTTTTGTTTCCAAAAATACCACTTTTAGTTTTATCTTCCAAAACTATCATTAAAAATTTATGTTTTTCAAAAATACCACAAACACTAAAAATAATTTTTAAGGATTTATAATTTAAATTTTTGGTTTTGGGTTAACTATTTTAGGTTTAAGGTTTAGTTTTAGGGTTTAGTTTTTATGATTTAGGTTTTAATTTTAAAGATTTAAAGTTTAATTTTAGTTTTGTGGTATTTTTGAAAAATATAAATTTTTAGTGGTATTTTTAAAAAATAAAATTAATTATGGTATTTTTTGAAACAAAACTTAAAAATGTGGTATTTTTGAGAATCATCTTTTTTATTATCTAAAAAGTTCTAGGCCCGTACACCATTACATTTTGTTGGGTCGGAACAAACATTTTAAAGTTTTTCCAAATAACGTTTGAATCTAAAGAAATACAACTTTTTGTTTTTTAGACGGATCATGTCTACGCCACTAGACCAAACACTACTTAAAACATAATAACATGTAGTAATGTAGAAAATGTTATTTAGCTGGATTAATAAAATTATATAGTTATTATTTAAAAAATATGCATCGCTATGAGCAAAAATGCATGTGCGCACGAACCCACAGGAATTTTGCAGAATCATAAATCTCGTTTGTGTGTTTGTGTAATCATCGTGAGACAAGCTGGCATCTACACACACATTGACACTGATATGCATTGATGATATATATACAAGCATTATGTATGTATGGCTTTAGCACATGTCCGTAACGTACGTACCTACTTACACGAAATATTTATTAGTCTACCCACTAAGAACGTAACTAACTCACTAATCACCGTGTTATAATTCGTGTTCAAAATATGTAGATACGTTTGATAGACTAGATGAAAGAAGCTAATGATGATCCACTACAAGAGATTTTAAAAAATAATAATAAAATGGGAAAGCATATTTTTACAAATGCGTTGACTTTGATACTGATCACTGGTCTTTATTGCTTTTCGGATTTTGTTCTAAATTCAACTAATGTGTAATCATCACATCTACTAAATTTTTATTTTTAAAGGTGGACCAACGTGACATGTCGTGTCGCTAATGTAATGCTCAAATATGTTCCGGTCTAGTTGAGAACATTAGAATGATAACGAAATCGAGTTGTTAATGGTCGAGTTTGATATAATATGATTGCATAAATAAAGAGTAATTGCACAAACTAGCTATCGATAAACCGAAAATTAAAAAAATAGCAGTGATAAAATAAAAATTAGAAAACTAACAAATAAATTTTTTTAAAAACCATAAATATTCTTTAAATTTAGTGTAATTACGTAAAATGCCATTGGTCGCCAATACTATTCATCTGTCGCTGATACTGTTACTGTGATTTTAGTAGATAAAAAATTGATTAACATGCTAAGTAATATGATATTGCGATAAGATTAAGTTTATCGCGTTAACTCAGTTGTTATATCATTCAAAATATGAAAATTCGAATTAAGATCATGAATTCTTTTACAAAATTAACATGATAACAATTATAATAACTTGTTGTATCGCATGTTAACATGCTAACATTCGATACAACATGTTATTATACTTGTTATCATGTTAATTTTGTAAGAGAATTCACGATCTTAATTTGAATTTTCATATTTTGAAAAATATGACAACTGAGTTAACCCGATAAACGTAAACTTATCTCGATATCATATTACTTAGCATGTTAATTAATTTGTTATCTACTAACAATCACAGTCTGTTTTATATATTCGGTGATGAACAGTATTGGTGGCGGTTTTGGATGAACAGTGTCGGTGACGGTGGATAAACAGTGTCGACGGCGAATAAACAGTGTTAACGACCAATGGTATTTTACGTAATTAAGCTAAATCTAAAGGATATTTATGGTTTTAAAAAATTTCTCTTTGTTAGTTTTCTAATTTTTATTTTATCACTGCTATTTTCTTAATTTTTCATTTATCTATAGCTAGTTTTTAAATTCACCCATAAATAAATTAATAAAACTGTTTGAGGTATTTTATCTTTGAGTACCTCGACTTACGTTGATTTTACCAATTATTATGTAATTATCCAATCAAAACGTAAAATGTATATATATATATATATATATATATATATATATATAGAAGGTTGACACAAAAAAAGAGTCCATATATACGGAAAGCAAGAGAAAATGATAATATAAGTGTGCATATAATGATATATATAGTATACGGAAAATGTCATATAAATATTTTGTCTTTACATCTGCGAATTAAAAATAGCAGTGGGGCATGTTTCCATTAATTTATTGTAGTAGTAGTTAGATGTTAGTTGTCTGATCTCTATTTTTATTTATTTATATTCTGAATATTCATTTAAAAAAAATTCGGATCCTATTTTTTGTTTGATACATCGAATAAATAAATATAAAAATCTAAACTAATTGTACGTCGCTTTTGTTAAAAGCTATATTAGGTGAGAAACTTTATTTGCTAGTTACAAAATGTACACTCTATATTGGACATGATTTAGTTTTAATATTTTTATGTGACGTATCACATGAACACATTCCATTGGACTAAAAAACAAACAAAAACTCCAAGCAAAAAATCATAAAAAATTAGTAATTATTTTTAAAATCTTCATTCAAAAATATTGAATTGTTTGTCTTATATGTTGGAACGTTCAACATATCCGGTCTCACGAGTAACTGAGAGAATATTAGAGTTTAATTTATTTATATAATTTTGTTATGAATAGTCGATAATTCAGCTCTATTGACTAGTCGTAGGTGGCTAGGCCAATTTATCTGAATATTGTAACAAAAAAAACAATGATCGTATATGCTAATATCATAATTAATATGAGTTTCTCATGAGATCAGCTATATGTATATAGAATCATTTATGGGTTTATAAAGAAAAAAAGTTAAGACAGAGAATAAAAACATAAAGAACAAAAGAAAATGTGACTCCAAATCAGTGCAAAGAACCTGTTAGTGTCAAAGTTATTAAAACAAAAAAAGCCAAAAGAAAGAAGTAAAGATTTTTATATAAAATAATAATGTCAACATATTTGTTTGGCACAAAGTGGATTTAAAAGCTTTTGCATTACCAGATCAAAAGGAGGTAAGTAGTGATGACGAGAGAAAAAAGAAAGTAAAAGGTTTGTTAGCATTAAAGTAAACTTTAGTTACCTATTAGGCAGTTATATACTCTGTAGTTGGTTAATTTCTTAAATTTGTAAATGAAAAAACCAATGGTGCTTATCTTAAGTCATTACATCACAATCCTCTTTGTTTAATTGGATCTTATTTGGGCTGAGCTTCTTTGTTTAGTTGGATCTTAATTGGGCTGAATAGCCCAACAATAAAGAAACTGTTGGGCCACTATGAATCACAAACTTTTGCTCCTTTGCTTTCTCATTATTCTCAAGTTAGTTGTGAATTGCGATGAGTGCAACTCTAAATCATCTGATAAGTTTCAGAGTATATTGATGGTGCAACTCTTATGATAGGCTTCATCCAGTTGAGATATTCTACACTCAAGAATCCGAGAGAGACTATCTCGAAGCTACTATTCACTCGTGCGAACCACTTGGCGACATTCATGTGTTTATGTAATAGGAAAATATGAGATTGGAGAGGCTTGTCGAAAAAATCGATAAAGAGATGGCTGATTCTATCAAAGTTTTGCCATTGACATTGTGTTCTATTCTTCCACAAGAGAGGCAACAAAAAATATATTTGATCATATTGTTTCTCCTTGGAGGATAATTTTTTTTTTTAGTAAAAAAAGAAATCTTAAAATGATATTTATATTTAAATGGAAGAAATAGTATAATTTGCATACTTATTATGTTTATTGCTAGATTTCTTTCTTATGGTCTCACACTTTTAAAGCATGTTGTTATTGTGTCTCAGTCACTAATACTATACATAAAGCAAAATTATATCTTCTTCTTCTTTTGTTTGACATTGGCTCGAAGGTTTTTTTGTTTTTCACATTGGATTCTTATATAAGCTGACAATACCATAAGCTGACATACCAATCACATTCATAGTCACGATACAATAAGAAAATCTATTTTTGAATCTTTGATAATATAGAAAGATAAATCATGAGAGAAGTGCCTGGCTCTAAGCTGCCTGGCTCTAAGCTGCCTGGCTCCGTCGTCTTGTCCATTATCGTCGTTGCCATACGAGGTGGCTCTAAGCTGCCTGGCTCGAGTCTCGAGATCCGACAACGCAGCTTTATCTCTGGTCTCCAAAAGATACCGCTCTCTTGTACTTTTCCCTGAGTTCTACAAGATGCGATCTTTAATGGGTCGCACGGAGAAGTGCCTCTACGTATGCTTACGCACTCACTACAACTCAACCCCACGATGGCACATCCTCCGCCGTGAGAAAACAAAGTCTCGGTTGATTCCGATACCTTCTCATCGTTTCCAACTTTCGTCCGTCGTGGTTCTAGATTGGGGGATCTATGTAATCGGTGGAAAAGACTTCAAACCCACTTCGGATGTCTTGCTCTTGGATTGTCGGACTAACACGTGGCGTCATGTCCCTTCAATGAGAGTTGCTCGAGCCTCGAGCTAACCCGACTGCTGGTGTCGTAGACGGGAAGATATACGTGTACGGAGGCTGTTTGGTGGACCAGAATTCCTCGAGCTGGGGAGAGGTGTTCGACCCAAAGACTCAAACTTGGGATACTCTGGCTCCAATGGCGGATTGGAATATACGCTTTGAGGCTTTCGACGCTAGCATGGTGATAGAGGATAAGGTTAACGCGGTGGGAAGAAGCTGTGTTCAAGGTCAGTATTATCAAACGCAATGGTTGTACTACTCGCCGAGTGAAGGTAAATGGGGAATACGAACTGGATTTGATTCAGAGTCGAATATCAGAAGTGTTTGTTTTGTGAGGATAGAGAAATTGTTATACTGTTTTGATCGACGGGGGAAGTTGTTTTGGTGTGAGCCATAGGAATTTAAATGGAAGTGAAGGGTTTGGATTCTATTCAGTGGAGTATTATTCCTATTAGGATGTTTATGGACCACAATCCTGTTTGTTTTGGTGACAACATTGTGGTCTTTTGGCGTGTGGATAAGTTGTATGCTAAGAGTACGGAGATTTGGTGTGGAGAGATTTCGTTAGAGAGACGCGAGATGAGATTTGGGGCACGTTTGAGTGGTCGGATGCTCTCATCACATTTGATCATTATGGCGGTGAGGTTTTATATTCTGTTTCTGTCAATCTCTAAACTAAATAACAAGTTGTATTTTTCTTATGAGGCATTTTGTTTTGGGGGCTATAAGTCCATTGAGAAAAATGCAGTTATTTTGACATTGAGAAAACTCAGTATATATAACTTATGGATCCTCTGACTTCCATTACCAGGCCTTAGATATTTGAGTTATTTGGGAGGGATTGGATGAGGAATGTAACTTGACAGTTGACAGAGATATGAAATAATGAGTTAATTCCCATTGGATATGCTCATAATTAATCCTAAACTCATATATTCGAATGAAATTCTCTCAAAGCTCCACGATATTATCAGTACCAAATTGCTTTATCCGACCTAGGGAAAAGACTCAAAGTGAAGCAGATAAAACTAAACTACTAAAGCTAAGTTTGAACACATTAATCGATCGAGATCACCTTATAATTACACTATTAAACATGTACAATTCTTATAAGTTATAACCAAAACGTACAATTTGGTGAATGGCTATTAGATGTTGCACCTCTGTTATTTCGATTTATCCAAAGTACTAACCTGTGAAGCCAAATTCATACACATCATACTTTAGTTTGTTTATTTATATATTTTCTTGCATATTTGAATTTAATTTTAGGAAAGAAAAATATCTAAAAAAATATCAGTGAATGAAATTATGAATATAGTAAAATGTATTTTAGTGGATTTTAAAATCTATATAGGATTTACAAATCCTTGTCATTCGGATTTGATTTGAGTCTTTATATTTTTAACATGGAAATCCTTCTAAATCCACTAAAATCCACTGTGAAATCAAATCCATAAGTAAATCCGTAAGATTGAATAACAAGTGATTTGAATTAGTATTTATAAATCATATAACCAATAACACAAGATTTTAATATGGATTTTAAAATCATAGAACCAATAACACTGAATTTGGTTTTAATTTCCAAATCCATTAAAATACACGCCAATAACACCCCCCCCCCTCCAAACAATTTGCTGACACTTATCTTTCTCTCTTTTTCTTATAAACCATAACATGTAAATCGTGTTTTCTCTCTGAAAACAATAACCGGTGATTATGTCTACTTCCGCCGTGGAAGAGCCATCGCATGATATGGAGGAGAAGGTCGTGTGTCTCTGTCGTGTCTGTTGTCTTCGTTGCCATATGAGTTGGCTCTAAGCTGTCTACCTCGAGTCTCGAGATCGGACTACGCAGCCTTATCTCTGGTCTCCAAGAGATACCACTCTCTCGTGGCTTCACCTGAGTTGTACAAGACGTGATCGCTATTGCGTTACACTAAGGACTGCTTCTACGTATGCGCTTAAGCACCGTTATAACACTCTGGTTCGTTCTCCCCCGTGAAAAAACTGTGAACCGGTTTATGAGCCAGATCCCTTCGTTCCCCTCTCAGCCTTCGAGAGGATCCTCCTTAGTGTCGCTTAATTGTGGGATCTATGTAATCGATGGAGTGTTAGAGGATAAACCCACTTCGAAGGTCTTGCTCTTGGATTGTCGGACTCACACGTAGCGCCATGTCCCTTCTATGGGAGTGGCTCGAGCTCACGCTGTGGCTGGAGTCGTAGACGGGAAGATATACGACTGACATATACCATTAATGACACCCATAGTCATATGATACAATAAGAAAATCTATTTTTGTACCTTCGATGATACAGAAAGAGAAATCACGAGAGAAAATGTACATAATTTTTTTGTCCAATCAAACTCATACACATCATATTTTAGTTTGTTTGTTTATTTTTCTTACATAATTGAATTTAATTTTAGAAATGAAAATATCTAAAAAAAGACAAGTAAAATCTAAACAATCTAGTAAAAATAAAATTTAGTAGATTTCATTAACTAGTATATTAAAAAGTAAATTGGCTGAGTGTGTAGTTTAAAAAGGTTAAATTATAGAAATTAGTTTACTGTATATAATTGGTAATTTGGACACTTTTGAATTTCTCAATAGCAAATACCCTTGTCCTTGCAAACAATTACATTTATGTCATTCTATTCTAATCACTTGCTTCCTTCTCATCTTTTTCTCTGAGACAAATCGATAAAGATGGATAATCAAAGTGACGACGTGACACGTGGAGAATTCGCCGGAGACGGCGAAGCAGAAGGAGAGAGCAACATCAAATCATCCGTCATTGGCTCCACCTCTGCCTCACTACCCGCTGATTTGAGCTCTCTGACGAGTACGTTTTCTCCTCCAACGCCTCCGCCGATTCAAGCTCGATGGTGAATATGGTTTTTCCTCCATCGCCGACTTCTTGTTTCGTGTCGAAATATCTCACCATCCTCACGGGAAGATCTAGGTTTTCAAACTGGGTTTTGCAATTTTGAGATTTAGTTATGAACTCTAATTGTCTTTCAATTTCCGAATTAGGATGGTTTTAACCATTTAAATGTGTGTTTGAATCAATTGCAGAGGAAACCAAAAAGCTTAGCAGGAGATAAATGGCAGAACAAGGATTGGCTAAAAAAAGAGTTTCCATTCACAAAGCAAATATGGTAAAATTATGGTTTTTGTTTGGTAATTTGTGTGTTGGTAAAATTATGGTTTTTTTTAAGGTTCTCGTACTGTATCATCATCAAAATTATGGTATGTGGATTGTATCATCAAAATTGCACATGAAATTAAATTATGATTTTTAATTTGTTTAAGGTTCTTTTGTTCAAGATCAATTCAAGGTACATAAGGGGGAGATAAAAGAGCAATCAATCAATATGTAATGTTATACATATAGAACATTTAAGAAAATAAATAGTGTGTAACCAGATGAAAATGGACGGTGTACACATTTCTATTTTCCATCCCAAACCATAGTGTGCACCAGATGAAAATGGATGGTGTACACATTTATGTACACGGTCTATTTTCCATCCTAAACCATAGTGTACCCCGTCTATTTTCCACTTCATGCGTACATTCGTTTTCATCCTAAACCATAGTGTACACCGGTCATCTTGTACACCTAGCCGTACGTTGTTGTACACATCTCCGTACACCACCAATGTCCAATAATCACCATTGCCCCTTTCTGTCTTTTCACACACCACCTTTATTAGAAGAACAGTTAAAAAGTGTCTATTTCTCCAATTTGCTACAGTAACGTGTCTACTTTTCTAATAATTTTTTAAAAACTACCTATTTTTCTAAAACACTCATTATTAAAAGGCTATAATATGTAAAGAGTTTTCTCCCTGTGAAAACAATAAACGGTGCATGATAATGTCTAGTTCTTCCATCGACGAACCACCGCATGATAAGGAGGAGAAGGTCGTGTCTCTGTCTCCATCGTGTTTGTTGTCATTGTTTCCATATGAAGTGGCTCTAAGCTGTCTGGCTCGAGTCCCAAGATTGGACCACGTAGCCTTATATATGGTCTCTAAAAGATACCGTTCTCTCGTACTTTTCCCTGAGTTCTACAAGATTTGATCCGTAATGGGTCGCACCGTTAAATGCCTCTACGTATGCTTACGCACTCACTACAACTCAACCCCACGATGGTACATCATCCGCCGCGAAAAAATTAACTCTCAACTGATTATGATACATTTGTTCCCCTCTCATCGTTTCTAACTTTTCTCCGTCATGATTCTAGATTGGGAAATCTATGTTATCGGTGGAAAAGACCCCAACCCCACTTCTGATGTCTTGCTCTTGGATTGTCAGAATAACATGTGGCGTCATGTCCCTTCCATGAGAGTTGTTCGAGCTAACCCGGCTGCTGGCGTCGTAGACAGGAAAATATACGTGTTTGGAGAGTGGCGCGTGGACCATAACTTTTCGAGTTGGGGAGAGGTTTTCTCCCCAAAGACTCAAGCTTGGGATAATTTTCCGCCTTTGCAGGATAGGAACTGAGTCGATGGTTTCATACGCGAGAGCCTGGTGGTGGATGAAAAGGTTTACGCGGCGAAATACATGGAAGAAAACGTTTATTACTCCCCTAGTGAAGGTAAATGGGGAAGAAAGGACCATGATTTTTCGAAGCTAAGAATCTTAAGTCATTGTTGTGTGACTAAGAAATTGTTATACGCTTGTGATAGTTTCAGGAATATCTATTGGCTTAAGTCAGAGGAATTGGAGTGGAAGGGTTTGAAGGATCTACAGAATTTTTTTCCTAGATCGGATGCTAACTCCTGTTGGAACGTATGATATGTTCTGCAGGTCTTACAGCAAACTGAGAAATTTCGGTGTGAACATTGTGTTCATTTGGTTTGAGTATAACTTTAATTATAATGATGTGGATATTTGGTATGCTGAGATTTCATTCGAAATACGCGAGGAGAAATGTGAGGTTTGGGTCACAATTGTGTGGTCAGAAGTTGTTGCAACACTTGATCATGATATGTATAAATTTGAAGTTTTGTATTCTGCTTCTGTCAATGTCTAGACTAAATCAGATCATCGTGCTATATGTGTTATATTTGGGGCAATTTCATCCATTCCTAATTTGATTGCATAATTATTATAGTTTTGAATGATTTCGTATGACTATAAAATGATTGTTATAGCCTATGTTTTGGATTTCTTACACATCATTTTCTATGATTGTAACTATTTTCTTGACTATGACCTTGTTAAAAGTGTTTGCAACTATATAAACATATCATCTCGTTTGCTAATAGCCATCTCTTTGCTTAGTGAACTTGTAACTATATTGCTTGGTAAAATTTATCACTTTTTATTCTTTATTAGTATTTGTCTATATTGCTAGTATATATTTACTCCCTTTTGTTGTATCATCCTTTTTGTTTACAATTGATTAATTGTAAATTCATTTTTTCTTTTCCGAAACACTAAAAATTAAGGAAATCGTTGATTATGTACGAAAATGATTTCTTACTAAAATTTCATAGTGTTATGTGTTTTATATTCTACTGATGTCATCCAATTGTGCTATGTGCTTTAGGAAAACTATATTTGGGGGCTAATTTGTTCCTTTCTTTGGTTGCGTAATTTTAGTTTGCACTGAAATGTTAAATCGAATTCTCATAGTTAAATATCTGTAAAATGACAACGCCACTTGTGCTAATAGATCCGAGCCAACATAACCCTTTGCTTCGTATTATTTCGGATTTTAAATTGCTTAATAAACCACGATAAGTCTTAAGGTTTTTGTTTTTACGTTCCTGTAGAAAACTCGGTTAAAGAGGCAAATAACAAAAATTTATGTCATAGACTCATAGTAAAGTTTTGTCTTTTTTTAAGGATTAATATCAAAATGTCGAATAATTTTGTCTTGTAATCTGATAAAAGAAAAATGTTCCACCATTGCTGACTCAAACTATTGTTTAGGAGTTAAGGATCATTGGTTAACCGGACGTGTGACATATCGTCTCGTAGTTTTGACAACAACAAAAAAATCAATTGCTTACTTAAGTCGGACCGAGCCGTAATTGTCTCCTACAACGGGTCTTCGTAATCGTATTGGAATGTTTTTTTGTAATTACTATATTGATTTGCAATTTATCAGTATTTGTTTCTTAATTATTAACATTTTCTGTATTGTTGATATAATTATTTCTATTTCCTTTTGTTGTATCATCCATTTTTTTACAAAACTTTGAAGTATTCTAATCACACTAGTGGTTGTTTGTTTACAATTTGATTAATCGTAAATCTATTTTTCTTTTCGGAAACATTAAAAAATTAAGGAAATCAATGATGATGTACGAAATGATCTCTTACTATAAAGTTTCATAGTATTATTATTATAGTTACACTCTTTTGTGGAATTTTTGTTTATATAGATTCGACCTTCCCCGAGTAGAGCTTGGCAAGGTTAATAATGAATTAATCCACAGTCATGTAAAAGAGTTTTTATAATACTTAAAGTGACCATATTTTAAGTAAAGCTAGCTGCTTAGGTGACCTTTTTTCCTTAAACAAATTAAGTTACAAGGAATTAGAGAACATAATCAAACAATGGAAAGTTACCATACGTTGGGATACACGTATATAATAGACATGATTCTATGCAAGATTAATTAGCTTTTTGTTAAAGATAAGATTAATTAACTTTTTAAAAACGCATGATTAATAGTGGTAGTCGAAAAGTTTCAAGCCACATAGTAATATGACCAAGACTTATTTTGCGTTTGAGAGTTAAAATTCCATAGGATCGAATAGTTCAATATTCGCATCGAGCTATCAAATAATTTCTAAAACTTTGAATGGTGATAATGTGGTACGAAATAGATTGTGTGGGACGATCCGAATAATAACAAAAATCTATATATAAATTTTTATTATTATTCGGGGCAGGCTGGACATGTATCGTCTCCTTTAAAACCTAAATATCATCAAACTATGGTCATAAATATTTTATTTTACTAAAATTTTGTGGTAATGTAAAATTAATCAAATATTTAATTATTCAGAGGATCACATCAGCTAATTAAATGTTTCCAAACTTGTAGTATTATAAGAATTTCCAGAAATAAAGACTTGAGAGCTGAGAGAGACCTTTCTAAATGACCACACCTTGTAATTATTTATTGACAAATTATTTTCATTTGCTAAACCCATTTGCGTGTTTTTAATTAATTATATTTACAAATTAAATAAAGCCTTTCACCATCAAAGCATATTTGAATTTCTACAAGCGGGCCCTGGGAAACATGAGTGTGTTGAAAAACATTTATCGAAATATTCGTTTTATATAGTAATATATATTTTTTAATTAAAATATCAGTTATTATATTCTTAAAAAATATATATAACTCGATTGTCTTCATACGCAATAGAATAGAAAAAAGTCTAAGGTTTAAAAGGGACACTAAAAGTCTTTGTAGCAGCTACGTAATATCAATTATTTTGTTGTAACCTTCTTTTGAATAAAGAAATCTATGCTTTTGTAAATGTAAAAATCATTTGCATTTTTGTTTTCATTAATATTTGTGTTTACAAATGCAAACAATCAACTTGCTTACAAATTGCAAAAAGAATGAAAAAGACAAAAAAAAGCTGAATGTTAGTTTGCTTATATTTATTGTCTGTCTTTGAGACAATCAAATTAGTTAGTGTCAATAGCTATCAAAATAACTCTTTCGTCAACGATTTTGTATTTGCTAATTTATAATTTTTGGATATATACGTCCATTTCCTTTCAAATTAAGACCTTAGTTTTAGATATGAGAATTAGGACCCGTAGTGCTAGTATCTACATATCTACCAGATAATTATTATCCAAGAATGTAAATAATCTATGTGCTTTGTATTGAAATTTTTCACATCATATAGTTTTATATTAGGCACGATACGAACCACCTACAAAAGCATTAAAGATTTCAATTATATACTAATAAAGCTTGGATGGTTTTAATTATTGCGTGTAAATACAATTTAAAGGGTTTGCAAAGATTCTTAAAACCATTGTGATCTTTGCTAAGAGAAAGTGAAGCACACAACACAAATGTTCGCCGCCTGGAAATAAATAAAAATATATAATTAGTACAACCAGATTTTTAATGATTGGATAAATTTAAACATTTACTAAGCAAAATAATGTGCACATGTTTTATGTACATTTCGTTTCGAGTGACAATACCACTCGGAACTGGCTATAAATTTTAGAAAACTGTAAATTAGAAAGAAAAAAATGATTATACCGTTTTGTAAACAGAAACGACTCTTATTTTTAGAAAACCATAAACCCATATTTAGTCTACTTAAATTCTAGACTGACCTTTAACCACTCGAAATGAACATAGGTAGGTCGAATATTTAAGATAAATCAAAACATATATAATTGGACTGCATATGAATGTAGTGTAATTCCATAAACATAGATATAGGTAATATCCAAAATGAAAGAAGAAACTAAAACAAAATCAAATTCGTTTTTAAGTCACTAATTTTGTTAGTCTCTATAATATAACGATTAAAAATGAATTACACTAAAAAAGTAGACGGAAAACTTAGATTTATAATATCTCAATTTCGATTTTAAGAAAAAAATTAATCTGAAATCTTCTAAGCTTCTAAAATCATATACATACATACTAAACACTAAATTTAGTTACAATATTTCTAAACCGAAATTGTACCGACTGAAAAAACTCTCACCAGACCAAACCGACCCTCTAACTTTGGTCGTGCAACGTGTCGAGATATGAGTGGTCAAATAAAGCAGTGAAATAGACGGCTGTGAATAGATGAGATGTCGCAAATCGGAGGGCTAAGAAGAGAGCACTGTACACGTGTCTATCCTCCTCCAGCTATGCTGCGAGGTTTTCTTTTCTGATTTTCTCAATATAAAAAATATTCGAAAATCAAATTAAATAAATTGTTTATTTTCGGTCGATAGTGACAAATGGCAATGACGAAAACGACATGTTCGTTGATGCATTCATGGCCCCACATCACATGGGTGCGTGGACCCCACTTTCTCGCAGCTTCGTATAAAGAAAAAGGAGAAAATAAGGAAGCTACAGTGTAGGTCCTACCTACTTTTCTGTGCCATTTGGCAGTACAACAAAAACAAAAACAAAATAAATAAATATTAAGTAAGGTTACTTAATTATAATTAAAAATATAGGCAATTGAAGTACAGAAATAAAGCGACTAACCAATGGAAGCTGTATAATGACGAAACTGCCCTTCCCATTGTTAGTGTGGGAGAACTAGAGATTGAGAGTGACAAGATGATGAGATTATGGTTATGAGAAAACATATTATAAAAAAAAAATGGAAAAATTGAGATTGCAGAGAACGAGAGAGAGAAAGGTGGAAGAAGAAGAAACTGTTTTTTAAAAAAAAAAAAATTTAGGGATAGAATGAAATCGATACAGAGGAAGAGAGATGGTGAAAATTGTCATATATACATATAATACAGAGAATGTCAATGAGATTTTTTGTTTTAGTTTGTTAGTAAATTATTAAATTTTGTTAGTTATTTTTGCAAAGTATTATACTATACACCTAAAAAAGTTAATTTACTTTTTTTGTCTAACTTTTATAAAATAATTTATAATATTAATTTATTGATAGATATTTAGCGTTTTAGAAAAAAAAAATATTTTCTAGTGGTAATCCATAAATCCAGCAAAAATCGTTATTATTTTATCATGGATCGAATCTCCATTCCTATAATAGAGTTAATTAGGTTAATTGATCGGTATGTTCTACTCGAAAAAATGATAACATAAATATATTGAACCCTATTTTAAATTGGAATTCAATTGAATTGAACTTTATGGAATTTTTTGGACAAAACAATTTATGGTTTTTAAAATGACGAAATTGAATATGTATGCACTATTACTATTATTAAAATCATATTGTAAAATTATGATTTATTTAATCAATTATATCTAAAAAGATAAACGTTATCAGTAATTCTAACATGTAGAAAAAAAAAATATTAATTGAAATTCACTTCATTTCTTAGATCATTTTATTAACTTATGATCCACTAAGATTTCATACTCATTTTTGCGTTAATAGCAACATAAGTTCGTTATTAGCCTAAACATTCAAAACCCATAATGTATCTTGTTTAGAAGGAAAAAAAGAATTAAAGAAGGTAAAATATTATAATATGATTTTAATATTAAAAAATATGATATGATAAATAGAAAGAAAAAAAAAATCGCAAGGGATCAATATATTAAAAATAGTTTTATTTTTTATTTTTTGGCGTCATGTCTTGATTTGAATGCCTCAATTTCAGATATGATCCGTGACAATGTTAAAAGCTTCTGAATGTGTCAGAATGTTTTCATCATTCACTAAAAAAAACGATGTCCCATGCTTTCCACTTAAGAAAATCGTACGCACAATCATAAAAACAAAAGCACCTTGATGATGAATGATGAATGATGAATGATGTTAGCATTTCACAACCCAATCCTATGTTTTATTATATATTTCTAATCTTTAATTTATATCACCTTTAGATTTTTCTTTTATAAGAAAAACTTTATTTGTCTTTCACCAAAATCAAAATTTATTATAGCAGACATCAAAACCTTTTTACATCAAAACCTTTTTACGTAAATCATCAGGTTTTGCACCGTTTCTTAAAGCCACTTTTTGGATTTGAAGAACTATTCTGACAATCTCGGCCAATGTTATTTTATCAAATCTGATCAGTTTTCGTAAAAGAAAAGTAACAGATTTACAAAAATAGTAAAAGTCAAAGATTTAACCAAAAAAAATGATTTACAAAAATAGTAACAAACAAATTTAAAGTAAAAGAAATGGAGAACAAGATTACTAGCTACCTAATTTTTTGTCTCTTCGGAACCTAAAACGGTATAAGTTTTTCAGCTGTAAGTTGGAAACGTAAGTTGTTACAGCATAATGCAAAGCTGTAAAAAATAATTGTAAAAAAAAACTGTATAATTAAAATTGAGTGTAATGTTTTTAGTAAAGTTTCTGGTATCGTTTTTGTGATTGGTACAATCTAAAACGTTACAAATTGTAAAGTGACTATAAATTTATTAAGTTTGTTACCAATTAAATCCATGATAAATTAGAGCGATACAATATATATATATTAAATAGGACTAACAATGTTTTCACCAATATACATTTTATCTTATACAAACTAAAAAAAAAAACAGGGTTATGACACTATGTAAAAACACGTGTTTTTGTTGTTGTTGAAGAGATCACAAGAAGTCACTGTTATAAAATTTACTGTTGATTGTAACATTAGATTTATCCTCGATTCACATATGTACAATCAAGTAAATGACAAAGATAAATTTGTTTTTGTCGTGATTACTAGTTCAATGTCGTTTTCACGAATCAATTTTTAGTTTTTTTTTTTCTTTCTTGATAAATTTAGCTTTCCAAAAGAAAATAATAAAATGATTTTATGTTTATTGAAAGAAATTTAAAAAAGGAAAGAGAGAGATGTCGTGGTCGTGGGGAGAAAAGCTGCGGCTACGGAGAAAAATAATCACACGTCTTTTCTTTCATCTTTTTTCCATTTTCTACCCTTAATTGTCTTGCTTTCACTTTCACCCCCTTTATTCTCTTAAAACTCCAATTTATACCCACTTTATATTTTGAAAGGAGCAATTAAATAGCATCATGATATTTTTATAAATATATATTTTTGAAAAGGGATGTCCTAATATAGAATCTTTTGTTCCTAATATAGAATTTTTTGTTCAATCTCAAAATTACATATTTGTATTTAATTTTTTTATTTATGAATGAAAGGGGAAAAGAGTCATTTGTACTAGTAAAGGATACCTAATTATAAGCTATAGCACAAAAATATTGGATATTGATTATACTTTTAATAAGGTGGAATTACAAACTAAATTTTAAAATTATTAGCAACTGTTGGTATATAAAAAAAATTTAGTTTATTGATTTATCATTTATCCATTTGAGAAATTAAAATTACGTGAGATACCAAATCTTGAATTACAAACCAAAAGTTATTGCTAACTAGAGCCGTCTCAAATTATTTGTAAGTTCTATTTAATTTTTTTACTAAACGTATATTTAATATGAAAAACTAAGTTTTTTAAAAATATATCTTCCAATTTATATATATATATATATATATATATAATCAAAATTTTCTTTAAAAAAAAATTCATATTTAAATCGGGACTTTATTCAACTGCTTTATTCGCACATGCTAAAAACGGTATGTTACTAAGAAAAAATCAATATCATCTCATAATAAAGCATAAGAAGAAAAGGTTATATTAGTGAATTGGAAAGTTTAGGGTGAAAATTGGAATACAAATTGGATTGGAGGGATCAATCATAATTTTATTGCTTTTCATTCGATTTTCCTCACTAATTTACCCCCTTCTCAACATCGTTAATTACACGAAGAGCCATGAAAACGAGAGTTTAGGATAATTACAATTTTAACCTCAAAGGAGTTAATTAATCCTTCCCACCTTAATCCCTTTCCCTTAAATTCCTTAATTATCGATTATTCCAATTTTGCCCTCCGTTCTGTTTCCCACAGTGTAATAACAGAGCACAAGAAAACGATTACTCAATCTCCTCCGATTTAATGATTCTCATGTCCAATGATCAGAGGCGGAGTACCAATGAAGAGACGGTGGTTGTTCATCGGAGAAGAAACCACAAGCTTCTTCACCACTCAGAAAATCGTCGTGATCCTCCGTCTGCTCTGTTTTCACGAACTGTAAGAAACTCCCTCCGGTAACCATCGGCGGCGGCGTTAATCTTCCGTTATCGGAGCTAGTTTCGTCGTTGAGAACGGCGCTTGAATCGCAACTGTCGGAAGATCCAGCTTCGACGACGGAATTCGGTAGAAGATCACGGAGATCGGTGAAGCTTCGCCGGTAATTAAAACCAGTGGAATGTTCTAGAAACTGAGGAGGAGACGAAGGAAGTAATTTCTCCGGCAACGAAACTTCTTCTTCTTTCACGGCGGAGATATCACTTTCCGTCGTAGCTTTATCTTCTTCTCCGTTTATCTTAGCTTTGATTTTGCTAATCTGCAATCACAAACATAATTAGTAAAAAAGTTTCGATTTTTAATGATTTTTCAATCTCTAAAAATTTGATTTTTTTCACCTCTTGGAGAAGAGAATCGTTATCGCGGCGGAGAGAATCGAAATTGTGACGGAGAGAGTCGTATTGGCTTTTAAGAACACCGTAATCTTTCTCGAGCTGTTTTGTCTTCCACCGTGCACGGCGGTTTTGAAACCAAACCGCTACTTGACGAGGTTGAAGTCCAAGCTCTTGAGCTAGCTTCGTTTTCCTCTCAGGTTCGAGTTTGTTCTCAAGCTCGAAATTTTTCTCAAGAGCTTTGACTTGATCAACTCTTAACCTTCTCTTCTTCTCCGACAAACCCATGCCGGAATATTCCTCCACTATGTTGTTACCTTCTTCTTCGTAACCATCAAGCATAGATTGGAAATTACTTCCATACCCTCTCGGACTCTGCTCATCTGTGTGTAACAAATTGAGTTTGTCAATAATTTGCTATAAAGTGAAAATTAGAAGAAGAAAAGATCACATGGGTTTGTCTGAAATTAGCTAAAAAGGAGAAAGAATTTTTTTAAAATTGGTTTTTTTTGTAGAAGTGGAGATTATACCACACATTGAATCTGAGCTGCTTAGTCTCTTCATGATACAAAAAAAGTCCAAATCTTTTTTCTTCTGTGAGTATTAAATTTTCCTTACAACAATGTTCTTAAACACAATTGAGCTTGAACACATAAAACAAAAGACGAGACTTTAGATGAACAAATTAGAAATGGATTGAGAAAAGAGAGAAGCTTTTAGTTTGGGCTAATTAGAAGAAAATGGTAATCTTATATACAGAGGAAGAGAGAGAGAGAGAGAGATTCTTCGTTTTCAATATGAACAAGTTGGTTTCATGGTTTCATACTTTCTCTTTCTTTAAATAAACCAAGCTTGGGTTAAGATAAAGAGTTAGAATGTAACTATGGTTAAGTTTGATATGAAAACGGGAACGGAGTTTATATGGCTCAGCTCGGCTTGGCTCAGACGAACAAAACGGAATCTGTGATACGTCACCGTATGGTTTAATTTTATTTTGGTGTTTCTACTTTCTAAAATGAAAACCAGATACGTAAGATGCTAATAAATAAATTTTAAATCACCCCATCCTCTGAAAAACGTCATAAGATACGTCAGAAGATTTGATGACCAAATTTGATAAATTAAATTATATGCAATTTCCTCATTTCTGTTCAAACTTTAAATTGAAATGGATAAGATATTTAATTACCATGATAGCATATATAAGCTTATATTTAATTTGATATATTAAAAATTATCGCTTAATATGATTATATGAAAATGTGTGATCTTGGCACTTGGCAAAGCAAAAGGGTGGGAAAAAGGCTTGTGGGTGGGGGAACAAGACTGACAAATTTGGGTTTGGTTCTTTGAATTATCCAAAACTATGGGCTCAAATTAATTAATACAGCGGGAAAACAATTTGATCCACTTGACAATATTGTGATTATGATCTTATTTGATCAATTAATTAGAATGGTAGAAGCGATTTAGGAGAGGTTGTTTTATCTCTTTCACTACATGAAAGTTTAAAATTTTAAGCTAATAAATACATAACTATAAAACATATCACATGGTCATTCAAAGAAAGACAGTCGAGATGATCTCGAATTTTAGCACCGGTCACGAAAAAGAGACTAATTTAACTTGTTACGGTTATTGATCTGAGTAGATTATGAACTTAGGTCCAAAACTTCTTAATTTTAAAAAAAAATTGGGCAAAAATTCAAGAGAATGGTCGTTATAAAATTATAATATACCATTTGCGTATACATGTATAAATTTTAAATGAAAATACAGACGCAAACTTTAAAAAACAATCGCGGCCATAATGACAACTCTCTTTATAACTAAAAGGAATGCTTAGGTGGGAAAGAAAGTCAAGTTAAATCTCACATAAATTTCTCAAGTCTTCCTCCTCCTCTAGAGAATCATGTTCAACGTGAGAGAAATAAATCTTTTAGTTACCAAGCAATTAATGTTATAGTTACGAATTGCGTACTTAATCATGGGTTTCGAGGATCATCTTACAATTTAAGTCCAAGTATGGTAATGTTTCAAAATGCTAATATATACATACATTTTGTATAGGTCTATGTTAAAATTAGGCCTGTACATTACGAGTAAAAGGTCGGGTAATAGCGGATAAGAATCGGATAAGAATATTTAGGATATCGAAAATTATTATCGAATGGATAATTTAAGGGTAAGAGTCGCATAAGGATCGGGTAAAGATAATACATGTAGTTAAAATTACTATCCGAACGGTTAATGTTGATAATTAAAACCGCTATTCGAACGGATAATTATAATAATTCAGATAATATTAGCAATTTTTTTTTTTAAGTTTTGAGATAATTTTTGAAATTATTTTTAAAAATGGTGGATAATTTTAAAAATGTTATAAAACCATATTCATAATTATTAAATGAATGATTTTTATACTCTTTATATAAAAGTTTTTAAAAAAATATATAATTTTAAAATTGTAATTACCCAAATGGATAATTGGGTACCTAGGTAATTATCCGACCCTTACCCTTATCCGTTAAAATAAATTATTGTTATCCAAACGGGTAATATTAATTACCCTTACTCGAAAGGTCGGGTAAGGGTAGGGTCGGGTTACCAGACCCGAAATGGACAGGCCTAGTTGAAATTTCCACATCAAAAATTGAGATGAGACATAAGTAATATATAAGAGTCATGACCCAATTCACTTATCGCCAATTAGTTTTGAATTGGAAGTTCATGAAATTTAATATGATATCAAGACCGAATTTGATTCAAGAAATGTGGTCCAAGAAAAGTACGTTGCCGATCCTAGAGTGGGATTCGGTTCGAAATGGAACGGAATATCCATCATCTTGAGGAGGCGTGTTAGAAATTCATATTGAAAATTGAAATGGGATCTAAGTAATATATAAAGAATATAGGTCAAATTATTAATCGCCAATTGATTTTGAATTAGAAACCATAAAACTTAACGGTCTAAATCATACGTGAAGAAGAGAATCGAGAGAATGTATTAACCCACATGCATAGTTTTTTTCACTAATTCTCCATTTCCCACAATTGCTTGAGGGAGAGTATAACATTTTCTAAGGAGTAAGGAGTCTGATCTCTTCCTCGCTTATTCTCCATTTCCTACAAAAAAAACAATCTTATGAGTAGCCAAAAAACAGAGCAAGAAACATTATACAGATGTTGAAACTCTCTCACCTACAAAGATCTCTTGGAGCCACATGGGATATCCCGAAGCCACATAAGATTGTATGCGGTCTTCTATCGTGACACTTTGTGCGATGAGAAAAAATACCTCTATTGGTTTCCTTTGATTCAACTTCTAATCTCCAATCTCTGATAGTCCTCAAGGTGTGAAAGATCTCCGAGGCTTGATAGCAAAAGGAGGGCCAAGCCACGTTATCTAAATGGGAGAAAATTGAAATATGTTACTTAGGAATAAAGAGATGGCAGGCCTCTACATTATGAATGACCCAGTCTCAGATGATGGACCACAAAAACAGTAGTAGTTGTTATAGGCCTGATCCATTTGTGTATTTTAAAGAATTTTATAATCGATTTGTTTTGTCTCGTACGTTATTTGATTAAATAAGTCAACTTCGACGTTCCCTTGCACGTTTCCTACGTGTTACAAATTAAAATAAAATATATACTGTTGCACAACTATTGGATCAGCTTGAAAAATGATATTAGCAAAAAAATAATTTGGATATTGATGATGCTCGAACACAAGGCACTTTGATGATAAACTCAAACACAATGGAAGATATATGAATGAAAAGTAAGGAAAGAGATTTTAAAATTCTTTTTAAATTCTGTCATATATGTCTCTTTGGATTTTATAAGTTGAAGTCTGGAGATTCTGCCATTTTCTTGTATCCTTATCAAGTTTGTGTCTATCTTACTTGTAATCCATAAATGTCTAAGAATTTTTTAGCATATAAATTTATATTTTAAAGAAAAATGTGGTGTATTGGCTCATTAGCCAATTAATAATTGGGTGTTAAGTTAACATATAAAAAATAGTATAAAATAGTTTAGATGAGAAAAATTTCAAAAATATTAAATTAATCAAACTAAATGATTTGTTTTTTAATCATCAAATCATACGCACATTTTGCCAAATCTAAATTCAGAGGTAAAACAACATCAATACTAATGCTAACTATTATTCCACAAATTTCTGTCAGTTATAAACGATCAAATAATTTAACCTTTTCTTTTTATTAGATGTAAGTTGTAACTACTACTAACATAAATATATGAGATTCATGTTACAATCCATGTAGTTTATTCTTGCATTTAACTATAATGGTAGATCGGTAATAGTTGCAATGTTCAATTGTTATGGTCATTGGGATTGCTGGTGTGGCCATAAATATCGATTTTTATGTGAAGAATTTGTGGTTTCAAATAGAGGGTTTTGGTATTGGGTAAACCATAAGTGAAATCTAATTTCAGATAAATGGTTAACTCCGGTTTAAGTAAATCCGTAAGTATACTGTGTAAAAGGGGATGAAAAAACATAGTCGTTGCATCCGTAACAAACTTGCTCTTCTTACTCTTGATTTCGCGTACATTCTTGGTATAGAGAGCTTGTGAGATTGTAATCGATGGTGATAGTAGACTACCGCGAAAGTTTGGCCGAGATTAGGGTTCCGATTCACATAACCTGAAGTTGTTAGTTTGTTTTCTATGCATTTACGCTTATGTTCTATGCGAGTTTGTTGGCCAATAGATAGATTGAGAGAAAGTAACAAATTGAGTGAATCAAATCGATTAGGAGTGTTTGTGAGGTGAGGTTGGTTTCCAACGTTTTCTTTTTTGCCATGGCGATACACACACCACTTAAACCACTTGTGTTGTTTTTTCTTTTTTTGAATGAATGTAAAATTTTATTCAAATCAAAAAACTATTTTACAATACTTGTTACATTAGGCTGATGGAAATTCATACAAGAGAAAATAATTTGAAAATGCCTTTGACGAGTCGAGAGGATAATTAGAAAAGCTGGTTCGTGTTGGAACATTTAGCTCATTGATGAGTTCGTGTGGCAAGCCACGTTTCCATGGCTTTTGTGTAATCGTAGTGACCCGTTTTGCGAATTGAGTTGATACGAACCAGTCGAGAGGATAATTAAAAAACAATTGTGTTGTTTTTTCATGTTTGTTTGTTAGTTATTTTCTTTGTCTGAAATCAAGGACGAGGCAAACTGTACGATGAAACATTCTGACCTCTAAGAATTGATTAATTTGACCCTATCGAAGAGACAAGCAATTTGTGTTATACGCGACGAACATGTGGATAGACATGATTGACATATAAACGAAGCACAATTTAGTGGATAAGACCTTTTCATCAAACAAGTTGAGAAAAAATTACTAATAAAATAAGATAGCAACTAACTTAATTAACCCCAATTTGACAAATTTTACCTATTAAATAAAACCTTAAGTTTATCAAAAAGTCATGTTATTATAATTTTACACCTTTTCAAGTTTTTTCAAGACAACTCTTTGCTTCTCCTCACTAAGTATATAAATGCAATCTTCGTACTTGATATTAACGAAACTGATAAAACATTTACATTTTACAATTCGACGTGGATAAATCTCAGCCGTTTAATTCCGTCCAACGGTTCTCATTCATTCTTGTTTTCCGACGACGTTTCGAATGAAACGATGACTCGTGTCGATGGTTTAAACTCTCACCGTTGGATTATCATCTTCCACGTGGCTTACATCGTACAGAGCAAAGTCAATGCACAATCACCCTCACCGAGTCAAGCTCCGTCGAAGACCACCGTCACCGTTCTCGTCACCGTCTTCTTCTTCGTCGGATTACTCTCCGTCTATATCCGCCATTGCTCACGCTCTAATCCCGGATTAGGTAGTCCCCGCCGCGCTCACGACGGTTGTTCACGGCGAGACGGTCTTGACGACGCCGTCGTCGAGAGTTTCCCTGTCTTCGCTTACTCCTCCGTTAAGGAATCGAAGATCGGATCCGGCGATTTGGAATGTGCGATTTGTCTCAACGAATTAGAAGATCGAGAAACTGTCCGGTTGCTTCCGATCTGTAATCATCTCTTCCACATCGATTGCATCGACGTTTGGCTTTATTCCCACGCGACTTGCCCTGTTTGCAGATCAGATCTCACGGCGAAATCGGATAAAACCGGTGAAGAAGACGACACGGAGATTGGACCTCCGATGAGCGATCACGTCGCGATTGACATTACGGGAGATTCGGAGACAGTTGAGGAGGCGAAAAGCCACCGTAGACGGCTGGGTTTTGAAATCGCCGGTAAGTTTCCGCGGTCGAATTCGACGGGCCATTCGATGGGTCGACTCGGTGATGGTACTGAGAGGTTTACTCTCCGGTTACCGGACGACGTGAAGAGAAGAATCATGGCGGCGAAAGGACGTAGGCTGAAACGAGCGAGAAGCTTCGACGCTGATTTGACGGCGGAAGGAAGAGGGAAGTATTGCCGGAGCGGCGAGGAAAGCAGTTACATAGTCGGGTCGGATGGGAAATCGGATCGGGTCAATTGGGCGGATCGATGGGGTTTGGTTGTTACAAAGTCAACCTCAAGTTCCGTTAGATCACAGAAATCTAACGGCGAACCGTTAAAATGACGACGTTATAGTTTGCCGCCGTTAACCATCTGAAGGGGTGAATATATTTATTTTTTAATGCGAGTGGTAAATTAAATAGTTTATGAAGATTGAATATTGATTCACTTTGTTTTTTTTTTGTTTTGTTTTGTATACATACATATACAGAAAGGGTTCAAGCTTGTTTAGCAGCTCGCTAAACAAGTATTTAAAAATCTGTAAGTGTGTCTAAATTTGATATTTTGATATACTTAGTCGTTTTTTTTCTTCATAATTTTGGCCACGACAGATTAACTCATTAACCTAAATAATTTCTACATTTATAAGAAAATGAATTTGATCCTAGATAAGATGGTATTAATTTTTGGTGGACTTATAAATACCACTAAATCGCAGTCATTTTTATACTGATATATTTGTTACGCGGTAAATTATTTTGTAATCAATTATGATATTTAAATCAACAAGAAGTAATAGACAAAATTAACCTAATAAAAAACAAAAACAAAATCATAAATCATATGAGTAGACAAACAAATATATTGTTGGTTTTATATAAAATGACACACTTTCTCTTTTTATTAATCATAAAATAAATTATGTATTCTATACAAAACAAACATGTAATTCTAATTACATGATTTACCATTTCTGATTTGGCAACAAAACAAAAGTGTCCCAAGTCCCAAATTTTAAATCGTTACTCAATTATTACGCGTAAGTTTTAGTTATATAGATTTGATGGTGGGATCGTTAGATGTTACTAATCAATAAACATAACGAATATGTTGTTGTTTTCCCCCCCTCATCTTGGGACTTATCACATTCATCCATCGATGGTTATCAATTCTTTATTAGCTTTGTTGGCAAACGGGTTGATATGACCTTGATGATATTTTATGACAACGAGTTTTCCACTTTAAGAAAATTCGTATACCAACTTCTTAATTAAAATTAAAAATTGAATGTCTTTACCAAACGCGAGAAACTATCGTTATTTCTTAATTAATTGATAAGTATCTATAGTTTTTGTTTGGGTCAAAACTCAAAAAACATTCATTTATATATTTTACGCTTCTTGAATTACTATTTTCGTAATTATAAATGACAAAAACAGTATGTTTGAAAAGTGACCGCGGTCGAAGTACATTAAAAATCAACACTATTTAATTTATTATCGAATCTCCTCTTCTACAATATAATAATTGCGCAACAACAAAAAATGAGTTTTATCATATACATATCGTTAATTTATATAGAATATTCAAATAAATATAGAAAGTTTTTTTACTTCTTTCAAAAATCTATTTTTGCCTTTTTTAAGGAATCGAAGGTTTAAATTTTGATATACGATTCCTCTACGTGAATTTCGTGAAAAAAGGAAGAAATCATTAGAATGTTTGATTCTAGCGATTATAGTCTATTTTCAAATTATTTAAATATGGAAGGTAGTTTGAAAAAGACTAAAAAAAATAAAAAAAAATATCAACAATCGAGTGATGCTCCATATATATTTGATTATATTTGACTCATGTTGGTACATGGAATCGAATAAAAACAGTTTCCATTCTTGACCCAAAATAAAATTATTATATTTCTATTATCTCCTTATTAATCCACAAAAACAAAAAGAAGTAATCTTCATTATCAAATCAAAGCTTTTAATCCGATGGGAAAAATCACAAGTTTTGCAGATCTAATCGGAATAATCAAAGACAAAGCTTCTCAAAGCAAAGCTGCTTTAGTTTCATCAAACCCTAAAAGCAAAAACTTCTCTTTCCATCTCTCTGTCCTCCGTGCAACTACTCACGACCCTTCAACTCCGCCGGGAAATCGCCACCTCACCGTTCTACTCTCCGCCGGTACTGGCTCAAGAGCCACCGCTGCTTCCGCCGTCGAAGCCATCATGGACCGTCTTCACACCACCAGAGATGCTTGCGTCGCTCTCAAATCCTTGGTCATCGTCCATCACATCGTTAAACACGGTCGTTTCATACTCCAAGATCAGCTCTCTGTTTTTCCAGCTTCCGGTGGTCGGAATTATTTGAAACTTTCTGGGTTTAGAGATGAGAAATCTCCTTTGATGTGGGAGCTTTCTTCTTGGGTCCGATGGTAAGCTAAAATCAATTAAAAAAAAGTTTCGATTTTTATGTTACTAAGAAAACAAAGTTTCGATTTTTATTGTTATGAAGATTTAAAAAGTTTTGATTTTTTTTTAATTTATTTCTAGGTATGCTTTATATCTTGAGCATCTATTATCAACATCAAGAATCATGGGATTTTTCATTTCTTCAACATCAAACACAATCCACAAAGACGAATACGAAGAGATGGTTTCATCTCTTACAAACTCTGATTTGCTCCGTGAAATCGACGCGCTCGTTGGTCTACTAGAAGAAGCATGTAAAATTCCGGATCTGCCCTTTTCCGGTGGTAAATCTCTCGCCGACAAAATCATCCATTTGGTCGGAGAAGACTACGTGTCTTCGGTCAACGAGCTTTATGTAAGATTCAACGAGTTTAAAGAGCGGTCTAATACTTTGAGCTTCGGAGATTCGATAGAGCTTGTTTGTGCTTTGAAGCGGCTAGAGAGTTGTAAAGAGAGATTGTCTGAAATCTGCCATGGGAATTGGAAGAGAGCTTGGATTGATGGATTTTGGAGTTTGGTGCGTGAGGTTAAGGGTATGATTGGTAATTTAGAGGATAATTATGGGCAGTTTGAGAAATCGATTGTTGGGATTGGGAGGAGAGAAAAAGGATACGAATCAGCTCGGTTTACTGATCGGTTAGTTATTGGCTATAGTGATGATGTTCGGTTTTCTTCCGGTAGATTTTCGAATGTTGATCGGTTTAATTATCCGGTTTCTACTCGAACATTTTGTTGAGTAAACGAGATTGACCGTCTTGTGAAAATTTTATTTTTTTGGTGACAAAAGAATGTTTCTATACATTTTGAAACCATTATCGAAAAAGTTAAGTAATAGTAGTATTTTAATTTCGATCATTTTTTTCAGATATAATTCGAATTTAGCCACCACAAAAGTCAATGCATTGATGGTTATTTCATTTATTTCTGGATGTTGATGTATTAAGAATGATTAGAGTTTGGAAAATAGATTACCTAAGCTTGTTTTTTCATATTTATTTTTAGAACAAAATTGGGCTATACTTTACTAAGATCCTATTATAGGATTCCTATAATGAACAAACACCTTAACTTTGGCAAAAAAATAATATATATATATATTATTTTTTTGGTGGATACTTGGAAAACATGAGTAACATATTCACATGCAACCTTGACAACTTATTAATTATAGATCAATCTAAAATTCAACCAAAAATTTTCCGATAGTTCATTTTAGAAATAAAACTTTAAAGATTGTTCTCTCTCAAATGTGCTTAAATTGCCTAAAACATACTATATTAATACGAAATAGCAATAATATAAACTCACCGTATTCTTAATTCTAATTTTTAAAATACGACTATATAAACCAAGACTTTATTCATATTAAGAAAAAAATGATAATGAAGAAAGTTACAATCAGAATCTCCTCCCTCAGGTTAATCCCATGGCCAAATCAAAGTATCAAAAAGACCCAAAAATACACCAACAAAAGAGGAATAAAATACGAAATGTATAAGAAAAAACAGAGAGATTCGTAAACAAATCATACCAAGGAAAAACCAAATGAGATAGAGATAGAGTAATGAATACTCAAAATCCTCTATTAAGCCAAAACGACGGCGTACAAAGCTCCGGCGATGATGGAACTCACAATGAAAGCTTTGTTAGTCAATGCTGAGTCAGCTATCGGTGCATCAGCTTCAGGAGTCGGCGCAGGAGATGGCGTTGGTCCTGATGGACCTGGAGCCAAACCTACTGGTTTCGGAGGAGAAGCGACAGGAGAAGTTGTCGGAGACTTAGTCGGGGGTGAGAGGGTTGGTGGAGTCATCGGAGCTGGAGTTGGCTCGGTAACCGGAACAGGTGGTGAAGCAACGGGAGATGGTGTCTCTGCGGTTGGTGTAATAGCCGGAGAAGGAGACTCTACCGGAGGGAGAAGTGAGATTGGTGTCGGAGCCGGAGCTTGAGCGAGACATGACGTGGCTAATAGACCAAGAAAGATCAGTGCTTGCAATGTCTTAAGAGCTCCCATTATATAATAATCTCTGTTTCAATTTCTTTCGTTGTCGACGAGAGAGATTGAAACTGAAGAAAAACTCTTTGTCTCTTCGTTGGTGGTGGAGAAATGAAAGAGAAGGGTTCTCAATATATATAGCTAAGAAGATTGTATATTTAATTCTGTTTGTAAAAATGATTTAGGACAATTGTTTAATATTTGGACTCTTTAATCATGCAAGCACATAGATAGATAAGATATACAACTATTGTTTATTTCTTTATTTGGAATATCAGAATTAGTAGTCTTTACCAAGTCTCTTGTGAGTTTTGAAGTTTTCTTGAAGAATCGTCTACAAGGAGGAGCACCAAAACGAAAGCATAAAAATCTTACACATGGATATGTTGAGTTGTTTGAGTCTAATATTTCGGATTAGTTGTTGATCATATCGGATGTTCATTGGTCTAAACGATCAAGTCGACGTGGGATGTTAGAAAAGATGGTAAACCCGATTCTTTTATTAGTTAGTAGAGTTTACATGACAAAAACTAAAACTATTATGTTTAAAATAAAGATGTTAATTTGTTATAGGATTTTCTTTTTTTTGATGTTTTTGAGAAAAAAAATGTATTATAAATTCGTAAAATCGATTATAGTGAAATTTTGCAACATATATAGAGAAAATTGACGTAACTTTCACACTAAAAATAAATCGTTATAAAGCATGCATGTCGTTTCTAATTATCAAATTTAGATCCAAATCTTAGCAGGCTAATCTAAATGAGTTTATGATTTGAATTAAGACCAGACAAATGTCGTGTTAAAATTGGTAATTAGCTATCGTTGACTAGTTGTAGATAACTTCATTTCCTTATTTACGGTGCGTGATGCAACTTGTTTTACACTAACCTTTGCTTATCTTCGCTTGTAAAATCCCATGGACCTCGACGTTTAATGGCGTAGAAGATCGATGAAATTTTCTACTTTTATCTTGTAATGCAATAACCCGTCAAATTTGTAACAATACAATTAAACGAGTTTACATCGAATTAAGAAAATGACATATTTTTGTGCCAACCCGATTTACTTAATATATTTAAATTATTAATTTTTGTTTTATCAAGAGTCGAGACCACGCGCAATACTTGGTTACCACTAAGGTTACGACGAGGCAGACAAACAACACATTATCTGTAAAATGATTATGACATTTTTAATATTATGAGGAAAAAATCTAAAAGTATTTTACAATTATAATTTTTAACAATTTTAAAATCGAGGGAAAAGTTTGGTTGGGTCGCATCAGAGAATCTTCATCCTAAACCAAAACCAAATTAAAATTTAAACCTAATTAAAAAACAAACCAAACCTAAACCAAACCAAATTTTAGATAACTCAAATGAAATCACATTGCTCTAAATATGGGATTTGATACCCGTAAGGCAAGGTCCAAAACATATTTAAACCTACCGAAACAAAATTAATATTGTTCGTCAATATTAACATTTTGAATGAGATGCATAATTCAAAATTTGGATTGTACGAGATATCTTGAATGTATTAAAATTTACAAGTAGTAAGATGAATTTCACGAAGTCCGATTGATAACGCTAAGAGAACGATAAATGTTAACTGAATAGTTTAAAAAAAAAAAAGATAACGGCACAAAAATAATAGTAATATTATTTTTGATATCATTTTTTACCGTTTTTTATTGATAACAAAATTAATGATATATACTTTACCAGTAAGATAAAAAGAATTACCGATCAAAATCGTTAAAACTTTGTATGTTGTCCGTTTTAGTCCTCTTTAGTTTTTTCCTAGTTTTGCTAGCTTGCATGTTGATTAATTTATCATGTTTTAGTGGTATGCTCCAATATTTGCAAAATTTATAAGAATATCATAATCTCCATAACAACAGCAAAACTATATATCATAATCTTCATGTTGAACCAATGCAAAAAAAACAGGGAGATAAAATTAATCAAGATTTTATTACATAACAACGATTTCATTATGTGATAATTATAATTAGCAATCCAAAATGATGAAAATCACATGATAACATGTAAGCAAAAAGCAGTGAAATGATTAAATTACCAAAAGAGAAAAAAAATTATCCACCGGTAAAAACCGGTCTAAATCCACTCCTTAGCGCTTAAAACTGGGCCTCACTTTTCACGGCTAGTCACCGTTCTTCCCGGTAAACCCGTTATCCATTTCACCTTCCCAAAAAAATAAATATATATTTAAACAGAAAGGAAAAGAAAAAAGAAAAAAAAAAGAGAAAGGCGAAGCTAACGATACCATACTTGCGAAATTAAAAATCGTCGGCGAAGAGTTATCGGAGCTACATTCGTCGGAGTATGGAGCAGGCGACGGGTGAGACGGCAGTGAAATCGGAGGTTCCGATCAAAGATCAGAACTCTAAGCCACCGCAGATTTCTGATCCGAAACCGGTGGATCAGGGACCGAAAGGAGCCGAGGATGCGAGTTCTGTGATAGTCTTGTCTGAGGAATCTGAGACGAAGGGAGGTCAAGCACCGACTCGATCGGCGTCTGGATCGAGGAAATCTGTTCATTGGAACCCGGAATTGGTATCTGAATCTCCGGCTCCGGATCAGAAGGTTTTATCGTCTTCCGCCACTGGATCTAACCCGTACATCGCTCGTTCTCCGGCTGAAACTTCCGATGCCTCGCTGAAAGGTAAAGTGTATAAACGGAATCTGGAATTTTTGGTATTGTGCATGTGAGATGTGTAAAACGTTGTAACACCTCTTTGGATTGGATCAGATACTATGGAGTCTGTGAAAGGTGTGCTTGGGAGATGGGGAAGGAGGGTTGGAGAAGCAGCGATGAAGGCAGAGAGCCTCGCCGGGAATACGTGGCAGCACCGTGAGTTTCTGATCTGAATGTGCTTGCTCTGTTTACTACCACCCTTTTAAGATTGTTGCAATGTTCATTGATTGTTAATAGATATGGTGGCTGCATCATAGCCTGGGAATCAATAGGTTTGGGTGTTGAATCATGAGCTGAAATTGTGGAGAGATTTGTGTGATTGTAGCCTGTAGGTGCAGAATCACTCCAAGGAAGGTTCTTGATGAGTTAGATATATGTTTGAGGGGGAATATCAATTTTTCTGGGTAAACCATTGTTAAAGAGAAGAACTAGGATTTAGGACGTGATTTGATACTGAATGTGATTATATATGGTTGGTCTCTCTAGTGATTAATCTTGGTATTCTCAATCAGTGAAAACTGCTCCGAGTTTTGCGGATGCGGCAATGGGAAGAATTGCACAGAGTACAAAGGTCTTGGCAGAAGGAGGGTATGAGAAAATTTTCAGGCAAACCTTTGAAACAGTTCCAGAGGAGCAGCTGCAAAATTCATATGCTTGCTACTTGTCAACATCAGCTGGTCCGGTCATGGGAGTTCTTTACATATCCACTGCCAAACTTGCGTACTGTAGCGATAACCCTCTCTCTTATAAAAATTCTGGCCAAACTGAATGGAGCTATTATAAGGTATTCTTCTTAATCTGTAGTTATTGAAGTTTCTATGATCGATAACCGTGTGACAACCACGCTACCTCATTATGATCCATCGAGATTAACAGCGACTAGAAAGCTACCTCGTGGATAATAGCATCAAACTTAGATTTTTTTCTTTTCTGTTTCTTTGTTTCCCAATGCATTCTATCAAAAGGGGGAAAGAGTGAAGAACGATAGATGCCACTTTCTTGTGCAAACTATGATAGCTTTCCGTACAATACTGATTATGAATACTTTATATCTTCGTCTTAAACAGGTAGTAATCCCATTACATCAGCTTAAATCGGTTAATCCTTCGACAAGCATAGTCAATCCCGCAGAAAAGTACATCCAGGTAATCTCGGTTGACGACCATGAGTTTTGGTTCATGGGTTTCTTAAACTATGAAGGCGCTGTTACATCTCTGCAAGATACATTGAGAGCCGGTGCCTTACAGTCAGTGTGATATACCCTGGTGCATTCTCGATCTCAGTAACATTTTTGTTGCAAAACTAAATTATTTGATTCCCATTCTTGATCAGTTACCATGACTTAATACACCTGTAGCATTCCTTTGCTAAGTATTCTCCAAATCATATTATTGCTTATAGAAAAAAAAAACTAATTGGATTCTAGGATTAAATGTTATTTGTTATTATAGCTTAGATCTCTATATGGTTATAAAAGAAGATTTTCTTGTTACTCTTACCATCTTATAGCACAATGTGATATGCGTAACTCTTATTCCGCTCGTGTTTAAATAGGATAAAAACTTCAAACATAGATACCGGGAAATAGGTACAGATCCGGGCAAATCAATCAATCTCTTTACCATCTCCACCTGAGATCATGAGCCCTGGTTTGATTCTTCATCTTGTCATTTCTTGTTTTATCTTCACCAGCTACAAACTTCTTTCTCTTGTCCAAATTCTCTGCTTTTTTCGTCTTGTCGTTGTCTGCTTCCTTCTTGCTCTCCGTGATCTCAATCTTTGTATCTCCTTCCATCTTTATACTTATGTTCACCTCCAATACTCTCTTGCTCTTTCTCATGGAAACATCCAACGACTCTTCTCTTTCCCGTCTTTGCTCATACAATCGCCGCAGCTTGAGTGCGAGATTGTAGATCCCATCTTTGAATTCCCCTTCCAAATTTCTTTCTATTTCCATTTCGAGCTCATCGCGAATCCTCTCCTCTTCTTTGGACAACAAGAGTCTTCTCTCTTCCTACAATATAAAACCATTCAGTAGCTAAAAACTTTCCCATGTATATATACAAATAGATATGTTTTTACCACATTTTGTCGGCTATAGTCTTGTTGGTCCATGTCTTCACAACTCTCTCTGTCTTTTTTTCTGATGCGGTCCCTTTGCAAATGTGGGTTATAAAACTATGTCGTTTTGACACTGACATTTGTCTTGATGATGGGTCCCTTGTGTGCTTGTGGTATTATAGTTTGGTGGTCTGAATAAGACATGCATGTTAATAGGGTTTTAAGTGACTGTTAACTATAACAAGCCTTTGAAGCATTTACGCGCCAAATATCTCTTAAGTGCAGATTCAGAAGTTAAAGCTTTGAGTTGATTAAATTGAAAACTTGTGTCTTTTTTATGTGTTGGTGAGAATAGTGCTTTACTTATAAGGCTGCTTTTGGATTGCTTTAAAGTAGAATCTAATGCGATCTCTGTCTGAATAATGAAGGAGAAGTTTCACTTTTTTGTGTCTATCAAGACATTACATTCAAATGAATAACAAAATTAGCGATAAAATCACTTGTTACACGTCAAATATTAAATTGATAAATTGTAACAAAATTAGCATTAGTTAGAGATCAAAACCGTAATTAAATTGTTGATTATATTTTTATTAGCAAAATATATTTCTATCACAATCTAAACATACTCTTCTCAAGATATCATCGTCAACCGATGAACATCTTATTTGTGATCCATTTCAAAACTTTATATAGATTTACAAATCAACTAAATTCAAAAAACGAATAACACCCTTTTATATTCGTATAATCGTATTCTTCTTCAATGTATTCGTTTTATTGGTGGATAGCGTAGGAGTTACGTGATAATTCGATCGTTCCAAGACTCTATATTATTGATTGTTTTGAAACAGTGGAATAGTGTTGATAAAACGACAAGACTGTGATGCGACGTATATTATTATTATTATTATTAAGCATCCTCTCTCTTTTATTCAAGCCATCAAAGATTATATTTGAATCTTTTATTCATCACTCTTTTGGTTAATCAAAGTTTCATCACAAAATTAGTAAAAATTTACATATCACCCTCGAAAGTTTTAGCGAGAATGTGAGAATCGATAACATTTGTATCATAAAACTAAATAGATATTTCGTTCCTATGATTTGTTCTACCTACTTCTTCGTAAATCTTGGCAAGCCAAGATTGATAAACTCAATGATCTTAAGATCGGACGGCTAAAAATCAAAACACTTTTTTTTTCCTTTTTTTGAGAATAATGAGAAAATAAATAATAAATCTCCCTCCAAAAGTCTTAAGTGGGAAAAACTGTAAAGCAAAGAGATCCGATCGATCCTTCTTCTCCATGGATGTGCTTACCGGTTCCGGCGTCGGTTCGACCGCCGTGACCGTAGGCATATCTCACAAGTCCTCCGTAAACTTCCGATCTGCTCGACTCGGTTCTTTGATCCTCCGTAAACCGAGATTTCCGGCGATTTCGGTGCGGATTTCTCGTGCGGCGGCGGCGGAAACGGCGGCGATCGATCTCAACGATCCCGATTGGAAATCAAAGTATCAGAGAGATTTCGAGGAGCGATTCAACATACCTCATATCACTGATGTGTTCCCAGATGCAGAAGCTATTCGTTCCACGTTTTGCCTCAAGATGAGGTGAGTAACTAATTCTCAGAAATTTCCAGTGAGAGCTCGATTAGTTATTTCTTCAAATTTCTGGGTTTTTTTCGAAAAGTTTTGAGGAAATCGAGCTCTGTGGATTTAGGGATAAAGTTTGGATTTTTATTTGTTGGTTTCTCCGGTAGGTCTCCGACTGCAGATTTTTCCGGTGGTTATCCATCTGATGAAGAATGGCATGGTTATATTAATAACAAAGACAGAGTACTTCTTAAGGTTAGGTTTCTTACTCTTTAATGGCAAATTGAGAATCTAGGGCAAAAAATTCGAGTTTTTGATTGTGATTTGATCAGGTTATAAACTATTCATCACCAACTTCTGCTGGAGCAGTGTGTATTGATCCTGACTGCACTTGGATTGAGCAATGGTAATAAGAAAAAAAAAACAGAATTGAAAAAGTTGTTGTTGTTGTTGTCAAGATTTGAGTTTTGGGACTATTGTTGTTTTAGATTGTTTAATAGAAGGATTGTGATCATTTAGGGTTCATCGTGCGGGGCCACGGGAAAAGATTTACTTCAGACCTGAGAAAGTGAAGGCAGCAATTGTTACTTGCGGTGGGCTTTGTCCTGGTCTTAATGATGTCATTAGACATGTGAGTTTGCTACATTTTAGTTTTCATGTAGAGTGAAGCTCTTCTTGTTCTTGTGAAAAGGAAAGTGATTTGTTTTGTTGCAGATTGTCATCACATTAGAGATATATGGTGTGAAGAACGTTGTTGGGATTCCTTTCGGTTATCGTGGTTTCTCTGATAAGAACCTAGCTGAAATCCCGGTATTAGTTATTCCAAGAAAACGACTGATCTTTTTTTCGCTCTCTAGCAAAAGAATACATCTGAATGATTTTTATATTTTTGTTGTTTTTCGCCTTTGGTTGTTAGCTCTCGAGGAAAGTTGTGCAAAATATTCATCTATCTGGTGGAAGCTTGCTCGGGGTTTCGCGTGGAGGACCGAGTGTTAGTGAGATCGTGGACAGCATGGAGGTGAATCAATTAGATTCTCACCTCGTAAACTTTTTGAAACATTTTCGGGTTATATATATAATGTTGGATTTGCAAATTCTGAAATATGACTATTAACAGTTTTTCTATATCAGGAGAGAGGAATCAACATGCTTTTCGTGCTTGGTGGTAATGGAACTCATGCTGGTGCCAATGCTATACACAATGAGGTTTGTTACTTGTTAATACTTGAAAGTCGAAACCTTTGAAACAAAGTTTATAACTTCTGTTCTGTCTTTGATTTACTCTTTTGTTATCGTTTTTAGTGTCGCAAAAGAAGGATGAAGGTGGCTGTGGTTGGTGTTCCGAAAACCATTGATAATGATATTTTACATATGGACAAAACTTTTGGGTTTGACACTGCTGTTGAAGAAGCACAACGCGCCATAAACTCTGCATACATTGAGGTAGAAAAATCTGCGTTAAATTCATTAGTTCTGCATACGAGGTACTTTAAAACCGATTTAAATATGTCTCTTTCGCTCTGTATGGTCCTTGTGATCAGGCACATAGTGCTTATCATGGCATTGGCGTTGTGAAACTGATGGGTCGTAGCAGTGGATTCATCGCGATGCAAGCATCCTTAGCGAGCGGACAAGTTGACATTTGTCTCATTCCCGAGGTACGTTCTGTTTTCAAATTGAGTTGTCAAAAAAACATTGAGAGATTGCTTCTAACTAAAAACATTCACTTTTAAAAGGTTCCTTTCAATCTCCATGGACCTCATGGTGTGTTGAAACATTTGAAGTACCTTATCGAAACAAAAGGCTCTGCTGTAATCTGTGTTGCAGAAGGAGCCGGTCAGGTAAAAACTCGAACTTTGACATCGATCAAATCCTCTATAGATAAACGAGAACCGTAACATTCTCCCTTTTTATTTCTTTTAATTGCAGAGTTTCCTCGAGAATACAAATGCGAAAGATGCATCTGGTAACAAAGTACTCGGTGATATCGGTGTTCACATTCAACAAGAGGTTTGGTTGTTAATTTTTGAATCTCTTGAATCACGAATGATTAATAACGAAAACTTGACTGCTCGAAATTGTATTTGTATATACAGACGAAGAAATATTTTAAGGAGATTGGTATTTCGGCAGATGTGAAGTATATAGATCCAACATACATGATCCGTGCAGTCCGTGCAAATGCATCAGATGGAATCCTCTGCACGGTTTTAGGACAAAACGCTGTAAAGTCGACAACTTCTTTTCGCCTTTTCGATAACTAAAACTCTCTACACTGCTTCAACTACATTTGATCTCTCTCTCAATCTCACAGGTTCATGGAGCTTTTGCTGGATACAGTGGAATCACTGTGGGGATAATCAACACTCATTATGCTTACTTACCGATCCCTGAAGTGATTGCTTATGCGAAATCAGTCGATCCGAATAGTAGAATGTGGCATCGTTGCTTAACTTCCACAGGGCAGCCTGATTTTATCTAATCTTTATCAGCATTACAATGCTTTTTTTGTTCGAAAAAACCGTGTTTTCGCGGGATTTAGATCTTAGAGAGCTTCTCAGAAGAATAAAACAAAACACACGACTTCATATTCGGGGAAGAAAGCTAAAGCAAAACCTTTCTTCTTCTTCCCTTGTCAAGATTTTCCCAAGTTTCTGTACAAATGTATAGAGAAGCAAATGTTTCTTGAGATATTACGAAAAATACACTGTACTATTCATAATTACCAAAAAGGTCCAAAGCTTGGCAACAAAAGGGTTCGATTCGAATAATAATAATTTTTATTTTTTTTGATAAATCGAATAATAAAATTGATACGATATTTCCTTTATTCAGTAGTATGTCTTCTTTGTTTTTTTAATGGATTTTTTTGGACCAAGATTTAAATTTAAAATCATCAATTTTCGAATATCACTGGACTTTGTATATTAATTCAACAAAGAGAAATCTATGTATTTTAATTTTTGTACGTACAAAATCTTTGTATATGTTAGAGAAAGTAGAAAGAAAGTCAGGGGATAAAGAGTAAAAAGAGATAACTTATTAATATTGTCTGAAAAGCTCTCGCACTTATCAGGCATCACTCAACAGTCAACACTATACTCGTCGGAGTTCGGACCAATGCGTGGGGTCCGCACCTACTTTCTTGCCCTACTTTTTTAACCTTCTTACATTTTGACCCGTCTTTTTATTTTTATCATCATCCCCCCCCCCCCCCCCCCAATTCTGTTATTCCTTTTTTTTTTGTTTTTCTTGAAATATTTTTTTTGCAAAGATCCATCCTCATTAGTATATCATTAAATTCATTATATCTACTAATATTATCGTAATAAAATAAATTAGGTTTCACGAGATCCTAAATACCAAAATTCGTATCTTAGAAATCCTTTTGATAATTTTTTTAAAGATTCTCAAAGTGCATACATATGATCGAAATGTATATAGTTTTGGTCCCTATGTGGCTCAAACGTGTAATTTTATATGCAATCCGTTTAATTAGCGGTTTAGGCTTTAGGGCCGGTCTAAATTTTAATATTTTACTAGGATATATATTTCCATGATATAAGCTGATGAACAGAGATTATTGGGTAGTGAGAAAAGAAATAGTGACAATTTTAATTAATGATTAAACGAAGTTAACACTTACTACTATGTATGTTTCTCAGGTTGTATTTAGAAAAGAATACTAAACAGAACCCGAGATTCCTATGTTTTGATTTGTTTTCTTAATAAAATACAAAAAATAGTAGTAGTGATACACTTGCGCAGTGTGTATATATGTAATAAATTTTCACATATCAAAGTTACGCTTTTGAGAGAATTGTCTCTGCTATACGGCCTGTCAAACGTATCCTGTCTACTATATTTGCCTTGCGATGTATTTAATTTTTTTGACCTACCTCATAAAATATGTGGACCAAAATATTGAATTCGGTGTTTAGTTTTACGGTTCCACAGATAATTCGCGGATATTTTAAATAAATAAAAAATAATAATTTATATATATTTTAATTGATTTAATAATAAAAATTAAATATTATAAAATATAAATTATAATTTACTTTGAAAAACTAAAATTTTGTACTTAATTTATATATATTACATAATATTTCAATAATTTAGTATTGTTAATTTGATAAATATTTAAAATTAATATACTTAAAAAAAAAAGTATGCGGACAACCCTGCGAACCAGCGGAATTTCTCTGCAAAAATTCGAATTTATAATATACTCCATTCCGCGAAACCCACTTATAAATGAGTTGAGATTTGTTGATCCGCATCCACCCCACGACAGGACGATAGAGACGGAGTCTGCGAGCTTTGGCCCAAATTGACAGATCTATTTGCATACATTAATTTTTTAATACTAACAATAACAGAAAATAATAAACCCAAATGATGAATTATTAATTACAAGAATTTGTTTAGTTGTCGTGGATTATTCATTTACTGCTCAAAAAGCTGATTCTTCTTTAGTTTGCATGATTATACTAGTATATAATTTTTTCAACTCAAAATTTACGGATTTATTTAATTTATTTCTACGTTTCTGTGTTTTCACCTATTTTTTTGTGTCGTTGATAAAAATAAAAACCATAGTTTACTGCGCTAAATACAAACAAGCCAATTAATTTGGACCGAATATCAATAACGTACTAAATTAGGATTTAATCATTGATTCATTATTATGTTTGAGAAAATAGTAGTACAACCATAATATCATTTATTTTAGAAGTGTACGATCTGTTAAAATATAATCACTGCGCAATTCAGTCTAGTAATTCGTGTTTAAAAAAATATTATCTTCTCTGTTGGGAAATTAGAGTGTTTTATATTGTACTTGACATGTAATTAAACAATTTGGAAAACAGTGGAGAATAAAACTAATAATTAAATAATAAGTAACGGAAGAGAACAGCAGATTATGTTTGGATTTGTATTAGCTTATTAGACAAATGATTTTCATTAAACAATGCCATTTCTTGTTTTCTTTAAATAAAATAAAAAATCTTTTACAGATACAAATGAGTTACAGAAATGAGAGAGAAAGACGTTGACCAGTCTTATAGTCAAAACAAAAATAAGTAGGGCCCACATAGAGCGTCTTTAAAAACATGCAATCCTTTCTCTTTTTAATTATTTTTAATTTTATAATAAAAATGAACAAAAAAAAACCTACAAAAAAATGTGTCTAAAAAAACTGAAATTAAATGCTTCTGACAATTTTATAAGTACAGATAAAATTTGAACTTTATTATTTTTTAGGATTTTCCACGAATTGTTTATATGTTTTGTATTTAATTCCTTTTTTTTCACCATCTAGTTTTGTATTTAATTCATATAGTTAAACGAACATTAAATCAACAAGCAACAACAACCTAAATTTTATCTATATAAAAAAACATAAAACTAAGAACCTCACTATCATCTTCAGTAAGTGATTTTTATTAGTTATTTTTTTTCCAAATTTCATTATTATTTATTTTGCTAACGCAAAACTCTCATCTCAATCGAAATTTCTGATTGAAGATGAGAAACTTTATATAAAAAATAAAAAGGAACATTAAAATGTGAAGAATTTCAAAATGTCGTTCGACTCTTTATGGATTGAAGATGTGAATCAATTTTTATGAGTCTATTTCCTTTTTTTTCTTGTTTAAATCTCTTTAACACTCACTCTTAATGCTGTTTCCTCCTCTTGTTGCTATTGTTGTTTGGACTACTGTGTGAAGAATTTGTACAAGACCCAATTGTTATGTCATCACTCTTATAGCTCAAGCATATTGCTTCTAACACTCCATTAGGACTCTCTGGCACCCGCATTGACCCCTCCTGCGGTGCTAATGCAGCCACTCCCCGACTCATCTTATCAGACTGATCGCGCATCATCTCTAAACATCTAGCGACTCTCTCCTGCGAAAGAAAAGACCGATGATCCATTTGATTCAAAACTCTTTCTGGTTATTGAATTAGTAAGATGTTCTAATCTTTTCGTCGATATTGAATCAAGTCAGGGGACTGGTTTTGCGGTTTTTCGATGCATTTAAATGTCATGTAAAAGGAAAAGTTTCAATCTTTACGGGCACTTGGAGCCTATACCTGTTTTACATGTATGAGACTAGATAACACTTTCTCGTTATGAACCGTTTCCGCATCTCCTGAAAAGGAAATGGCAATTGCTGCTGCTGCTGCTATCTCAGAAGGTTTGAAGTCTAAGAATCCAATTTCTGCATTCAATACAAAACTCATTAACCATTCTGATCAAAGCAAGTTAGTCGCAAACTCGGAGAGAAGAAAATTTACATGTTTTGTTTTAGTAAAAAGTAACACCTTTGGTAGTGTTCAGTATGAGTTGTGATGATCTATAGATATAATTATCTGAAGGGTGATCTTTGATCTTGGCGACGAAATAATCTACGAATGAGAATGGAGTTATAACTTGCATTCTCCAATTCAATGTGTTGAGTACCAAAAGTTCCATCCTTTTTATTGTTTTGGCATCAAAAACAAACTTTGGATCTTCCACCTGATCATCACAACCATTAAGGAGCTTATCAAAATATCAAATACTAATCCTTTAACACGGTTTCGGTTTTAATTCACAATTAGCTTAAAGAGTTGTCACCTGTAAATCAAGAGATTGAGGCACATATGTTTCTTCCATTTTGGCTGCTAATGACAAGCAAGACACAGCAAGCAATTGAACAGCCCAAGCTTTGTCTTTCTAAGCAAGTGTAAAACACAATCATATCATCTTAGGCCTCGATTGTCCGAAAACCAATTCGAAGTTTAAAGTTTATTAACTTACTGGCAATTCAGAGGATGTCAAGAACCGATCTAAGTAATTTATGGATAGGTATATGCTTAGAGGTCCAAAATGGTGATGAGCACAAGCCTGTTTCAATAAACAACAAATATCGAAACTTAAAACTCAAATTTGATCACTAAAAGACACAAAATCTCTGATTTAGATCAAAATCTTAAAGATCTATCTCAAAATAACACAAAGTAACTTCTTCCAATTCCAGCAAAAAAACAATCTGAGAAAAACTCATTAACACGAAAACAGATTTGATCAAAAAACAGATTTGAGTTTTTTTCTTTTTCCTTGTTTAATAGATGAGAAAATCGAACCTTCCAAATCCAATCCGCAGCTTCGTTTCTAACACGAAACTCGAAATCCCCAGAAAGCAATCTCTTAACGTAATCATTTCCGGGTTTAAAGTCAGTCTCTTTCTCAACCATCTCTCCGATATTACAATCATCATCATCTCCAAACGAAGATGCAAAACCCATCTTCGGAATTGATCCGTTCCGCACAAAGTTCACGTCTTTACGTAAGATTTCATTGTTATAATTGAGAAATCCGACACCATCAGCATCAACATCAACATCGTTGTAGTTGTCGTTGATCCATGACTCGTTAGTTTCTTCGCAGACGAGATTCTCCTCTGCCATGGTTGGTTTTTTGGTTTTTTAGTCGAAGAACGAAGTGAGAATGAAATAAACCCACGAGACGACAAGAGTCATCAAGATTGGGAGATTTCTCAGGGGGTCGTGTCTCTAAGAGAGAGAGAGAGGATTTAAGGAGAAGAAGTTGGGAGGTGTCTCTGTGTCAAAGTGTGGCCTTTAGGGTAGAAAGAGAGAACCTTTCACTAAAGAGAAAAAACAAAACTTTTTTTTTTTTTCTTGCAATTTCCTTTTTTCCAAATCTATTAATAATAACAATCCTAAAAAATGAATCTAGGATGTGTCCTTTCATATCTTAGGGTTGCATCTTTTCGAGGGGTTGTGTCCTTTCGTATTCTAGATTTGTGTCCTTTTGTATCCTATATTCTAGGGTTGTGTTTTTTCGAAGAGTTGTGTCATTTCGTATTCTAGATTTGTGTCTTTTTGTATCATATATTCTAGGGTTGCGTCTTTTCGAAGGGTTGTGTCTTTTCGTATTCTGGATTTGTTTCTTTTGTATCCTAGGGTTGTGTCCTTTCGTATTCTAGATTTGTGTCTTTTTGTATCCTATGCTTGTGTCCTTTCATTTCCTAGGGTTGCGTCTTTTCGAAAAAATTCTCGTATTCTAGAGTCGAATCTTTTCGATATAAAGGGCTGTGTCCTTTCGTAAATAACCGTTTTATAATTAACAATATATTCTGGGGTTGCGTCTTTTCGGTAAAACCTTTTCATGGTCATTTCCAATGGTCGTTTTTTTTTGCTTAGGTTTGTGTCTTTTCGTATTCTAGGGTCGCGTCTTTTCGATAAAACCTTTTCATGGTTATTTCCAAGGGTCGTGTTTTTTTTGCTTAGGGTTGTGTTCTTTCGTATTCTAAGGTGCATCTTTTCGATAAAACATTTTCATGATTATTTTCAATGGTCGTGTTTTTTTTCTTAGGGTTGCGTCCTTTCATATTCTAGGGTCGCGTCTTTTCGATATAAAGGTTGTGTCCTTTCGTAAATAATTGTTTTATAGTTAATAATATTTTCTAGGGTTGCGTCTTAAAAATAAAATATTTTATGGTTATTTCCAAGGGTCGTGTTTTTTCGTTTAGGGTTGTGTCTTTTCGTATTCTAGGATCGCGTCTTTTCGATATAAAAAGTTGTGTTCTTTCATAAATAACCGTTTTATAGTTAACAGTATATTGTAGGGTTGCGTCTTTTCGATAAAACATTTTTATGATTATTTTACAAGGGTCGTGTTTTTTCGTTTAGGGTTGTGTCCTTCCGTATTCTAGTATCGCATCTTTTCGATATGACCGCTTTATGGTTATTTCCAATGGTTGCGTCTATTAATAGTAACAATACTAGAAAATGAATCATAGGGTTGTGTCCTTTCGTAAATAACCGTTTTATAGTTAACAGTATAATTTAGGGTTGCGTCTTTTCGATAAAACATTTTCATGGTTATATCCAAGGGTCGAGTTTTTTTGCTTAGGGTTGTATCCTTCCGTATTCTAGGGATGCGTCTTTTCGATATAAAGGGTTGTGTCCTTTCATAAATAATCGTTTTATAGTTAATAGTATATTCTAGGGTTGCGTCTTTTTGATAAAACCTTTTATGGTTATTTCCACGGGTCGTGTTTTTTCGCTTAGGATCATGTCCTTTCGTATCTAGAGTCGCGTCTTTTCGATATAACCATTTTATGGTTATTTCTAATGGTTGCGTCTATTAATAATAACAATCCTAAAATATGAATCCTAGGGTTGTGTCCTTTCATATCCTAGGGTTGCTCTTTTCGAGGGGTTGTGTCCTTTCGTATTCTAGTTTTGTGTCCTTTTGTATCATATATTCTAGGGTTGCGTCTTTTCGAAGGGTTGTGTCTTTTCGTATTCTGGATTTGTTTCTTTTTGTATCCTAGGGTTGTGTCCTTTCATATTCTAGATTTGTGTCTTTTTGTATCCTATGCTTGTGTCCTTTTATATGCATTGGACGATTTAAATATGCCAAATCACAAATGAATCGATTTAAATGGCGTACCAATCCAGAAATTGTTCTCTTGGTCAGACGAAGAGCTATGGTTCCAATTCGTGAAATGCAAGTGGAAGAAAAAACCTTTTTTCAGACATGATTCAATTGTCTAAATATAAAATTGTATCATCCTGGGAGTGCTTGTTTCCTTGTAGTAATATGTGTTATTTACGACATCAAATTGGTTATTTTTTTAAATATGTGTAAATATAATTTGTATTTTTTTTCCTATAATTTGTTTAAATAATAATATATCAATGAGTATAACAAGGTGTTATTTAATGTCAATTTACAATCTTAATTCTGAAAATTTTTGTTTATGCATTATTGCACTAACGATTTTGTGAAATGTTGTTGTTATAAGAACATAAACCTGGATCATTTTATCTCCAATCAATTTTTTATTTGTTTCAGATTGGTTATGCTCCTGCAATTCGTTCTGAAGTTCATCGCTCATACGTATCGTTTCTCTGTTTTGGAGTTTCTGGGTTATCTCTTTCGTTATAATCAATTATGCAATTGACATAAATTATGCTTGTGAATTGTTTAGGTTTATTGTGTTTATCGGTTGTTGGACATCGATCGGTTTTAAGTAATCCTATAATGCTATAATATATATATATATATATATATATATATATTAATCCTATAATTAGTGATGATTACTTTGATATGTTTTGCTTTCTTTCTTAATTTATCTGTTATTACGTGTTAATATATTTCTTGATCATTTTACTATTGTAGAAGTTTCAAAAATTCTTGATTTGTATAAAGAATTTTGGAATTCTTTTGACAATGCAAATTTTATGGCTAGGGTTGCGTCTTTAAAAAAAACTGTTTTATGGTTATTAATGCTAGATCCCGTCTTTTCGAAAAAATTATTTTATGGTTATTAATGTCTCTTAGGATTGCATCTTTTCGAAAAAACTGTGTTATGCTGTTAGTCTCTATGTGTTGCGTCTTTTCGTAAAAACCATTTTATGGTTATTAATGCGTCTTAGGGTTGCGTCTTTTTGAGAAATTTTGTTTTATGGTTATTAATGCATCATAGGGTTGCGTCTTTCAGAAAAATTGGTATATGTAAAATTGCATCTTTTCAAATTTTTTTTTTATAATTTACATTCTAGAGTATCTTTTCGAAAATTAAAAACTATTTTATGATTATTAATGCTAGGGTTGCATTTTTTCGAAAAAAACTGTTTTATGGTTATTAGTGTCTCTTAGGTTTGCATCTTTTCTAAAAAACCGTTTTAAGGTTATTAATTTCTCTTAGGGTTGCAAAAAAAACCGTTTTATGGTTATTAATGCTAGGGATTGCGTCTTTTCGAAAAACTGTTTTTGGTTATTAATGCTTTCTAGGGTTGTATTTATGAGTAAAAACCATTTTGTGGTTATTACTGCATTTTAGGGGTTACATCTTTTCGAAAAATTTCGTTTTATGGTTATCAATACATCTTAGAATTGTGTCTTTTCAAAAAATTGGTCTTTATAAAAATCCATCTTTTCAAAAAACTGTTTTATAGTTATTATATTTCATATGGTTGTATTTTTTCAAAGAAACTGTTTTATGGTTATTAATGTATCATAGAGTTGCGTCTTATAAAAAAAACATGTTGTAAGTTATAATGCATTATAGGGTTGTGTCTTTTCAGGAAAAAATCGTTTTATGGTTATTAATGCATCTTAGGGTTGCGTCTTTTCGGAAAAATTCTGTTTTATGGTTATTAATGAATCTTAGGATTGCGTCTTTTCAAAAAATGGTTTTATAGTTATTAATGAATCATATAGTTGCGTTTTCTTTGAAAATTCCGTTTTATGGTTATTAAAGCATTATAGGATTCGTCACATTTTCATAATTTTTTTGTGCCTTTTCATTGATAACCAATTTTCTATAATTCTAAAAAATAGTTTGCAATGTCCTGTGTTTTCATATATATATATATTTTATCTTTTTACTTCTACCAGAAAAATATTTATAAAAAATGTTTAAGATGTTAATATTTTTGTATTGTTACATTTTCACTGTATACTTTTATTTATTATCGTGCTAAATAATTTTCTATTTAAAATTTAATAAATAATATTTTCTTCCGCGATTTCGCGGGGTTTGAGTCCTAGTTGTAATAATAATTAAATAAGGAATTTCAAGGCATAATATCAACACGAATTTTTACTTATTTCTTTTCCTAACAATTTCCTCAAAATATATGGTTTGATTTTTAGTTATAGAGTTTGATAGTTGAAACATTGTAATTACGGTGGCGATTACCGTTAGTTTATTCAGTGTAGTTACTAACTTACTATGATTATTAAGGCATTTACGGTGGTGACTACCATTAGTTTATACTGTGCGATTGATTGTTGAAACATTACGATTAATATGGTTATTAGTGTAATTACAGTACTGATTATCGCTCAGTTTTTTTAAATACGATAGTTGAAACATTGCAATTATTTGTATTTACGGTGGTGATTACAATTATTTTATTCATTACAAAGTAGTCGATATAATATAATTGGTAAATAAAAAATTGTGTAATGGTGAACTGATTTTAACTATTTTTTTAATGATTAGAAAGTTTAAAAATGTAGTTAAAAATATAATTAAACATCTAACCTTTTTTTTTAATCCGTGTGAAAAATATTAAACGATATTTGGTTTAAAATGGAAAAAGATATGATGTATTGCATTATATTGCACTGTTTTTTAATTAAAAATAATCCATATTCATTTATTTTTCTTTTATTTCTATTAACACAAATAATATTTTTTTACCTTCACTTGATCCAATCACAGCACGAAAAATTACATCAAATATAAATGGTAACGAAAATATTAGTCATACAAAATAACTAATATACATTCTAATATATAATTTCCTTTTAGTTTTGAGTCTTTAACTCATTGTTTGGATTTTGTCATTTTATAAAATATGATATAAAATATTAGGTGGTATTAAAAGGTTGAAACTTTTCCAATCTATTTACTAAAACTTCAAAATTCATTCAAATTATTGACATTATTTTATTTTATTTTAGGTAATCACATATCAATTAAAATACACCTGTTGATTCCAAATTTCAAAATTAAATTATGTTTTCTTTACATTTTGATGGGGTTTTACTGTCAAAATGTGAGGTTTTGCCAATTAGCTTATGAAGTCTGAACAGATGGTAAACAATCAAATGTGATATTGCAAAAATGGTAATATTTTTCATGGTTGATTGTTGAATTTTTGCAATTAAAACCTTTTCTTTTTGTCACACAATTTTTTTTTATATTTAATATTTATCTCAAAAAATTGTCTACAACTTATGCAAAAGTTTACCCACAATAAAAATAAGGGAAATTTACTCAAACAATCTTACAAGTTTTTTTTTTGACGAAAATGATGTCCATTTTTCATAATTACTCAAACAACTTCCTCTATCCATTTTATCCTTATTTTCTTTGAAGACAAAAAAAGTATTTACGAAACTGCCATTAATCAGGCATGACACGTAGGCGAAAAATTGCCCAAAAAAATGAAAAGTCTACCGTTCTAGTGATGATAGATTTATTTAATGATCGGTAGACTTAATTCACGACCGTAGACTTAATCCATGAACGGTAGACTTAATATTCAAATGGTAGATTTATTCAATAAATTTATTTTATTTAGTGGTAGAGATGTTTGTGAGTGGTAGACTTATATTATGAGTGGTAGAGTTAACCCCAACGGTGGTAGATTTGTTTTCGAGTGGTAGACTTTAGTAGTTGAATGGTAGATTTATCTCGTAGATTTATTATTGAGTGGTAGATTTATTTTGTTTGATGGTAAACTAAATATTTGTGGTAGATTTAAATTAATGGGAGGTAGACTTACACGTGTTTTGGATCGCAGACTTATTTATAGTGGTGGCAGATTTATAATATGTCGTAAACTTATTATTGATGCGGTAGAGTTATTCAATCTTTCGAGTTTACTAAAATAACCTTCAGAATGGTAGATTTATTAGTTACTACGGCGGTAGGTTAATATGGTAGATTTGTATGCTTACATACAATGATGGTAGACTTGTATGCTTACATACAATGATGGTATACTTGTATGCTTACATACAATGATGGTAGACTTGTATGTATACATACAATGATGGTAGATTTATATACTGACATACAATGATGGTAGACTTGTAAGTTTACATATAATGATGGTAGATTTGTATTTAAATACAATGACTTTCTAACGCAAACGTCAGTCGCAAATGCCGTTCGATATACAAATCTACCATTATTTAGAAAACAAGTCTACCATGCTTTCAAACGCAAACGCATATCACAAACGCCAGTCGAAAACGCTGATTACAAACGCCAGTCGCACATGCCAATCGCAAACGCTAATTACAAATGCCAGTCGCAAATGCTAATTGTCAATCGTAAACCTCATTTACAAATAGTGTTCGCTTATCATTTTTTTTTTAAATTAAATTTTTATTAAAATGATTTTTTATTATTATTTATTTTATTTTTTAAAATGCCAATCGCATTTTTGTTATTAAAAGAAAAAAAAGATTAAAGGTCTTTTACCAATTTTTGAGCAAATCTATTTTCTCCCAAAATTGTTTTAGTAATTATGAGATTTTCTAAAGTTGTTTAAGTAATTATCTCTAAAAATAAACACAAATCTGACATATTGTTTATTGAATAAAAGGAGTTACAAATTCGAATTACAAAACTGGATACTCCAGAAATATGGTCCGAAAGATTATCGAAAAACATAATCCAAAAAATTACCAAAAAACAAGGTATTAAATTTTACAGAAAACTAGAAAGTATAACTACCTCCAAACTCAAAAACACGACGAGAAAAACCACTCTCAAACAACGGCATCATTGTCCAACACTCCAGTTTTTCATTATCTCTCAATATTTAACTTTTTAATTTGATATGTAATCTGTTAATTTTTTTTTTGGTATCTATTTGAATATTTGACATATTTCCAAACAAACAAAGATTGTTTTGTAGTTATTGTAGAAAAATCACAAATTAAAAAAAAAAGATTTAAAACCAAATTATTAACAATGGGCCTTGAATTATATATTTGGGCCTAAGTATAAAACCCAATTATTAATAACAGCTCAATAAGTAAAACCCTAGACGCTTACCTTGTTCATATAAATCACAGGTTTCAGAACACAGACATGACATTCGTTCGTCTGTACGAAAATGGAGCTCTGTACAAACACTACAATCACTCATCTTCCTTCGAGCATCGACCGCCATAGATATCTGTCGGGAAACGCTGTTCGTAGAATCTCACTTCCTCTCCAGCCAAACGTTGCATCTCTCGGTCTTCAATCCCGTACGAGAACTGGGAAACCCTAGCTTAGCTTCCTGTTTTTGCTTCGTGCTATGTGATTTTTCTCACGTTTTGTGTTCCGCGTATGTTTTTTTATGAAACCCTAATTGATTCGCGTTGAAATGTTACTTAAAAAAAAAAAAAATCATTCTTTGGTTCGTCATCATTTCGATTCTCGATTTGGATTGTTTTTCGGAGTTAAATTATCTAATAGTTCGATCAGAAAATTCTAGTCTTCGTGTTGAAATTTGGGGTTTTTGTTTGTTTGCTGTTTCTCTGATGTTATCTTGTGTTTGCTTCAATGGCTAGGCACTTTACGGTGTACCGGAAAGTTTCCAGGAGAAACAGTTTCTGAAAAAACACCAACTGGAGTCGATGAGATTGGTGTGGAGAATCGTGATGGGTTAGTAGTTGCAGTGGAAGAGAAAAACTTGAATAGTGAAGATCAAGCTGAGTCCTCTGAAGATGACCAAACTCGAGCATTAGAGTTCTTAAACGATATAAAGGTATTATCTTGCTTCAGATTTTGTGTTTTTTTACTTGTGGGAATGTTTATGTGTATAGAGTTGAATTGTGTGTCATTTAGGTAGTGAAAGCATTTAATTTCAATCTATGGTTAGCTAAGCTTTGATGTTTCTTTTTCTTTTTTGTTGCTATGATGATAACTATTATTATTAGAAAGCATTATCGAAATGCTTAATGAGCGGTTGACCATGTTGTCGAACCTGAGCGGTTAGCTGAGCAAAGCGTAATATGCTTCTTGTTTGTTTTTATGTTTTCCTCTTCCTCGATCTATTCTACTTTTGTTGATTTGATTGTAAGTAGGCATGGGATGTTACATTTTTCTGTTTATCTCTTGGTTAATTTTTATTTATGTAAAATCTTTTCTACAAGTTTTGGCTGAGCCATTATCTTTGCACTGAACACAAAAGATTTTGTTGTCATGAGGATACTAAAGAGAACACAATGCTTACTTAATCGCTTTTACATTTTAATGAATCTAATAAGCGGTTGATGCAGCTGGACTCAGACAACACATATTCAATCCTGCTCTATGGGAGTGGTGCAATCGTTGCTCTCTACTTAACTTCTGTAATCGTTGGCTCACTCGAATCAATTCCTCTGGTTAGTACACTCGAGCCACTTGTTTTTTTCCGAACATAAGTTGATATAATCGAATTAACCTTTTCGTTTTTGCTGTTTCAGCTTCCTAAGCTAATGGAAGTGGTTGGTCTTGGATACACACTCTGGTTCACTACTCGTTTCTTGCTATTTAAGGTAAGGAATAAACAAATGCCTTATCAAATTGAGTTTATTATCTTAATTCACAAAACTTTTTAACCTTATATTTGCAGAGGAACAGAGAAGAGCTCAGGACGAAGATTAGTGAAATAAAAAAACAGGTTCTTGGGTCTGATAGCGAGTGACTAGTTTCTTGTTTTTTTTTTTTTTGCTTATGTACAAAAAAACAGATTTGTTCCCACAGTTTTTTTTTGTTTTCTTCCACTGAACTGTTTTTAGGAAAATTAATAATGTCTCATTGTTCTTATATCAAGCACAAAATACAAATGATTATGTTACGTAAAACACAAAACCAAAGTAGAAAATGGGATGCTTATATCCTTAATTAAAGTTTAAAAAAGAAGAAGAAATTAGTCAATTACCGAGCCTCAACAATGGACATGGTCATCTGAGGCAGCGTGCAACAAGATGATTCACCTTGTGTCTGTCCTCTGGACGACGATGAAGAACCAATCTCAAAGGGGTTTTTAGGCTGAGCAATGGCTTCTGTCTGGCTTCCGAGCATCAAAGCCACCGACGACATGGTTGGTCTGTCCTCTGCAAGATGTTGAACACACAAAAGCCCAATCTGTATGCATCTTAGAACTTGTTGCGATGAATCTTTGATGACCAGATCTACGATCTCTAGCCCTTTTCCTTGGCTCCAATTGCTCCATATCTGTTTCGTGATAAATATCATTTAGTTGTGTATCAATCTCGAGACAAGAAGATGGAAATTTGGTTTGCTTTATGCTTACGTAACTTAGTAGATTCTCTCTGTTCTTTTTGCCACTGAGAATCTCCAGAAGCATAATGTAACACTCGTGTTCCGCGGACTAGTTGGTTCGGTAAAGTCTGGTGTTGAATCAGAATATTTAAGGGTCAAAGGGATCAAGATGGATCCGAACAGTTTAGATAGTTTTGGCCGAGAAAAGCGACAAGATCAAGTTAAACTAGACTGGGTAGTTTATTATGAGCTGGGCGGATTATTCGAACACGCGGTCGGTTCCGGATGGGAAAGTTACGTGGTAGGACTAACTGATCCGAATGGGATCAAATGAGAAAGTCTAAGTCTTTGGTGGGAACTGTTTCTAGACGAAAACGCGTGTTGACTTGCGTTGACTTCGTGTTGACTTACGTTGACTCCACGTTCACTTGACTTTTGGAATATTCGGAAGAATATTCCTTTAAAGCATATTCGGGAGAATATTCTGGGGTATATTCTGAATATATTCTGAGCAGATATTTGGGCAGTTGGCTCTATTTAAACCGAGCTTGGCCATTATTTCTCGGTTTACGCGGATAAATCAAGAAAAAGACTTAGAATTAAGAGAGAACTCGAGAGTAAAGGGAGAAAGCTCGGGTGTGGGTGAAATCTGGGTGATCGGCAACAAGAGGTGTCAAAAATGAACCGGATCAAGGAAAAACGAATCCGTTTGGCTAAGGTGAGTGCGTGACCGTGGGCTACATGTTTAATTCGTTTTCTTGCATAGATTCACTTAGTCTTGATTGTTTGGGTGATTCCGACTATTTGCTTATCTATATTCTGTTATCTGTTGGCTCGGTCTTGATGGTTGATTTCGTTTATCGAGAATCTAGATCATGCAACACGCTTAGGGGCAGCGATGCTCGCTAAGGCTTGTCTGGTTGCGGGAAGACTGCTCGGTAACTCGGAATAATCAGGCTTGATGAGTGACTGAACTAATAAGCATGACTGACTGATTGAATGGACTGTTTGATTGCAATATCTATTATGTGGCTAAGTGGAATGGGATGACCGTTCTCACTAAGCAATTATGTTGCTTATACCTCCTTTATGGATGCAGGAAAAAAAATTATCCGCGAAGGTAATCCGAGTGTCTGAGCCGCGAGTCTAAGGCAAGGAAAGGAATGATGGTGGATTTGGGTAGAACTTAGGGTCAAGTATTCAAACAATGTAGTAACTTATAGCGAACTTACTGTAGTACTTGAACCTCGTTTTATCTAAATTCAATTTATTTTTAAAAGGCTTGTCTAAATCGAATTAAACGCGAAAAATGGTTAAGTAAGAAAAACTATGAAAATGGCTAAGTCTGGCCGAACTGTCCGAGTCAGAACCTTGCTGCGGTAAGGAAATCTGGGTCGGGGTGTTTCAATTTGGTATCAGAGCGTGGTCGATTCTAGGATAGGCTAGCATAAACGGGTTAGTGGGTAAATCCATCCTTCCAATGCCCGATGTCTCGCGGAAAGTCTGTTTCTGTGTGAAACTTTAAGTTAGTGCTGGGCTAACTTACTTAGGTCTGGTCACTGTAGATGGCAAAGAGAGACCGAACTCAGAGAGGAACTGCTGGCGAAATCTGTAAGAATTCCGGGAATACTGTGGCAAGGAATGTGGCCGTGGACCAAGAAGAAGTCCAGAATGCTGGAAATGTGAACGCGGCTACTGCTGCTGCGACTGTGGCTGCGAATGCGACTGTGGCTGCTGCTGCTGCGAATGCGACTGTGGCTGCTGCTGCAGTTCCTGTTGGATTGGAAGCAGTGTTAGGCATGCTGGCTCAGGTCTTGGTGAGACTGCCGGCTGTTACGCCTGCTCCAGTGGTACCACCGCCTGTGGTGAATGTTGAACATGTGGTAGAGGATGTGGAAGTGCTGTATGAGCCTAGGATCCCATCTTACCTGAAGATGATGGACCATATGCAGAAGCTGGGGACTAAGTTCTTCGCTGGTGGAACGAAGCCTACCGAGGCGGATCTGTGGATATCAAGGCTGGAACGGAATTTTGACTCAATCTGTTGCCCTGATGCATACAAGAAAGACCTTGTGGTGCATACCTGGAAGGAGATGCGCATATGTGGTGGCAGGGTGTTTCGGGACGATTTGGAAATCAGAATTGTACTTGGGGTCTGTTCTGTGATGAGTTCAGATCCAAGTACTTTCCACATGAAGCATTTGACAAGTTGGAAGGTGCTTTCCTGGACTTACGTCAAGGAACCATGACTGTGAGGGAGTATGAGGCCGAGTTTATTAGCCTCAAGAAATATGCTGGGCGTGAGATGGATGAGGAAAAAGTACAAGTCCGCAGGTTCATGCGTGGATTGCGAGTCGAGCTTCATAATCGGTGTCAGATCTGTAGCTATGCTTCTTTTTCAGAGCTGGTTGAGAAAGCAGTTCAATAGGAAGTTGTGATGATTGAGGAAGCTAAGTTGTTGGGTGATGGACTGCAAGTTCAATCCGGAAATGGTGCTACCGGAAAAAATAAGAAGTGGTTAAGAATACCCCGTTTGGCAAGTCATATGTGGGTTTTTTTTAGTGTAATTTTTGTTTTTTTATAAAAATTTGGGCCCATTTTTTTTGATAAAAATGCACAAATTTAGAGCTGGGAGTAGGCACCTCTTGCAAAGATATTGGGGAATGTAAATATACTGTAAAAAGAATGCGTTGTGTGTGCAGAAATCAATGCAGAAAAAACTAAACCTACGATTTGCATGCTTCAGACAATTTTGGTATTTAATATTGATTATTACTTTAATTGATGATGTGATTGTTGGTTTAGTTAATCGCCGATGAAAATGTTGATAAAAAATTGGTATTTTGTTGTCGGGTCTACCACCCACATTCTGTTTTTTCTTTAAAATATTTGATTGTTTATTTTAGATGTTTTCAATTTATATTTTCGTTTGTTTAGATCTATTTCCTTTTTCTATCTCAAGTATAATGGATTTGAGATTGATGGACTTGTGAAAATTTTGAAAAGTAAAAAAAAGAATGAAAATTTTAAGATTGTGAAGGTCTAAAACGTTGAATCTCAATTGAGAATGAAAAAAATTCATAAACAATATGTTTTTGGTAAATTTTAGACATATACTCTTAAATTTTTAGTTTTGTTTATTAATAGTTTTATTTTGTCATACTAGTGTTGTTAGATAAAAAGATTGATTCACATATCTTATTATATAAAGCAGGATGCGTTCAACGTGAGCACGACACATATGCAAAATTGTAACTCACCAGATCACGACACGTGTTAATTTTAATTTAAATTGTCACACGTGTCAAATCTAAATAATGTAAAAATAGAAGTTTATCTTCTGTAAATTATTATTTCTTAGATCAAATTGTTATATACCTAAATAGAAATAGTAAGATAAAAAAAAAAAAAGACATATTATTGGACAATTAAAATATTAAATAAAAAACTACAAAAAAGGAAAATAAAACATATAATTTCATGTTGCACAAAAATAAATATTATTTTCAATTTTTAAAAGTATTAAGAAGTTTTTTTCCTATGCGTGATTTGAAAAAATTAATTATTAAAAAAATGAATTAAAAGGTAAATTTTTTTTTTACAAAATAAAAGCTAAATTTGACGAAGATATAAAATTTTAATTTTAATTCTATGATTAATTAGAAAACATATATGATCATTAATATTTTGACTAAATATTGAAAATATTGAAAGTTTTAAATTTAAAATAATTAACTAAATAGTAAATTTGACTAAAATAAAAAATTGAATTTAAACTCGATAATTAATCACAAATCATACATGTCCAATCATTTTAATATAATATAATATTTTTTACTTTGTGTTTTCATTTTATAGAAATAAAGAAAATTCCATTTTAAAGATTTATGTAAATGGTAAATTTTAATAAAATAGAAAATTTAAATTTAATATGATAGTTGATTCCATAAAATAAAAATAAAAGTTATGAATATGCACAACTTTATATAAACGCATCTATCTTTATATAATAAAAAAATACATATATAGATATCAATGATCTTTATTATTATTTTTAATAGTTTTTTTTATATTTCTTAATAGTTCATATAGTAATATATTTGTATGTTATTTTTTATATGTGTTTATGTGCTTATACGCTTTGGGTTATCTCTATTAAATTTAATCGGTTACCGACAACTGGTATTTTACTTTACTTTTTTATCATATATAAATAAAATGATTATTAAACTCCGCACATCGTGGAGGTCCTAATTTAGTATAGTTATAAAAGATTGGTACAAATGTCTAATGAAAAAATAAAAGATTGGAGTATTAATTAGTGACATTCAAATAAAAAAATCAAACCACAAACTTGTTGTACTCACTTTCCATTTCATTTCTCTCACTCTTATTGTTGTTAATTTGATCGATTATGGCAAAAGTTCTTGAAAATAAGGCGTTCGGATTGGCTGCGAAAGACAATTCCGGAGTTCTCTCCCCTTTTCATTTCTCTAGAAAGTTTCAATCATTTTTTGATTAATCTCTATCGATTTTGTTTCGTATATGATCGTAGAAAAATATTTATGTGTGTTTTAAAAAAAAAATCTAAAGTTTTGGTGGAATATAATGTGTAGGGAGACAGGAGAGAAGGATGTTAGGCTCAAAGTGTTGTTATGTGGAATTTGTCATAGTGATTTGCATATGATCAAGAACGATTGGGGAGTTTCTATTTACCCTCTCGTCCCTGTGTAAGACATGAATTTCTATTCTGTAAAATAATAGCCAATTAAATAGACAAAATTATATAGAATAATTTTTTCGTTTGTCCTAAATATAAATGCAATTCAACATAAAAAGTTTTTTTCCACAATGTTTCAATACAAAGGAAATAAAAAATAAAAAACCAAACACATTTTACCGACCCTCAATAACCGACATGGTTACTTGAGGCACCGTGTAAGATGATTCGCCTCGTGTCGTCTGTCCTCTCGATGACGATGAAGAAGCAATCTCATTCGGGTTTTTGGGTTGAGCAATGGCTTCTGTCTGGCTCCCGAGCATCAAAGCCACCGACGACATGGTTGGTCTGTCCTCCGCAAGTTGTTGAACACACAACAGCCCAATCTGTATGCATCTTCGAACTTGTTCTGATGGAAATGATGAATCTTTGATGACTGGATCCACGATCTCTAGCCCGTTTCCTTCGCTCCAATTGCTCCATATCTATTTCATGAAAAAACATCAAAAAGCATCATGTATTTCCATCAAAAAGAAGATGGAAATTTGGTTGCTTTATGCTTACGTAGCTTTGTAGAGCGTCTCCGTTGTTCAGCCTAGAGAACTCTCTGTTCTTCTTGCCACTGATAATCTCAAGACACATGACCCCGAAGCTGAAAACATCCGATTTTGCCGAGTATACCATGTCCATCCTGTATTCCGGTGACATGTATCCGCTGCATAACAAAAACTCAAACCGGTTTAAGGGCTCGTGTTGTTGGAAAAAAACAAAAACTTGTTTTAATAACGTACAATGTTCCAGCCGCAGACGCCACGCGGCCTTGGGTCACATCACTTTCAAGGGTCTTGGCCATCCCAAAATCTGAGATCTTTGGCACCATGTCTTTCCCGAGTAGTATGTTATTCGGTTTGATATCCAAGTGAATGATCTTAAACCGCGAATCTTGGTGAAGATATACGAGCCCTCGAACAATCCCATTGATAATATCGAATCTCATATCCCATGTAAGGATATAGCTTCGTGTTGTGTCTGTGAAAAAGGATCACAACCAATTCAAGTTAAACTTTATTTTCAAAAAAAAAAAAAAAAAAACTCTAAAACGTAGCTTCTTCTTACACATGACTAACCGAAGAGATAAGTGTCGAGGCTCAGGTTTTCGAGGTACTCGTAAACCAATAACTTGTCGGTTACGGTAGATACGTATCCGAGCAGTCGGACGAGGTTGACATGTTGAATGACCCCGATTAGTTTCACCTCGTTCTCGAACCCTTGTATCGCATGCCGGGACAAGTTGGACAACTTTTTGACGGCGATCTCTTGTCCATCGATCAATCTTCCCTGTTACCACATAAAATTTTGTTTTAAGTAAAACAGAGAGCTCTCTCTCTCTCTCTCTATATATATATATATATATATTTTAAGAGTGTTTTATGAAAGAAGTAATTGTTTACCTTGTAGACAACCCCGAAACCACCGATTCCGAGCTTATTAGACTCTGCAAAATTGTCAGTTGCGGTGGCAATAGCGTCAAACTCCATGACTGTACATCTCAGATCTTCAGCTATAAGCATTGGCTGATTTTGGTTTATCTCTTGATCCTCCAATATTGCTATTATTAGTTCACCCAAAAAAATCTCAAACTTCTTTTGTTTTTAAAACATAGAAATGTATTAGAGAATAATGTTTAATTTGTATTTACCTGTTACAATTGCTTTCACTATTTGTTTAATTCTTCCCCAACAAAGAAAGATCAAACTAATGATTACCAAAAGGCCAGTGCCTCCAACAGTAAAACCAATAATCATGGCTTTTTTCTTATTGTTTCTTTTTTCTTCTGCAAAAAAAAAAGATTTTAAATATTTAAAACAATGCCATAGTGATCTTGTCCCTTTGAATTTGAAAAACTTAAAAATTATATTTGAGAAATTAAAAATTAAGAGAGAAAGAAGTAACTAACTGAGATGAGCCAGAGCCAATTTGACATAGAGGTCGTGACCCTCCTCATTGGTATTGTTGTTGTTGTAAGTACGAATGTCTTCTAAGGTCCCTGTCCACAAGGCACAAGCCATGCTCCCATTACGCATGTTGTCTGTGTTTGCGATTGCAAACGCTGTACACTTACAATCCTTGACGCATTTCTTCTTACACTCCTCCAACCCAACAACCATGTCGACATCTATCTCCTCGTTAATAGCACTCGGAAGCTTCGTTTTACTCATCTTCCGAAACTCATTGTCGACGCAGCTCAGCTCTGATATCCTTACGCACCCTCGTGTTTTCAACTCCCGTACATGATCACTCTCTTGAAACCCTTCAAGACACTTACAATCCAGCTGAGGGTTCATCTCGCAGTAATTATTTGGGCCGCATGTATTGAAAACATCGCAGTCGTCGGATGGTAGATTCCACAGAGACTTAAATACTTCGTCTGTGGAAGTCCAAACCCACAACCTCAGGGTCCCATCGTCCATCAACTTCAAAGCCGCGTAGTAGCTCCGGTTCGTACTCTGTCGCAAAGCGTGAGTGACGTATTCTCTGTTTTCTGTTATGCCGAAGCTTGGTTGGCGACGGTATTCTGGCTTACCATCCCAATAAACAACACCCTCCACAAGCTTCCCATAGATGTCTGTGTAGTATGTGTAATCTCCAATTGCCGGATTACTAGAGGTCTTCCAAGAAGTTAATGTGAACGCTTCCGATTCCATTTCCATACCTGGCAAGAACGTATCTGTCGGAGTATCGAAACTCTGCCACAAAAAACCACCAGTGTTGGAGTCTCTTATCACGAAATTACCGGTATCGAGGAGCTCTGCCTCCAAGGATCCACTAGTATTGCCAAAATCTTTTTCCTCCCACATAATAGCATTGGAGTCATCGACGAGTATGAGGCTGCTGTTGGAGATTTTCAGGGTTCCTGAAGACTTGTGGAACGGATCGTCTCTTTTTGCGACCCAAACGACATGGTCCGGGAATCTCTTATACCAAATCCCAATATAAAAATCATCTAGATTTGGAGAAGTTGTTGTGCTCCTGAAGATACCGAGTTCGAAGATGTTAGCCGGAGACGTAATGGTTGCCTTGCTTTCCGACAGCCTCACGGAGGAGCTAATCTTCGAGGACGTAACTTGAGGAAAAAAGCTTGACAAAACCAACGATAAAACAAACGGAACTTCATATATTGTACTGGATTAATTAATAAGTAATCATTACACATATATATTATTAATTTTTTCTTTTGCCAACTTAATACTATTATTAAGAGAATTTATAATTGGTAATAAATCTATCTGATTTCAGTGTACATAATTGTTTCACATAAGCCCGAAAAAGCATGTACTATATAAGCCACTAAACAAGTGGTCCACAAATTATTGAACTGTTAGTTCGGTATTTATAAAAGAGGGTGTTCGGAGATTCTCGTTATATTTGATTTCTGAGAAATACAAGGCAGAGAAAACAGTGCGGAACTGTAAAACAATGCGGAAATGTAAATTAATTAGTTTAAGCCTTTAGGTCGGCAGATGAGATCATCAGATGAGATCGGGATCTCTTTGCCGCGCTGATTAGACGAGGTCGGATGCTTTTTGCCGAACTTATTTCATGGTTTCTTTACTGGCGGGCCGGATTTTTGCTCAGGAGTTAGAGACTAAACTCGTCATTTTGGGTCCCTTATGCTCTGATGAGAAGAGAAATTATTTCTTTAACCATAAGGTTTGGCCCCTATTTATAGGTGAATGTCGGTGGGTAACTATAATCTGATGCTGACTATAATTACGTGATTTAGTTCATCATTTGATCAAACTCTTCATTTTGGTGGGCTATGGGCCGGAATGGACTTGGGCCGAGCCCATTCTCTAAGGGTGAAAATCCATATCCAACACAAATTGCTTTGGGTCGACTAAACTATGGCCCGGTCCAGTCAGAATTATCACATTTTAAAGATGTGTTCATTTGTTGTTAGCCTGGGCATTCGGTTTATCCTTCGGTTCGGAATTCGGTTTATTCGGTTCGGTTAACGACAAACTAAAACTTTTTTTAATCCGTTTAATTGGGCTTGTAATTGTTGGGCCAAATTTTTTAAAACTAAATTTTTAATTGTTGAACCAGAAAATATCAAATTGGGCCATTATAAAATAAAAATAAAACCCATAAATTTACAAATTAAACAATTAGGGTTTTGACTTTTGACAAGTAAAAACGGCGGTTGTGGATATTGAGCGACGGAGAAGATGTTCACATACGCTGAAGAGGAAGACATAGTGAAAAAAAAAAAAAAACAAGAGCGACGGAGATGGTGAAAGATGGAACGAGGGAAGACCGAGTGAAGAAAGAAAAAACCAAAGAACCGTTCGGTTTGAAGCTGCCGAACCGCAAATCGAAAGCATTCTGCCCAAAAATGTGGACTGGAGTGCAATGGCTCAGAAGTCCATATCTCTTTAAAAACAAAGACAGGGCCCATATTTAAAATTTCTAATAAAAGGGTCCAGACCTTTTTAAACGCCCAACTTTTTTCAATATATTAAAACGTCCCAAATATTTGTCGCCCAAGGGCCGGGCCTTTAAAAAATTAATGTATTTGTTTTCATTTTCTACCACTGTGTAATTTGTTTCTTCTTAATTTTTCTTATTCATATCTTTTCCGTCAATATAATGATGAAATTTTATCAAAAATAATAGAAACTTTATTTTTGGGTATATTTTGACTATTTTTGTCAATATTTGACCATTTTACTCTTAATTTATTTTACAAATTTCTCTAAACTCTATATTATAATTACAAGACATAAATTAATTAATTTATGTTAAATTTTACCAGAACTATAAACCAAGTAAATCACTTACGCCGGAGCCAAGAATATGCAGATCATGAAGATGTTCCCTGAAATCCAACAACAAAAGTTGCTCATTTCTGTTAGCTATTTTAAGTTTTTAACAAAGAAAAAGAGATGAAGACTTACCGAGGATTTGTTGGGCAATGTACACGTCTCTAAAAGCTTTCATTTTCTTGTTTTTTGTTGATAAGTGCAGAGAGAAGGAGGCAAATAAAAGAGAGAAGAAGGAGATTGAGAAAGAAGATGAATGATGGAAATTTCAGGGAAAAAAGGATAAAGAAGGCAAAGAAAAGAGAGAGAAGAAAGAGTTGGAGTAGAAGATGGAGAGTATAGTTAAGGCGATCTCTCTCTCTTTTTTATACTATTTAATTAATTTATTTTTTGATAAAGTTGTATGAAAATATTCAGAGCTTAGCTTAGGGTTTGAAAGTGACACACATCTTTAATTATTGCATGAGAGAGAGAGAGAAAAAATATCTCTTGACGTTGGTTGTGCATTTCCTCATATTTATTTGCCCTAGTTTCCATTTTATGTCTCTCCTTCTTAAGTAAACTTTGTTTTTGTATGCTGACAATACTGTTCATCCGACATCGTAAATACTGTTTATTTAGTTTTCAACGTCACTTTTCATCAGATATCCAACAATAACAAGTTCTAATTTGGATGGTTATCTATTTGATTAACATGATAAATTATTGTATATATTAATAATTTTATATAATAGTGTTAAAACTATTGTTATCATGCTACATGATTTTGTCTAGTGTTAAGATATTAAATAACGATACAAATATTTATTTATTGTGACAATTACTTAATGTTAAAATGATATAACAAAAACATTCATTTACATACTAAATTTGATAGTCATGTTTTATATGGTGTAAAACATTATTTAACACATACTAAACATTTAACATGTTGTATATTTGCTTACATCAATAAATACTGCTACATAACTTTAATTTGTTTTGTATCGTGTTAAATAAATTATTACACCATATAAAACATGATATTCATGTTTAGTATGTAAATAAATGTTATTGTTATTTTTGGTATATCATTTTAACAATAGCTAATTGTCACAACAAATAAATGTTTGTATCGTTATTTAATATATTAACACTACACAAAATCATGTAGCATGATAACAATGGTTTTAACACATATTATTTAAAGTTATCGATATATAATATAATTTACCGTGTTAATCAAATAGATGACCATCCAAATTAAAGCTTTTTCATTGTTGCATATCTGAGGAACAGTGTCCGCAACGTCAGGTAAACAGTGTTACAGTGATGGATGAACAGTGTTATCGGCATTCTAATATCAGAAAAGAAAACTTTTCTGATGAATGATATTTTTTGTAAATAATTTAAATGAGAAGGATAATGTAGTATTTTCTTTCTTAAATAGTGCACACTAACTTTTCTTCTGTTAGTTATTTAATTATATAATTATCCGTAGTCATATAATGCAATTATCCTATATTCATTCGTTAATACATCAAACACCAAAACCCTATAATATATAGAAGATATAAAGTTACCAATTTAAAGTTTTCAAAAAAAAAAAAGTTACCAATTTAAGTCACTTAAAATTATTGTTATATAATGTTTTAGAATACAGTAGGGATAAGAATATGTGCATATTGAGATCTGCGATATTTGTGTATTGTTAAGTTTCCTTCTCTCCCTTACGTTCCTTTAGACCTAATCTTTATATGTATCTATATATTACAAGATGATAAAAATTATTTTGCCAGGAAATTTTCAACAGCAAAAACCTCATTAAATAAAGAGTATGGGAGACCAAAAGAACTAGCACGTCGATACGTTGACTTGTTGGTTCACTTTGATAAAGAGTGTTGTTTAGTTTTATTTATTAATGGTTTTATTTTTTTTCTCATACTAGAGTAGTGTTGGTCAAATAAAAAGATTAATTTACATAGTTGTAAAAGATTGGCACAAATGTCTAATGTAGATATTCTAAAACAATAAAAAAAAAAATCAAAAATAAATGTCATACAATTTTTTTCTTTTCCTCTCCTTACAGAAAGTATAAATATATTTTCCTATCTAACTTGTGTCGTATGTAAACTTTTAGTTTAGCTAATGCCATAACCACCCTTTCTAGAAGGAATGAGCATTACTAAACACAATTATTGGACCTAAAACTGGACCTGTTTCTGGGCCTTTATCAATTCTATAGATAACAAAAAAGGAGAGTGAGAAAAAAGTAACAATCAGATGCGGGTGGGCGTACCGGTAACAGCTGCAATCACCGTCGTCGTTCTTCGCCGTCGGCAGATTTCCGTTCCTATCGCCGCCTTCACCACCATCAAAGAAATCGTGAGATTAAGAAGAGCAAGTTCATCAGAGGATTGGACTTTCCTGGGCCCAAATCCAAAATTATGGTAAGCTTCCTCGTACTTAGATTAAAATAAATAATTCCTTTTCGATAGTGGACTTTGTAAAACATTTGCTACCTCTTGCTACATTTAATTAGTGATTAGTGAAAACAATACTACGGACTTGATTTTAAACTAGATTAACTTGTGATTAGTGTACAAAAATTATCATCTTTTCACTGACAATTTCAATTCACGGCAAATATACCTTTGTAGATGTGTTTTGTGTTTTTTTCTTTAGTTTGGCACGTGTATATACATACACGAGTGTAATAAAATATATATATGGAATTCGATTTAGGCGAGATAAAACATTAATATGGATTATATCTACAAATCATACTATTATTTAGCAAGTGAAAAATCCAACGTGGCGGCTCCAGAATCACTCTCAGACCTGTTTTTACTTTTATGTCATTAATGAAATCGTTTAATTACAATCCCTTGCCATCGAAATTTTATGACTAAAATATCCTTATTTCGAACGTATATAATTGCTATGGGTTTAGGTATGTTTTTATTGTGGCCCATCTATTTTACCTGTTTTGGGTTTTAGTGTTTATTTTATTTGCCCGTTTGTTTGTGTCGGTTGTTTTAAAATCCTAGGTATTATTTTTATCGTTTGTTATAAATACGATAGAGACTACACATATTGTTTGTTCTGTAATACCCTTTTTTTTTGCCCTAATGATATTGTATTATTTGTTCTATTTTTTGGTAGGTTATGTCGCCGTCTTCGAGGTATTATTTTGTTCGTTTTTGTGTTTATAGAATATATATTGCGCATGTTGTTAGTTTTGTTGTTTATTCGTTTATTTCTTTTTTTTTCTACTAATTATCGTTCTATTCGTTTTATAGGTTATAACCTCTTTTTAGAAGTATAATTCGTTCTTATATTTGTTGTTTATGTATATGTGTTTTGTTATCTATTATACTGTTCATGTTGTTTATTATATCGTGAAATCGTTATTTATTTTTTACTCATGATTATCGTTTTATTTGTTTTTATAGGTTTTAAACTCCTCTCTGAGGTATAATTTGTTCTTATTTATTCTTAAATTTATGTGTTTTGTTCTCTATTATCCAGCTAGTGTTCTTTTTATCTTATATTCGTCTTTTTATTGTCTTAATTATTATCATTGTATTCGTTTTATAGGTTGTAACGTTTTTGTTAATTTCAAAGTAAGTATAGTCTGTATTTTATATATTGTATTATTTCTAACAATAATCAGTTATTTATTTCTAACAAAAAAATGTTTATTATAAAATCTTATTTATTATTATTAAATTTGGTATGTACTTTTGTTCTAATATTTATTTTAAAATTTTAAATTAATATTAATTTGTTTACGTGTCTTGAATCTATGATGACATACATTTTTAGTAATTGTGTTTTTGTGTTAGTTATTTGATCTATTCATTTTCTTTTTCTTGCTATTGTAATGATTCTTATTTTTTTTTTTTTTCCAGACTTTGACATTTTCTATAGGGTAATTTTCTAATAATATTATCTCTACATATTTTCATTTTTCGTTGAAAGGAGTTTGTTATCTAATCCTACTTCTTCTTTTAGGTTTACCTCTTCAACAAGATATCTCCTTTTAATATTTTTACCCTTTATGTTTGAAAGGAATTTGTTACATGAACCTATACTTCTTTTTTCGTCTTTAACAAGGCTTCCTCTGTTTTTTAGTCTTTTATTCGATGAAGAGGTTTGTTCGGATTATGTATGTTTTTAGGAATAATTCATAGTTCCGATAAAATAAACACTAAAACCCAAACAAACGGAACTATGAATTATTCCTCGAAAGAAAAGACAAAACATATTATTTAAAAAAAAAAAAATTATTGTTTAAATTCGAACAGTAAGCTCATGTGTTTCAAATATTTTATGTAGAAACAAGAACAAAAAAATCAAATTAAAACCCATCGATCAAATTGTTCTATGAAATGATATAATGTGGAGATTTTATTACTAATAGTGGGTCACGATGAATCGAGGACTTGAATCATCAAATGAGTTTATGTATAATTTTCAATGATTGTGTGCATGGTTAGAGTTTAGACGTTTATGGAAGGGTTTACCTTCTCTAATCAAATTTTTTGATGGCATACGATTACTAAAAAAATCAATTTATACGTGTTTGTATTTGAATTTAAGATTTGATTATAGAGTTTAAGATTTAGGATCTATGTATTATTTTTAATATTTACGTGCATTTGTAAGGATTTAGGCTTCCGAATTAGGGTTTAGCACCTCTTATTTTTTTTTAAACAAATTGATGGTATAATGTTAATGAATAATTTTCTAATGTTCTCTTAAAAAAATATATTAATAAAAAATATAAATAAATACAAACATTTGCGGTGATTAAAGATAATAAATATGTGCACTGAAAAAGGATAACAATGATAAAAGAAAAAAATTTAAAATATCAAAATAATGAAATTGGTTATCTTCAAAATGATTTTTTTTAATTTTATATACAAAATAACAATTACTTATAAAATTAGAGTGCTAATTTGTTAAATTAGATCTAAAAATTAAAAAAACGAATAATAAATTCAAAATGGTATAAGTGGCATCATTTTGGTGTGTATGGTTATTTTTAATAAATTGTTAATAAATTGTTTTTGAACTCTATAAGTTGGTGTGGATTATTTTGGGACAACACATAATATTCATCGATGCAAACATAAAATATTCATTTAATTGTGAATTATTTTACAACAAAAGATATACCTTTTAAAATAATACACTTTATATATTTTTTTTAATAAACATCCCAATGATTCTTTAAATCCGTCCATATCAAATTTAACATTTTAAAATGCTACAATTTTATGTTTTAAACGAGTGGTTTTGAATGAAGAAACTGAATGTGGTTTATATGAAAATATTTAAATCTCTAGAATTTTGAGTTTTTAGTTATTTTAAGGAATTGAGATTTTCGTTAGTTCTGTTTATAAATTATCCATTTATATTTTGATTTTATTAGTTATAATTTAGTATTTTTATTCTAAAATATGGTGTTATGGTGTTTACGCAAAAGTTATATATCTATATTTTCAATCTCTTTTGTTAGTCAATTAGATCCATATTATATGCAACTACGTATAAATATGAAAATGTTATATGTTATATATCATTATACAAGATAAAGTGTCTGGTTAAGTTGATTTTTATGATTCTAAATTTTTTTTCCGTAGTACTCGATACACGATAATGTCGTGTTCGATTTATTTTATTTAAATATGTATTTTTGAAAAATGAATAGATAATCAAAAAATTTATGTTTTAGTTTCATTAACATACTAATGTATTTCATTAACACACTCACCTCTTGAATCAATTTACTCTCCAGTGGTAGCCTGGCTTGGGCGCCAGAGAGTCTTTAAGAGGGAAACCCCTTCTCATCATTCCGAAGATCTTCCTGACGATATTACTTATGTATTGTCCAACGCATCTCCAGAGAATTATCGTGAATATCTCACCAGAGACAGCAACTTAGCCGGACGCACCTCTCATCCCCCAAGAGGACAGAAGTCCTACGTACCTGGAGCTCTCTGACTATTCTCATAGGACACTCTAAGGTTGTATGCAAGAAATCTACGACTCCGTACGGAGGACCCAAAATCTGATCCAAACAATTAGCGTTAAAGAGAAAAACACCAGACGCTCCACCGAAAGAAAAGTTAAAACACATATATATATATATATATATATATTTTAAAAATTCTTATTATCTAAATCCGAACAGTAAGTTCATGTGTTTCAAATACTTTATGTAGAAACAAGAACAAAAAAATCAAATTAAAATCCATCGAACAAATTGTTCTATGAAATGATATAATGTGGAGATTTTATTACTAATAGTGGGTCACGATGAATCGAGGACTTGAATCCTAACCTATGCATTTTATGTAAACCATCAAATGAGTCTATGTATAATTTCCAATGATTGTGTGCATGGTTAGGGTTTAGATGTTCATGCTAGGGTTTAACATCCTTGATCAAAGAATTTGATGGCATATGATTACTATAAAAAATCAATATATACGTGTTTGTATTTGGATTTAAGATTTGATGCTAGAATTTAGGATTTAGGATCTATGAATTATTTTCAATGTTTACGTGCATTTACAAGGGTTTAGACTTCCATGTTAGGGTTTAGTACCCCTTTTTAGAAAGAAAAAAAATTGATGTTACAATGTTAATGAATAATTTTATAATGTTCTCTTCAAAAAAATATTAATAAAAAATATAAATAAATACAAACATTTGCGTTGAGTAAAGATAATAGATGTGGGCACTGAAAAAAAAGGATAACGATGATAAGAAAAAAAACTTAAAATATCAAAAATAATGAAATTGGTTATCTTCAAATTTTTTTTTTTTTTAATCTTATATACAAAAAACAATTACTTATAAAATAAGAATACTGATTTTAAAAATTAGATCTAAAAATTTAAAATTGGATAATAAATTCAAAATGGTATAAATGGTATCATTTTCCTAGGAATCATTTTGGTGTGAATGATTATTTTTAATAAATTGTTAATAAATTATTTTTGAACTCTATAAATTGGTGTGAATCATTTGGGACAACACATGACATTCGTCGTGCGAACATAAAACATTAATTTAATTGTGAAATTTTTTTACAACAAAATATATACATTTTAAAATAATACACTTTACATTTTTTTAATAAACGTCCTAACGATTCTTTAAATCCGTCCATACAAAATTTAACACGATTCGTACTTAAGTGATTACATAGGTTGATTAATCGATTTTAATATATATAAATTTTTAATATATATGTGTAAAATTGATCAAAACATATGCAAATGTTATTTATTTCAATATCTTTCAAGTGTAAAATTGATCTTCATTATTCGTGTAAATTATAGAGCATACGATAAATCAGATAAATTTTAGATTTATATGAATTTGTGGGACATAACAAACGAAAAAATATATTTTTTCCAATAATGAATTGTATAAATATATGCAAGTGTGATTAAATATGTATAATAGACTACATCATAATAAAAATATTTGTATAGTATATTAATCTAAATACATATATACACAATATATAATATTGTTATAAATATAAGAATAAAAAGTTTGTTAATATATCAGAAATTTTTAAAATAGATGATATGGTAAGTCTAAAATATTATATTTAGTTAGGTTTAAATTTGTAAAACATGTATTAATGAGCTTATGTTATAAAATTAATGAGAATATGTAGAGATTTTCACCATGGCATATAGTTTTAATTGAAATGTTCTGATTGGTTAAATTAAATGACATGTCCCCTAAAATTCTCTTTGAACGACAGCTATAATTTTTTTGTGAATGTCTCCTTAATTAATATATATAGGATTGTATTGTTTAAACGAGTGGTTTTGAATGGAAGAAAATGAATGTGGTTTATAAGAAAATATCTTAAAGTCTCTAAGATTTTGAGTTTTTAGTTATTTTATGGAATTGAAAATTTCGTTAGTTCTATTTATAAATTATCCATTTCTATTTTACTTTTTTAGTTATATTTTAGTATTTTTATTCTAAAATATGGTGTTTACGCAAAAGTTATATATCTATATTTCCAATCTTTTTTTTTTTAATTAATTAGATCCATATTATTTACAACTACATATAACATGGAAGAAGTTATATATTATATATCATTATACGAGATAAGGTCGGTTAAGTTGATTTTTATGATTTTTAAATTTTTTTCCGTAGTATTCGATTTATTTTATTTAAATATATATTTTTGAAAAATAAATAGATAATCAAAAAAATTATGTTTTAATCTTATTAACATACTAATGTATTTATTTTCCCGTGCAAGGCGCGGGGCCCCACCTAGTTCTAAATTATTTTGATCGATATTCTTATGTCGGTAGACACAAGTGTTTCTTTTATCCTGAATTAAATTTTTAAGTAAAAAGATGATAATTGTTTAATACTAACCTTTGAGTTTATACGAACTAGGACTCAAACCCCGCGAAATCGCGGGGAAAAATATTATTTGTTAAATTTTAAATAAAATTTTATTTAAGACGATAATAAATAAAAGTATACGGTGAAAAAGTAACAATACAAAGATAACATCTTAAACATTTTTTAAAATATTTTTATGGTAGAAGTAAAAAGATTAATATATATATATATATGAAAAGACACGACATTGCAAACTATTTTTTAGAATTATGGAAAATTGTTATAAATGAAAAGACACCAAAGAATTATGAGAACGTGACGCAACCCTATAATGCATTAATAACCATAAAACTAGATTTTCAAAGAAGACGCAACTATATGATTCATTAATAACTATAAAACCCCTTTTTTTTGAAAAAATACAATTTTATGATGCATTAATAACCATAAAACAGTTTCTTCGAAAAGATGCAACCATATGAAACATAATAACTATAAAACAGTTTTTTGAAAATATGCATTTTTACGTAGAGCAATTTTTTGAAAAGACGCAATCCTAAGATGCATTGATAACCATACAAATGAAATTTCTCGAAAAGACGCAATCCTAAAATACATTTAATAACCACAAAATGGTTTTTCCTCAGAAATACAATCCTAGAATGCATTAATAACCATAAAATAGTTTTTCGAAAAGAGCAATCCTAGCATTAATAACCATAAAATGGTTTATTTCAAAAAGACTCAAACCTAAGAGACACTAATTACCATTAAACAGTTTTTTTTCCGAAAAAACGCAACCCTAACATTAATAACCATAAACAGTTTTTTTCGAAAAGACGCAACTCTAGAATGTAAACTATAAAAAAGTTTTTCGAAAAGATGCATTTTTACATATACCAATTTTTTCTGAAAAGCCGCAACCCTAAGATGCATTAATAACCATAAAACAAAATTTCTCGAAAAGATGAAGATGCATTAATAACCACAAAATGGTTTTTACTAAGAAGATGCAACCATATGATATATTAATAACCATAAAACGGTTTTTTCAAAAAGACGCAATTCTAAGAAATATTAATAACCATAATAGTTTTTACGAAAATACGCAACCCTTAAAGATTAATAACATAACACGGTTTTTTCGAAAAGACGCAATCCTAAGAGACATTAATAAGCATAAGATAGGGTTTCTGAAAAGATGCAACCTTAGAGACTAATAATCATAAAATGGTTTTTTCGAAAAGGCATAACCCTAAGAGACACTAATAACCATAAAATGGTTTTTTCGAAAAGACGCGATCCTAGCAATAATAACCATAAAACGGTTTTTTTTAAAAAGACGCAATCCTAGCCATAAAATCTGCATTGTCTAAAGAATTCCAAAATTCTTTACACAAATCAAGAATTTTTGGAACTTCTACAATAGTAAAATGATCAATACTTTTGAATAATTTTAAAATAATAGAATGACTTTTTTTATTATTGTTATGTTTTGAGTGAATTTTAAAATTAGTAGCCATAAATAAACAAAATATTCAACAAAAAAATATATAGAGAAAACACAAATATATAGGTCAAACGGTTTTTTTCAAAAAGACGCAACCCTTGAAAATAACCATAAAGCGATTATATTGAAAATACGCAACCCTTGGAAATAACCATAAAACGGTTATATCGAAAAGATACAATTTTTAAAAATAACCATAAAGCGATTTTTTCGAAAGGACACAACCATAAAACACAACCATAAAGCGGTTATATCGAAAAGACGCAACCCTTGGAAATAACCATAAAGCAATTATATCGAAAAAACGCAATCCTTGAAAAAGCGGTTATATAAAAAAGACAAGACATTTGGAAATAACCATAAAAAAATTATTTTCGAAAGGACGCAACCCAAAAATATTCATTTTCTAGGATTGCTATTATTAATAGATTTGAGTGAATTTTAAAATTAGTAGCCATAAATAAACAAAATATTCAACAAAAAAATATATAGAGAAAACACAAATATATAGGTCAAATGTTTTTTTCGAAAAGACGCAACCCTTGGAAATACCCATAAAGCAATTATACTGAAAATACGCAACCCTTGGAAATAACCATAAAAAGGTTATAACGAAAAGACACAATCTTTGAAAATAACCATAAAACGATTTTTTTGAAAGAACACAACCATAAAACGGTTATATCGAGAAGACGCAACCCTTGGAAATAACCATAAGGCAATTATATCAGAAAAACGCAATCTTGAAAAAGCGGTTATATAAAAAAGACAAGACATTTGGAAATAACCATAAAAACATTATTTTCGAAAGGACGCAACCCAAAAATATTCATTTCTAGGATTGCTATTATTAATAGATTTGAGTGAATTTTAAAATTAGTAGCCATAAATAAACAAAATATTCAACCAAAAAAATATATAGAGAAAACACAAATATATAGGTCAAACGGTTTTTTTCGAAAAGACGCAATCCTTGAAAATAACCGTAAAACGATTATATTGAAAATACCCAACCCTTGGAAATAACCATAAAACGGTTATATCGAAAAGACACAATCTTTGAAAATAACCATAAAACAGTTTTTTCGAAAGAACACAATCATAAAGCGGTTATATCGAAAAGACGCAACCCTTGGAAATAACCATAATTAAAGCAATTATATCAGAAAAACGCAATCCTTGAAAAAACGGTTATATCGAAAAGACACAACCTTTGGAAATAACCATAAAACGGTTATTTTCGAAAGGACACAACCCAAAAATATTCATTTTCTAAGATTGTTATTATTAATAGAAAAAAACGCAATCCTTGAAAAAACGGTTATATCAAAAAGACACAACATTTAGAAATAATCATAAAACGGTTATTTTTGAAAAGACAAAATCCAAAAATATTCATTTTCTAAGATTGCTATTATTAATAGATTAGAAGTATTGTTTTTACGAAAAGAAAAAAAAGTAGTATATAAGATAATTTTCTTATAAGTCTAAAAGTAGTAAACGAATGGAGATCATCAGATTTGTACTATTTCCTTCATTTATAACGGTTCTATAAACATTTATTACGGATTATTCTTCTTGTTTATTTCTTAAAATAGGAAAAAAACTCTTTATATATGATGATTATATACGTAAAATATTCCATCAAGAAAAAAGATCTTAGAAAAGACAATAAAATGGGAAAGGGTGTAAAACTTGTTAGTTTCATCACTTTTGTGGTGATGGTCATGGTGATTTCAACAGGTAATAAACATTATGACATATGATCATTTAACCATTTTTTTTTGCAATGTTTGTTTGTATTTGCGTTTGATTTTGATAGAAAACTTACCATCTTAAATAATATATATATATATATATTTTTAAATAATACTGTAGTAAACATCAAATCCAAACAAAACACAAATTTTTGTTTGCATTTTGGCATTTTGTGTGACATTATATTAAAAAAAAACCTTTTCTTTATCAAATACTATGAGATTGATTTTTGTTTTTGAAATTTTGTTTAAGAATGCAAGCGTAAACACAATTGACTAAAACAATCCAAGCCAAACAATTAATGATGTTTAAAAAAATATATTTATAAAGACCTGATTAAAATTAAAATATGCATTTTATCAAAATGATTTCAGTAACTCATTGGTTATTACTGTATCAGCAAAAGGTGATCATCCACTTCGATGTAGGTCAATACTACATTCGAGGGTTGTATGCACTGCACAAATGGGTATCCAACGCTGTGATGACTTTTGCCGAGCTGAAGGCAGAGATTCTGGAATATGTAAACTTCATGAAGCTGGAGGAGGACGTTGCGAGTGCACTGAATGTAGACCAGGACAAGATGCATTGTCATGTGAGCCAATACGAACCAGGTTTCCATGCAATGTACAAAATGGTACCCGATGTGTAAGTATTTGCATTGGTGTAGAGGGCAAAGATATTGGAGAATGTAAATATACTGTAAAAGGAATGCGTTGCGTGTGTAGAAAGCAATGCAAACAAAACTAAACCTACGACTTGCATGATTTAGAAAATTTTGGTATTTAATAGTGATTATTATTGTAATTGATGATGTGATATATGCTTCAGAAAACCTACGGCAACGAAAATGTTGACCAAAAGTTGGTATTTTTTGTTGTCGGGTCTACCACCCACATTTTGTTTTAAATATTTGACTGTTTATTTTAGATGTTTTTTATTTAATATTTTTGTTTGTTTACATTGTTTTCCATTTTCTATCTCAAGTATAATGGATTTGAGATTGATGGTAAAAAACAAAATTTAAGATTGTGAAGAATCTAAAACGTTGAACTGATAATGAAAAAAACTCATAAACTATATGCTTTGGTAAATTTTAGACATGTACTCTTAAATTTTTAGTTTTATTTATTAATAGTTTTATTTTCTCATACTAGTATTGGCCAGATAAAAAGATTTCGATTCATCTGCGTCAATATATGCTTATGGTTCTCTCTGTATATATATGTGTGTGTCAAGATGGAGAGGCTCGTGCATAAAAGGAAAGGAGAGGTTTTGTGGCTTGTTTTCTAGTTAGTCACAGACTGTAGTTGCAATTTTCTCCTCTTCTTCTTCTTGGTTGTCTTGTTCACGTCCTCTGTTTCTTGCACTTTCTCTACAATGTTTTAGCATCAACCAAAGCCAGTAGATCAAAATCACGCATTCTATTTCATCGTCTTTGCGATATTAAAACTTCCATTCAAGACTTTAAACCTAAAATAAACAAAATCAAATTCAAAATTTGGACAAACAAATCGTAGTTGGAACAAAAATCTTTTCCTTCAGATAATCATTCGGAAGACGTTTTAAATCACCTTTCTCTTTTCAAATTCAAAATTTGGACGTTTAAATCACCTAGCTTATTATCGACCAGAGAGAGAAAAGATAGAGCCACAGAGAAAGAGAAGAACAAGGCCATAATCGTATCAATCGAATCGTTTAGGTAAAAATAAATGGATACATCGAAGATACCACAAATATGATTATTTATTTATTGGTAAGATTTGTGAATATTTATTTTATAATTATTTGTAAAAGCACTCCAATTGATGACAACAGAGGAGATTTAAAATTGTCAAAGGTTAAAGATTTCTCAGCATGGTACTACTAAACAAGAAATTCAATATTTGGGCCATGTAAAATGCATTTGGACAGAAAGAGTGTGAACTGGTATAGTATAAAATGCTTTATTAGTTATATTATATGTTAGCTATATGAAGTGTTTTTTGGGGAAGCCTAATTAATAAAAAAAATACTTCGAATAGTAGATTTTATTTGGTGAGGACTTTTGTGTTTTTATTTTTATAACAAGAAAATTCTAAGAAATATTTGTGTCATTTAAAATATATGTAATAGTTTACCATATTTAAAATCGTAGTGAAATGATTCGAGCACTCGTCCCTTAACGATGATTAACTAAATTGTTTTGTTTTTAAGGCTGAAATATGTTGGGTGTAAATGATAGAAGCGGTGTTGTTTGAATCGGAACAATGAAAACGATATTATATGCTTTAAATGGATGACTAAAAAAGTACAAAGATTTTGATCCATAGTAATGTATGATTTTGGGACTAAGTTTATTGTTCAAGTGCATGAATCTTGGAAATTGGTCTATGATTCCGATCTTATAACAGTGTAAACACGATCTAATTATTAGTCTGTTGCGTGAACGAAATTAATTTGGGAGCAAAGCAATTCGATTAGAAACATATCTCAACTTTTTCGATTTTAGACCACATGCAAGAACAATCACACATGACGTTGTATAAGGACCCCTACAATCATATAACTACGAGGTAATGATTTTCATTTTGTTGTTCTTTTTTGGGTGTTCACGTTTATTTTATTTCTTTTGATTTAATTTCTGCGAATAATATGGAAAATAGGACAAAAGGAAAGAAAAAAAATAGTTCATGGGTGAATAAAAAAATAAAAGAGACGAGGAAGGAAAATAACAAATTAAAAGCATTTTTCTTATTTTAATATCTGCCCGAAAAACTTTATTTTTTAAGTTTCATATAATGTATTTTTGGACTTTTTACAAGCTTGCAAGTCGCAATGGCCAACACAACCGACAATGTTAACTTTGTGGGACTTGAAGAAATAATTGACTATGTGGTTGAACGAGGTCCATTATCTTGTATGAACGATAAATTTATGGTTCTTGAGAATATTTTTTATATGGATTGGATTTGTGCTGTTTTTATATCGGCTTAGGTGATTTTAATCATTTTTTTTAAATTAAAAATTTCAGCCCTTATTTCATATGGGATTAGTTCCAATGTTTTGAATGTATATATAAAACCAATTAAGTCAAACCTAAATTCCGTTTGATCTTTAATATTCTGTATATATCTAATATTCTATATATATATTTGGATTTCGGTTTTCTATATTCAACTTTTCTAATTCTAACGCTGTTTGTTTTATAATTATAATAAATTTTGAAACTTTTGATCTATACATTTCTCTGAACCGAACTATCAAAGCACGTAAATTAGTATATTCCAAATGGATTGGAATCCAACAAATGAAATTCATCCTTTTTTTAAAGAGTTCCAGTCACGGGACCAAAAAACTCTGTCTAAAAAAAAACTTCTAACGCGTTTTGAAAACTCCTAATTCTAATAGGCTATTCTATTTCTAGAAAACAATGGTCACCAAATGAAATTTTGAAAAAGAAATTAACCGAAAAAAGAAAAGAGAAATATTTTTTTGAGTATCTTACTCGGTCTTTTTTGTTTGTATGAGTTATGACCAACATTGTACAGTTTCAGTTTTTTTTTACATATGTTTTCTTAGACTTTTTATATAGATTTCGAAAAGTGGAACTAGTTTATTTTCCTTTTTTTTTCAAAATCACAATACTTTTAATAAAATAAAATATCTAAAATTGTATATGTGTACTTAGATTTTACCCTTGTCACAATCATTGGAAATATAATTACGTCACATCTAATTCGTAGCACCATCAAATACCTTGGCTTAGATTATACTTCTCGAAGAAAAAAATTGGTTTGATCTAATTTTATAATCGTGTCACTACTTAAGTTTTTATTAATCTACGGTTTATATGTGGTGTGTGAAAGTGTAAGTTACAAAATTGACAACAACAAAAAATTAGTAACGCCACAAAAAGCAAGAAAATATATTAGGAAAGAGAAGAACAAGTCGGTGAGGTACTCTTGTGAAAGTAAGGGAATGGTCCTAATGGACTCCGTTCACATCGGTTCCACAAATCACTTCCTTTATTTAAGCACTTGTCTCTCCTCCTCATAATCTCAAACTTCTCTATTATTAATTAGTGACGTTCAAATAAAAAATCAAACCACAAACTTGTTCTACTCACTTTCTAATTCATTTCTCTCACTCTTATTGTTATTAATTTGATCGATTATGGCAAAAGTTCTTGAAAATAAGGCGTTCGGATTGGCTTCGAGAGACAATTCCGGAGTTCTCTCTCCTTTTCATTTCTCTAGAAGGTTTCAATCGTTTTTTTGATTTTTTCCCGTATGATTCTTTATAATTTTTATGTGTTTTTTGTTTTAATGGAATATAATGTGTAGGGAGACAGGAGAGAAGGATGTTAGGCTCAAAGTGTTGTTCTGTGGAATTTGTCATAGTGATTTGCATATGATCAAGAACGATTGGGGAGTTTCTATTTACCCTCTCGTCCCTGGGTAAGACATGAATTTATATTCTGTAAAATAATAGCCAATTAAATAGAATAAATTATTAAATCTATACACCCCTAACGATTTTTAGTGATATTATGTACCAAAACGCTTCCTAAGAATTGTTTAGAATAGATCATGAGTATTTTAGGGTGTTTACCAAATACCACATGTTGATTTTTCTAATTGTTTTTGTAAATATTAAGATAGTACTATACCGAATCCAAAAGGTTTATTGGCAACATCGTCGTATTTTAGTATTGTTGTCGGATGGTACATGCTATTTTTGTATAGTATTGGTATCGGAAAAAAATATGATATGTAGCCAAAAACAATTATGATACTTAATCAAAATATCAGTTAGGATACTCTCCAATATTCTTATCTTAAATTTCAGCTTAAATATGTTACTCTACAATCCTATCATCTCTTTCATTGACTTCAAATATTGGAAAATTACTTTACCTTTTATAACAACAAGAACAGAAAATATACATTACTAAACTATTTTTAAGAAAAATATAGCAAAACTTTATGGAAAACTCTTCTTTTAGTGATATGGCAATTGTAAGCCTTAACATAATAAGCTAGGGAACAGTATATGGATTTTTGTTATGAAAAAAAAAAAGATGATCTTTAATCCTAAATTGAGTTTTTTTTTCAGGCATGAGATTGTGGGAGTGGTGACTGAAGTCGGAGCCAAAGTGACTAAATTCAAAGCCGGAGACAAAGTGGGAGTTGGGTGCTTGGTCGGCTCGTGCGGGTCATGTGACAGCTGCAACGAAGGTCTCGAGAACTACTGTCAGAAATTGATCCAAACGTACGGATTCAAGTACTACGATGACACCATGACCTACGGTGGTTACTCCAACAACATGGTTTGTGATGAGGACTTCATCATCCGTATTCCGGAGAATCTCCCCTTGGACGCTACCGCGCCGCTACTATGCGCCGGGGTCACGGTCTATTCCCCGCTGAAGACTCACGGGCTCGACAAGCCCGGTATGCACATTGGTGTGGTGGGACTAGGCGGTTTGGGTCATGTTGGAGTGAAATTTGCTAAGGCTATGGGTACTAAGGTTACGGTTATTAGTACTTCGGAGAGTAAGAGAGACGAGGCGATTAATCGGCTTGGTGCGGATGCGTTCTTGGTGAGCCGTGACCCGAAACAAATTAAGGATGCAATGGGGACTATGGATGGTATACTCGATACCGTATCTGCGACTCATCCGCTTCTTCCATTGCTAGGTTTGTTGAAGCAAAAGGGAAAACTTGTAATGCTTGGTGCACCGAATAAGCCACTCGAGCTCCCGGTGCTGCCTCTAGTCTTCCGTAAGCCTATTTTTTCTGTCTTCTAGAACCGTTGTCTCTTACGATATATTGTCGATTCAAACAAAATATACATATATTCTAAGATACGGAAACTATTTAGCCACATAGTTTAACTTATGTCGCTATTTAGATAAACTTATCGATTGATTTCTTGTTTTAATTTGTCGTGTCTAGTCAATGAAGCGCGGAAATGCATACATGACATTGAAAATATGGTTTTTGGTGGTTGTTTTATTGTGTATATATAGAGAGGAAGATGGTTACGGGAAGTATGATAGGAGGTATAAAAGAGACTCAAGATATGATGGATATGGCCGGGAAATACAACATCACGGCGGATATTGAGCTTATCTCTGCGGATTATGTCAACACCGCCATGGAACGGCTCGAGAAGGCCGACGTTAGGTACCGATTTGTGATTGATGTTGCCAACACATTGAAGCCTGCTCCTTCGTTATAAATCTTCAAGAATTGAATTTCTCCCAAAGCTTTTCTCTTGTTTGGTTTGTTGTATTAAGTTTCGTGTTGTTTCTTGAGGAGGTTGCAAGACTATGTGGTATACTTTAATCAAATTAATAAACTTGAACGTTATATTTTCTCTATATGATAAGATTTTGGGGTAAGCCAAGAATTGTAAATTTGTACTCTACCTATTTAAGATTTCAGTAGATAAAACTGTAAAATTGTGAACTATAACTATGAAAGCTTAATTTCAAAAGATCTCGCAATATTAAAGCATCCAAAGAAGCCTAATATTAGTGAATAATAACAAGTCCATAAGCCCATATGTCTAGAGTTCCTAGCAAATATATGAGTATAAATATAATTCTTATGATATTGTGGATAGTAACTTTGAGTGTTGCTCAAAACAACTCTCCTCCTTTATCCTTCTAGGATATCAATCTAAAATCATAGTGTTCTTGGTGACAATCTAAGTTTCTTCCTTTTCTCTTTTGTTATTATCTTTGAATAAGCTCTAGTTATGAGATATTTATGTTATCAATCTCTTTTATCTCTTTGATTAAGCTCTTGTGGAGCATAAATAAGCTTGCTTTGAGATTGCTATCACGCAATACGACGATTTTTTATATTTTTATCATAAAACTAATTGAATGGCAAAATAGACCAACACAAATCTTGATTTCACGAAAATCACATGATTAATGAAAAACTACAAGGTCTTAGAATCAGTTTATCATTAGGTGAGTTATCAACCTGAAATTAAATAATCATGCTATAATTAATGTGTGACAATTAATCTCCATATTCGATGGAGGAGCAATAAGAGTAAAAAGTCAAAGAGGATAATAAATGAAGTGTACGACTTTGTGTTGTGTTGCTTCCAACAAGAGAGGAGACAATGAAGTTCGAGTTTGTTCCCAATGCGAAGCACTCCACTCCTTGATATGGCTTCTCTTTCTTTACCTCGTACCTTTCACCACACTCATCTCTCTCTTCCCTAGATCGATCTTATCTTGTTTTGTCTTGTCTGTATATTAGATATAGTATAATACAATAAGACACATGTTTTTTGCAATCATAAGGGATATATACAAATGCCTAAATCATTTTTCTCCAATGAAAACTTAAACTTAAGAACATGATTCAATCTCTCTCTCAAGGTAATCTTTGCTCAACCAAATATGGGTTATTATCCACATTGAACTATGTATGTAACTGGTTTTATAATTTAGATAATTTTTAAATGATTTAGCTTTATCAATTAGAAGATCAGCTTAAATATTTTGTAACAAATAGATCCTCACAAACAATGTGGTACAATTAAGTGATTGGCGACATAGAATATGAATGGAGCGGTTTTCGTTGTTTAACTGCATCACACACGCGCAATGCTACCAGATTTGAATCTCGGTTATAACACAGTGACGACAATCGAACAAACCACCAGACAACAAGTCCAAGTTATCACTATATATATATATATTAATTAACGAATATCATTAGTCTTTAATTGAATGGCATACTTAAGCATATATATATATACCATCCAATACTCATCATTGATGTAATTTTACTTAATTAAGCCAAATTATATATTTTAATGAACAATATATAGTTTTAAGTTGTAACCATTTATTTATAAGTTATCAATATCACTTCGAACACTAATAGCTTCACAATCCTACATAGACACTATACACTTGGTTATCCATATTTGTTTTATTAAAAGATATTAAACTAAGCATAATATTAAAACAAGCATTGCATGTACACATATGTACATATACGTATTTTGTGTTTATATATATATACACATGAAGCTTCATGGAAATCACCCATATTGCACCATCTCTCTCCTTAAGTATTCATGATGACGTCATCCCATCAGAGCCACACCACCAGCTTCAAACCACGGAGGATCAAGACAACGACGGCAAAGCCACCACAATCTCCGGCGACGTCGCCGCCGGTACTTAAGTGTCCGAGATGTGATTCCGTCAACACCAAATTCTGTTACTACAACAACTACAGCTTGTCTCAGCCACGTCACTACTGCAAAAACTGTCGCCGTTACTGGACACGTGGCGGTGCCCTACGTAACGTCCCCATCGGTGGCTCAACCCGAAACAAGAACAAGCCTTGCAGCCTCCACGTCATCTCTTCTCCTCCTCCTAATGCGATGACGTCATTGTTGTCTCACGAGCTCATCGATGGGTTTCGTATGAACAGAGCAGTTACAAACCCTCCTTCCACGACGGCGTTCTCCGGTGGATTCTCCGGCTACATGTTTCCGTTAGATCCTAATTACAATCTTGCACCTTCTTCTTCTTCTATCGAGTCTTTGAGCTCTTTAAACCAAGATTTGCACCAGAAGCTTCAGCAACAGAGACTCATCACTTCCATGTTTCTCCAAGATTCTCTTCCGGTTAACGAGAAACCGGTTATGTTTCATAACGTAGAGTTGATTCCTCCTTCTTCGACGGCGACGACGGATTGGGTTTTCGATAGATCCGCCATGGGAGGAGGAGGAGCTACTGGTGGCAGAAATGAAAATAATGATGATGGTGAGGGTAATTTGGGAATTTGGTACCATAATGCTAATAATGCTCTGCCTTAAGTTATACTATTATCAATGCCATTACCATTATTAGTCTCTAATATTGTAGCTACCATGCAGAAGCTATGGATGAAAAAAATTAGTATCAATTTCCCTTTAATTGTTGTAATTTTTCACATAATAAATTGCTTGAAATTCAAGAATGTGTGTTATAATAATCATAATTATAATATTATTATATACATATAATAAGATGAAGAAGCGAGAGGAACGTGAGGTAGAAGAAGACAATTGTGCAGCTTTAGGCAGAGACATGCGAGAAACTCATGACCTCTCTTATGTATGTATGTATGTGAGACATTCTCATGGATGATATCATGTCATACATACATACATCCATCATCATTGTTCTATGCCATAAGAAGCTTCTATAGCACTTGATCCTGGAACCTTCGAGATACCTTTAACTTTCATCAACCTCCTAATCTTAGCAACATCATCCCATCTTCTATTAGAAGCAAAAATATTAGACAGTAACACATAAACACCACAATCTTCAAACTCCATATCTAAAAAACTATCTAATATCTCCTTAGGAAGCTCCATTAATGTCCCTTTACTCTTACAAGCACTAAGAATAGCTCCACATATAAGCACATCTGGTTTAAACGGCATCGTTTTAACAAGCTCCAATGCTTCATCTAATAATCCAGCTCTACAAAGCAAATCAATCAAGCATCCATAGTGTTCTAGCTTAGGAGATAGATTGTATTCTCTTGTTTTCATCTTATGGAAATATCTTCTACCTTCATCGACTAAACCCGTGTGACAACAAGCGTTTAAAACCGCAAGAAAAGTTACCTTGTTCGGCTTGAAACCGAGCTTAACCATTTCTTCGAAACGTACAAGGGATTCATGTCCATGTCCATGGATAGCTAAACCACCTAACAGAGCATTCCAGGTATACACATTCTTACTTCTAATTCCGTTGAAAATCTCCAAAGCTGTCTCGATGTAGCCACATTTCGCATACATATCGACAATCGCGGTTCCAATATGCGTATCCCATTGTATTCCAGCGCTTACAACATACTCGTGAACCCATCTTCCGTAATCCACAGCTCCTAAGTTAGCACACGCAGAGAGAACACTTGTAAGTATATGCCCATCTGGTTTTATACCCGAAGACGTTTGCATCAGAGAAAACAATTCAATCGCCTCGTTAGGCCTCTTACATTGTACCAATCCACTAATCATACTATTCCAAGAAACTTTATCTTTCTTCTGCAAATCACCAAAGACTCTCTTCGCTTCGCACAATTTCTCACATTTCACATACATATCTATAAGAGCATTACCAGTCTCTAAGCTGATCAGATATGCCTTTTTCAAGATCAATCCATGGATTCCTTGCCCTAAACTTAAACACCCTACCCGTCCACTAGCTACCAAAGCACAAACATACGTAGCCAAATTAGGCTCAATATCCATCTTCGAAAACATACCCAAAGCTTCCTTATACAAACCAATCCTCGAGAAACCAGATATAATACCAGTCCACGAAACCACATCTCTCACAGGCATTTCATCAAACACGTTACATGCATTCCCTGAATCTCCGCACACACCATATAGATGAACAAGCGAGTTTTGCAAATATATATCGTCGGAAAAACCCATTCTCGTGACAACTCCATGTATCTGTTTCCCTTCTCCGATCCCTGAAAACTTCCCACAAGCCTTAAAAACTGGAGGAAACGTGTACATGTCCGGTGAAAACCCGTTCCTCACAAACGTTCGATAAACAAGAATCGTCACTCTCGGTTTATCGCAGACTGCGTAGCTTGATAAGAGCGTGTTGTACGGAAAAGAGCTCAACGCACGACAGATTCTGTGGAGAATTACACAACCGTAAGACGCAAAATCTGCGGATTTACCCAAAAAGGTCACGACTTTGGTGACGAACAAATCATCACGAAGAAGATCACGAGAAATCAACTGAGTCTGTATCTGTTTGAAAACGCGAAGAGAGCTGCATCGACTGATCAATTCCAGAAGAAGAACTGATTTCTCCGGAAAATGCATAACAAATTACTTTCTTTATTAGTCGCAAATATTAATCAAACAATCACATAGAGTTTCTCTGTTAATCTGCATTTGCCAACACGAGTTTAGTCACAGAACGAACACGAAAAAGGAGCCAAATTTGCAGATTTTAGGCGAAGAAGAAGAACAGAAGATAGAAACAGAGAGTTTTACTGATAAAAATAGTCCTCGGCAACCGAACAACCGAACCCAACCGAAATTTTCCGGATCCGGATCCGGATATCCGGATTTTGAAATTTTACTATCCGGATCCGAGATTTAACTATCTTTATCCGGATCCGGACGCTCCGGATATCTTAATTTTCGGAGCGAATCTCGGATCGGATCTCGAATCCCGGATAATAATTCCACCCCTAATTTTTATACCCGAAAACCTGAAAGATCCAAACCGAATCCGACCCGAAATCCGAACGCCCAGAGTAATTAAAAACATCTCTTAATGGGCCTTGTACTGGGCCTGACTCTTTTGATGTAATGGGCTTTTCTAGACCTCTCTTTGTCATCTTCTCCGCCTAGGCTTCGCCGGAGAAGGAAGGATAAATCGGTTTTTGTTGCAGAGAAGGCAATGCATTGCGGATGTGTTTTCACTTCACCAGTTGTGTCTCCACGTCTTCCACTTGAAATCAAAAACCCGGTTTCAAAGCTTCGAGCTTCATCAGCTCAATTACCTAAAACCCAGATTCAGATAAACCATTCCGATGATCTCCTTATCGGTAAATCTCCGGCTATTGGGGTTTCGTTGCCGTCTCATGTGACTTCCATAACCAGCACTTCAAACCCTTTTGTTAAACACTGCTTGAAGCTCCGCCAAAGCTCATCTTATCGCCACGCTCATGGCTATGTTCTTGTCGTCGGAGCAATCCCAATTAGGTATATTCTTCTCTCTACAGTTTTCATATGGGTTTCTCTGTTTTCTTGATTGCTACCGAGAAAATTGAGGAAAGCTGTTTCTTTTTTATGTGTTTGATTGATTTCTCTGATTTCATTTCAAGGAGATAACTTTAAGGCATTGTTTACAGGGAAGTATGTATGTTCCAAGCGAATAAACGAGGAACCAAAACTGAAATTGAATGTCTGCTTCTTCACGAGGAAGCTCAGATTCCACAAGGATTAGAGAGTCTAAGTATCCGCATTGTTCGAGTTAGTTCTTTAGTGATGAAGAAACTCTCTGGAGTGCAATCTACTGAATCTGTTGAAGCCGTTGCCTTGATGAGAATCCCTAAAAGCTTCATTGATCTTAAAGATGATGAAGACTTCATCACAGATTACAAGAAATGGTTCACTTCTGCTCATCGAGTTCTTGTTCTGGACAGAATTCAGGTTAATTTGTTCCCTCGCTAAACGAAATCCTTACGGTTAGTTTAATGATCAGTTTCTTGATCAAGGAAGGAAATTTCGATTTGTAATAGTTTTTCCCTTTCGATGTTTTTGCAGGACCCGGGGAACCTTGGCACGTTAATCAGATCAGCTATGGCTTTTAATTGGGTATATAAATGATCAGCCTTTCTTCTCAACTCAATAGCAAATTGTATTTTAGATAGATGTCTGATGAGAATATCATCATGATCTGGCTAATAATGTTTTCGATAGGATTGTGCGTTTCTGCTTCCGGGTTGTTGCGATCCATTCAACGACAAAGCTCTTCGAGCTAGCCGGGGTGCTTCGTTTCAACTCCCTATAGTTTCTGGCAATTGGAACCACCTTAAGCTTGTAGAACATGAGTTCCATATGAAGCTATTAGCTGGTCATCCAGGAACTACTACTGAGAAACCGAAACCCGTCTCCAAACTTTCCCTAGAGTTTGCTCAATCTTTAGCAGAGAATCCCTTATGCTTGATCTTAGGCAGCGAAGGGCACGGTTTGTCTGAGGAGTCACGACAAGTGTGCGAGCTCGTGAGCATTCCCATGGCAGGTGAGTTTGAATCTCTTAACGTCTCTGTTGCTGGTGGTATTTTCTTGTTCATGCTTCAATCTTGTTCCGGTTTTTAAAATCAAAATACAATCTTGAACGTTTATAATCTTATAATGCCATAAACCATAATAACCACATTAAAATCCAAAACAATTTCACTAAAAATAAAAAATGAAAAAATAGATTAAAACTCAGTGAATGTCAAAAACCCTGATCTATACAACTTTAGTGTAAAAAAAAGAAAAGCCAAATATTAACTAATGTATGAGTCTAATCTCTAGAAGGCTCTTCGAGACGAATGTAATCATACATAAGACCTTCAAACGGCCCCAACGCTTTAGCCTGTCGTAGATAAATCGTGTTGGTCCCGGTTCTTAGCAACCTTCCAGGCACATCGATGCTATAAAGCCGGTACATTCCATGGATTCCATGTCTTGCAATAGCATTATCTCTTCCGATATTACCCGTTGAGAAAAATGGCATCGAGTATTCGCTGTTGAACCGTACTTGTAGATTAGCCCGTGCTGCCGAGGCTAAAGCTAGCTGCAATGTGTAGCTACCTCGCCAGTTCCCGTATGGAAGTTGAAACACAATCTGCCATGTCGTTGGTTCGTAGGTCGAATCACCGACGTTCCTGGAGAAAGCGAATCAAAATCAAAATTTATTCAAGAATTCATCGAAAATTTCAAACTTTTTATTTATTTATATGACTTTTACCTTGTGACATGAGCGTAGAACCAGTCTTGGCTATAGTTACTAGCTCCGATTGTGTAGACAAGATCACGATTTGGATATAACTCTGTGTATCGTACCCACAATCCGTACTGCCTAAACCTGTGAAACAACCAAACCGGAAACATCAGAACCAAAACCGGTTTCGGACCAATACGAACCGGAATCATGAGGAATAAGACTTACTTGTCCGTATGGTTTAGGTATAAGGGGTTCATTGTATTCTTGTATGGCTCCGGTACAAAGAATTCTCGGGCGGTTCGATCCGGTACACCAATCTCCCATAACGTTGGACCGTTCCTAGGAGGCTCGTACACGACTCTATCGAGACTAATCTCAGAACCCGCAGCTACGTCAACACGGTTTTGGTATCGAAAATCACCAATAAAACCGGGAACCCATCCGTACAGATTGTAAGTTCCCGGTCTAACGTTATCAATCGTGAAATAACCGGTTTCGTTAGTCTTTGTCCAAAATTGATAACCCTGAAGAATAACAAAAAATTAACGATCAAAAATACATGTAATTTGATCAAATCTTATCAAAGTGTAATAACAACAAACCTTAGTATTTGTCTGCCATGAACCAGCTACTCCCGGCGGTGCTAAACCGACGTATGCAGATCGTGCCGGCGTCAAGAATCTGAAAAATATTCCCCATTAGAAACATTACTTAAAAGGTCAAAATATACAATTTAAAATATTTAATTTGTTTTTTGTGTATTTTATTTTTACCTGTCGTTGACAAAGAGACGACCGGTAACGATTCCTCTTTCTTGACGAGAAGGAAAGTCAGAGGATGCTACAAAATCGTACGGCCATGCTTTAACTTCTTCTTTAGTCTGAAAATTTAATATAACTAAATTAGAGAATCTCTTCTTTATAAATTAATTAAAAAAGTTAGAAAACAAGCTTTAAATGAAAACAGGCTTTAAAAAGTTAGTAATAACCTGTCGTTTAGCATCTTTCCATAATAAATCGAGAGGATTATTGTCGGTAGAATCAGAGTTTAAGTAAATGAAAACAGGTCCCAAGATCTTTTTCCATGCTTCACCAGCTCTGTAATGTGTCTCCATGTCCGTACCAACATAATGCCCGCTTATGAAGGTCTGCATATCGAGGTTAAAATTGTGAGTTGTAGAATCGTCTTTGTAATTATTCTTTAATATTTCAGATGTTAAAAAAAAATGTAATATTTTTTTTGCAAATTAGTTTTGAAAATCTAAGATTAATTAGTTTTTTGGACCAATCCTTACCGTGATAGCCGTGGGACCGACGTGAGACGTGAGCTCTTGTTTGATCGGTCCACCAGAACGGTATTCGCCGCTCGGTGAGATGAGCCAGAAACCGACATGTGACTTGGTTGAGATCCAACCGTGCACCTTGTTGTCTTTGATCTCGCAAGAGTACTGGTACTTGTCATCCACCTAAAAACCATTCCGTTTAAACAATCAAAATTCGGGATTTCGGGTGCAAGAACAATTAGGATATCAATCAAAATTCGGGATTTCGGGTGCAAGAACAATTAGGATATCAATCAAAATTCGGGATCTTCTAAACCGAATATCTTAAGTTTACTAGATTTCTAACCCGTATATATCCATCCTATATGAAATTGAATATTTTTTTAATTATGTGTATAAAGATTAATTAATTACCTGGTTTTTGAACATGGAGTTATGAGGATGAGTCAGTTGTACGGCTTCTTTGTAAGCAAGAGCCTTGGCATGGCCACGGTGGATGTCACGGTCATCGTCCGTCGGCATTTCTCTTTGCCGATCATCAGCCACGACCATGTAATGGAATCTACAAAAACATATTTTCATCAAATTTAGATGAACCTTTTTTATGAAACAAATAACAAAAGAAATCTCGATTTTACTATATTGAAATCATATAACATACCTATCGGGGTTTAGTTTGAATGCGATTCGAATTAGACCCATCTCGACCTCTGGCCATTCGGGAAGTCTCTCGAAGATTCCGTATGTGTAGATTCCTGAAGTATTTGTACGTATAATATACCTCTTGTCTACGTTTAATGGGATATGAGAACCACCATTCCATTTTCTATAGAACGAAATCTCCACTTGTTCTTCGTTTTGAGATATGATTCTAAAATTGGTTCCTTCGATTCTGAACAAAGAAAAAAAATAAGTTAATAAATTAGAAAGATTTATCAGCCATATAACACACCAACAAAACTAGTATTTAATTAGCCATGTTTCTCTTATCATGAAAAAATAATTATCAAACCTAACATAAGTTATAATGTGAACATGTGTTAGTTTTACTAAATAAAATTTTAACTGACAATTCAGACAAAGTGTTAAATAAATTAGTTAATTACCTATCCAAGCCCCCGCGAATGTTTTCTCCTTGCCATGTTATGTCCCAGTACCTACATAATATCAAATTAATTGATCAGGACTATATATACTTAAATAATACTATAAACTTATACACTAACTAATTAATGAAATATTAATTCATTGATAATTAATCACCCTCGAGCTCGGAGATGTGGATTAAGAACATTATCGATTCCTTTGTATTTGATCCCAGTTATAAGTCCTTGAGGACTCGAGAAACTGACTCTGATAATCCCATTGTCCACTATCACCTGCAAAAATATTAATTTTATATAATTATTGTTAGCATAAATATTAGCACCTATATTTTTCAGTTATTGATAAAAAAACATATTGTAAAAAGAAAGTTACAATATGTTACAAAAAAACATATACCTCTCTTCCATGTCTGTTTCTTATTTGCTGCACTGTTGGAGCTCTTGCTCTTGTTCCATCTAAGTTTCTGTAGGATTTTAATAAATTACAATTAAATAAAGTCAATGCATTGAATTGAAAACGCTCAATGTACATACATACAATTAATTAAGTTAATTGTAACGCAAAGAGGGGAGATTAGGGTTTGTTTCTAAGACTATATATATTAATTAGAGACAAAATAATCAAAATCTGTAACCTTTAAAACAAGACTCATAATAGTTTAATACACAAATCTAAGAACATGCATGTATTATACACACGATTTAAACATGAAAACAAAATCTAGAATATCTTCAAACTCATACGAGAATCACAATTGCTAACAAAGCAAAAAAAACGAAATATGTATAAGATTTGAGAAACATGTAAACTTTGTGGACGTGCATAGATGTATATGTGTATGTATATGTTTGATTGTAACATATGATGAAGAGATAAAAAAAATTAAACTGACCTTGTCGACTCAGAAAAAGCGATTGGAAGAAGAAGCAACAGAAAGAAACAGATCATTGACGAAGTTATCTTCTTCTGCGAAATCATGTTTTCTTTCAAAATCTCCAGATCGAATTTAATGTTTGTAAGATTAAGATATTTGCGTCATCCATATTTATACATGTGTGTGTGGTTTAATTTGTTAAACAAAGTCCAAGACTAAACAGGAATAGGTGCACCAAAACCTAACTAGGAGTTACTTTGACTTCTGAAATTAGAGTTTTAATACGACTTGGATTCATACAAGAATACAGAAAAGATTTAGTTTCTTAATTGTCCTACTTTTTATTTCCTTTTTTTAAATAAAAATTATAAAGAATAAGTAAGTTTTTGCAATAATAATGGAAGTTTTCCAAAGATCTTTGGAGTGTTTTCATATATTGTGAAAGTTTGTTGTGCATACACAAATGAATAAGTTGTATAACGTTGGATTTGATTACATGGTTTAGATGTTGTGACAAGCTATTTGAAAATGTGTTTTTTTATATTTTTTTTGATATACAACTATGTGTTGGAAAAAAAAAGAAAAAAGAAGAAGATACAACTATATTTATTATTAATAATTTAATATATGTATATCTATCTATTAGTTAAACGGACCTGATTTCCTTTTTCCCCTACATTAAAATATAATTAATTGAAATAAATTTGGACCTTTCGACAATTAATAAAGATTTTTTTACACTTTAATTAATAAGAAAGTTAAACAATATATTACTTAATTAGCAAAATTAGATATTCTTTTTAACCAATAGATAATGAGTGGATTGGTAATATATATTTTTATCTATTGTTATAGGTTTCAAATTTTTCTAGACATGGAATTCCTAACTATAGTAAAACTAAACGATTTCATTGACTTAAATCCAAATTATATTACTAAACTCGAACAAAATATAAATCATATGCTTCACTGATCTAACCAATTAAGAAATTAGTATTTTTACCATATCATGGATTTTGTTCAAGAGAATGTAATTTTTTTTTTGATGTAGATACAAACTTCTGAGAGAGTGAACATTTATTCGTTGGGTTTTCAACGATCTCGAATGCATATATGGTGCGGGTAGTTAAATATTTTCGTTTTAAAAAAAGGAAAATAAATCGATGGGGATAGGTTTGATAAAGTGATAAATACACACTAATCCTTACGAATTGTTAGCAACAAAGTTTTATTTTGTTTTGCGCAAGGTAGAATAAACTCTGTTGTAGTTAGCGAAGCCAAATTAGCCAATATACCAACACAAATATAAAAAGTAGAAATAAACTTTTAAAATTTAAACTATCTAATTTGATTGGGAACAATACCGTTTTAATAATTATTCAGTAGCAAATGACAATATCGAAAAATGATATCATCTATTTTTTATACGATTATCTTTTATCGTTAGCTCTTATTATTTTTTCTAACTATTTTACTATCACTTACTAAATTTTTTTTTTGTTATTATTTTTTTTTTACCATTTTATACCACTAATCAAATCTCTTAACAAATCCAATAACAAAATTAGCTAACCACAAAAAAAAAAAAAGTCATATATCCATAAAAAATTGCTTTCCCGAATACAAAACTTAGATACAAAAATACAAACTAAAATATTACAATCTTAAATATTGTAGACCCCACACCATTAAAAGCTCATATTAATTTTCTTAAAAAAATAATATTTTCTTATTATATAAAGAAGAATGCATTCAAAATTATAATTCATTAAATCATGACATGTGTCATTTTAATTAAGATGATGACACGTGTTAATATATTAACGTATAAAGTTAATTTTAATTTAAATAATATTTTCTTTTTATCTAAAGTTAAAAAAAAAATACATCATCGCAAAAAAAAAATGTCCTAACGTAACAAAAAAGTCAATATCCTTCTGTAAAAAAAAATATCATTAAAAAAAAGAAAAATTTGTAAACAAATTGTCATTAAAAAGGTAAAAGGAAAATTTGTAAAAAATGCCATTTAAAAAAGGTATCTTATTATATAAAAGAGAATGCACTCAAAATTATAACTCATTAGATCGTGACATGTGTCATTTTAATTGAGATGATGACACGTGTTAATATATTAACGTATAAAGTTAATTTTAATTTAAATAATATTTCTTTTTTATCTAAAAGTTAAAAGAAAAATACATCATCGCAAAAAAAAAAAATGTCCTAACGTAACAAAAAAAAGTCAATATGCTTCTATAAAAGAAAATGTCATTGAAAAAAGGGAAAATTTGTAAACAAAATGTCACTAAAAAGGTAAAAGGTAAATTTGTAAAAAATGTCATTTAAAAAAGATAAAAGAGAAAATTTGTAAAAAATATCATTAAAAAAAGAAAAATTTGTTTCATGTCAATACAAACAAAAAGAAAAAAATGCCATAACTAATCGAGAAATAAAAAAAAAAAAATACATCACTGAAAAAATTTGTAAAAAAAAATTTCATTAAATAAAGGTAAATGGGAAAATTTGTAAAAATGTTATTAAAAAAAGGTAAAAAGAAAAATTTATAAAAAAAAAATACCATTAAAAAAGAAAAATTTGTTTCATGTCAATACGTTTAAAAAAAAAAGTTTCATAACTAATCGAGAAAGAAAAGAAAAAAAATATATCATTCAAGCAAATCATGAATTCGAGAGTTCCACAAATCGATCAAAGCTATTTTACTTTAAATTTTGCCCAACGTGAGTGTGACACGTAGGCAAAATCGTAACTCACCAGATCGTGACATGTGTTAATTTTAATTGAGATTGTGACACGTGTCAATATATTAATATATAAAAATATAAATTTTCTTTCTCTATATTATTTATTTCTTAAATCAAAATGTAGTGTAACTAAAAGGAAATAATAGTTTTTAAAAAAATAAGACATGTTATTAAAAAAAATTAAAAGAAATAGTAAATCAAAAAGACTAAAAATAAGACAAATTATTTATAATTGTAGTGTAATTAAAATGAAATAATAGTCAAAAAAATAAAAATAAGACATATTATTAAAAAATTAAAAGGGAATACTAAATAAAAAAACTAAAAAAAGAAAATAAGACAAATTATTTCCAATTTCTAAAAGTATTAGTGCGACATATAAAAAAATTGATATTCATTAGATTACGAAATGTTTTGTTAATACTTTTAAATTTATTTACTAATATATTTTGTTAATTTTCTTACTATATGTTTAACACTAATGACATATATAGACATAAATTTGATAGAATGTATTATGCATATATTATTTTGATATGAAAATTTTGGGTATTATTGATTGACAAGAAATGCATGGAGTAAAAATATGGTTTTAATATTATGGATGAAATACATGAGTTGTATTGCGAGATAAAATACGTGGAGTTGAAATTCAGTTTGAAACAAAGTTACTAATCAACATCTAAAATAAGTGTGCGAATAATAATCAAAATCTAAATATTTACATCAACAAGATTTAACATATATTTCTTATATTTTCATAAATTTTATCTTTAGAAAATTTAATATATTATCCACACGTTTTACTTTATTTTTTATCATTTATAAATAAGTTATAATTAAAAATCGGTTATTAATCAAATAGTGAAATAACTCATCTAAATAGCACGTGAGCTTAGAGACAAAGACAGCTAAAAAAGAGCTAATTGCATAGATTGTGAAGTTTCTCAGTCATAGAGCTTTAGATCCGTGCAATGACGATCGTTAAACCGTCGCAGCTCTCATTTTCCGGCGGATCTTCGCCGTTATGCTCACTCAAAGGATCACTTCTCACCGTCGCTGTTCTCACTTTCGTCTCTCTCTTCTACCTCTCTCTCAATTCCTTGCGCACTTCGCCGCCGTCTCCGGTCGTGGTAGAGTCGATTCAGGTTCCTCAGACATTTGCGAAGGAAGATATTGGAGTTAAGACTGATAACGACGGCGCACCGGCGGAGGAAGATGATTATTCCGATGTTTATCACTCGCCGGAATCGTTCCGGTTGAATTACGCCGAGATGGAGAGGAGATTCAAGGTTTACATTTATCCCGACGGAGATCCGAACACGTTTTATCAGACGCCGAGGAAAGTGACCGGAAAATACGCCAGCGAGGGTTACTTTTTCCAGAACATCAGAGAGAGTCGGTTTCGAACCCTAGATCCAGAGGAGGCGGATCTCTTCTTCATTCCGATTTCGTGTCATAAGATGCGAGGCAAAGTAAGGATTTTCCCGACTTGGTTCACTAAAATTGAAATTCTCTGAGAGATTCATGAGATTAGGATTAGGGGATGATCCCTTGTGTTAGCCAAATTTGGGAATTTGACAATTTTCTGGGAAAGTTCGATGATTGATGTTCTTGTTTGGGTTTTGTTGTTGTTGTTGCAGGGAACTTCATACGAAGACATGACAGTGATTGTTCAGAATTACGTTGATGGATTGATAGCTAAGTATCCTTATTGGAATAGAACCTTAGGAGCAGATCACTTCTTTGTTACTTGTCACGACGTTGGTGTTAGAGCATTCGAGGGATCTCCGCTTCTGATTAAGAATACAATTAGGGTTGTGTGCTCACCGAGCTACAATGTCAGTTTCATTCCTCACAAAGATGTTGCTTTGCCCCAAGTGCTTCAGCCATTTGCACTCCCTGCTGGTGGAAATGATGTTGAAAACCGGTAAAACTACTAGCTCGTTATCTTTTTCTTGTGTCATTTCGCATTTGTTTCATTTAAGAAAGACGAGTTTTCAGCTGTCTGCACAAGTTTGTTCTTTGTTTGATAGATCCAATCATTAAGCATAAGTCCACTCTCTTCGATTAGAAACTCTGTTGATGTTCAAGTTTATAGCTTTGCTGCTAAATTTCTCCGGAATTCCAATCATTTAGAATGTCTGATACTGTGATTGGCGAGAGGCCTTTAAAGGTTCTCAAACTCTGTTGATGTTCAAGTTTACTGCTTTGCCGCTAAATTCCTCTGGAATATAAATAATTTAGAAAGTCTGATATTGTGATTAGCGAGGGGTTTTTGATCCAATTAGATCTTAGAGCTGTGTTGTTGGCTCGTTTTCTCATCATATTTTTATCTGCTTTTGGAACTTGATTAGTTGCATTTGCACCCTCGCTGTTACTAATACTGTTAAACTGTGGTGTTACAGGACGACGCTTGGTTTTTGGGCTGGTCATCGAAATTCCAAGATACGGGTAATACTTGCCCGTGTATGGGAAAACGACACAGAGCTCGATATTTCAAACAACAGAATCAATAGGGCTACTGGGCATTTAGTGTATCAGAAGAGATTCTACCGGACTAAATTCTGCATATGTCCCGGTGGTTCTCAAGTCAACAGTGCTCGCATAACTGACTCGATCCATTACGGATGTATTCCTGGTAAATGTTCTTATGCTCTTTCTGCGCTCATTAGAACGCTATACCAGCAAAGAAACTAAACTTATGAATCTTGTTATTTTGACAGTCATATTATCAGACTACTACGACCTGCCTTTTAACGACATTCTAAATTGGAGAAAATTTGCGGTTGTACTCAGAGAACGAGATGTCTATAACCTCAAGCAGATCCTCAAAAACATACCACACTCAGAGTTTGTTTCGTTGCATAACAACTTGGTCAAGGTATATAGAGAAATTTTCACCCTTTTCTCCAATATTGTATACAAGAAGCTGATTGGTCTTGTTGTTGTGCAGGTGCAGAAGCATTTTCAATGGAACTCACCTCCGATCAAATTCGACGCATTTCACATGATCATGTATGAATTATGGTTACGCCATCATGTCATCAAGTACTGATCAAAGACTCTTTCTTCTTTTTTTCAACCCCGTAGATACGGCCCCAAGTAAAAAAAAGCTAGTATGTACACCTCTTGTAAGTTTTTAATACCATAGCTTATAACAGTAACACCAAACAACAACCTTACATTCTTTGAGGAAAATTCATTATTTTTGTGTATTGTGTGCTCTGTTCCATACTGTAGAGTAGATTATCCAGTTTGTGACTATCACTACGATATCGTGTCAGAAAGAAGTAATGTTCTCATCAACGTTACTTGCCACAAACCTGCAACTCTTTTCATGAGAACATTTTCTTCCATATATTAAGAACATGGGTCTCTATGTAAGCTATTGAAAAAAGTGAAACTGGATCTTAAACATCTACTAGCAACATCTGCAACCGAAAAACTGAGCAATTCTTCTTGGCAATGAGTAATCAGCTTGCATCTCAGGGTCCATCTCCATGTCTTCGCCTCGTGACCATACATATACTCCTCGCTCTTCTTTACTGGCCGGTACAGTGTTGTCCAGTACAAAAGCCAGTAGAAATGTTACAACCATATTCAGAGACAGCACGGCGTTCATGGCAAAATCCAGCTGCAGTTTGCATAAGAAGAGAGTCACTCGGTCATTGTCCAGGAAAATGCTAATCAAGGCAAGAGAAGGAAAGTGGCTTACTTGCTCGATACCCGTTTGGAATGGTCCGCTTGACGCGGCTCCAAAGGGCAGGTAATAGCTCGGTAGTATTAGACTTGACAGCGGGTTGTACTGCTGGAAATAAGCAGGGATGGATAATCCTAAAAACAGTGAGACTCCAACTATTGTTATGTTCCTAAAGCTTGCTGTTTGTGTATACCGGAGATTCGATAGACCTAGAGCCACTGTAAGTGCCCATATAAAGCATAATACTGAAGCAGCCAAAGCCTGTGGTATCGAAGCAAGAATCGCGCCTAATTTTCCTGCTAGAATTAAGGAAATTTACAAAATGGAGTAGAGGATATGACAAAGATTTACACTTTGGATGATGTGCTTACCCACAAATGATATAACTATTAAGAACATAGCTCCTATCGCCAAAGCTCTTCGGCTAGCCACCTTGGTGATGTTGATTGTATGAATGTTTTCGGTTAAAGTGGTTGATCCAGTACCCGAACCCCAGATTCCAGCCAATAAACTGCAAAAGCCTTCTAATGCAACACCTCTACTGACAATTCCCCGTGTCGGGCGCTTAACATTCACTAACATAGATGCAGAATGATATGTTCCAACCTACAAAGTGTACAAATTCTAAACATTTAGCAGCAAGATCGCACAACTAGGGGGAAAAAAAGGGAGTGGCAAAGAGGAATGCATATACCTACCGAATCCACTGTTGCAACCAAAGACACAAAGATCATAATGATAGAAGTTCTCATGTGAAAATTCGGAAATCCCCATTGAAATGGATAAGGGATTCTGACCCAAGGAGCAGTTTCCCAAGCATTTGAAGCATCTGTTCTACAATGCTTCATAGTATACGCATGCTTCTTACAGTCATTTATCAATATGTTAGAGCTCGGTATGTCGGCGTTGCAACCTTTGTAGTCATATGCCCCACCAACGGTTAAGAAGAACGCATATGTCCATATGATCAGAGCACTCAGTGGCACCTGATAGCAAAAAGCAAATGATTGATTTCGGTTAGATATCCAGTAAAAAAGATTGAAACTTTACTCTTCATTTTTACAAACTACATACCGCGTAAATTCGGAATAAGCGATGCCCAAAGAGTGAAACTCCGCGAAGATACTGAAAGCAGACTCCTTATTAGAGAGATAGAAAAATGCTTCTATTATTCAAGCTTGAGGCGAATTCTTACCAATGTGAAAATGAGAAGCAAAAGTATTAAGGGAATGCTGATCTCAACACAAGTGCCGGCTTGCGGAAATCCATAGCTAAAGAATGCTAATCCTACTGCAGCTACGGTTGGGGCTACTACAACAGGATTAATAAATCTGAAATCAGAGTTTAAGAAAACATAGTTAGAGAAAAATATCTTATATCCGCGAGCTCTACTAAACCAAGAAACCGCGGTTTTCCTGGATTCTCGAATTACCTAAGAAGGAGAGACATGAGACCACTGAATCCCAATATGCACTGGAATAATGAGCCAACAATTATAGCCCCCTGTAGTTCTCTCATTATGTCCCGAAATTTCTACACGGAATTGAAAACACGAGTTTATCGAAAAGTTCCATAAAATCAAATCCTCTTTTTTCGATCATACATGCGGACTTACATTCTCGTTGAGGTTCCTGAACTCCTCAGAGTTGATGACAACCAAAGCTGGGGCCAAGTAAACAAAAGAGCTTCCTTGAACCAACGGAAGCCGAGTACCGAAATAAGAGTGAAGTATAGTTGTAACTCCAGTAAGAAGCAGCATTGTCGAAATCACTGCGGCGGTATCTTTCTAATCAACATAAGTGTCCCAATAGAAAGTAAATATTAACTAATCAAAGAACAAACACAAAGAAGTTTTCACATCCATGGAAGAAGAAGCTTACATCGGAACCATCCATGGCTGGTACAATGACAAGAGGAATAAGCACAAGTGAACCAGCAAGTGACAGATAATGTTGCAAACCGTAATAGATAAGTGGGACTGCATTTCAACAAAAAAAAGAATAATCAAAACACACAAAAAAGAATCTTCCCCAACATGTGTTCATAGAATCTTCCTGGTTCACAAGAAGAAGCACAACACTAAACAAAAGCTACAATCTTTGGGTGAAGAAGAAGAAGAAGAAGATGAGATTGAAAAAACTAACCGAAACCAGGATTGTCTCTAAGACCAAACTTCATTACAATGGGTTTAGGCCATTCTCCATCTTCTGATTCACCACCGCCTGGATAGTAAAACCCATTTTCCAAATCCCTATTGATTTTCCCGCCTTCATTCTCTATCTCCACCGCTTCCGACAGTGACTCAGCCGTGTTTCTGTCCTCATTCCGATCCTCTCCAGGACTCGCTTTGGACCCGGACCCAGATCCGGTAACTTGTTCGATATCGGATCCTCTCTTCGGTCTATTTCGTCCCAGAATCTGGTCGATTTGATCTTGACCCTTTTGCAAATCAAAATCAGAACTTTCACCGAACTTGGTACGAGTACTCGTGGTGCTGGTTTCACCGGAGTAATCGGAGACAAACCCAGTTTTCTTTGCCCAAGATCTTAGGTCTCTCGGATTCAAATCTTTTTTGGGTAAAAATGGTTCTACTCTTTTTAAGAAAGCACCAAACTTTCTCTCGCCATTACCACTTCCTTTGCCCTTATTACCATTATAATCCGGATCCAAACCAGACCCGGAATCCATTGCTCCTTAAATACTCGAAGAAATAAGAGAGACTAGAATCTTGTGAAGTGGGTTAATGGCGGATTTACGAGCTCTGCGAGCTAAGCTTTAAGCTTCTTCTTCTTCTCTTTCTTCCTTTTTTTGTTAAACTTTGGCTCTGAAATGAGAAAACAGAGCGTAACGTAACTTCTCTTTCTCACTCATGTCGCCAGCAGCGGTTTGTCTCTACCTCAACTAAATGACTAAATTACCCCCATTAATAAGAATAATCATATTATATTTACTTTTAATATATGATTAAAGCCAATAAAAAAGTTTGCTTTTAGACTAAGTATTCAACATTAGTTGCTTAATGATAATTTACTACTTGACGGTGGATGCTTTAAGCACCAATACCATAATTCCGAGATATAGACCCCCTGAGTCCTGACCCATTGATATAATACCAAAAAGAGAAAGTATTATTCTTATATCAAAATAATACTTTTTAAATCTCTGTTTTATACTTTCTTCGTTGTTATATTAGATATTTAAAATAAAATAAAAAATTATTTCATTTTATTTGATTTTTTTTCAAATTTTTATACAAAATTTAATTTACTATGATATTTTAGGACCATTTGTATACTGCATTGTTTAGTTAAATATTAAGTGATGTTTTTTATGTAAAAAAAAATTAGAATTTATGCGACTCTTAAACTTAGCGTTTTTATTTATAAAATTTTATATAATGGAATAGAAGTATATTTTTCACTGTTATTTTTTTAAAATAATCTCGAAATCACAAATTAAAATAAGATCCAAAGAAGTTGACAAAAAGAAAAAAAATAGATCCAAAGAATTATGTCTCTTACTTGGTAACTTAGAATCAGGACATACAAAATCTGGAGAAACTCTTTCTGCTTCAATAATTACAATAAATATATGTATACATACAGAGAATGTTTCTATATACAAAAAGATCAGTGGGTAGTTAATATTACATACAATCTGCAATCACTTCAAACTCAGTCTTGAGGAGAGTTATGATACAGGACAAGAATAGATACAAGAGTATATATATACATCACTCTTTGTGTATTTACATTGAAGACTTTACATGAAATTTCCCAACTCAAATGAACAATCCCATCAATTCCATCATCTTGATTTAAAACCCCCTATTCCTTTTTCCTGATAAGAAGCCTAAAAGTGTTGCTTCTTCTCCAACTTTTTTCTTGGATTTTGATTTGTTTTGTGGAACAATGTAACCAATTTACATCATCTTACTATGAACACTAAAGCTGCTTCTTCTTCTTCTTCCATAGCTTTTCCAATCCCACATTGCTTTTTTTTCTTACTCTTTTTCTTGGACTTGATCCGTTTCGAAGATCAATGTAAGCAATACCCATCATCTTAATCTAAACCATAAAAACTACTTGTGCTTCTTATTTTTCTCTCTTTTTCTTTCCCACTTTTTTGAGTTTTCAGGATTAATGTAGTAACCAAAATGATTATTCTAAAACTACTAAACTAACTAAAAACGGAAGAGACCTGGTCAAAGGTTCTGCAGAGATGAAAGCCATTGCTCCATATAGTTTTTCCCATCTGCACATTTTGATTAGAAAAGAAAACGAAACCGAGAATCAGAAAATTGGATTAGGACAAAATTGTTGAAACATCAATAGCAAAGACTGTCAGATCATCGCACAATGGCGATACAACAATATCAAAAGAAACCTCTTAGAGAGCAACAACTATGGTAGTTTAACCGCTAAAAGGCCAGGCTATACATATATCATTCTCATGATTTCAGAGCAAGTAAGATCCAATTACTAAACAACAAAAGCATTAGCCTTCTATATCAACCCCCGAGAGAGAAGCTATGGTTAGTTGTTTACTAAACCAAAACCAATAACACAACAATTAGAGGCACAAAAGAAAAAAAAGGTGAATCATAATATCATACCAGGAGACAACCCGTTGGGGAGATTCTTGACAGCAGACAAGAGCTGGTTATTACTAGAGCCTTCAACAACAGCTCTGTAACAAGGAACAAGCACTAAGAAACCACCATCATCTCCTTCATCATCGCTTTGGAAATCAGGTCCATGTGGCTCAGTCCATCCAACAGACCATTCAGGTCCATCACTAGCAACAACAACAGCTACAGATTCTGAGCCAGACGAACCAAAGCTCTCAAGTTCCAGATCTTTTCTCTTATTAACTCTACCTTTGGCTCCTCGAGTTATCTTTCTAGGGAACTTAATAGCTTCGGTCTCTTTCTCTTTTCTACTACCTAATAACCACCAAGGCCAACTCGGGATCGGTCTCTTCATCATTTTCAAGAATCAGATTGGTTTTGGTTGTAAATCAAAACCTCAAATTAATCAGAAGAAATCAATTAAGGGGTTAAAAAGAATGAAACAAGGAGATGATCTTCGCGAAATTGCAGAGCCAAGAAATTAAAAAAGGACAAAACTTTCGAGCTCGATTTCGATCACAAGAGACACAAAGACTCTAAATTTTCAAAGCTCAAGATACCATTTTGAAAAATCCGGCGAAACAAAGAATGTTTCACCAGAAAAATCGGATAAGATATAAAGAACCCTAGAAAGCAAGATTTGAAAAACGAAATCAACCGAGGCTCGAAGAAAATTCAACACCAAAAAAACGATCAGACAAGAAAAAAAAAACCCTAAAAACCCACAAAATCACCCGTCGTCTTCTTCCATCATCATTCTCTCTTATTATCCTTTTCCGACCAAACTCGTACCTTGTACTCAAGAGCAAAGTCGTCTTCTTCTTGCAATTTATAATTAAATTCGATTTTCTCAAATCTTTTTGGTTTTAATTAGATCCAACGGCCACAAATTCACGATCGTCTTCTTCAATCATTAAACTTAAAATTATATGATTGATGCAAAAAAAATATAAAAGATTTTGAGTCGTTTTCTCAAGAGACAAAAAAAAAAAATTATTTACTTAATTAATGATAAAAAAGGCAAGAGTTCCTATCTACCGTTGATTCATGGACAAGTGGCTACTTACAACCGTACAAAATTGATTACGTGGCATATTTTATCCAATCGTTTTGCGTGTGTATGAGGCTCAGGTTAGGGACACGTGGCGAATACATCTGCCTTTGGTTCTCTTCTGAGTATAATGTTTTTTTTTTTTAACTCGTGGAGATTACGAGGAAAATCAATCTTATTGATTTTTTAGAGATAAGGCTTTATAAACCGAATGTTCTAGATGTATTGCTGGAAAAAAATTGTAGATAATTTTTCCTTTTTTAATTGATTTTGCGTTGACCACAAATTTTGATTTGGCTTCTTGCTTGTTTGTAATGATCATGTGTGAAATAATCTTTACCAAATTGAATATTAACTAGTATAAATAACAAAAAAACAATTAGCGTAACTGGTCCGGGGAATCTATTGATGTACCCCGTAGTTTATATTTTTTTTCTTTCTATCTTCTAAATTTAAAGATCAACGCATTTTTGTTGATTTTGATGAATAAATGAAGGAATTGTGTATATATTTCAAAAGAGATGTATATTGATTTATAGATAATGGGGGTTTCTATTGATTTATTGATATGTGCTGTAAAAGAGATGTGTATGTTTGGTTGCTCGTTATGAATGATAAAAGTTTTGTACAAGTACTCGGCGCGTATGGTTAAGTATGATTTATAGTCCTAAGTATTAGTTTATCGTTTTAATCTCAACTTTTTTTTTTTAATAATCAAAAAATGATCCGGTTTTTTTTACCGCATGACTAAATTTTCCAGGATAAATATAGGCATATAGCCATCGAATAGTTCACTCACCAGATTTTTTAATGGAAATAGCAAAATAAAATTGGTTATATATTAACACAGCATTCAAAGAAAAAAAACTAAAGTTTAATTTAGTAAATAGAATAATAAATCAGATAAACCGAATTAAAAAAGAAAACCAAGTTGAATATTAATTTTCTTAATGGGAAAATGAAGCAAAACTAAAAAAATGAAGATAAAATAAACCAATCAATTAAAAAGTAGTTAAGTTTATATTTTATTTTGCTTTACTTGTTATTTTTATATAACCAAACTCGGATCGACCATCCTAAATTAAAATTTGTCAAATCAATTTTTTTTTAAAAAAGGTGTGATTAGCAGTAGTATTTTTTCAAGTAATAAAGTGGACGTGTTGCTCTTTATAACAACTTGTCTATGGTGTTGTGTTGTCGAGAAACGAAAGACACCAGCTAATTAATAGGCACACACGTATGATAATAATACTATTTGAATTGAATTCCTAATTTGTCACCAAACGTTAAACCATTTCATTAGCCAATATATATGTACCTCTTTTTCTTTAATTTTGTATTGAGAATATTTTTGTTTGTTAATATAACCATTTCAAACCTAAGCACGTCTTGAATTATATGTACACCAAGCAAACCCAAAAAAATATACATATATATTAACAAGAATCTATTTATATATATATATATATGAATTTTTTGTTACTATTCGAATTATCTCGTAGATATTTTACTCTTTTCTACAAATTATGGATAAAGATGATCGGTGTGAGAAATAATAACAATAGAAAAAAAAACTAAAAAAGAAGACATTGGCCACATCAAGTGCGCGCTTTCTCTCTCTTGAAGACACTGTTTCCGTTCGTCGCTATTTCTCCGGTGTCCGGCTAGCCGCCGTCGTGAGAGGGCCTTCGTTTAGTTTTTCATCTTATGTTTTTCTTTTGCCTCTTATTTCATCCGCGGATTTGTGGATTCTTTCGGAGTGTTTTTGGTGGCTAGGCTTGAAGCGTTTGGTAGTGTAGTGGTGGTCTTTCGGGGGATCTAGGGTTTTCGACTTCTGTCGATCTAGATTTGTGAGGAACGGATCTGGTGAGACGCCCTCAAGTCGTCACCTTGGTTCTTCGTGTAAATCCACGGCGGTTGTAGGTCTTCTGGTCTAACGACGTGGTTGCGGTGGCGGTGGTCCGACGAGGAGGCGAGACCCTGGGAAGGGAGTCTTTTGCTTGCAGAACCTCCGGACGTCTCTTTTAAGTTTGTAGTGGCTTGAGGACTGCGGCGGAGCTGATTGGAGTTTTTCGGTGGCGGTAGAAATACACTGTCGGTGAGGCGTGATTTGGATCTTTCCTTCCACTTACTCCGGTGTTCGGAAGCCGATATGTGTAACTTCCCGAATATGCGCTTTCTACATCTTTTCTCATTTTCGATCAGACAACTTCGTTGTGGGGACGTTTGGTGGTGGCTACGGAGGTGTGGTCCCCCCTTTCTCCCACTCAGTGGCTCTCTCCGATTGTTTCATATTTCTTCTCAGTCGCAAGCGGGCTCTCTCCGATTGTTTCAGATTTCTTCTCAGTCGCAAGCGACGCTGTCCGGTTTGGTTCGTACTCTCGTAGATCTGGTGGGCGAGTGCTTTAGTCGATGTGGTGGAGCTGCTTCGGCGGCTCAATTCCGACGAGTCTCTTGGGTTACTGATTTACCTTTTTGCTTTTTTGATTTAATTGCAATCCGGACGATTTGTTTTTTTTTTATTATTCTACCTTCATTGTATAATTAAAAAATCAAAAATATTTCAATATGAAAATCCTTTAAATTAAAAAAAAAGACATTGGCCACATCCAACTCGTGAGCCAAACAACTCTCAGTGATGAATTATGTGATAAGTTAGAATATTTCTCAAAAATAATAGATAAAAATAAAGTCGAGTTTCGTATTAAAAATTATAAGAAGAGAATTTTGAAAAGTAAGTTAACCTTTAAAATTCTTCTTTTGAATTAAAAAAAAAACTTAATTTGTAATGTCAAACACCATCACCTCTCACAATATGTTTAACATATGTATTGTTCTTGTTAACCTATGTTTGTTATATACTGTATATTAGTACATATATACACATATGTTTCTATTATTATTGTCAATACATGGTGGGTTGGGGATCATAAGTAAAAAACAATTGTGTGTCGAAGAAAATTAAAAGTCAGTCGAAAGTGAAATCTGATTGTTATCGTTACACGATTTGATTTTGTATAAAACGTTACACAATACAAATATAAAAAAGGACTTTAAATAAATAAAATAGGTTTTGGTTTTGTAGGACATATTCTCTCATACATAACGTTGACGTATATATGTAGGAATAAAATACATGTGCACGTAAACGTAACGATCCTTCATAAGTTTATTATTAATAACGTGGAAGTTGCAGTAACATCATCTTGCACAGGAATTTTTCTCAATGACGTACTACCCATAATAAATATACCTTTTTAAATAAACTATTACGATAAAAACATTTCTTACACCAAATGATTTTTTTTTGTCATATGAAATTTATATAAACTTAGGGATTACAAAGCTGATAGAAATATTTTATATCCCAAAACAGAGGTGGCGGAATACAAACGTTTTCTGGAGACAAAATCATATACAAGAAAAATTTAATTACTACATAACATTTCGATCCATATGAAAAATAAAATTATATAAAAACTGATTTAAACACGAGATTAGGAACAATCAGCTAACTCTGCAGACTTTCTAAACTTCCTTAAGAATCTAAGACCAAAACATACTGAAGAAGCCAAATAAGAACAATCCAACGGTACCAAGCAACTTGCTATACCAAGTGATTTCATGGAGTGTAAAATATGAAGAAAAAAAAGAAATATTTATATTTATACGAAATGGGCCGAAATTTGTAAAAGCCCATTATTATTATTACTCCTATTATATCTAGGCTTTAACTAACGTTGACTGGAAGTCAATTAACGGTGTTAAATCGATCTCCGTTTGCACATTTTTAAATTTAAAATTTTCCCCTTTTCTTCTCCAACGGCTCCTTTTTTTCTCCAGAAAATCCCTCAGTTTGCTTTCTCTCTCCTCTCTTCCCATTCTCTCTCTCTCTCTCTCTCCTGAAGAATTTGAGCAGATCGATCGATTTCTTGATGAAATTTTCGTTTTGAAGACTCTGTATTCGGAATCAGGTACTTGATTTTCATTTTCTGGGTTGAAATATTGAATGTCGAACAATTAGGGTTTGATTTGTTTTGCAAGTTGAGACGATAACTGGTTTCAACGAATATCAAGCGATTTTCTCAGTTTCATGACTGTGATGTGTGATTGTTTCGCTCATGATGTACGAATTTCAGATTGAAATCACCGTGTTTCCGAAATTGGTTAGGGTTTTGGTTTTGGGCAGTAATTTGAGATGATAACTGGTCATTTAAGATGAAAATCGATTACTGGTATGTTCATCTTTAGTTTCATGCATTTTCTCTGTAACAGTGGTCGTGGAGTGTGATTGTTTCGCTTATGATTGACGAGTTTCAGAGAAAACATGGCTGTTTCTTAATTGGTAGGTGAACTGGTGAAGTATTTTGTTTTGAGCATAAGCTAAAATGGAGAAGGTTTACGAAGAGTTGGATGAAGTAAAAGGCGCAAACGAAAAGCTCAGAATGGACTATAGAAGCAAAATGGAGCTTCTTGACAATCTAAAGAAGGTACAGAACGAACAATTAGTAGAAATTGGAGAGGCGAGATTGGTAATCGAGAAGCAGGGTTTTGAAATTGAGGAGAAAACAAGAGAAATTTCTGAGTTGAAGCGAACAAACGAGGATTTACAACGTTGTTTGAGAGAAAAAGATTCTGTTGTCAAGCGAGTGAATGAAGCTAATGATAAGCTTAGAGCTAATGGAGAAGATAAGTACCGGGAATTCGAAGAGGAGAAGAGAAAGTTGATTTCAGATTTGGATGAAGCAAGTGAGAAGAAAATTGACATGGAGCAGAAAAACAATGTCTATAGGGCTGAGATTGAGGGACTCAAAGGGCTTCTAGCAGCAGCAGAGAGGAAAAAGATGGAAGTTGAGAAAACTTCCAAAGATTTGAAAGAAATGAGAGGAAGAGATGATATAATGATTAAAATGGAAGAGGCAAAGACTCAAGTAGAAGAGAAGCTGAAATGGAAGAAGGAACAGTTTAAGCATCTTGAGGAAGCATACGAGAAGCTTCAAAGGCTGTTCAAAGCTAGCAAGAAAGAGAAGGAGGAAGAAAGATCAACGCTTCTAGATGAAATCTACTCTCTTCAGACCAAGCTAGATTCGCAAACTAGAATCTCAGAGGATCTTCAGAAGAAGTTACAGATGTGTAACAGTGCGCTGACCCAAGAAGAGACCCGAAGAAAACATGTCGAAATCCAAGTTTCCGAATTCAAAGCTAGATATGAAGATGCTTTTGCAGAGTACCAAGACGCAAGAACACGACTTGATGATTTGGCTAGCAAAAGAGATGAGGAAGTTGCAGAGTTGAGACAGTCCTTGTGCATGAAAGAGGCATATTTTAAGGAGATGAAGTATGAGAATGGGAAACTAGAACAAGAAAATCAGGAATTGCTTGTTTCATTGAAAGAACTCCAAGAAGCTACTATTCAGGGATCAGGAAATTCTGCACTATCGAAGCTGAAAAATAAGTTTCGGAAATTGGAAAACATGCACAAGAACTGTTCAGCTAATTTAAGAAGTAAAGAAGCTGAATGGAGCTCTCGATTGGAGAATATGGCAGAAGAGATAAATGATTATAAGTTGCAGATGCAAAGCAAGGAGGCAGCACTGAAAGCGGTTGAGTTGGAACTCGAAAACTGTCACACTTCTACAGATAAAATGAGCCTACAGTATGAAGAGATCTCAGTAATGCTTTTAGTGCTAAGTAGAACAGTCTCTGAGGCTCAGTCAAGGCTTGAAAATGTCAAGGATGAACAAATCAAGGACGAGAAAAGAGAAGAAAAAAGCTATTCTCTATTGATTGAGCAGCTAGAACAAAAGAATGTTGCGCTGGCCAAGGCACATATAGAGATTGAAGAAGAACGTGAAAGGGTCGCTTGCTTGCTGAAAAGAATTGAAATGCTGGATCTCTTTGAAGAACAAAATCTTCGGATGCAGAAGGAGGTAGAGAGGTACAAAGAAACACTTGAGGAATCATCTAGACTCCAAACTCAGATGAAAGAAAAAATGAAAGATGCTGAAAATGATTACGAAGAGAAACTTCTGCAAGTCTGTGATGCACTTGACAACACCAACTCAGACCTCGTTGCAGAACGCGAGAAGGTGGTGGCTTTAACAAGGCAGATTGAGTCCTTTGGTATTGTCAAAGAGAAGAATCAAGTTATGGAAAAAGAAATTCACAAGAATAAGGAGATGCTGGAGGAATCAGAAAAGTGCCGCGTGCTTTTAGAGGAGCAGATTTCGCAGCTTGAAAGTGATTCAAAGGAGAATATTAGAGAACTCTGCAGCAAGGTGGACATTGCATACGCCAAGTTGGCGGAAGAGGTTGAGAAGACTGCCTCATTGATAAGAAAAACTGAGTCCTTTGATCAAAACGAAGAGCATAGACAAAAAGAGCTTGATAGTTACAAGGAAATGCTTGAAGAGAAAGTTGTAGAGATGGAAAACGACTCGAAAAGGAAGCTTGCTGACATTTCTGAGGCCCTAGAAACAGCAAATTGTGAACTGTCTGATAAAACCTCTGAAGCGTACCAGCTTGAATTCCAATTATGGGTCTGGAAATCTATTGCTAAAAGGCTAAAAGTCGAACTCGAGCAAAACCAGAACCTGCGGAAAAGAGTTGAAGCTTCTCTTCTTGAACAAGTTGGAGTTGAAGAAGCCATGAGACAAGAGAGAAATGAGCTGAAGCATAAACTAAAGGCTATCAGCTCCGCAAGTTCGAAGAAAGCTGCTATGTCTGATTCAGAGAAAGAAACACTTCTCCAGATGATGAGAGATAAGGACAAGATCTTGACAGAAGTCAAGAGAGAGGTAGAGTTTTTGGAACAAGAATCACTTAGAAGGGAACTTGAGGATGCTGTTTTTGCGCATATAACCGCAGAGAGGGAAATGCAGAACGAGAGAGAGATTCTTTCAGGGGAATTATGCAAGGTGAAGAATGGATTGGAAGGTTCATTAATGTCTGTATCTTTGCTTCTGGAACATAAGCAAAACGAGGTTAATATGGTTTACAAAGCATGGGAGAAACTCGCTGCTAGTAAGATTCTTACTGAGGTAGAAACCGAGGCGAAAATCTTGATGATCATAGAGCTTGAAGGGGAAATCTCCAGTCTCAGCGAGAAACTCGAAACATCTGATGAATCTGTTTCTTGTTTGAAAGAAGTTACCTCGCAAATGCAGGAAAAGCTAACAACTTCAGAAGTGGAAAAGACAGAGTTAGTCAAGGAAGTCTCGAGTTTGTCATCCGAAAAACGAAATCTTCTGTGTTTGATCAGCGAAATGGAGAATCGAATGTCGAAGCTGTGTGATGAAGACACGAAGCTGATGAAAACTTTGGAGAAAACTACGCAACGTTGTGATGGATTTGGTAAAGAGAATAATATTGATTCTCCAAGATTGACAATGAAGCATGAAGATGTTGCAATTGAAGACAGGTCACCATTTAGACAACTTAACCATTAGTTTTTTTTTTAATTGATTTAATTCCACAGAGAACTTGTTTGTAGTGTTGATGTCTTGTCTCTAACGAGAAACCCTCTTGCTCAAACAGAGGTTTTGCTCATGTAATAAACAAACGTATTAGGTTTTGTTTACTAACTGTGTATTATTATCTCTTGCTTTTTTTTTAACATTTTATTGTTAGCACAAGTTTAAATAATTTTATTTATATTTTTATAGTAAATTTAGACAATTTACCGATTTGTTTAGCTGTATTTTATTGGCTGTGTTAAGAGGATCCTAGGTGATACTTTTCTATATACACAACTTTAAGAAAGTATATCAATCCAAAAGTGGATATAAAATAATTGTTGACTATTATAGATATACGGACAACTACAAAACAATCAAAACAAAATATATATTAATTAAAATTTATATATATTTATGGAAGTTTACCGTTTAGAGTTTATCTTAAACGCATTAATCTTTTTTTTAATTTGAATACTTTTGTTGAATGAATTTTTTAATCTTAATAATTTTTTTTTTTTAAATTAGATTTTATGATCATTTATATGCTTCCACATCATCTAATTCAAACAATAAATTAGTTTATAGTAATATCTTTAGAAATACATTAAATAAAAAAATCGATATTCAAATTTTATGCTTGATCGTTTAGTAAAAAATTTATTAAATTACATGTCCAAATAAAATATAAAATTAGGAAACAATTTAAAGTTAGACAAATCATATGTATTATTCTTACAAATATAAAATTTTATTATCTTTTTAGAAATTTCAATTTAGTCAAACAAATTTAAGATATAGTTGACTATGCAATGTATAGAAAGATATTTAAAAATATATAACAATTACAGTCAATTGTATTCCCGCGCAATAAACGGTAATTCAAAAATACAAAATATCGTTATTATGTCTATTACCGCTTATCTTTTTAAAATGGAATAAATATATGTATAGTAGTAAAAAATTTAAAAGGAATTTAAATGAAAATGTCTAAAAAATAGTTAAGTACGCAATATATATATATATATTTTTTTTTTAAATTACAACCAACGGTATTCGCCCGAAAAAATGATAATTCAAAAAAAAATTATAGTAATAAAAAACTTCAGTGAATCTAAACACAAACACCTGAAAAAAAAAAAAAATACAAGTTGTGATTGGTCGAAGTTGTAAGACTATATTTTCTGCATTAATTTCATGAACCAAAAAAATTGAATCACTTTTTTAGTCTTTACACACAAATTCAATATAAAACCATACACAGTGTCACTACTCTGCAGACAACTTGCATCAGAAATATATTTATCATCTCTCGTCTAAAAGACCAAAACACCCTTCCTTTCTCTCTCTCGCCGGAGGTTTTCACCGTCCGTTTATCTCATGTTGTCCGATAACGAACCACCCAGAGATGGTCCGATCAAAACGTGCCGTGAGCTTCTCAATATGCGTGACTTTACTGGCGTTCGGTTTATCGTTGAGATGAATAAATTAGTAGGCAATGATTGGCATGAACTTGACCAAGCCGGAGCCATCTCCGACGTTCTCATCGCGTCGGAGAACCGGCTTCCGAACGGGTTTATGGATTATTACGGTATGATTCGGGCGACCCGACTTGGACCGGTGGTATTGGATGATTTCTTGAGGTTGATGACGCTTTTAGACAGTATGTCTAATGGTTTCCCTTGTAGTCACGAAGCTTCTCAATGTGCCTTGCAAGCTTGGTCGCTACTTTCTAAGCCCGACATGAAGGCGAAATACGATCTGGCTATCTCCGGCGCCGGCCAGAATCATCAAACTCATGTGGCGGATAACGCAGTCAACAACAGATGCGGCGCCCAAGACGGTGGACACGGCAGTGGTGGCGGCGAATTTGGCGGCAGCGACGGATTCAGCGGAAATGGTGGATTTTTCGGTGGTGGCAGAGGCGTAGCCGGCGGCAGCGGTCACCAAGGCATTGGTGGTGGAGAAGGCGGTGTAGACGGCGGAACCAACGGTGGTAACGGAAGTGGTGGCGGCGGATTTGGCGGCAGCGACGGATTCGGCGGAAATGGTGGATTTTTCGGTGGTGGCAGAGACGTAGCCGGCTGCAGCAGTCACCAAGGCATTGGTGGTGGAGAAGGCGGTCTATACGGCAGTGGCGGCATCGGCGGCAACGATGGATTTTTAGGTGATGGCATAGGCGTCGAAGGCATTGGTGGTGGAGAAGGCTGTGTATACGGCGGAACAAGTGGTGGTAACGGCAGTTGTGACGGTGGATTCGGCGGCAGCGACGGTGGTGGATTCGGCGGATTCATCGGCGGCAACGGAATTGGTGGCGATGGATTTTTCGGACAAGGCAATAGATACGGCGGTAGCAGCGTTGAAGGATGTCACTACAGCGACTTTCAAAGCGATGGAGGATACGGCGAAGGTGGTGGCGGTGGCGGTGACATAGGCCGCTACCTTAACGTAGAAGGTACCAAAGACGGCGGTGGATTTGGTGGAGTGGACAAAGGAAAACAAAAGATGGAAACATTTTTGAGGATTTGTCCGTACTGTTACATCATGCATGATAATGAGGTCTGTAAGAGATGTAACAAAGTTTCGATAGGGTTTGAGTCAACGACGGGAATGATTCCCTCGTTTCCGGCGCCGGAGAAAGGAGAGGATCGGTACGATCACCTTGCCGGAATGTTTCAATCAGGGTTTCCTAAAAACAGTTCCTTTATCCCCAAGGAACAGAATCTTGGTCGTGGAACTGAAGATGTTGTAGTTGTGGTTATTTCTGATGACGACGACGATAACGATGACGGAGAGATTATGACAATGGCTCGAACAGCGAAACTGTGCAAAGTTAATGGAAGGAGAGTGAAATTGATACCATTGAAGAAGAAACACTAAGGATTCTTCGACAAGTAATGTGAAAGAAGAAGAAGAAGACTTTGCTCAAAGTTGTTTTAAGTTTTTTTTGTTTAAATAATAATAAAACAGAGATTGTAATTTCAATTTTCTTGAGATCATTTGTATTCGAATCTTTGTTTTTTTCGTTTTTTTTCAGATTTTCATGAAGTGAAATACTCAATCTTTGTCTATTACAACAATATATTCTCGTGCTTATTTCTCATTAATCACCCATTTATTATCACAATCGAGATCTTCTCCATATCTTTCTTCTGATTACATGTTTTTTGTGTCTTTATATTTACACATAACAAATCAACATTTCTCCTCCATTGTTTTACCTCTCCTTCTCTCAGTGTCGCCATGGTTTTACTGTTATTTACTCTCTCTGATATCAATCGAACTTCTTCTTACTCTCTAAATCAATCTTTTTGTTTTTGTTTCCTAAACGCAGTTAGAGCAAGGGATGCGTCCGATTTCACGGTGTTACAATCAAACTGTGTATTCAACAACAATGGGAAGAAATCTCTTCACTGATGCAGCAACAAGCGGGAAGCTATTCTCCAGAGGTTTTCCAGCCATAAAGCCAAAATCGAAAACCGAATCTAAAGAAGTTGCTGCAAAGAAACATAGCGACGCAGAGAGAAGAAGACGGCTTCGGATTAATTGCCAGTTTGCAACTCTTCGCACCATTCTTCCAAACTTGGTCAAAGTAAAATTTATTTAGGCATTCACTTACACAAGAGACAAATATTAAGATGGTTCTTCAGAGAATTAACACTTTTTTTTTTTTAAGTTTAAACAGCAGGATAAAGCATCTGTGTTAGGAGAGACTGTTAGGTATTTCAATGAATTGAAAAAGATGGTCAAGAACATACCAACCACACCAGCTTTTGAAGACAACTTGAGATTGGGTCATTGTAACAACAGAGACATGGCGAGAGTCGTGTTCAGTTGTAGCGACAGAGAAGGGCTAATGACGGAGGTTGCAGAGTCAATGAAAGCAGCGAATGCAAATGCGGTGAGAGCTGAGATCATGACAGTAGGTGGAAGAACCAAGTGTGCCTTGTTTGTTCAAGGTGTGAATGGGAATGAAGGATTGATTAGGCTCAAGAAATCATTGAAACATGTAGTGAATGGTAAATCATCATCATCAGAGGCGAAAAACAACAACAATGGGGGATCGTTGTTGACTAAGAAGCAATGAGTATTTTGTAAACTCTGTACATCTCTGTTTCTCCTAATCCCATTAGAGAAGGTAGTAAAGGTATAAAAAAGCCCATGTGTTATTAAAATTGGGTGGATACTTTACAAAGTCTATTTGAAATAAAAATGATGCAACTCTTTCTTGGGATTGCATCAGATATCTGCAAATAAAAGCATAATTATCTTCAGAGATGTTATATCATATAAATCATAAAAAATTTGTCCAATCTTTTTTACTTACCCAATTGTTTCCATTTGAGATGAAGTCCCATGGTTGCTTCTAGTAGATAGCTTTCTTCTGGGAAACAAAGATTTGGTTTAATAAGTTGAACCAACAAATAACTCTTCAAACTTTCCCCACCTAATTCTCATCAAACTTCGGTGAAAACCTTCTTCCTTACAAATAGAGGTTCCTGCACAAGTCTCTTCCTCACTCAAACAAACAAACAATCAAAGCAAAACAGAATAACTCAAAGCACAATACAACAGTCAGTAGTAGTCGCCATGGCTCTTCTTCTCAAGAACTCCTTGTTACCATCTCTGGTCATTGCACTGACATTCACAAGCTTATTCACCAGCCTTTCCGCTCATCGTCACCTTCTCCAATCAACACAAGCGACTCAGCCTCCAGCTTTAACATTCCCACCTCTTCCCAAGACCACTATGCCACCGCTTCCTTCACTACCAACTCCACAACAAACCTTGCCACAACCACAACCAACTCTGCCACAGCCCACCGGGTTGCCACCAATGCCGACACAGATACCTTCATTGCCAAACCCGGTGCAGCCCACAATCCCTAACCTTCCACAGGTCAACTTCCCTATTCCCAGCAACTTACCCTTCAACCTTCCTTTCAACATCCCAAACATTCCTTTCCTTACTCCACCACCTTCAAAGTAGAAGAAGCGACAAGCTAGCTCTTTAGCTGTCACAGATTATTATCCTTCTCTCGACAAAGCTTTCTACTCGCACACTTTACTTTGTACTGTTTCTCATTCTTTTGCTGTTGTCGTCCTCATTGGAGTTGCTTCCACGAGTCAGTTCCTTTTGTACTATATAGCTTTTTCTAATGAGTGATTTTTCTTCTCCTTTCTCTGTTTTTGTTTTTTGTTTAGCTCGACTTCTGCAACTCAACAAACTGAAACTAGTAGGCTATCATCACAGATAATATCATTTGAATCAGCTCATATCGCACGAGACACTCTTCATTCTTGCTTCAAAAAAGAAAAGAAAAAAAGAAAACAGCTTTGTTTTCGCGATATTCTGTAAGGATCACATGACAATGTTTACCTAGCTAAGCTACAATTTGCTCAATATTTGTAAAAGACAAGGTCTCGTCTAGAGTTTGATTTGATAGCATCCTCTAATTTATCAACCTGGTCAAAATCAACCTTGAAGGAAACCATGATGGTACCATCTTTACCAGTATCATAGTCTTCCTTGATGTCTTCAGCCTGGCACGATTGTAGCTGCGACACATATATACACAGAGAGAACCATAAGCATATATTGACGCAGATGAATCTAAAAAATCGTAGGACTGAATCTACAAGAAACTGAAAGATAATTAAGGTGGATTATATCAAAAGTCACCTGATTGTAAAGAACACCTAAAAGATCAAATGTCACCTCGACTCCCATTAGAACCTGCAGAAACAAAAAGATGATTTCAATCCAAAAGAAACCAAACAGCAACAAGGAAAAAAGAAAGACTTTATCTTTACTTTAGACTTGACAAGACAAGTTTGAGCAGTCTTCAAACAATCAGATGCAACACCACCATATGCTCTAACAAGACCTCCAGTTCCAAGTTTGATGCCCCCAAAATACCTAAGAACACACAACACAAGACAAGACAAGACACGAGATTGTGATTCTTCTTTTCAAGACATCGACAAAACAAACAATGATTCTTTTTCAAAAACTCACCTAATGACAACAACCATAACTCTGTCTAATCCAGATGACAAAATTGCAGACTGCATAGGCTTTCCTGCAGTACCTGATGGCTCACCATCATCACTAGATCGATGTTGATCACCAACCTAATAAAAGAAGGCTCTCATGAAAATCGAACATTTTTAACAAGAGAAGATTTCATTTGACTCGAATCACCTTATAAGCCCAGCAATTGTGCGTAGCGCGAGGATCTCGGACCTGCGAGAGGAACGATTGAGCCGATTGTTCGCTGGAGATAGGTCCGGCGATTGCGACGAACTTGCTCTTCTTAATCTCTTTCTCCACCGATACGATTTCTTTGATGCTTGTGAAGGCGGCGATAGGACCGGAATTTATAGGCATCGAGCTCGCGGTGGTGGTTAGCAGATAACCGGAGATTCGCCGGCGGCTAAGAACGACGACGGTGGTTGCAGCTGTTACCGGTACGCCCACCCGCATTTGATTGCTGCCTTTTTCCCGAGTTTTTCACTCTCTTTTTGTTATCTATTGAATTGATCGGTCCCTCTTACAAAGGCCCAGCTTCAGGCCCAGTTATAGGCCCAATAGTTGTATGAGTAATGAATAAATGATCATTCCTTCATAAAAGGGTTATGACACTAAACTAATTACATTTATGCGTAAAAGTTTATTTGACCAACACTAGAATGAAACAAATTAAACTAAAAATTAAAGAGTCTGTCTAAAATTTACCAAAAGCATATTGTTTATGAGTTTTTTTTTTTCATTTTCAATTGATTCTCTCAACGTTTTAATCCTTCACAATCTTGACATTTTCATATTTTTACTTTTAAAATTTTTCACAAACCATCAATCTTAAATTCATTACACTTAGACAGAAAACGAAAACAGATGTAATAAAAAAACATATCTAAAATAAACAATCAAATATATGAAAACAAAATGTGGATCGTAGACCCGAAAACAAAAAAAAAATACATATTTTTGAACAAATTATTTTCACTGACGAGTAACTAAACCAACAATCACATAATCAATTACGATAATCAATATTAACTGAAATAAATTTTCCTGAAGAATGCAAGTCGTAGGTTTAGTTTTTTTTGCATTGTCTTCTGCACTCGCAATACTTTCCAAAAATAATAGATTTACATATTCCAATATCTTCGCCTTCGTGTTTGCAAACATCTAGGCAGAATTGGTCACCATGTGTAACATTGCATGCCTTCGGGATTGGCAATGGCTCACATGAAAATGGATCTCGCTCTTTTGGTTTTGTTGATATAGTAATAATCGATGAGTCAGAAAAAATATTAAAATCTTTTTGGTAAAATGCATATTTTAGTTTTAATTAGGTCTTTATAAATACATTTTTTTAAAACATCACTAATTGTTTGGCTTGGATTGTTTTAGTCAAATTGTATTTGCGCTTTCATTCTTGAACAAAATTTCAAAAACAAAAACCAATCTCATACCTGATAAAGAAAATGTTTTTTTTTTAATATAAATAATGTAACACACAAATGCCAAAATGCAAACAAAAATTTGAGTTTTGTTTGGATTTGATGTTGACAATTCTTTTTTTTTTTAATATTATTTAAGATGGTAAGTTTTATTTTAGAAATCAAAATACAAACAAACAATAGAAAAATGGTGAAATGATCATATATCATAATGTTTATTACCTGTTGAAATCGAAATCAACATGGCGATCACCACAAAAGTGATGAAACTAACAAGTTTTACACCCTTTGCCATTTTTCTTGTTTTTCTAATAAATTTTTGTTCTTAATGGAATATTTTACATATGTAGTCTTCATATATAAAGGGTTTTTATTTCCCTTTAAACAAAAAAAAAAAAGAATAATCCGTAATAAATGCCTATAGAACAGTTATGACTGAAGTAAATAGTACAAATCTGATGATCTCCATTCTTTTGCTATTTTTATACTGGTATAATAGGTAGTTGCCGGCATCATGTTCGGATATAAAAATTTGTAGACGAGTAAGTTAATTTTACTATTTATTAAGGCAAATTTATTGATTTATCAATTTATTAAAAATTAAATATGCATGAATGCTAGTTTTTAAACTTATATGTATGTAGAAAAATAATATGCGTTGGATAATATTTTTAATATTTTGAGTGTTACCTTGAAAGTAGAGGTTTTTCCGTTTTGTAACTTTTGTATTTGTGTTGAAATAAAACGCAAACAATAGATAACAATATGTAAAATTTCGTACTTAGTAAAAAATATTTTAATAAATTGAAAAAATTAGATATGGCGAGAAATAGAGGGCACACACAATTCCAAAACTAAAAAAAAACACAAAACCAAAAAAATAATTTTTGATTCTTCTTCCTATGTGATTCATCTGCATCATGCACATGCATGACAAATTTGTAAACTCCATTAATGATAATACGTAATTATCTACGTTTTCTTATCATTCATTAATATTTTTGTCATTTATATAAACTCTGTTAATAAATAGTAATAATCTACGTTTGTTTCTTTTTCGATTTTTGTTTTTTTTTCTTCTCGATATCTGGTTTTGTCTTCTTCTTCTTCATTTTTTTTTCTTATTTTCATCGTCTTTGTTTTCTTTACCTTATCTAACTTTATCTTTATCTTCTTCTTCTTCTGGTTTTTCTTCTTCTTCCTCGTCTTCGTGCTCTTCTTCAGTTTTTTTCTTTGTTTTTCATCGTTCTTCTTCCTTCTTGTTCTTCTGCTTATTCTTTTATTTCTTCTATAACTGTTACTTATAGCCTAAGTCGCTAGATTTTTCTTCTTTGTGGTCCATTCGTTCTTCTCCGACTTCTTCTTCGTTTTCTTCTTTCGATTTTGTCTTCGTCTTCATCTTCTCTTCCTTTTTATTCTTCATCTTCTTGATCTTTATTCGTCATCTTCTTCGTGCTATATTTTTTTCCTTTTGGGTTTCTTCATTCTTCTCAGACTTCTTCTTCTTTCAGTTTTGTCTTTGTCTTCTTTTCTTTCTTCCTCCGATTTATTATTCTTCTTTTTTCTTCTTCATCGTCTTCGCTTTCTCTGATTTTGTCTTCTTCTTCCGGTTTCTTCTGGTTTTTTTTCGTCTTCTTCTTCCGGTTTTTACTCGTTTTTATTCTTCTTTCTCTGATTTTTCTTCTTCTTCTTCATCGTCTTTGTCTTCTTTATCTTATTTGACTTCTTCTCCTGATTTTTTTTTGTCCTTGTCTTCATATTCTTCTTTCATTTTTTTCTTCCTTATCTTCTTCATCGTTTTCATCTTCTTCTACATTGTCTTCTTTTTCTTCCCTGACTAATTGTATTACTATGCTCGAGGTATAGTCTGAGAAATATTGCTATAATATTTATAAGAGAATAAAATAAGTGAAGGGATTTAGGAATCTATCATTGTAATTCAAATGTGTTTAGTGAGTCTTTATTACTTAGGATGTGTTAGAAAGTGTAGTGATTATGCGTTCAAGCATATATATAGCTTCCTCCTAATGTTCCAATGATCTCACATATGATTGTAAACCCTCTAAAAACTACGTCCGAGTTTTTCATTTGGTAGAAACCAAACCCGGCTTAGTAGTCTCCTATTACAAAATAGTATATCATGTAATCAAGAATATTTATGATTACTACTTTCTCAAAGAAAATAGTCTTCAAGTCGTTTTCAAATAGGACTACCAGTATCTGACTCTTTGGATCTGCAACAAAAAAACAAAAGAATATTAGTATATATAGATGTCTTTTGCATAGACCGAAACAATGAAGAAATGATCAAAAACTTACTTGAGAATTTCATTTTTAATTTGTGAAGCTTCTTCTGTAGGAGACACCGTTTCAATAGATGTCGAGGATTTATTGAATCTTTGGAAGCAAAAACTATAAGTAAAGAGAGTAATGCGTTTTCTATGAATTCAAATTTTGACCGGGAAACAGTCGCTTCAAATATATGTATGATTGAAAGGTATTAGGGTATTTAGATATTGACCAATTATGTGCCCTTAAATTTTTGATTTTTCAAATCAAAATCTAGGGGAAAATTTAATTTTTTTTTTAATAGTATTGACGATATTAGTTGGATAAATATCTTGAAAGAAAATAATTTGGAAAGAAAACTAAGAATATATTATCAATATCTTCAAAATAAAGAATTTAGAAAGGGAATTAATTATCCTCGTCAATTTCATTAAGGATTAGTCAATTCAAAATATTTATGTTTCTTAATATTCACTGATTTAGATCTTCTAACTTTTCTGAATTTTCTCAAACATAGACACAATTAACTAATATTCTTTTTATAAGTTGAACGAAAATCAAATTGTTATTAGGTGGTCAATAATAATAAGTCTGAGAAACAATATAAAAATCTAAACAATATAAATTTAAAATCAAGAGACATAATAGAACTGTAAAATCAAGAAACATAGCACTCGAAAATCAAAAAATCAAAAACCATAGATGATCTTAAAAAGTAAACCCCTACTTCGATTTAGTCACATGAATGAATCACTAAGCATCCTTCCCTTGTTGACTTTAGTTGAAGACTTAGATACTTGTGTTTTTGAAGATGGAGTCATTTGATTTTACAAATAGATACTTTAGGAGGTTCTCTATTTTTAGTTATAAAAAGATGACCATGCCATTAATTTAGTACCATAGAAATGATGAATAACATCTACCAACACAAACAACAAATATATATAATATATTCGCAAAAATCTAGCTATTGGATATACGTTATAATCAATTGAGTTACCTCTATTTGTGTCATGTAATATATGAAGCAACATAAAATTTGTTGATAAAATTTTGTGGCTAATATTAATGGTTGATCTACTAAATATTTAAACCTCTAATCGCCTTATCGCTTCATTATTTCCTCGCTTTGTCTATGCTTTCACTTTCGATGTGTCTTCGTTCTTTTTTGGTGTGTTAATATTACCTTTGTTGCAACCATCAAATTTGCTTCTTTTCGATCTAGAGAGATTCAAAGCCAAAACATGATCTAAGGTAAAAAAAAAAATATATATATATATATACATATATATATATATATATATATATATAAACTATTTGATTTTTTAATGTATTAAATTAACATTTTCTTTCTTAAGGCTAGCGAATCAGATTAAAATACACCACTGTTAGTGACATATCACATTTGACGTCATATTTACACGTCACATTACACATCATCATTTTTTATTTAAAAACAAAATCAAATTAAAACCACTTAGTAATTTTAACTTAATCGACTTTTCAAATCATATATATAGTAGATAATAATTTTCTTAGATTTGTGAAGATAAAATTAATTGAAGAAGATATATGTGGTTGTCTAAAAATAAGGATACAAAGATTGTAAATAATTTTTGTTAGAAACGTGAGTATACAAATATTGTATTCGGATAACCATTTCTCTTAAAACATAAATTTGTTGTCTTAGGAGGTGTCAAATATATTATGCATATATATAGGCGGTATCAAATTTTGTTAAAAGACTGCGTATGTTATTTTCAAAATTATTAAATGAGGAATAATTTAATATATTTGGTATTAATTCAACACAATAAATTTGATTTGAATGAATTAATTTTCTTTTAAAATTATTGTACAATAAATTTGTTTTTGATTGAATTAAAATTAAAATAATTATTATACAATTAAGATATGTAATTATTTTTAATTTAAGATGCTACTATAATATTAATTAAATACATTATTTTTTTTCCTATAAAAATTAATAACCATAAGTCCTTGCAATAAAAAAAAGTAAAAACTCAGAGTATATATAATTTAAGATACGTAAATAATTTTTATTTTAAAATTATTTTCCAAAATTTGATAATAGATACGTAAATTTTTTTATTCTTAAAAAGATTGTTGTTTTAGTTTTCTGAAAAATGTTCATGGTAGAGATTGATTAGAGATAGGTGTCATTATTTATGTTTGTCATGTCATATTTTTGTTGTTATAAACGAATGAAACTATAACAACTTAGGGTTTTCAATAATTATATTTTGCAAATAATAATAAAAATATAATAATTTGACTATTTATTTAGATTGCCTAATAAATATCTTTCAACAACTATTCATAGATTTCGATGGTGGTAGCATCTATTTGGAATATTTGATATTTTTATGGGTATTATCTTTTGAAATATAGTATTTTATAAGAGAATTGATTTTTGATAGCCAATCAAAAAATAACAATTTCAAAAAAATCTATTTATCAGATAAAATTCAATTAATTTATTTTCTATATATTATGCATATATAATTGTTTTTATATAAAATTTAATATAAAACTGAGTATAATATTAGGCGAATATAAAATGTATTATAATATTTTATAGAGGATCTGAAAATTATTCATGGTATTTTATTGATATAGTAATTTGTATTAAAAGATTGATTAGAGATTTAAGCCATGTCATCTTTTTCTTAAAGACATGTCATCATTTTTTCAAGACATGTCATCATTTTTTCAAGACATAAAATTTAATATAAAACTGAGTATAATATTAGGCGAATATAAAATGTATTATAATATTTTATAAAGGATCTGAAAATTGTTCATGATATTTTATTGATATAATAATTTGTATTAAAAGATTGATTAGAGATTTAAGCCATGTCATTTTTTTCTTAAAGACATGTCATCAATTTTTCAAGACATGTCATAGTTTTTTTGGAAAAAAACTAATAAAATTAAAATAATTAAATTTTTTCACTAATTGCACTTCGCAAATAATAGTAAGAGCCAAAATATTATCTTATATAATACTTTTATTTTTTTTTCCTAAACACAATATCTAATTCGCATAATCTCAAAGGTTAGTTTTAAACAATTATTATATTTTCGCTTAAAATTTCAATTCACGACAAAATAGAAACTTGTGGTATACCAACGTAAGAATATCGATCAAAATGAGTTGGAATTTGCAGACATAACCCATATCTCGCCTAGATCGAATTCTACATTTACTTTTCTTACACACGTGCATGCATATACACATGCCAATCTACAGAAGAAAAAAACACAAAACGCACCTACAGATATATAAATTTGTCTTGAATGTTAGGAACTTGTTTTTAGAGAATAAGTTGGTTACTATTCTCATGGTCTTTTCTAACAGCTTAGTTGTTGCAATGACTCGAATTTGGAATCGTTGTTATGAGCATTATGACGTAGTGTTATTTGTTAAAAACGGAGTTTGTTTGAAAGAGAAGTTATAATAATGTTCAAAACTTTGTGAATGCGTTATGATATATTAGAGAGAAGAAATCACGATCATGCGCCAAACTAAATTGAACCGAACCGGACTGGGATTGGTATTTGGTTTTGGATTTGATAAATGGACCGTAGGCCCAATAGCCTTTTTGGGCCAAATTCAAATCAAATTTATGATTAATTTAGTGATTAAAAAATGTCACAAATATCTTGATTATTTTGATACCAAAAAAGGGGCAATCTCCACTTTGGGCTTCAGGCGGGCCAAGCCCAGTCAACAAAGATTCTTTTCCGATGACTGGTTTTGTCGCTGAAAAAACCTCCGGCGAGTTTGGTTCTGTTCTATTGATGGTGAAAGCAAGCCACATGTGTTTAAACGAAACACATGTGTGTTTAATTTTCACATTTATGTTTTTGTTTGACTAATTACAAGATTTGTTTGAATTTCACGTGTATGTTCTTTGCCTCTGTTTTGTTTATGAAATTTAAACTGATAATTAGCATAAGTCGGTAATCATTTTTCTCGTTGAAAAATTAAAAAAAAGCATTTGCGATGATGAATTCATACACTATCTTCTTCTCTTTTCTTTTGATTTCTTCAAGTATTGTTCGAAGCTCCCCGGTGACGCTTTCCGAAGGTGAGGCGACCATTAAGTCCCCTGGTCACATATTTGAGTTGGGTATCTTCAGGATTTCATCAATTGAGTGGTATATCGGAATATGGTACGTGAGATTCCCGGAAATGGTTCTTTGGGTCGCAAATAGAGATAGTCCCTTCCATAATTCCACGGGAATTCTCAAAATTTTGAAAGGTAATCTCATTCTCTTCCATGAATCTAATGATATCATGTGGGAGAAAGATTTGGAACTGGGAGAGGATCTGAGCAATAGTAGATCCTTGGTGGCAGAGCTTCTCGATAACGGTAATTTCGTGATAAGAGACTCCAAAACCAGTGGTTTTCTGTGGCAGAGCTTCGATGACCCGACAGATACGTTACTCCCGGGAATGGAACTGATTATGGACAAGTTTTTAACTTGTTGGAGTAGCTCAGGTGATCCGTCACGTGGAGTTTACACGTACGAAGTAGAAACTATAACTGGGAATCTTGCGGAGGCTTTTATTTCCAAGGATTATGAGCCAACATACCGTAGCGGCCCACTCTGGCTTTGCGAGAGAGTACGAACGCCTATTTGAGGCTAACACACGATGGCGTAGTGAATTTGTGGGTATGGAATGGAGAATGGAAGTCTCTGTGGAGACTTCCATATGATGAATGTGATTCTTTCAAGGAATGTGGCTCAAACAGTTACTGTAAGATGAACCCTATGCTTGATTCTGCTTGTAACTGTATCCAAGGGTTTCAGCCGCGTAGTGACCAACATGCAACTGGGTGCGTAAGGAAATCAGACCTTAGCTGCGTCGACGATGGCTTTTTGAAGATGAGTAAAACAAAGCTTCCGACTCCTACTCATGAGACTCCTTGTCAACATCTCGATTGGATTAGAGGAGTGTCAGAAAAAGTGCCTCAAGGATTGTAACTGTACAGCGTTTGCAATTGCAAACGCGGATTGTCTGTTGTGGACAGGAGACTTAGAAGACATTCGTACTTACAACAACAACACCGAGGAGGGTTTAGATCTTTATGTCAAATTGGCAGCCGCTGATCTAAGTAAATTACTTGTCTCTTCTCTTAGTAGTATATTATTATCTTAGGATAGAGTTTTAAAACACTTTTCAATTGTTTGAACAGAGGAAAAGAGGAGAGACAAAAACAAAAAAAGAGGAAAAGAAGAGAGACAAAAACAAAAAAAGCAAAGATAATTGGGTTTAGTGTTGGAGGAGGCAGCAGCCTTTTGCTACTACTTGTATGTTGGGGAAGAATCAACAAGATAGCAAGAGCAATTGCAACCGATTATGGTATAATCTCTTATACATTTCTTAATTATATGTTTTTATTTATTTTTGGTTTTCTTTCTGAATAGGAACAATGGATCAAGAGAGAAACCAAAACCGGCCAATGCTTGTTATAGCTGAGGATTTTAGATGTACAGCCATGGAGCTTGACACTATTGCAACCGCAACTAACAATTTCGCAGACTCTAATAAGCTTGGAATCGGTGGTTTCGGGGTTGTCTACAAGGTAAACAAATTATTTTCTCTTAAAAGTTAAAAATATAGATAGAGCTCTCTCTGTTTTACTTGAAACAAAAACTGACAGGGAATGTTGATTGACGGACAAGAGATCGCGGTCAAAAATGTTAGATTTTAGAGAGAAAGAGTAAACAAGAGAGAGAGAATGTTTTAGAGAAGAAGGAGAGTATGTTTTTCTTATTAGAATGAATGGAGAGATTACATGGTTTATATAGACAAGAGATTACATAATGAATATATAAACTATGATAGATTAATGGAGTGATTTGTGGAGTGATTGATGGAGTGATTTGTGGAGTGTTTGGTGGATGATAATGGAGTGGTTTGTGGAGTGATTGATGGAGTGATTTGTGGAGTGTTGTTTCCACCTTCTAGAAATCCATCTTAGTTTAACACTCCCCCTCAAGCTTAACCGTAGAGATAAGCTTGGAACCGATAAGACTCACCTCATTAAAACCTTAGTGTGAAAAACCACTTGGGATAAAAACACACATAAGGAAAAAGAGTATGAATCTCACGGCTACTTGATCTCTACGAGTCCGAGCTTGGAGTGTATAAACTCGCACACCTTCAAGCTTGCGGCCTTGGTAAAAATGTCCGCGAGTTGATCCGAACTCCTTGTGTAACACGGTAAGATGAGTCCCTTTTCAACGGCTTGGCGCACCTTATGACAATCCACTTCAATATGTTTGGTGCGTTCGTGGAACACCGAATTGGAGGCAATGTGTATGGCCGCTTGATTGTCGCAATGCATGGTTATGGGACCTTGAGTGTTGATATCCAAATCTTTGAGTATCGCCTTAATCCATGTGAGCTCGTTTGTTAGCTTCTTCATTGCTCGATATTCGGCCTCGGCACTTGAACAAGCAACCACCTTTTGCTTCTTTGTCTTCCAAGTGACCAAATTCCCTCCTATGAAAGTACAATAGCCGGTTGTGGATCGCCTATCTCTTCTATCACCAGCCCAATCGGCGTCACAATATCCTACTATCTCCGAGCTTTCATTGTGACCCATCCAAATGCCATAAGCCGCGGTTTCTTTGATGTATCTTAGAATGCGGTCTACCATATTCCAATGGTATATCTTCGGGGCTTGCATATGTTGGCTTACTTGGTTCACGGCAAAGCACAAGTCGGGTCTCGTGATGGTCAAGTAGATTAGTTTGCCCACCATCTTCCGATATTGCCTTATATCTTCAAATAGACTATCTTCTATCTCCCCCTCTCGTTCTACCTTGTAGTTTTCTTCGAGAGGTGTCTTGGCCGGTTTTGCATCAAGCTTTCCGGCCTCATTTAAGAGATCGTGAATGTATTTCCGTTACGAGATGAAGAGGCCCTCATTGGATCGACAAACTTCAATTCCCAAGAAGTATTTGAGTTCGCCTAGGTCTTTGATCTCAAATACGGATTTGAGATAATCCTTGATACTTTGAATGCCCTTCTTGTCGTTTCCGGTGATGATAATGTCATCAACGTAGATGAGAATCACCACTAAGCCTTCTTGTCTTTTCAAGGTAAAGAGTGTATGATCCGATTCCGATCTCTTGAACTCTCTATCTCTTAATGTCATGCTAAGCTTGTGGTACCATGCCCTTGGAGATTGTTTCAATCCATAGATAGCCTTCCTTAGCCTTAGAACCTTCCCCGATGTAATCGAGTCTTCAAGACCCGGTGGAGGAGTCATGTATACCTCGTCTTCTAGTTCTCCTTGAAGGAAAGCATTCTTGACATCCATTTGCCATAAATCCCAATCTAGGTTTGTGGCAAGTGACAAGATAATCCTTACGGTGTGTAGCTTGGCGACAGGAGCAAATGTGTCGTTGTAGTCTTCTCCATACGTTTGTGTGAATCCTCTTGCCACAAGTCTCGCCTTGTGCCTTTCAATGTCTCCACTACTAAGGTATTTGATTGTGAATACCCGTTTGGAGCTCACGGTCTTCTTTCCTTTTGGCAAGTCGGCTTCATCCCAAGTGTGATTTTGTACCATAGCTTTGCACTCTTCTCCTATCGCCTCTTTCCACACCTTGTGTTCCTTTGCTTCTTCGTAACTTGTTGGAATGTATTCTTGGTCAAGTTTTCCGAGGAATGCAATGTGCTCTTGAGGAATGTATGCTAGAGTGCACACGGCTTGGGTTGGATGGGCTACCGCATTGCAATTGTAGTACTTCCATGTTGATGGCAAGGACCTCTTTCTTGTGCTTCTTTTTAGTGTGACCGGTTGTTGTTGCACAATGGGACTTGGTTCGGTTGATTGTTGATCATGGGCTTCGGGCATGGCTTCGCTTGACTCGCCTTGGTCATGAACATCGGGCATGGCTTCGCTTGACTCACCTTGGTCATGAACATCGGAGTGTATCTCGGTTTGGTTGCCCCCCTCATGGCCAAAGGGAGGAGACCCCTCATTAGGCGTGGCGCCCTCGGCCGGTTGTGTAGGAGAGTTTGTATCGGCTTCATTCATTTGGCGTGTCCCGGCTCCGAATGTACTTGAGATCCCAAGCGTCTCTAGGATTCGTCTAAGGTTGGTGGCTCGGTCCGAGGAGGTATGGGAGAGATCTTGCAAGTCTTCCCAATCCCTTTGATCGTAGTACCCTTTTCTTTCCACAAACTTGACTTCCCGCGATACTAGGACCTTCCTTGTGTCTGGATCGTAACATTTGTACCCTCTTTGGGTGGTAGAGTATCCAATGAACATAGCCTTTGTGCTCTTGGCATCAAGCTTGTTCCGAAGCTCCCCGGGAACTAATACAAAACACACACAACCAAATACACGTAAGTGATTAAGAGAAGGTTTGGTTTTGTTGAGTACCTCAAATGGGGAGTTGTCATGAAGAATTTTGGTGGGTGTCCGATTGATGAGGTAACATGCCGAGACCAAGGCATCACTCCAAAACTTCTTAGGGACATTGTTGTGAAACATCATGGATCGCGCAACTTCCATCAAGTGTCTATTCTTTCGTTCGGCCACACCATTTTGTTGGGGTGTGTATGGACAACTTGTTTGATGGATGATGCCATGCTTTGCTAAGACTTGTTTGAAGGCATTGCTTGTATATTCCCCACCATTGTCACTTCTAAAAATTTTAATCTTAGCATTGTAATGGTTAGAGATATAAGTTTGAAAGTTAGTAAATGCCTCAAGTACTCTATCCTTAGATGGCAATAATGTTACCCAAGTATACTTCGATTTTTCATCTATAAATGTGACAAAATACTTATGATTTTCGCGTGATGTACAAGGTGAAGTCCACACGTCGGAATGGATTAAATCAAAGCAATTTTCATAGATAGTTGAAGACTTAGGAAACACCGATTTACAATGTTTACCAAGTATACAAGCTTCACATTCATCATTTTTAAACGAGATACTAGGGAACATAAGTCCTAATGCACGCGAGTGGGGATGACCTAGTCTAGCATGCCAAATTTCACTATTAATATCCGAAGAAGAAGTTGAACTAAACGAACAAGATAATGAGGGAATGAATGATTCGTCTCTAAGCAAATATAAATCATCCTTGACACCTCCTTTTCCGAGCACCTTATGCGTCTTAATATCCTGAAATGTTACATCGTTAGGACTAAAGATAGCAAGGCAATTCAAATCGGTAGTAGCTCGTTTTACCGATAATAAATTGGAAGTAAATGTAGGCATGTAGAATGCTTTAGACTTCTTTTCAAACAATTTAAGATTTCCTATTCCCTTAATTGGAATTTTTGTTCCGTTAGCAATCACTACATTTCCTATGGCCGATTCAACGTTATCAAGTAGTCTAGCATTGCTAATCATATGATGCGATGCTCCCGAATCAATAACTATTGAATCTTTAGGATTATGGGAATAGAAAGTGGTACCGGATTCATTTAGGTTGCCTTGATGGATGGCTTTGATGAGTGCATCTAAGTCGGCTTTCCTCACGAATTCACCGGCTTGTTGAGAAGTCATGTTAGCCATGACACCGTCGGCCGAGGATGTTCCGGCTTGTGATTGCTCCACCATCGAATTTCTAGCCCAGTTAGCCCTTTGTTCTTTGAATTTATTGGGCTTGAGATGTGGATGTAGAATCCAACACTTATCCTTCGAATGACCTTTCTTTTTGCAATGATCACACACCAACATCCTTCGGTCTTCGGGCATGTACACTCCTTTGTTGGCGGTGAGAAGCTCTTTCTTTCCACCAAAGAGTCCTTGAGAGCCTTCCTCCTTTTGAATTTGAGCACATACCTCTTCAAGACTTGGGAGTTTGTTTGCTCGTAGCATATGCTTGATGAGATCCGAGTAGGTAGGGTTGAGAGTCATAAGTAGTCCGAAGACTTTGTCTTGCTCGCGCCTCTCAAGTAGTACCTCCGGATCGGTTGAGCTTGGCCTAAGCATCTCTAGCTCGGCCCAAAGGGATCTAAACTTCCCGAAATGTTGAGTAAACTCCATATCCTCTTGGTTGAGATCGTTGATAGCCTTCTTGATTTCAAAGACTCGGCTTAGGTTGGAGATGTTTCCGAACACCTTTTGTAAAGTGTCCCAAAGTTCCTTGGCATTCTCGCAATACGAGTAGGCTTCAAGGAGAGAGACTTCAAGCGAGTTTTGAATGATCGAGAGCACCATTTGATCCTCTTGAAACCATTGGCCTTCGTTACCATTAACAACCGTTTTCTCGCCATCTTTTTCGACCGTTGTCTTTGGTACTTCACTTGTCATAACGTGAGTCCAAAGTCCACGGCTACATAGGGCTGTCTTGGTTGTTCTTGACCATAGTAGGTAGTTGATTCCCTTGAGAACCACCGGAACAACCACAGGCCGAGAGTTGTTTGAACCTTCCATGCTTAATACAAGCTTTTATCCAATGGATAAAGAGAGATTTCTTCGAATAGATTTGAGAAAGTGGAGGTAAGAATGAAGAGAGTAGCGGAAGTGATTGAGAATGAGGTTATCTAGGAGCGTAAAAGCTCTGATACCATGTTAGATTTTAGAGAGAAAGAGTAAACAAGAGAGAGAGAATATTTTAGAGAAGAAGGAGAAGTATGTTTTTCTTATTAGAATGAATGGAGAGATTACATGGTTTATATAGACAAGAGATTACATAATGAATATATAAACTATGATAGATTAATGGAGTGATTTGTGGAGTGATTGATGGAGTGATTTGTGGAGTGTTTGGTGGATGATAATGGAGTGGTTTGTGGAGTGATTGATGGAGTGATTTGTGGAGTGTTGTTTCCACCTTCTAGAAATCCATCTTAGTTTAACAAAAAAGCTGTCGACATTGTCCCGACAAGCGATAGAGGGCTTCGAGAATGAAATTAAAGTAATCGGGGTGATTCAACATGTCAACCTCGTCCGGCTGCTCGGATATGTATCTACCAGAACACCTGAGCCTCGACACTTATCTATTCGGTTAGTCATTAGTGCCTCCTCCCTTTTTAATCAGAAGAGAGTTGAAAATAAAGTTTTAACTTGACTTGGTTGGTGATCCTTTCACAGACACAACCCGAAGCCATGTCCTTAATTGGAAACTGAGGTTCGACATCATCAACGGGATTGTCCGAGGCCTCCTATATTAGTGATACTCATTTATGTTAATGGAGATCTGATTTATTCCTTCATATCATTCACCTTAATCTCCTCGATTGTACAAATATATTCTTTCTCTTTTCATGTATGTACATTCTGTATAAATATGTATACTCCTCTATCAATAAGAATCATCTGTTTATAAGTTTATATGGTATCAAGAGCATATCGATCCTAATTTTTTCCAGCCATCTCTCTTTCTTTCTTCTCCTTCCTTACCGCCTGTCTCTTCTCCTCTCTTTGTGATTCACTATGTCTACCTCTGACAATAGCTCCCCTGTTACAACAGGAGTCACTGCCTCTGAAACCGTAACCACCAGCACTGGCTCACTTCTCAATGTGAATATGACAAACGTCACACGTCTCACCACCTCCAACTACCTCATGTGGAGCCGTCAAGTTCATGCTCTCCTAGATGGATATGATCTTGCTCACTTCCTTGATGAATCTGCCCCAATTCCAGATTCGACAATCACCATCAACGACGCTGTCACTCCAAATCCGGTTTTCCATCTCTGGAAAAGACAGGATAAGTTGATATACAGTGCCCTTCTGGGTGCTATCACCCAATCGATCCAGCCTCTTGTCTCCCGTGCACTTACCACTGCCAACATCTGGTCCACACTCGCGTCTACCTACGCCAAACCAAGTCGTGGCCACATCAAACAGCTCAAGCACCAACTTAAGCAATGGACAAAGGGTACCAAAACAGTTAATGAATACCTTCAGGGCTTCACCACTCGATTCGACCAGTTAGCTCTTCTTGGGAAAGTAGTTGAGCATGAGGACCAAGTTGACTACATTCTCGAAGGCCTCCCCGATGATTACAAGCCAATTGTTGATCAAGTTGAAGGACGTGAGACTTCACCAACAATAACAGAGATTCATGAGAAGCTGATAAATCACGAAGCCAAACTCATGGCATCTTCGCCACTGTCCTCGTTTCCAGTCACTGCCAACTACGTCAACAATCGTTCTCGCCAACCTTCAAAGTCAACTGCTAGGCCGTCAAACCCAAACTGGAAAAATTATCAGCAACCAAGGTATGACAATCGCAACTCAAAACCGTACCTTGGTCGTTGTCAGATTTGTGGTGTCCAAGGTCACTCTGCCAAAAGATGTAGCCAGCTTCAAACCTTTGCCGCATCTAACAATGGTCCTCTCCTTCCAACACCATCATCCCCACACACCTCTTGGAACCCACGCGCTAATCTGGTCATAGGTACCTCCAACAACGCCAATACCACTCCTTGGATCCTTGACACTGGTGCGACTCACCACATCACATCTGACCTCAACAACTTAGCTCTTCATCATCCCTACACTGGTGGCGATGATGTTGTTCTTGCCGATGGCTCTCACATTCCCATCTCCCAATCTGGTTTTGCGTCTCTTCCCTCTTCCTCTAAACCGCTATCTCTTCATGATGTCCTATTGGTTCCTGATATACAGAAAAATTTAATATCGGTATATCGCTTGTGTAATGCTAATCAAGTTTCTGTTGAATTCTTTCCTGCTAAATTTCAGGTGAAGGATCTCAGTTCGGGGGCCCTATTACTCCAAGGTCGCACCAATAAAGAGCTTTACGAGTGGCCACTCCCCAAATCAATCCCCACAATCCTTTATGCCTCGCCTGATGTCAAAACCACTATGTCCAATTGGCATTCACGCCTTGGCCATCCTTCTCTTTCAATTTTAAAAACAATAATCTCGCAATTCTCTTTACCTTTCTCTCAATCATTGTCAAACCAGTACTCCTGCAGTGATTGCTTAATAAACAAGAGCCACAAGCTCCCTTTTTCAGAAACTTCTGTCTCCTCCTCTCGCCCTTTAGAATATCTGTTTACTGATGTTTGGACATCACCACTTTTGTCCATCGACAACTTCAAATACTACTTAATCATTGTTGACCACTTTACCCGATATACCTGGTTTTATCCTCTCAAACTCAAATCCCAAGTTAAACAAACATTCATTCACTACAAAGCTCTTGTTGAAAACAAATTCAAAACCCGAATTACTACCTTATTTTCGGATAATGGAGGAGAATTCATTGCCCTCAAAGACTTCCTCTCTTCCTCTGGCATTACCCACTTAACTACTCCTCCCCATACACCAGAACACAATGGTTTATCTGAGAGACGTCATCGTCACATCGTCGAGACGGGCCTCTCTCTTTTAACTCATGCCTCCATTCCTAACACCTTCTGGACCTATGCCTTTTCTACTGCTGTTTACCTCATCAATCGAATGCCCACTCCTATTCTCTCTCTTCAATCGCCATTCCAAAAACTCTTTGCTGTATCTCCTAACTACAACAAGCTACGAACCTTCGGCAGCCTCTGTTTTCCATGGTTACGACCATATAACTCCAACAAGCTTGAACCAAAATCATCACCCTGCCTATTTCTAGGTTACTCTCTCACTCAGAGCGCTTACTTCTGCTACGAACCCATCTCTCAGCGCATTTTTACCTCTCGACATGTTCGGTTCAACGAAACAATTTTTCCCTTTCAATCACTGACATCAACATCTCTCAATCACTCTTCCACTTTCGATCTCTCTGATATTCCTCACTCCCCTCAACCTGTGCCACTCGTACTGCTCCCTGGAGGTGTGCCCACGAGCTCTGCTCCTTCGCCGATAGCATCTGAGTCTTCGCAGTTTACTTCTTCAGCGACACCAAGCCTGGAACACGTGATAGCCAATGAAGAAGACAGCAATTCCCGGGCCTCAACTCCTCAACCAAATGAAGCCCATATCAACTCACCAGAAGCCCAAACTCGTTCAGAAACAATACAACCAAATTCACCTGAAACCCAACTCGGCCCATCTATCAATAATCTACCAGAAGCCCATCCTCTACCACAACCTAATTCTATCTCTCTCCCCGCCTCCTCCACCGTCGAAACCCAAAATAATCCACCTGCAAACAAACACCCGATGCAAACACGCTCCAAAAATCAAATCTCCAAGCCAAACACCAAATTTCTCCTCACCGTTTCCTCTCTTGATGAAACTGAACCACCAAACCTAACACATGCCCTTAAAGACGACAAATGGAGATCAGCAATGTCTGCTGAATTTGATAATCAATTGCATCATCAAACATGGGATTTTGTTCCTCCTTCCCCTCATTACAACATCATCGGTTGCAAGTGGGTCTATCGAATCAAGCAACTCTCTGATGGCTCTCTCGATAAATACAAAGCCCGATTAGTCGCAAAGGGCTTCAATCAAGAACATGGCATCGATTACTATGAAACATTCAGTCCAGTTATAAAATCCACAACAATCCGAATTATTCTTGATGTTGCGGTCAGCAAAGATTGGTGTCTACGCCAACTTGATGTCAACAGTGCTTTTCTTCAAGGTACCCTGGATGAATATGTTTATATGCTCCAGCCTCCTGGATTTGTTGATCCGGACAAGCCATCGTATGTCTGTAAGTTAAAGAAAGCCCTATATGGACTTAAACAGGCGCCACGCGCATGGTATCTAGAATTGAAACACTATTTGATTGCGGTTGGTTTCAAAAATTCGGTATCAGACACTTCTCTCTTTGTCCACCAGCAAGGCTCTACTCTAACCTACCTTCTTGTATACGTTGATGATATAATTGTCACAGGAAATGACAATGCGACTGTTGAAACAACTATTGCAAATCTCGCTGATCGATTCTCTGTTAAAGACATGGGTGAACTATCATACTTCCTCGGCATTGAAGCTCACAAGACATCTCAAGGGCTGCATCTAAACCAGAGAAAATACATCCATGATCTCCTCAAACGAATGAAGATGATGGATGCAAAACCAGTCCCAACTCCTATGGCTACTTCTCCAAAGCTCACGCTCAAAGGTGATCCTCATCCTGATCCAACAGAATACCGAACTCTCATAGGCAGTCTGCAATACTTGGCCTTCACTAGATTGGACATAGCCTTTGCTGTGAATCGCTTATCGCAGTTTATGCATTCTCCTACCACTGATCACTGGCAAGCTGCGAAACGTGTGCTCCGCTATCTTGTTGGAACCGCCACACATGGGCTTTTCTTCAGCAAGAATAATCCACTTACGCTTCATGCATTCTCTGACGCGGACTGGACTGGTGACATTGATGACTTTGTTTCTACAAATGGTTACATCGTTTACCTTGGCAAACATCCTATCTCGTGGTCCTCCAAAAAGCAAAAGGGTGTTGCAAGATCTTCCACCGAGGCTGAATATCGATCGGTTGCAAACACAGCTTCCGAGCTCACTTGGGTATGTTCCCTTCTTACAGAACTTGGCCTTAGCTTGTGTACTCCACCAGTAATCTATTGTGACAATGTCGGTGCAACCTACCTTTGTGCCAATCCTGTGTTTCATTCTCGAATGAAACACGTTGCTCTAGACTATCACTTCATTCGGGACAAAGTTCAAAGCAATAGGCTGCGTGTTGCTCACATTTCTACTCATGACCAACTGGCGGACACTCTTACCAAACCTTTAACTAGGGCGAAGTTTACTCAAATGCGTGACAAGATTGGAGTTTCTAAAGCCCCTCCATCTTGAGGGGGCATATTAGTGATACTCATTTATGTTAATGGAGATCTGATTTATTCCTTCATATCATTCACCTTAATCTCCTCGATTGTACAAATATATTCTTTCCCTTTTCATGTATGTACATTCTGTATAAATATGTATACTCCTCTATCAATAAGAATCATCTGTTTATAAGTTTATATCCTATATCTTCACCAAGATTCGCGGTTTAGGATCATTCACTTGGATATCAAACCGAGTAATATATTACTCGGTAAAGATATGATCCCAAAGATCTCGGACTTCGGGATGGCCAAGACCCTTGAAAGGGATAGGACCGAGGCTGACGTGACGTCTGTGGCTGGAACATGGTACGTAACAATCTTGTATATCCTCACTGTTTTTTCTTTTAAAATTGTTCTTCTTTTGCAGGGGCTACATGTCACCGGAATACAGGATGGACAGGGTATTCTCAGCAAAATCGGATGTTTTCAGCTTCGGGGTCATGCTTCTGGAGATTCTCAGTGGCAAGAAGAACAGAGAAAATCTACTAAGCTACGTAAGCATAAAGGAAACCAAATTTCCATCTTCTTGTCTCGAGATTTATACACAACCAAAATCATGTTTATCACGAAACAGATATGGAGCAATTGGAGCCAAGGAAAAGGGCTAGAGACCGTAGATCCGGTCATCGAAGATTCATCGGAACAAGTTCTAAGATGCATACAGATTGGGCTTTTGTGTGTTCAACATCTTGCAGAGGACAGACCAACCATGTCGTCGGTGGCTTTGATGCTCGGAAGCCAGACAGAAGCCATTGCTCAGCCTTAAAACCCCTTTGAGATTGGTTCTTCATCGTCGTCCAGAGGACAGACACAAGGTGAATCATCTCGTTACACGGTGCCTCAAATGACCATGTCCATTGTTGAGGCTCGGTAATTGATTAATTTCTTTTTCTTTTGAAACTTTAATCAAGGATACAAGCATCCCATTTTCTACTTTGGTTTTGTGTTTTAAGTAACATAATCATTTGTATTTTGGGCTTGATATAAGAACAATGAGACATTATTAATTTTCCTAAAAACAGTTCAGTGGAAGAAAACAAAAAAAAAACTGTGGGAACAAATCTGTTTTTTTGTACATAAGCAAAAAAAAAAAACAAGAAACTAGTCACTCGCTATCAGACCCAAGAACCTGTTTTTTTATTTCACTAATCTTTGTCCTGAGCTCTTCTCTGTTCCTCTGCAAATATAAGGTTAAAAAGTTTTGTGAATTAAGATAATAAACTCAATTTGATAAGGCATTTGTTTATTCCTTACCTTAAATAGCAAGAAACGAGTAGTGAACCAGAGTGTGTATCCAAGACCAACCACTTCCATTAGCTTAGGAAGCTGAAACAGCAAAAACGAAAAGGTTAATTCGATTATATCAACTTATGTTCGGAAAAAAACAAGTGGCTCGAGTGTACTAACCAGAGGAATTGATTCGAGTGAGCCAACGATTACAGAAGTTAAGTAGAGAGCAACGATTGCACCACTCCCATAGAGCAGGATTGAATATGTGTTGTCTGAGTCCAGCTGCATCAACCGCTTATTAGATTCATTAAAATGTAAAAGCGATTAAGTAAGCATTGTATTCTCTTTAGTATCCTCATGACAACAAAATCTTTTGTGTTCAGTGCAAAGATAATGGCTCAGCCAAAACTTGTAGAAAAGATTTTACATAAATCAAAATTAACCAAGAGATAAACAGAAAAATGTAACATCCCATGCCTACTTACAATCAAATCAACAAAAGTAGAATAGATCGAGGAAGAGCAAAACATAAAAACAAACAAGAAGCATATTACGCGTTGCTCAGCTAACCGCTCAGGTTCGACAACATGGTCAACCGCTCATTAAGCATTTCGATAATGCTTTCTAATAATCATAGTTATCATCATAGCAACAAAAAATAAAAAGAAACATCAAAGCTTAGCTAACCATAGATTGAAATGAAATGCTTTCGCTACCTAAGTGACACACAATTCAACTCTATACACATAAACATTCCCTCAAGTAAAAAAACACAAAATCTGAAGCATCTCTCAAGATAATACCTTTATATCATTTAAGAACTCTAATGCTTGTGTTTGGTCATCTTCAGAGGACTCAGCTTGAGCTTCACTATTCAATTTTTTCTCTTCGACTGCCTTATCCACACCAATCTCATTGACTCCAATTGATGTTTTTTCAGAAACTGTTTCTCCTGGAAACTTTCCGGTACACCGCAACGTGCCTAGCCATTGAAGCAAACACAAGATAACATCAGAGAAACAACAAACAAACAAACAAACAAAAAACCAAATTTCAACATGAAAATTACAAATTTCTGATCGAACTATTAATAAATGTGCTAATTAGATAATTTAACCCCGGAAAACAATCCAATTCGAGAATCGAAATGATGACGAACCAAAGAAGATTTAAAAAAGATAATAACTTTTCAACGCGAATCAATTAGGGTTTCATAAAAAATCATACGCAGAACACAAAACGTGAGAACAATGAGTGAAAAACAGGAACCTAGGGTTTCTCAGTTCTCTTACGGGACTGACGTAAACCTAGTGAGATGCAACGTTTCGCTTGAGGCGAAGTGAGATCCTACGAACAGCGTTTTCCGACCGATATCCATGGAGGTCGATGCTCGAAGGGAGACGAGTGATTGCGGTGTTTGTGCAGAGCTCTATTTTCGTACGGACGCACGAAACTCACTTCTGCTTCTGAAATCTGTGAGCTGTTATTAATAATTGGGTTTATACTTGGGCCCAAATATATATGGGATTTTTACGAGATCTACCATTTTTTTGTCTCATTTTTTTTTTTATTTTAGGAAATACCATTTCTCATGATTGCTTACAAAATCTACCTCTACCATAAAATACTGTACATCAAAAATAAAAAGACGATTATACCCTTTGCATTAAATGGTGATAGGTTATGGTAGATTTGATTGGTGGATGAGAATTGGGTGGATGAGAGAGTCTGAAAATTTGGTAGACGAAAATATCGTAACACTTTCGAAATCTGTATTTGTCTCTACCTATCCACGTATTTGAAATAATTCAAGACCCATTATTAATAATTTGCTTTTAATCTGTGACTTTTCTACAATAACTACGAACCCATCTTTGTTTCTTTCTTTGGAAAAATATTGACAAAACAATAATCAGAAGAAACTACTAAAACCAAAGTCCTCACAAGTTAAAACCTACAATTTGTATTAGGCTTCCCCAAAATCTTTTCATATAGCTAACATATAATATTCAAGTTTATTAAATTGATAAAACACATTATAGTAGTACTACACACAAAGTTCTCACTAAACAACACAAAACTTACTACATCAAACCAAATTAACAAGAAAAAGTCTTGGGGGAAACTCAATTCTCAAGCTTTCTTATTATAGAGTAGGCTTCAATGTGTTGGCAACATCAATCACAAATCGGTACCTAACGTCGGCCTTTTCGAGCCGTTCCAAGGCTATATTGACATAATCGACAGAAATAAGCTCAATATCCGCCGTGATGTTGTATTTCCCGGCCATATCCATCATATCCTGAGTCTCCTTTATCCCTCCTATCATACTTCCCACCACCATCTTCCTCCCTATATATATACACAACCACAAACCATAATTTTCAATGTTTATCAACTGGACGCTTAAAATGTAGTTAGATTTGTGATTTAATATAGCGACGAATATATATATGTCGCTATATTCATTTAAGAACATAAAGTATACAAATTTACTATGATAAACCATTTCTTCGTTAAATTTGGCTAAAATTACGAAATAATGTAAATTTTAATAGCTAAATATATTGACAATTATCTCAAGAGGGGCGTGTGAAGAATATCCCACATAAAAACTGAGAATGGACATTGAACGATGTATAAGGAACATTGACCAATCCACTCATTGCCAATTGGTTTTGAATTGAAAGCCTATATAACTTAATAAAATAATCAGTATTTCGTTGTGAAAATCATATTTTTTTGTAGTGGACATATATAAGCTTATGAATTAAAAAACTATATATAATATGAGATAAAGGTTAAAAGAAGACATATAGGCTCTTTCTTACCAAAGATGAGAGGCATGACCGGAAGCTCGAGTGGTTTCTCCGGTGCACCAACCATGACAAGTGTTCCCTTATATCTAAGCAAACCAAGAAGGGGAAGAAGTGGATGAGTTGCAGATACGGTATCGATTATACCATCCATAGTCTCCATTGCATCCTTCATTTGTTCCGGGTCACGGCTCACCAAGAACGCATCCGCACCAAGTCGATTAATCGCCTCGTCTCTCTTACGCTCCGAAGTACTTATAACCGTAACCTTAGTACCCATAGCCTTAGCAAATTTAACAGCTACATGACCTAAACCGCCTAGTCCCACCACACCAATGTGCATACCGGGCTTGTCGAGCCCATGATACTTCATCGGGGAATAGACCGTGACTCCGGCGCAAAGTAGCGGCGCGGCAGCGTCCAATGGGAGATTTTCGGGTATACGGATGATGTAATCCTCTTCACAAACCATGTGGTCGGAATAACCACCATGGGTCATGGTGTCGTCGTAGTACTTGGCTCCGGACGTTAGGATCATCTTTGGACAGTAGTTCTCTTGACCATCGGTGCAACTGTCACATGACCGGCACGAGCTAGACATATAACCAACTCCGACTTTGTCTCCGGCGTTGAATTTAGTCACTTTGGCTCCGACTTCAGTCACCACTCCCACGATCTCATGCCTGAAACAATTTAATTCCGATTAAATGTCATCATTACAAGAAAATCACATAAATGGTTAACTTTTATTCAGTCCTAAACTGATTGGATCCGCAAACCTAAACCTAAATAAAAATCTTAAACTGAGATTGCGGTCCATATATGAATTATCTTATACCGCCGAATAACGTGTAATCATATTCAAAATCAACAAATTGAAGCTAAAGAGATAATCAAACCGGACATAGTATTTTTCTACAATTAATGTTTCACTCATAGTAGAAAGCTACATCTATAAATACTATTGTTTTTCTTCACAAATCACAGTAAATAATATATAAAAAATAGTAAATAATTTATTCGACATTTTTAGTACAATTAGTTGGTCATTTTTATGTTTTTAGCAGAATTTACGGTGGAAAACTATTCCGTCAACCCTTTAACAGACTAATTTTAGGATTTAGTATAGTTTCGCAATTTCATTTAACAATAACAATTATCTAAAAGTAAACATGTCTTATCCGGTAAAATATAGAAAAATACTCATGATCTCATCCAAAAATTCTTAGAACTTTTTATATCTATTAAAAAATTCATTACGTTTTGCATTTTTAACTAGTTTATTTTTAAATAAAATATGATATTATAATCAATTATTTACTTTTTAGTATGAAAACGTTGTCTTACCCGGGGACGAGAGGGTAAGTTGTAAACCCCCAAAGGTTTTTGGCCATAGACAAATCAGTGTGGCAAATTCCACAGAACAAAACTTTGAACCTCACATCTTTTTCTCCCGTCTCCCTATATACATTAATTCCACCAAAACTTAATTTCATTCAAATAAAAAAATTATATAGGATCATACAAAACAAAATCGATAGAGATCAAAATCGTTGAAAAGAAATTGGAACCTTCTTGAGAATCGGAAAGGCGAGAGAACCCCGGATTCGTCTTTCGCGGCCAATCCGAACGCCTCCTTCTCAAGAACTTTTCCCATTAGAGATAAACAATAAGAGAATGGGACTGAGATTTTGTCTTTGATGAGTGACACTAATAATTGAGAAGTGTAGAGATAACAAAGGTTTAATATAGTAGGAGCTAGTTGAATAGATGTGACTAAGGAGTGACTCACTCCGAGTGAGGACCATTACTCATTACTCAATTTTGGACCATATTCACTACGTCCACGAGTTTGTGTTTGTGTAGGTGATATCAATTGTACCTTATTCACTACGTGCACTCAACATATATTGGCGTTATTAATATTTATTAATTTTTTTTATTTATACCATATGTGCGAGAAACCAGTGAATTTTCAAAGACTATAATACTAGATGATATCAATGGTATCATGTTGGACAAAAAATTATTGCCGAGAGTTATACTTTTAGTCACATAGTGAGGTTCATAATAAACAAGTTCTGCTTAAGATTTTAAGATTTGTTGTGGATTCAAAATCATAGTTCAAAATTTTCATTTGAACATGAAAATTTTCTACTGCTAGTCATAACTCAGAATTTTCCTTAAAAAAAATTAATTAATTATAAGATATTGATGTCTTTTTCATTTGTTTTGTTAAATGATGATTTTTATTTTTTTTCCAAATGAATCCACAATTTCAAATATATATATTTTAAATTTATCTTTCAATTGTAAACACAAACACCAAACTGAAAATGTTTTAGATTTAAAAATTTGAATTTTTTATTTTATTTTATTTTTCGTATAAACGCAAAAACAAAAACAAAAACTGTCTTTGAAACAATCGGAGCCTACCTCATTTAACTACATTACTATTACGAGATGCTTCATGGAAAATGAGTCAGTGTGGTTGGTTTGGCTGCACAAAGTGTGAACAATTAGTGTGTACTATGAAGGGAGTCATTTTCACAACTAAATTATAAAAATCCATACACATGGGGACTTGTTCAACCACATAAGCATTTTTCTTGCAGGACCAGTTTCCATGTCACTCTGACAATTCAGTGCAATATATCAATAACTGATCCACCCAACATATTCATATTTAAAACGTGTTTGGCCTAAAAGTTCGGTTACAATTCAATTTCCTCGATTCCTATAATAGTTATATAAAATATTCCTAAAATATTTACAAATGTTTTAGGAATAATTTATATATTCTATCATCCTATATACTTAACAATCTCTGAATTTGGACCTGAAATTCCTAGCTTTTGAAAATCATGCCATTCGTTTTTGTCCAAATCACAATCACTCGAATTACATTCATTTGATCATACTCCATTTATATAATAACAAAATATCATTATGTTTTGTGACCGCCAGATTAAAAAATACGGACTAATGATTATGTGAATACACATAAAACATCGAGTTTAAGATCGAGTAGCAGCCAATGTATTCGCAATGTCGATAACAAAACGATATCTAACATCTCCTTTTGCAAGTCTATCCATGGCGATGTTCACATATTCCATGGATATGATCTCAATGTCTGCTTTTATGCCATGCTCAGCTGCAAAATCAATCATCTCTTGCGTCTCTTTCATTCCTCCAATACCACTTCCTGCTATCGATTTCCGACCTGTCGAATCACGGTTTCATTATATTTAATGTTTTAAATGTGAAAGGCTGAATAAACTTAAATAATATAACGATCTGTTATACTTATAGGGTTATATATGTGTACCCATGATTAAGGAAAAGGCAGGTAGATCAAATGGCTTCTCCGTTGCACCGAGTAGAACAAGTTTACCATTGGATTTGAGTAGTCCAATTAATGGTAAAATCGAATGTGATGCAGAAACAGTATCGATTATACCATCCATAGTTCCCATTGCGGCCTAACATAATGTAAATTCAAAAATTAAATTTCGATAAAACAATATAACATTTTTAATATTTAACATCATAGTATTAAGCATCTCACATCTAAAATAAGCAATATATATTAATTCACTCATTGATAATTAATTAGTTTATATTCCACAAAAAATGACAAAATAATAATAATATTGATATATATATAGTTTATATGTTACCTGCATTTGGTTTTCATCAGTACTAACCAAGAACCCATCAGCTCCAAGATTTTCAAGAGCATCCTTACATTTCCCTGCGGTCGAACTAACCACCGTGACTTTAGTCCCAAATGCTTTAGCAAACCTCACACCAATGTGTCCAAGACCGCCTAGCCCCACGATTCCGATATGTTTCCCCGGTCCGGCCAATCCAAAGTACTTCATAGGACTATACATTGAAATGCCTATATATATCATTTACTTACCATCATTAACATATTATTAGAAGTAATTTGAAAATAAAATGTGTACCATGCGGTAAGTGAATATTAGAAATGAACCATCAAACCCAATAGTGAAGTACAAAACCCATAAAAGATATGATATATTTTGGTATCTGAAATAAGTATATCATATTCATAGGTTTCATTTTGCTATTGTCACATCTGCAAGGAAATTCGACTCTACCTCTCCTCAAAAAGTTAGATAAAAGGTTCAATAGACTCTGTTGATAAACAAAACTGATTTAAACCTGCACAAAGCAAAGGTGCGGCCGAAGCGAGAGGCAATGTATGTGGGATTTTGACGGCGTAATGTTCTTCGACAACCACGTGGTCGGAGTATCCACCGTAGTTAACCGTTCCGTCACGGTGAAGTCCGTTATAGGTTGCGACTGCTTTAGTGCAATAGTTTTCTTGATCTTCAAGGCAACTCTCGCACGTGCGGCACGAATCTACAATGCATCCCACACCGACTTTGTCTCCAATATTGAATTTACACACTTTGCTCCCTATCTCACTCACTTCTCCAACGATCTCGTGACTGTAATAAACAACCACACGTTCATATATTTCAAAATTTGATTTTTTTTCTTTCTTTTTTTACTTAAATAAAATTTGATTAATGTTTATCATTCTTATGTAAAATCATAATCAAAAATTTTAAAGAGTTGAAATATAAATAACAAGAAAAAAATGATTTCCTTTAATCATATTTATTTATAATAAATTAAGTCACACACTATATGCGAAATCATTTATCAGAAGAGAAAAAGAGTGCATGAGCTACTAATAGTCAACTTGAAAAAAGAAGAAAGGCTAATAATAGTCAACTTTAAGTGATGGTGGTAATAATGGAGGAGAGTGCTCATTTTTGGCAAAACTTATGTGAGAGTAATAATTGATTTATCTGTCTAATATTTTGTTTAATTTAGCCAAAAGAAAAGAGCTAGTAAGTGCTCCACTATAAACAGTGGGCAACCAAGAATTTGCCACATTTAATCCCACTCAATTATTATTTTGGTCTCTAATAAGTACTTTTACCAACCAAATCCACGATTTTAATATTTTCTTAAACATATGGTAGAATATTATGTCACCTATACTATACCCAATGTATACAATCCTAGACTATCTTTTTGTCAATTTAGATTAATATATTAGAATCCAAGGTTAACTAACCAATTCGGAAACAAATAACCTATAAAAGTATATTAGTTTATAAATATATATTTGCGATATTTTTAAAATTACTAATCAAACAGTAGGCTTTTGATATAATCCTTAAGTATTTAAATCATCATAAGCTAAAGTTTGGTTTTCTCAACAGATTTTTTTTGGGGTCAAAATTTATATTTTTTATAACTATAATGTGAATTTCATATGTTTGGATCTATTGAAATTAATCTTAACATCAAAAGAAAAGAAAAAAATCTATGGAGCATAGTGTGTAATAATAATTCTTTTTAACATATCTGAAGAAATTATAAAAATTATGTTATTGAGAAAAAAGAGAAATTGCGTACCCAGGAACCAAAGGGTAAATAGAGGAATGCCATTCGTTCTTGAGACAATGGAGATCACTATGACATATTCCACAGTATAACACCTTCACTCTCACTTCTTCATCTCCTGTTTCTCTGCACATACGCACCATCATTCATGTAACATCATCATCACCATGGTTACATAAAGCATGCATCATCATCATCATCACTGATTCACTTTACCTTCTAGAAAAGACAAAGGGAGAGAGATGGCCTGAGGAGTCTCTCGCGGCCCATCCAAACGCCTCTACGCTCTTCTGATCTCTCTCCATCTCTCACTTTTTTGTTCTTTCTCTAATTGGGAACAATTAAGGGACCAAAGTATGAAAGTATCTATCTTTATATATAGATACAATGGAGCTAAACGCTGCCGTTTTATCTGAGAAAGATCGTTCACTTTTGGTATGAGTCATACCAAATTAGTAAATTACCAAAGCATGTACTTCAATTTAATATAATGTTTTTACTCAATGTTGACAAAAAATAATAATAGAATGTTACATAATATAATATTTCATATGCGTGCGTATTATTTTCTCACCAACATATTTAATATAGAATACAGCTTATATATTAAAAACAAAAATACTATGATGGTGAGTGTTGTAATATTTTATCTATAACTAAATGCGTACATGCATATCATTTTATTTGTTGTTTAAAAAACACTAAATATCCTGACAACAAAAAAACACTAGATATAAGAATTTTATGGAAACAAAAATCAAAGAAAAAATCATTTTCGTTAACTTTGAAAGAATGTTATATTCAGGTCTCTATTTCGCTAATTTGAAAACTTTATGTTATTTATAAATTAACCTCGGTAAATTATTGAAAATCTGGGATCTGGCATCATCTATAATCAATACGCATGCCTTATCTGAAAAATAAAATCTCTAAATTGGTGTTTAGTTAGCCACAAGCTAGCAACAAAATTACCACACACAAAAAGAAGCTATCAACAAATTTAACCATTCATCACTGTTGTATGAAACAAAACTTCTTATTAAATTTTGGCTTTGACATCTAAAAAACAAAAATTAACCCCTCACATTACTCACTCATTTTTATTAAAATAGTTTATCAAACTCGCGAAGGACCTTCCAAACGAAGATAATCATACATAACACCTGTAAACGAACTAGTGTTCCGATCTTGAGTAAGAAAAATCGTATTGTTACCAACCCTAAGCAAGTTTCCATGAAAATCGATATTGTACAATTTGTACAACCCATGAATTCCATGCCTCGCGATCGCGTTATCCCGACCTATTAACCCGGTCGTGAAAATAGGTTTGGACTTAGCTTCGTTAACCCGAACATATAAATCCGCAGTCGTGGCTGCAGCCAAAGCCATTCGAAGTGTGTAGTTTCCGGTTTGAGTCACTGCTTTTAAATTAAACACAATCTTCCATGTCGTTGCTTGATATTTCTCATTTCCAACATTTCTGTATATTACAGAAAAATATATATATTTGTATCAATAGAGTTAATTAATTAAGTGAATAATATACAACAACATTTTGAAATATTAAAATGTATTATTATATTACCTGGTGACATGTGCATAGAACCAGTTTTTTTTATAGTCACTCACTCCATCAATATAAACAAGATCATTTCGAGGATACAAAACACTGTAACGATCCCATAGACCATATTGTCGAAATCTGTATTATTATTAATATATAAATAAACCACCATTTAGTATATAAGAAAAACCATACTGTAAATAATATTTTTGATGGGATGGTTAATTATATTACCCGTCCTGAGGAGGATTTGAGAAATTAAGATAGAGTTTGGTCAAAAAGTTTGGATCCGGATCTGGGATATAGAATTCTGCGGCGGTCCGGTCCGGTACTCCGATCTCCCATAGTGTCGGACCGTTTCTCGGCGGTTCGTACACTATGGGTCCAACGTTTATTTCCCTACCTACACCAAACCAAACACAAATGAATTATCTTTGTTGTGTAGACAATACTTGGGCCTTTTAGTGGACCTTATATTGTTATTCTTCAGTAGTGACCCACCTAAAACTTAGCATGAAAAAAAAACCATAAGGTATTATATAATGTATGTCATTCTTCTAATGCTTCTCTAGTTGCAGTTGGATCTAAATGGTCTTTAAACACATATTTCATTTTGTATATAATAAGAAGATGTGATATAAATAAATTAAATTTACCTGGTGTGATGGTAATGGCATTCTCGTATTTGTAGTCACCAATAAATCCAGAAACCCATGCGTAGAGACTATAATTCCCTGGTCTCACATTCGCTATTGTGAACATCCCCATTTTGTCTGCTCGTGTCCAAAATTGATATCCCTTTGTCCATATTTTATTTTGAAAGATTATTAAAAGCTGTTAGTTTAATCCGTCTGAGATTAAGGTTCTGAATGGTAAAAGCATATTAAATGGTACAAATTAGACTATCCAAAATATATATTTGAATAGTGAAAGCGGATAACAAAATGTCATGAACATTTTGATTTTCGGTCTCAAAAAAAATGTACGAATGAAAATAACAAAATTCATGCCAATATAATAGCATGAAAATAATAATTTTCTGTTGATTTCGAAAAGCCACCATGCCTTACAAAATTAAACTATAGTACCTTGTTTTCGGTTTGCCATGAACCAGCCTCACCAGGTGTTGCTAAACCCACAAAAGCAAATTTCCCGAATATCTTCGACTTGTTTATGTATCTACAATTTATAATTTCACACATTTGGATTTAAAAACAATATTTCAAGAATATCAGAGAAACATGTTTATTTACCTGTCCGTGACAAAGAATTGACCCTTGACTGTTCCTCTTTGGTGATGAAGAGGGTAATCTACTGACTTCACGAAATCATAAGGCCAGCTTTGGACCTCTGCAACCATCTATAAAAATTGGTTTAACATTTTAACTTTACAAAAACAATAATCATGATTAATATAAGTATTGAATGAAATATTATTTGATTCGAGGACGAGACCTGTCGTTTAGCATCGGTCCAGAGAAGATTAGGAGAGGAGGCAGAGTTGAGATAAACAAAGACAGGACCAAACACCTTCTTCCATGACTCCTTGCTTATATAAGTTGTGTTCATATCTTTTCCCACGTAATGTACACTTGTAAACATCTAAAAAACCAAATGTTCGTTAAAATCGAATAAGAGAATAAACAGAAATAGATTTCGGTTCACCACATCAAATTAATCGACCCTTAAATATATGATAATAGATTATATAAAATCCAAATTCAAAATTTCGTAAGCCTTTGGCTATACCGGTCCACCCTAAAAACAATTTTTGTTATTTTGAATTACAACGTCTACAATTAACCAATGAGTAGTAATCTAGTGGTAACACAAGAAGTTAAGTCTCTTATATCCTGATTCAATCTTCTGTTGAATCGAATTATTATTTTTTAAATCAGAATATCTAAAATTTGATTCTAAATACCAGAAAAATTATCGGTCGAATGTCCGGAAGGGTTTTAGCGAGTAGATGGACTCACAAAAAGAGTGGTAGGTCCCACATGAGAGGTGAGATCTTGTTTGAGGGGCCCACAAGCACGAAACTCATCGCTGGGAGTAATCATCCAAAAGCCAACACGTGGGTCCGAAGAAATCCAACCGTGTACTTTGTTTTCCTTGTCTTCCTCTGAGTACATATACTTATCATCAACCTGCGTCACACCCAATCTTACCCCAGTCAAAAAAAATTATTTTCTTTCTAAATAGAGCTTATATAATCGTATATGAATATGAATTAAACTAAAAGATTTTTCGAATCTACCTGTCCCTTAAGTATATGATTTTGTGGATTTATCAAACGAACAGCTTCTTTGTAAGCCAATGGACTAGCACGACCAGTGGTGATATCTCGATCTGTTGCAAATGGCATAATTTTCTGCCGATTATCCGATATAGTCATGAAATTGAATCTGAAAAATGTTCCATAACAAAAATTAATTATTTTATTTCTCAATCACAATATTTTACGTATTAAAACATTAGTCGAAAAGTTAATAAAATACAATGGTTACTTTGTTGTGTTAAGCTTGAAGACGATCCTGGTTTGGTCCATGTCCACGTTTGGCCAACCTTTTAACCTCTCTAACACAGCATACATGTATATTCCGGATATATCTCTTCGAATAATATATCTTTAAAAAGAACTATTTTCGATTACGATTAATCTTTATATAACTTTTCAAACAATTTTTAGAAATTTTTTTTTAGTAATATGTTTTTTTTTCTTGGCAATTTGGTGTACCTTTTATCTACGTTTAATGGGGCTACCGAACCGTGTTGAGATATATTCCATATTCTCGAAAATGAAATTTCGACATGCTCATTTGTTTGATTTACGATATTGAATTTTGCTCCTTTTAAACTGTTACAACGTAATATTATATGAAAAAGTATATAATTGTAAATGATACGAAGAGAGATTCGAAAACTCACAAATCGGTAAGTGGTTTTTGTCCTGATTCATACCATACTACGTCCCAATACCTATATACATATAATGATAGTTATTTATCAGATGAAACATATTTTCAAACTTTTTTCTCAAAAAGCTATATAAACTAAGATATATATATATATATATATATATATGTATCGTACCCTCGATTTTCAATTTTTTCGTTCAACACATTGTCAAAGCCATTGTACTTGATACCAGTTATTAATCCTGCTGGACTCGAGAAGGTAACTCGGATGATACCGTTATCAACGACCACCTTAAACAACAACAAAATAATCATCAAATCTCATGTAATATATTTTTGGACCGAAATATTCTAATATTTCAAATTAATAAAACCTTAGTAGGGTAATTAAACCAAATATCCAGAAGATGAAATAGATATTTCGATCGTACTTGGTCATGACCAACTTTCTTAAGCGTAACCGGAGGAGAGGCGAGTTTTGGTCCCGGTTTTGCGATGTTTAATTTGCTTCTGTAATAAGAAGAAGGAATTAAAAACATTTTATTTTAAAAAATACCAAAATGTCCACTTGAATGTGCAGGGAACCTATGTGTAGATTCAACTGTCGGTTAGATACGAAAGGGGAAAGAAATATAATGTTTTAAACATTTGAAAGAAAATTGAAAGAAATCTCTATATATAATATACCAAAATCAGCTCTTTCCATTATCAACATTTTAAAAAAATATTTAATTATTAAATCACTGATATATTACAAATAATTTAATTAATTAATTAATTTTTGGAAAACCAAGATAAGAAAGAAAAAAAATGTTTAGAAATCGAAAACAAATTAAGGGGGTGTTATTCAACGAAGGAATTCAAGTGAATGTGAATGAATTGAAAATTCTATAAAATTCTAGTGTTATTCAATAAGACATTTTATAGATTTTTTTAAATTCTAGTGTTATTCAATTTAATAATTTTTTAATTCTATCAAATGATAGTGTTATTCAATATTTTGTGGTATTCATGGTCAATGTCATTTGAAAGAATTTAATAGAAAAAGTTAAAGAAAAACGTGAAGAACCAATTACTTGTTTTTGAGATGTTATTTGGATAGAAATATTTAAAATCTCAAAAAACCTATAAAATCTCTCCTGAAAAACCGTATTTGAATTCTTTCAAATTGAATCATTGAATACCCCCTTAAGTGTTTTAACTGAATTTGTAATGTAATCGAAGCACATTAAAAATCTAATTCATGTATATAACGAAGATAAAATTAAACAAACCGCGCATCGCGCGATTAACGTAACATATATAATTTTATATTTAGTGAAAAACATAAGAGTTAGTTAAGAGAGTATACCCTGACGTTCGGGAATGAACACCTTGAAGAAGGAAAATCAAAACAAAAGCCTGAGTCATGACCCGACCCGCCTTCATTCGTGGAGCTCCTTTTACCATATCCTGCACCAATTCACTAAACCTCCGACAAAGATAACATATAATATTATATCAAACAATATTTTTTCTTGCTCTCAAAAATATGAGGTTAACCTTTTTGTATAAATTATTAAATTCTAATCAGTGAAGTTAATCTAGTAGATCTATTTGGATAATGTCTAAAACTCTTTACACATGTAATATAATTACAAATAAATATTGTAAATGTATATAAGACACGTACCTTGACTTAGAAAATTTAACCATTTTTTACTTTTTGTTGGGTTCCTTTGCAGCTTTGATTCCTCGGAGAAGAAGAAGGTTATACCTACTAAAGAAAGTTATATCTCTCGTAAAAATATTTTGATTTTTGAATTTAATTTACCATTTTATTAATCTAGACTATAATCTCTAATTAACAAAAAAAAAAGAGATCACAATCTTTTATAACTCAGATCCAAAGGTGGAGGAGGTATATTTATATTAATATTTGGTAACATGAAAAAAATAAAAACAACAAAAATCCTCAAATTTCTTTCCTTTTAATTTTGTGAAATGGAGGGTAAGTTATCTTATTTCAAAAACTCTACTCCATCTTTTATATATTAAAAAAAAATTAGAACTTCTAAATGAGTTCATGCCCGAGTGTGCTTCAGTAATTTTAACTCAAGTTACCGAGACAAAATATATCACATGTTTTGTTCTCTCTTTTTTTAAATAACAAAATATCAAAAAACAGTAAGATCAACCTATTATACAAAAAATACTTAATTAGACGCATTGTTTCTTGCAAAAGAAACTTTAACATATTCTATAAATTTTAAGAATTATTTTTAATATTACTAACTGATTTTTAAAGCACCGGATCACTAAAACTTAATTATGTTATTTTAAACCTATTTATATGTTTACTGTGTAATATATGATATATATATATACATATATATCACAATTAAATTATTCTATTTAATAAATTATACATTCATCAATAATTGTATATAAATCTATGTGCTTACAATATTGATAAAGATATACATAAAATTTTGAGTAATAATTTATAGAATTTATGTGATTTTGAATTTTAGATTTATTCCTTTTAAAAAATAAAAACCACATATGTCAATAAGAGTCACACATATTACAGAGACTAGAGAGAAATGTCGAATTTAATAATTAATTATGATTTATTATATATGTTATCAATAGTGTTAAGGGATATGCACGTATCAAATCATTGCCAAAAAAAATTAGTTGAAAATCTGTGAAACTGGCATTTTAAATTTTAAAATGTTTCATTGAAGAAAAGGTAAATAAGTTATTACTCAGTCAAACGATTAGTTTGAATTCAAGTCATAAAAATTTGGTGTTAGTAACATACTAAATAGAGGTAGTATATTTTTTTCTAATTGGAATATTCATACATGAAACTAATATAAATATTTGTTTTGCTAATTATTTTTGTTTCCGTACGGGTTGTCTTTTTCCCCTGTACTATATATGACCTGAACCTGCAATTAGGGGTGGAATAATTATCCGGGATCCGAGATCCGATCCAGAATCCGTTTCAATCCGTTCTGAAAATTAGGATATCCGGAGCGTCCGGATCCGGATAAGGATAGTAAAATCTCGGATCGATGAAAAAAGGATCCGGATCCGGACGCATTAAATATATTAAAAATATATATATTTTACATATATTAAGTTATTTTTATATATACAAATATATAAAAATTGATTTTAGTTTTTTTTCAAATATATCATATTTATTTTGAAAAATATTATTCAAAATTTTAAATTATAATTTTTTTTAAAAAAATTAGTATTTTAATTTAGTTATTTTAATTATTTTTTATTTTATTTTTCGTATCCGGATCTGGATCCGGATATCCTATTTTTTATCAGATATTCGAAGTCTGGATATCCGGACGTCACCCTGCTGCAACTGTTTCTTTTTTTTTGTTGTCATTTTCATTTTTGTTTCTCTATTTTACTGTTGTTAGTCTCTTATTAAAAAAAAAAAAAAAATCAATTTACCATTTTTTTTTTTTTTTGAGAAAGTATTTTATTTAAAATGTATTGTTACCAAAAATATCATGAATATTCTTTTTTTAAAATGAATGGGAAATTCACATTTATGATTTTAGTATGAATTCTGAAAATGTTTCATTAAACTGACATTTAATTTATTTATTTTAATTCATTTATTTCGCAAGTATATAGGTCACAAAATCAAACCTCGTTATAATATTTCGTGTCTCTATTATTTTTGTGTATTATTTATTTATGTGTTTGATTGCTAAACAAAAGATCTAGTCGGTCCATCAACATTTACGTGTAATTTAAAAAAATAAAACAATGTTTGAATCCGAAATAAACAGTATGAAGTTATCATCGAAGGGATAATTAAATATTGGCTTAATCCTCAGTCTAAATTCTTTTTAGTGGGCTTCTGGGCCATAAGACTATTAAGGAAGTTCATACAAATTGCCCATCGAATCATGGCACTAGTCTTATGCAAATAATCAATATTAAGATTTTTTCTGTATATGCAAACGTCTTGGTTTTCCAAATATATAAAGCAGATGAGATCTTATATTTCTGATATTTGTTAGGAGTGATTATTTTATGACATCTTACATAATTAAAAAAAAAAAAAAATACACACACATCCACACTTTACCTAACGTTTTAGTGTTAACTATTTATCCGACATATAAATATTGTATAACTTTCCGATAGGTAAGATTACTTTAAAGGAATCCAAGATCACATAATTAAGTTTATACAATTGTATTAAAGGGGCATCTTTTGTAACGAAGTATGATCATTTGAATTAATTAATTTGTAAATGACAAATACATTTTGGGCACTCTGAGTAAAATTAATTGTCAATTCCTTTTTTTGAGCTATACTCAATTATGCAACACACTATCGCTTTGAATCATGCTCTCACTTTAAGAACTATGTAAGGAATCATTATTTAAAAATGAAATTTTAATATACTAGTGAGCGATGATGACATTTTCAACTAGTGTTACCGTTGATCTCGACTGCTTTGTTACATGCACAATATTAATTATGGTATGTTGTAAAGTTTCAACACCAATTGAATTACGTTGGTTTAGTGTGTTTCACTTTTGGTCCGAGTATTGTTCTAATTTTTTGGTTTTAAGTTTTGTGTTTAATATATAGTGTAGGATATCAATAAATTTTATTTAAGTTTGTATACGTTTGGCATGGATTCAGAATTATAACAAAAAATATCTTTGATTCAAATTTCTTTTTAAAAAGTTTTAAGATCTGTAAGATATATTTTCTTCGATTCGTGTTTTTGTAAATCACCAATTTCTAGATGCATTAGAAGCAAAACAAGTTAATGCAAATTAAAATTTAATAGGTGAGTACTCTTTATCACTTGTTCATTATGATGCAAAAAAAAAAAACATAAACATGTTGAATTATCGAAAACTTGTGAAAGTTTTAAAAAAAAAAATTGAAAGCTTTTAACAAGTTTTCGGAAACTTTCATACATTTCTGAAAATTTTCACACCTTTTTTAGAAATTTTAGAAATTTTTAAATATTTTCACAAGTTTTTTAATTTAATTTTTTTTTGAATTTTTTTACAAGTTTTCCATGTAAAACATTGTTCATATTCTGCATTTTAAGTAACAAACTTGTTAGTTTTTTTAATATCTAAACCTAAATCATGAAATCTAATTTTAAAATCATAAATCCAAATGCTAGATTTAAATCCTAAACTCAAAATACTAAATAGTAGAAAACATTATAAATGCAAAAATTTATCGACGAGAAAAAAATATAAGACGGAAGATTACCGACGAACACCCAAACTCTCTCACATACTTATCTCTCCCTCAAAAGTATTTTTATCACAAAAAAAACTACTGTAATTAAAAACTAGTATCTAATATTGAAGATAAAAACACTCATTTTAGCAAATTATGAAACAAAAATGAAGTTAATTTTTGGTATGACATCAAATTTTGTATTTATTATTTTTACTTACTATTATAGAAGAAAAGGTAAAAATGAAATCATGGCCAACAACTTCCGAACATTTAGTATAGTTTCCACCAGTCTTCAAGTTCCAAGGCCAATATTTTCTACTCGACCTTTGCAATTACTAACTCTAATAATTATCTTCGAAAATCTGGGGAAAAAGATAAACTTAAAAACTTTATGGACCCAAAGATCATGTGGGTTTTAATTTTTAAAACATCAAAAGGGACAACATCTTATCTCCCTTTCTCGGTCTGATCAATAATCTAAACAAGGTTTATTATCATTAACACTACACTCTGAGTACCCTCTCACGTGAATTTTAATAGCACCAACCAGAAAAAAAACTATATTCTATATAACCAATAGGTATTTTACAATTTTCTAAACATGCTTTTTTGTCAAATGGTAGACTAATTATGAAGAATAATGGAAATTTACGGTTATCAAATGTATATAGTGGACTACAATCTCCGATCTTGACTAACAAGCCAAAATAATTGGACTACAACTTTGTTGATTGATATTTAAGTTATCATGTATAACCCCGGTTTTAAAAATCGTCCGTCTGGCCGATTACTCTTCCGTATATCTGTTAGGCAGTTGTCATCCACCTCGATTAATGACTAATCCTTTTAAAAAATCCGTGGTCCGATTACTCTTTGTCTGATCCGATTATTCCCCACCTAATCCGATTATTTACTAAAAAAACTGATTTATTTTCTTAATATATTACACTTATAATTAAAATTTGAGATGTAATTAGATGATGACCAACTAAAATCCATTAAAATTTTAATAACCGATTAGTTTTCTGGTTATGTGACAAGAAAATATTTTCAATTTCTAACATTTTTTACTATTGCGTGTCATGTGATTGAAAATTTAATTTTGTATTTTGTATTTGATGTGAATTGGAATTAACTCTTATATGTAATGACATGATGAAAGTTCTAACTTCATTTATATGTGTTTTGTAAAAGTTGAACAAAAATATTATATCAAAATTATAAATTTATGATAGATTCATAGATTTAAAAGATATTAAAAGTCTAAAAACTAGTCTCCGATTAATCCCCATTTAATCTCTGATTTTGTCATTAGACGTTAGACCCACCTCGACCGACCGATTAATGCCTAGCGAGTTTTTGAACATTGTGTATAACATAATGCATAGTTTAAAAGCTCAATCTAGTTTAGCATTAATGATACTTATAAGAATATTATTTGAACAACAGTTAGTCATTAGTCAGTATGGGTGTGTTATTAAACTACAAACTTTTTAGTAAGCAATTTATTTTGGTAAAAAATCATAATTAGGTCATCTGTGAAACCAATTATTCTTTGGTGTTTGGCAACTAGCTTCTGGATTATAGCTTCTATACATGTGTTAGATATCTGGTTTAGTCTTATTAAAAACACTTTAAGAATGGTTCTTATACAAAAATATTGGTATATAAATGGTGTTGGGAAAACCAAAATAAACAAAGAATGATAAATGTAGATTGTTTTTGGACTTCAAATATCTGGAAAGCTGAAACTTGAAACTTAAAAGAGAGTTAAAACCCGTCGAACTAAAGATAATAATGATTATATATTATTTGGTAAAATCGAAATGATTCGCTGATGATTGACACCTGGCGTGAATGAGACTAAATCTTTTATCTTAAGACGACGATAATTGGGGATTTGATCACTTGGAGCACTTTAAGATTCTTTGTTAATAGAAAAAGAGCAAAATCTGAAGTTGAGTTTGAGATTCGAGATGTGATTGGTTCGAAGCAGTCGAGCCCACGTGGTCCTAATGGATCTTTATTACCATGTTGTTCAATTGGGCCCACCTTAATCTCCTAAAGATTTCAAAGGTATCAAAATCGAATTTGATTAGGTTTTGGATTTGGTTTAGTTCGGTTTAAAAGAAATTTGCTAAATTCAAACCAAATTCAATATGGTTTTGTTTCCTTTTGTTGATTCGATCATCAGAAGTTAATTTTTAGCATGATACGTTTAAATTCTAAATTTTTGTGCTAATCTTGGACGAGGTTTGCTACAAGGATACAATTTTCTATGAGCAGTTTGTCCTTGATGAAAATTGTTTGGTTAGACATAATTAGCTTCAACATGTTCACAAAAATCCTGAAAATTAGTATATGGAGTGTGTGTTGTAGCATGTCGTAGCTCGAAATTCCGTGGTCGGTATATATTTTTATCGCTTTAGAATTAGAATGAGGATTGTTGAGTTTGTCAGCGTTGGTATGAAACATGTATTACAAAGATTAGTAGTTGAGGAGCTCACCTTGAACCAAAAATGAGATACTGGGAAATATATTGTTTTAGTAAATTTTATAAAACTACGTCATGAGATTGGCCCGCCTTTTCCAATCTCACAAATAAGTTTCGTGATTTTTGCTAGATTTTCTAGTTTCTCTTTTGTCTTTGATCTCCATTTTTTAAATTTAAATGCCGACTGTTTAACCCGTTCAACTCGTATTAGTTTTTTTTTAATTTTTTTGTTTGTAACCAATTCTCTTCCACATTGGACACCAAATCATGGAGTTATTTTTTAATTAATCATATGTTGATAAATAAAATAGAGAAGAGTATATCTCGTTTAATTTTAAACAAATATTATCCATGAATTTTCTATCAAAATAAAAAAATTGGAATGACAATAATATATACTTTTTATATCTCTTTTTCTTTGTTTTTTGTAAAATTATTTCCGTGTAAGACTTTAAGTCATTGATCAATAAGACCTATTGGAAATACTTTTAAAGAATAAATTACCAAGTCTTAGAAGGAATTTTTCGATTTCTAAATTATGTTATACTTAAATTTGATCTTACTATCAAATTTAAAATTATGTTTTTTCCCGACTTCAATTTAAAATTATGTTATTCCTAGTTTTCTGAATAGATGGGTTTGGTATCGGCTATATATATATTGATATCTTTTGTGATATGTTATTGTATATAGAATATATATTGTATGTGTATATTGCTTTGATTACAAATTAAGCATGAAGACGTCGAAACTAACAGATGTTAGTTATGTGATATTAAATTTCTTGCCATATTTGGAAACTTACGACAGAACAATTAATCTCAGCAACGCAAAGTTCCTGTCTGACACGTGTACTTGGTAAATCATTATATATTGTTTTTCATAGACACAAAAATAATTTATTCAATTGTATTTTTACAGAAAGCCATATGGACTATTTGTACTATGTATTTTGTAATTTGTTCAATCCACTCTCTTACTTTTTGGGGTAAAATATCTTTTGTACAGATCTAATATATAGAATTTCTTCCTATGACCATAAGGTCCCATAATATTTTAATTTTTTTTATCACCTATAAAAAATATTAAATTAAGAAAAGCAGCATATAAAGCAAATAGGTTTTTGTCAGAGAAACAGAGTCCTGTGATGCGCCCATTCACTATTTCCACATGACATCTGAAAACAGACTAAAAGAATAAATTATAAATATGTACGGACATGTTAAAAAAGGAAATATTATTGATAATGGAAATTTACCTAAATCACACTATCCGTTTAATATTATTTCACTCCTTTTTATCCAAACAATTCCATTAAGTTTCCACTATCTCCCATAATAAATTATAAAAAAGAATCACTGATTAAATATATATATATATATAGCTATATCTATATATTCTCTTAACCTAGGAACTTTATAAGAATCTCTTTCTATTTAGTTGGTTGCTTTTATTTGTTTTTCTCCCTTTGATAAAATTACACACAAATACTATTTTTGGACTATAAACTTAGTACTAATTTACTATATATTAAATCTACCAAAAATGTCTCAAATTAAGAGGTGAGACTGTGTGATATATGTGTGTGCATATATATCCTTAGTTTATTCCTCGAATAGATTGTTGACTCTTGGCTCAACCTTCGTCTCTCTCTCTCTATTTCTACCTTTCTCTTTCTCCTTATTCGTTCCTCTTCTTCTTCGTTTCCCTTTTGGTATTGGTAAGATCTACAAAAAAAAACCCTAGAAAAGAGAAGAACCAGAGGACAATCAAATAGAAGATCAAATTGATGGGAAGAGGGAAGATTGTGATCCAAAGGATCGATGATTCGACTAGTAGACAAGTCACTTTCTCCAAACGAAGAAAGGGTCTTATCAAGAAGGCCAAAGAGTTAGCTATTCTCTGCGACGCCGAGGTCGGTCTCATCATCTTCTCTAGCACCGGCAAGCTCTATGACTTTGCCAGCTCCAGGTTCCTTCTTTTACAATCATTCAATCTGAAATCTCTTTACATCTTCTTGATTGTGTGAATATAATTTTATGCTACGGGTTTGCTTTGAAGGTTTGGGGATATTCATTGAGATGTATCTAGCTGTGTGATCTATTTATTTGTAGTGGAAATTTTTTCGCATCTCGCGGTCGGTAGAACATGTTACATTTTGCTATATTACAATAAGATGTGTATGTATAGCCGACAAACTATATATATATTTTTTTTTATATAAGAAAGGAATATTGAAAATGAGGCTAGAAGTTTAAACAAGAATGATACTTTTGAAGATGAAAAGTTTTTAATATGAATTTGTTTCTTTGCTTAATATGTGAGTGATTGTGTGTTCACTTCAGTATGTTTGAAGTACTTTCTTAACATGTGTTTATGTGTATCTACGTATATATGTATGGACAAAGACTTATACTAAGGAGTTGCCTTTACCAAATTTAGAAATGTTTGAGAAGTAAATGAGATCAAAAGCGAATGCTCAAATTAAACATCACTATTGGAAAGCTAAAAGAGAGTTATTAGGAGACCACCAGATTGAATGTTTGGTGTGGAGAGGGATTTAATTGCTCAAAACCAATAATCTAGGAGATGATTTAATCTACTCCAATAAGAAACTATCTATTTGTACTCATAAACATAAACATATTCTTGATATTTTGTGTATGATACTATATATCATGACAGAACGATGATAGAACGATCAGATGACTCTGTATATTTAACATTATGTATATCTGTAAGATCAATCTTTCATCTAAATAAGTTATTCATCGTTAAAACTTTGGATAGCATAACAAATGTAGAGACAACAAAATATTAATTAACGGTTCTGTATTCATAGATATATGTCACCATGGTAATGATACATATAAGAATATATATTAACAATTATCTCTAAAGAACATAATTATTTTGAAAAATCAAATATATAATATGATTACATATTTAATTACCAGTTCAACCAAATAAAACAGTTCTTTACATGCCAAACAAAACTTTGATAATTTCCTTGATTATTTTAGTAAAGAGCACCTCTTATGTGAGATATTTTCTCATTATTCTCAAACTTCACAGGCATATAAATACTTCATATTTATCTTTTGATACCATTTTCTCATGTATCATAGAGTTTACCATTCTTAAGACTAACTGACACCATGATATGCCTTGACACATGTTATTGTTTCTTGGAAAAACTGTGCCATGTTCATGTTTATGACCGAGCCTTAGTATTAATTTCTTTTTTCTTTTTATAACTAGATTGCTTTAAAGTTCTTGCTTATGTATACACCCATAAAATAAAAACATTTAAGAATTTTTTTAGTTTATTGAAAAAGAAACTAACATCTATTTAATTTATATATCTAGTTTATTTAGTTTATATAATTGTGAGTGTGTAACAAAATCACAATATTGAGTGCAACTTTATATGCTCCGTGGAATGTATGTATGTGTACACATACAAGCGTTTGTAAATCTGTTGCTACTAGCCTATTACAAAACCTGAGAAGTCTATATATATCACATTGCAAAATACTTTAAGGCTGAGTTTTTCCTTTATGTATGAAAGCTTTTTCAATGGAGGAGTTTAAGATTTCTTAGTCAACTTCATGGTTCTTATATATTCTTTATTGTTGTATTTGGTATGATATGATCAGTGACTTATATACCATAGCAAGTTACTAATATCAAAATATTTTGAACAGCATGAAGTCGGTTATTGATAGATACAACAAGAACAAGATCGAGCAACAACAACTATTGAACCCGACATCAGAAGTCAAGGTACATATCTAGACAAACATAAGAATATGTGATTTTTGTGATTGAGGGTTTAAAATCGTGAGTTGAAATGAGATTTTGGTTTACATAGTTCAAAATATGATGATTTATGTGTCTTGTGTTATAGTTTTGGCAGAGAGAAGCCGCGGTGCTAAGGCAAGAATTGCATGCTTTGCAAGAAAATCATCGGTATTGCTTTGAACTACTCAGCAAATAACATATATCATATTAAGAATTAGTCTTTGATCAAAATATCAATGGACATATATGTACAAAGAAAAGAAGAAACTTATACTGATACATTATTGCGACTACATGTTTGCTATGAAGCAGACAAATTATGGGGGAACAACTAAATGGTTTGAGTGTCAACGAGCTAAACAATCTTGAGAACCAACTTGAGATAAGTTTGCGTGGAATTCGTATGAAAAAGGTATATAAATAGATATATATATACTCTCTACCTTGTCTTATCTACTTTGGAGTGTGTTGCCCAAAGATTGACTATATAGCATAATGGAATTCAATAGAATCGATTGCTTTTCCGGATTCCACAGGAACAAATGTTGACTCATGAAATCCAAGAACTAAGCCAAAAGGTCACAATGAGATATGTATAACACATTATATTTCTTATGCATATATATAAATTCCCCAAATAATATAAGTTACAATTCTTATTTTGCGATTTTCGTTGCTCGTGGTGCAGAGGAACCTCATTCATCAGGAAAACCTCGAATTATCTAGAAAAGTACAACGGATTCATCAAGAAAATGTGGAGCTCTACAAGAAGGTAACAAACATATACACAAACTCCATTTGCTTGGGATAAGAGCTTTTGAAGTGATGCTTTCGACTTTCAATGGATATAGCAGGCTTATACGGCAAGCACAAATGGGTTTATACACCGTGAACTAGCTGTCGCGGATGATGAATCACACACTCAAATTCGGTTGCAACTAAGCCAACCCGAGCATTCCGATTATGAGACCCCACCAAGAACAAACGAATAACAACAAGGTAAAAGTTTAAGTTTGATCTTGATGATTCACAAAAACTCTTTTTATATATTATGTAACTCGTTTACTTAAAATTTCAGAGATTTAAGTTCGAGGATACCATGATGTTGAAGAACAAAGCAAAGGCTTGGTTTGAATAAGGGTGTCTTGAATTGGAAACAAAGAAGAAACCCCAAGAAACCAAGCCATGAGAAGCAGCATGGTTCTTCTAACATCAATCATATTTTTTTTCTTTATCTTGTGCATTTCAGTTTGGAATATATAATTAAAGCATATATAATACGGAAATACAAGTAAACCGGTGTTTATTATACTCATCTCGATTAGTAGTAATATATGGTCCTTAATTTCGTAACCATAAATTCGCTAATTAACAGAAAAAAATTCATATGATTTTTACCGAATTTCCCTAATTAAGCTAACCATATATGTTTCATCACTTGGGATTTAAATTTAGAAAATGTTTTATTTTAACTGATTAAATCGATTTCACATATAATAACTAAATAATTATATGATTCGGCAGTTTTTTAGAGGCTCACGGTTTATATTTAATTATTCCGCCAAATTTCTATAAAAATAAATCATTTGGCAAGTGAAACCTTTTTTAGCAAAATATTTTGCTAAAGCTCATAAATTTCTTGAATATCTCATCGTTTCAAACCTATCTCTCCCATAACTTGGTAATTGCCAAAAAAAAAAATTAGTAGATTTAACATAAGAAATTGATACATTTTTTTTGTTGAACATCTAGAAATTGATAACTAAATCGGTATAACTGATGCCAAAAACAAATTAAATCGGTTATCGTTGACTTAGTTGACCAGAAATTAACCATTAAAAAAAGAAAAAATTGGTTTCAGACTTTAAAACGGAAACGAATCATCGTGATCATCAAATTATTACAATTTAGAATTTTTAGTTTCACAAACGTTGGTGGGAAAGACTGTGACCTAAGATAACGACAAGATACCTAAAAAAAAAAAAAAAGATTTTATCTCTTTTTACGAAGAAATTATAAAAGAAAGAGCAAAAAAAAAAAAAATTTCGAAAATTTTCTGTAACCACCAAAAGCTCAGCCAAAAGCAGAGGCCACAATTCTCTCCAAAGGATAAACCCAATAGATTGGTTTTTTTTTTCTTCTCTCTCTGTTTCTCTCTTCCATGTTTCAAATCTGTTTCTAGGGTTTCGAGAGACAGAGAGGTTTAGCGAAAAATGGCGATGGCGATGGCTCTTCGGAGACTTTCTTCTTCAATTGATAAACCCATTCGTCCTCTTATCAGATCCACTTCATGCTACATGGTAATGACCTCTTTTCTCTGATTTCCATCGAAAGATCGAATCTTTTCGATTTTCGGGGTTTCTGATTTCTGTTGTTTTGTATAGTCTTCTTTGCCCAGTGAAGCTGTCGATGAGAAGGAGAGATCTCGTGTCACTGTGAGCTTAATTTCCCTCTTTTATTCTTCTTTATCTCTTGTTCTTGATAGTTTCCTTGCGGTTGAAGCAATGATTTCGATTGTAATCTCTTGTTGCAGTGGCCAAAGCAGCTTAACGCACCATTAGAGGAGGTTGATCCTGAGATTGCTGACATTATTGAGCATGAGAAAGCTAGACAATGGAAGGTTTTGTCTGTCTCTCTTTACTTGTCTTTTTCTTAAAATCTTGTTACTTTTTGAGTGATAATTGTAAAGTTGTGTTGATTCTTTGGTTAATGCTTTATGTGTTTTCAAGGGACTCGAACTTATTCCATCTGAGAATTTCACATCTGTCTCGGTGATGCAAGCTGTTGGCTCTGTGATGACTAACAAATACAGTGAAGGGTATCCCGGTGCGAGATACTATGGAGGAAATGAGTATGTTCATGAAATTTTCCAATCTTTCGTTTTTGAATTGACATGCTTGTTTGGCTAAACTCTGTAACAAGGAATTGAAAAAAAGATGATGACTTTTCAAGAACCTCTTTTGCTTTGAAGGTACATCGATATGGCGGAAACCTTATGCCAAAAGCGCGCTCTTGAAGCTTTTCGGTTGGACCCTGAGAAGTGGGGAGGTAAACTCTACTCATTCTCATGTTAATTTGTAGAGCTAATTCTGAGGCATTTACAGGGAAATGATCTCTTAGCTGTTTCTATTGAATGTGACTGTGTTACTAATCGTTTTGATGGCTTATCCGAGTCCCGTGCTTTAACAGTGAATGTACAACCTTTGTCTGGATCTCCTGCCAACTTCCATGTCTACACTGCATTGTTAAAGCCTCATGAAAGAATCATGGCACTTGATCTTCCTCATGGTGGTCATCTTTCTCATGGTTATCAGGTACCTTTCAAGTTAACTTTGTAAATGTGCCTCTTCAACCATAAACCTAAACCTTCATTATCTTATTATGAGTGTACAAAAACTGTCTGACTCTGATGTATAACAGTTTCTGTCCTCTTACTTTCTTATCAGACTGATACCAAGAAGATATCTGCTGTGTCTATCTTCTTTGAAACAATGCCTTATCGATTAGACGAGAGCACTGGCTACATCGATTACGATCAGGTTCTTAATTCTTCGATTAAGCATTATAGTAGTTTATAAACCATCCCTCTTCATAAGTCTTTAATTTTTGATCTGCAGATGGAGAAAAGTGCTACTCTTTTCAGGCCAAAATTGATTGTTGCTGGTGCAAGTGCTTATGCTAGACTGTATGATTATGCCCGTATCCGAAAGGTAATCCAATCTCATATCCAACAAATAACACACAATAGATTATTGTAATCAAGATTTGAGTTTTGTTGCATAACTCTTTGCCAGGTGTGTAACAAGCAAAAGGCTGTAATGCTAGCAGATATGGCACATATCAGTGGTTTGGTTGCTGCTGGTGTTATCCCTTCACCGTTCGACTACGCAGATGTT